>OX453041.1:11362500-12612500 GCA_949699805.1 Tromatobia lineatoria | reverse complement strand
CTACGGGGCTTTCTCCCTCGTAGCTCGTCGTCGCGTTCCCTCTCACGCATTCCGAATCTCTCACTCGAAGCTATGTATATAATATATATATATACGCATCTATCTCGCTTTCTCTCGTCACCGACTTGAATCCGTTTCCGTTGCTACGAGTGCCACTGTGAGAGACCGTTTCCCACTGATTTACTATTGTCAAGGCTTTGCGGCCTGAGGACACGATTGGATGTCCATAAAATGCCACAAACTGCAAATAAAACGGTGTTAAATCACTTGCAGAAAATAAATAACCATTCACAGTAATCTAATCACCGAGCAAAAATCACAAAATCATTGAAAATAGTCACAGAAATGAGGAATTTAATTCGAATCTCAGTCGCAACGATGTGACAAAATATTTGCTGGCGGAGGAACGCGGCCCGCCGGCGGATCCCCTCGGTTCCGTTTACCATTCCGTTTCGTCTGCCGTCTATTTCTCTCTTTCTCTCTCTCATTCTCGTGGGTGGGGTAAGCTCGTACTACACAGAGAGAACCTCCACACCACTCTATCGCCACATCGACGTTGGGGACGACGATTCATTCAGAGAAACTGCCGTGAAAGGGACACCTGTTGGCGCTCCAACAGCTAGCACTACCAACACGAGCTATATGCACACCGCGACAATCCTAGAAACAAGCTGGGCACGCGCCCTTCACTGCCACTCGACCTAACATCACGCCTCTGTGTACCCATACCACTTAGCTGTGTGCAATTGTATTGTGACGACAGTTGACTCTTTGCTGGTGGCAATTTAACGCTCGAGTGTCGCACTTACAAATTGCAACTTTGCTCCATTGCTGTCAGCGTTCGTACGACTGCATTGTTTACAAGCTCGTTAAAAGGCAACATGAAAAAGTTGTGAGATTTCTCAATAATTGAACTTATTGCCGTAGAGAATTCGTAGTTGCGATAAAAATGGTTAAAGTTGTTATAAATAAAAAAACGGAAAAAGGATCAATAGTTTACTTTTAAGAGTTGCCGGACCTGCCTTGATTTCTCTTAGTGTTAAATGTAAAATGTTATCGAATTCTTGGCGCGTTGAAACCAGAAAGAATTTTATTGTAGGACACTCAAATAGTTATGGTTGAATTAGCTACTATCATGAGACAACTATTAATGTTGCAGCTTGAGATGAGTTGATAAAACGGTACCAGATGATAATTAATCAATAGTTGTCATGCTATTATTATCTCGTTAAGTAAGTGTGTATATACGGGGTCGGAATTTAGTGATAACAAAATTTCTTCTAAATAGAATACCTTCACATCAGCAAAGAGTATCATCTCGATGAAAAAAGTATTTCCAATTTTTTCAGAACTGAATCGTTCTAGATATCTACAAAATGTTATCATTTATCGTAAAATAATATTTACGATAATTTATCTATAATAGTTGCAAAAGCGTAAAAAGTTGTGTTATATACAATTAAGTTGTAATTATTTATTTGAAAAATATTTGCAATTCTTTTCTATTACAATGGTGCCTATAAATGGGCAGAAGTGTTAAAAGTATAGAATGTCGTCGGATGTGCCACGTAATTAAGATTTTCAAGACCGCATCCGAGACTCGTTCGCCGGCGCGAAATTGAGCGAGAAAGAAACGAGCAATTAAAACATATGTTATTTAAGGTAGCTGGTAAAGCTAAACGGGAGTGTATATAAGAGTGAGTCGCACACGGGTTTCAGCTTGGACGGGGCGCCGAAGATGAACCGCTGCCCAGAGGGGACATCTCGCGTTATTAATGTATACGAAGATTTTAGCTTCCGTTACGTGTGTGTTGGATACGCATACAGTTTATATAATATAATAAAAGAGGCATTAAAATTGCTGGCAAGGATTACAGATTAAGAAGAAAAATATAGTCGACTCGTTTTAACCGAGTAAGTAGTCTTGTCGTCGGCTCCCATTCTAATGTTGCTTTAGTCAGCGACTACTATATTATATATATTTATATTAGGCCCGAGCAATTTCTAAGATTAACTACCTTATTTTCCTAAGCAAAGCGAATTGCACCTATTGATTATATCCTATGCAATGAATAAAGAGTTTCACGAAGGTAATTCACATATTCTTCCAGAATATTATATAATTTACGAAGAATTGTCAAGTTGTGGTTGCCACGATTTAATCCGCGTTCCGCACACTTTACATCCCCACAAATTATGTATTACTGTGCCTTTACTAACAATAAACAAAGTTAATAACATGAAATAACATTGCAACTGGTTGGTAAACTAAATGTCCAGTCACTCGCAGGGGACTATTAACTTGAGAAAATATGCAGTTTAGCTAATCAACTGACAATTTTTTAAAAATAAAAAATAAAATTGTATCGAAAGTTAGACTTTCAATCCTACCCCATTATTCCGATCGCTATACACGCAATTTAAATAACGTTGGTTAAATCCTATCACCGATTCCGCAAAAGACCATTATTCCCGAACTCCTCAGCATTCACGTCAATGTTACGGATGTCATTATCCCCATTTGAGTGCATATCATCCTGCAGCACGTTTCGGGGTCACATGTTCGATTCGTACTATTGAATAGACTTCTTACCTGGCAGTTGTGCAGTCCCTGTACAGTACGTCGAAGTCTTTGCAGCTGAGTAACTTGCATCGATTAACACCAGGCTGAATGGCACCGAGACCACGTAGGATTCTGACCTGTTCGACGTTGCACACGAGTGGCACGATATCGAGTCTCTTCAGTTTGGTGTAAACGGTGTGAAGACCACCAACGAGATGTTTCAAGAACAATTCGAAGGCCTGTGGCAAGCATAACATTGTGTCACCGTTGATTATGAATGCAGCGACCTTTTGTCCACGGTAATCAACGAGTTTGCATTCATTAGCTGTGGGATCACTGGAGCTTATGGGTGGCGGACTGTTGTAAGATCTAGGCGGCAACACGCCGTGATGAGCAGCCATGAGCTCGAGTGGCGAGCCATGATGAGCGCTCAGCATGCCACCGAGCTGACCGAGAAGTCGCAATTCCGGTGGCGGAAGACCCGGCATCCGTGGTACCATTCCAGGAAGTCCACCAGGACCTCCTCCGGCTGATAGTGGAGGTGGACTCAGGGGTAACACCTGAGGTGGCGAACCGCGGGTTGGCGAACCAGGAGTGGGTACACCACGGTGTTGTTGCTGTTGCTGAGCTTGTAACTCGCGAATCTGATCACGTGGATGACTCTGTTGATGCGACGGAGGCGGCTGATGCTGTGAGCTGTGATGCTGCTGTTGTTGCTGTTGCTGTTGTTGCTGCTGATGTTGATGACTGTGCTGTTGAGCCGAAGGACTGTGAGGATGCTTGGGACTGCCTGTTACAGGACTCGCACGGCTGCTATGATCGGACGAACTATCCATCGCTCCGTGGTCCATCGAGTGTGCAAAACGCCTCAGGTCCAGCACCTCGAACCTCTCTAACAGGTCCGTGGCTATCGTCGAAGGTTTACAATCTTCTCGAGATTTCTCCTCGTGACCGGCGTTCCCTATCGAGACCAGCGTGACAACGCTTTCTGGTGGTCCGGTCTTCAACGAATCACTCTAAAATCATAGTTCCACAAAAGGCGATCGATGTACACACAGTATTTTCAACTTCAGTCGCAATATCTTATTATTTCAATATCACGGAGATACGGAAAATCAATTGATCGATTTATCACTTGCCATTGACTCCAAGAACAATAATATCGACGAAGCAAAAACCCGAAGTGTCACTGTCACTGATATTCAACTGTCGATTCTTGTCACGTTTTTATACATATATATAAATATATATGTGTATAAAATTTATATGTATATTTCTTCAACAACAAAATACAAACTTCACTTGTTCACGATTATCTCGTCGCGAGTAACTGTCCGTAACCGGTATACCGCGACAACTGTCATTAAGAAACACTAACCGATCGAGTGGTCCATCGCGGGCGCGCGGCGTTTGTCGTATCGGCGCGAAATGTCGCGATTTTTCGTCGGAGCAAAATGTGCGAGACGTAAGATCCTGTGACGGGACGATTCTATACGGACTGGCGGCTCGGTGCGAATTCAAAAGCTAGATAAACACGCGCTGATTATCTGATAACACAACTGAAACATTGAGAACGTTTCTGTCAACGTGGGCCTCAAGTTCCGATTATCACACTGCTCCGAGACAACCGAATTTCCGCAACTGTGGCGTACCGACTGATATCACACTAAACCTCCCTCAAATAGCCATGAAGGGAGTTGGCAAAACGCACGCGGAACGCGAACCGTACACGGGAAACGTCTCGTGCGACAACGCCAAACGGAGTAAAACTACAGTGAGCGCGACGTGAGAGAGGGGTGACGGTTGATAGTGGTGGTAGTAGCCAACGACGACGACGACGACGACGTCAACGGTGGTGGTAGTGGTGGTGGTGGTGGTGGTGGACGAGACGTCCCGCGGCCACGGATAGTAGTAACGTAACACAACGCAGGAACGCGCGTCCCTCGTCCTCAAAGTGGCAAACGCTCTCGCCTCGGTCGAGTTGGGAGTATTTCCACTACCCAGTCACAGATGTAATAAATAAAAACATCATGAAACATCCTGAAACGGGGATGAGGGGCGGGACGGTTGCGCGCGTTTATTGCTTCGATTGGCTGGGCTGGGAGCGTTTGGTGGGCTGGCATTGGTGGAGCAGGTTGCGATGACTACGCCCCCTGTAACTTCCTCCACGTTGGCCGGGTGGTGGGGGCAGTGTTAGAGGCGCGATTCTCTTAAGAGCCCCCACTAGATTCCAAAGCCGCAATCCTTCCACCGACGCACTCTCCCACACCCCCCGTCCCACTCCAACGGCGGAGTCGGGACTACACGACTATATACAAACGCAAAAGGCGGAGGCAGTACGACTGGCGAGTCGGCTTGAGAGTGAGCGAGCGAGCGAGTGAGGTTAGTTCTGCGCGGTCTCGCCGTGAAACCGAGTGGGGGATTTCTTCTTTTTCCTATCCGACTTCTCTTCGCTTCTCTTCTCTCGTCTCTTGGCCGCTGCCGCTGCTTCTGCTTGGGTTCTCTTCTCTCACTGTTCTGTCGCTCTGTCTCTGTCTTCGAAGTATAGAACAGCCCTGGTGAGCTGGAGTAGTATATACGCGCCACGACGAAGAATGTCGCCGTTCCTCCCCCTCGCCCTCCTTCCCCCCTCGACCCCTCGCGGAGTACGAATCGATAGCGCTCTCGCGTACTCTTACCTTCTGTCTCTCTTTCTCTTTCTCTCTGTCTTTCACCCCCTTTCACCCTCCGCACCTATAGAACTCGCGAAGGAGCGAGAGGCAAAGAGGCTCTCTGCGTCGCGTCTCCGCTCTCCACTATTCGCCATCAGCATTACACGCGCGCACTTATTTCTTCTGTAGGTAACTCGCTCACTCCGCTTCTTCTCTGGCTGCAGTTCCCTCTGTGAAACGCCTCCTCCCTCTTCCTTACACTCTTACCCCTTTCTCGCAAACCGCGCCAACCCTCTTTCCCGCTGCGACCCGCAACCCCGCCGCGCTCACCCGCAACTATAACCCCCCTTGCAGAGTCTGCAGCCACCCTGACATGCGACGTCGTTACCACTGCTGCACGAGCCGCTTCGCTTCAACATCCGCCAAGCACTTTTCTCTCCTCTCTCGGCGGCATATGTCTATTTGGCTCTTGGGCAAAACATCGTTATGTCGCGTTTTAGAGCTTTCGTGATTCCGCAACGTAATGGCCATACGCATTTGACAAATCCGTAAATGGTCCATTTTAGTATAAATATTCTTAGCAATAAATATTGCTTAAAGTCTCCTACTGCAGCGTTATGGTTACATGTGGCATTAAATAATCCCAAGATTCATTCATCAACGCTTCTTTCGAACAGACTCAGCAAAAAATGACCTTATCTGTTGATGAATGACCTGAAAAAAAAAACAATAAGCAGGTATCAAAAACTCTGAAGAAATATTTGCGAAATTTCGATACGTACCTTTTTGACTAGTGCATTCCATGAGTGTATTCTATTATTTGATTATATAGCGGAATTCAATCGTCAACATCATCTCAGAACTTTGGGTTCTGGAGTCAGACTTTTGGAAACGAACGGTTATGCATTTTTTTGTTCTATCTTAATCAATTATTGTTGTACCACTTGAAAACTGAATCCTGATATGTAACTCTAGCTCACAATTAAACCGGATACCAAGCCAGTTATAATATTATAGCTTTACCGAGTTAAAACTGTACCCGAATATTGGAAAGATGTTTTCGAGGAACTATATCCTAGCAGCATTGTAATACCGCAGAATTAAGAGTAACTGTAGAATTGAATGGAGTTGCCACTTGATAGTTCCATAATACTCACCTTGGTCTGATGCTTTTATTCTGATAGATTTATGACTGCAGACAATATGAATGTATCGTTGTTCTGATACCAGATATGCTTCTGATTACTAGATTTATTAGAGCACGCAAATAGAGTTATTGGATTCGTATGAATCCGTGGATAAAAAGTTACTAATAATTTGTTACCGTCATGTAGAACTGCGTTTATTATTTTTATACTTATTTTCGTCGATCTAAATATAAAAAACAGGCGCGCGCGCGCTCCAATTCATAGTTGACACTTAACAGTCCCTGAGCCGTCTAAGATCACTCTAATTTCACTGATGATATCCTGCCTCAGCAATTCAATCTGAACACACTGAACCCAGAGAACAGGCCCAAATGAATTCTCAGACTTTTGAAGTCTCTTCCACGTACACCTCAGGAAACTCCCACAAGATATTACAACTTGCCCATCACCGGTCGACGTCACTGACCCCGGTCAGTTCCCTCAGTGCCTACCGACGCCGAACATGTTACTCGATGCTCGGAAGGTGCGATTCGCCCCTTAGAACTTTCAACCTGAGACAGACGCATTTGGGAGCAGCGCCCTCCGCCCATGGCAGGTATATACAAGGTCTTGAGCTCAGCTGAGATGATTGAGAACTTGAAAAAGAAATTAGCTACCTTTAAGACGGCTGCTTGGTAGCGGAGAAACACTGACAGAGAAAAAGGGTAGGCTTTCGAGAGCGGGTTACAGAGAATCGAGCCTTCCAGGCTGAATGAAGGCGAGGAGAAATAAAAGCCCGCCGCGAATACAGAGAGGAGGGACCAGAACAGCAGCTACTCGCCCCGATACACGTTGCGATTATCTTGTCATAGACGTTTCGTCGGGACGGCGAAGGACGAACGGCAAGAGCGAGTTAGCCCCCGCAAAGCGAGTTTGTTGCGTCTCTCGCTCTTTCGGTTGGTCAACCCCTCGTCTATGCCATCGGATCGGCCCGGTGACCCATATCCAACAAGCCAAGAGGGACCCTCCTCGGCTGCTCTGGGTATGGGTGCTGTCCGCGCTTATGGTAGTACAGTACGTCATGTATGTGTGATATCAACCATACGAGAGGACCGCAACGAATGAGGCTCAACACACACATGCTCTAATGGGGCTCCACGCAGCACTCAGCTGATCCCTTGACCTCGGGTAAACTGAAACTAACATGAAAAAGCGATTTTACTTGAATTAGCAACAATTTTATCCAAGTCCATCAGGGTAATTAATTTTCTCAACACATTTTTACTCAAACAATTAAATGAGAAAAGATGCCTTTTAGTACGTTGTAATAAAGATGTCTTTTAGTTCGTGAGCAAAATTTTAATTATACTTACCTTAAGAAGGACATCTTGCTGACTCTTGTAAGTAAGTTAACGTCTGTTCACTGGTTAATTAAGAGCGATAAATTAGAAAAATGTAAACATTCGAAAAATCAGAGCACAAACAAAATCGTAGGAATGGATCCAATTATTCGATTTTTAATACTTATTAAAGATCAGATAGCCTACTATTAGATAGCCCTACCACATACCAAACTTGATAATGATTGGTAAAGCGTTTCAGATTTTGCGTGATTTGAATTTTTTTTTTTTTCTAAATTTAAAGCTTTGCCTATGAGGAAGCCAAAAATGAACGAAATAAACCTCCTCATCAAAACGGCTTTGCGAAAGATGATGATTAATGAAGATAAAATGTGCGAAGTCTTACTTTTTTCATTTGTTTTTTAAGGGAAGCCATAAACCCATAAGATATTTTCGTTAAATTTTCGATTTGTCTGTCGAGATTTTTTTCCTTAATTCGGTAAATAAGGCTGAAACCTTACAATAGATAAGTCCAGCATTTAATTAACAATGGATGCCGTCGGTCGATCGCCTTGAATTAAATTGCAACTATCTTAACTTAGTAGAAGTTGTGCATACAATCGGAAGTAGTTCGACTAACACCAAAAAGCAATTATCTTAATATGAAGAAGAACTTTATACATTTTTATCGTTTCTGTTATCTATTACAAGGGACATGTCCTTTTTAAGGAAGTGGGTTTGCTAGTGTAAATGTAGATATGTATAAGCGTAACATCATGTGAATCATTTTAATACATGACCCTAGACGTATCTGTTCCAGACAAACGACCACTATGCTTAAAACACTTTAAAACCCCTAATAGTCCTAGCGACTATCAGATAGAAATTAATACATAGCCCTTCCATTACTTTGACAATTTTTCATCAACTAATCCAATTTTATCATAACGAACATTGGTTATAAGTAGCTGGCAATTTATTTATGTAACTACAAAACTAATTGCCAGAACAGTCAACATTATTTTGAATTTTGTGATAATCATTATAATTACCAGCAGTTATAAGTAAAAGCAAACGGACGAATTTGGATAAGCCTGATGTTCATTGGTCTAAGAAAGGATTAATGGTTGAGGAAAGTTATCGAGAGATGTGGGAAATTACTAAGCACGCAACCACAGAGCTGAGAAGGCTGCACAGAAAAGTCGCGACGGTCGACTATCGGCTAAGGAGCAAACGATCAATCACGAAATCGATGTCCGTCTCACTCGTCAGCTGCTTGTGTATATTATGGTATAGGTCGGTATTTGAGGACATATATATATAGCTATGTCGTCGAACGGGCGCGAGCTGAGCTGGTGAGTCGAGTGACAGGAAGGGACCGATGTTTGCCTCGGTCCAAACCGCCCCCAATTAGTGGAATTAATATGGGGTCGACGGGGCTTTGGAGGGGAGTTAATGCGCGCCTCTGCACTCATATATACGTACATGCACGTATGCATAGCCTGACATAACCATTGCTGATGCTGTTGTTGTTGCACATATGCCCACACACGTCACTATATATAACTGCACCTTCCTTGTGCCTAATGAACGACGTACGTCGCTGATGCTACTCTGTCGTTGCTGTTTTCATCGTAATCGCACACTAATTGTGTACAGTTAGTAGTTATATTAGTTATAGCAGTTATATTTATAGGATGTCTGCGGTGCGCTGTACAAGTTGGACTCCAGGCCAACGACCCTTTGACACATTCGTCGACGGCATTATTAGCTGCTACAAAAAAAAATTGTTATTCATAATCCGTTAACCCTCATTTGCTATTGTAACAAAACGACGAATTTTTTAACCGATTTGGCGTAAGAAAATAAACCCTCCATGTCCAGCAGATAAAAGAACATTTCGGAGAATCTTTAAATATCTTTTTTGAATTCCGTACTATTGAACAATTTTTTGTCCCCTTAAAAAAATTGATAAGCTATTGTTTTATTAGTATTGAGATTTTTGTTAAAGAATAAGTTAAGCAAAAATCGCTATGATTCCCTCGTGCCAGTCTTGAGTCATTCTGTCATCAATTTAATGTATACAAGCAGAGTTGTGTTAAATATTACTTTTTTTCCACAAATTTACATCCGAACTTAACAATACGGCAACTCAGTTCTTCGAACACGGTATTAGTGTGCCGAATGGTATTTAGTTGACTGGTCTTCGAATACAAAATTTTCAAATTTTTTTAGGGCACCCCATACTATAGTCATTCTGATTGGGCGCCGATGGCTTTGATGTAAAGCCAATTTCAGGCTGTTATTGTAGATCTATAGGCTGTAACGAAGTGGTTACATTAGGTGTTGTACACCTAATATTCGCGGCTTATGATCCTATGTCCGAAAGTTAACTTCATAGTACAGCTTACAGATAACATTTTGGCGGACATGTGTATCCCATTCGAATAACTTTTCCACAACAACACAACAATCTTTACTTGGGAAAAAAATCAATTTTTGTTGCCGTAAAAAAAAATTGTACATTGAAAATCGTTAATATCGCAATACTCAAGCAGAAATGGAGTATACATACGAAAATCATGTTTAGCCATAAGAAAAAACAAATAAAAAGAAAGGAGTCGGAGTGGAGCGTTGTTGCTATATTCTACTAAAATGTTTGTCGGTCGAGATATCTCGAAACTCTGGAAAATCTTGCAGTCATTGTCTTCGTTTTATTCGTGCTGGAGTTGCTCGACGGCCATGCATTCTAATTTTTTGTTTAAGTCGAATGACATAACTTACATAAAGAGACAAATATCACGGGCACTGCAGTCGTAGTAAAATGAAAATGAGTATGAAAATGAGTATGAAAATGTGCAGAAGGACTTCGAAATCGATGCTTTTTTTGAGGGTGCTACCACATATTACAAAAATGTAAAATTCGAAATTACTTTGGAGGCTTCCGGAGAATATGGTATAACGTCAGCAACTGCGAAATTTCAGATAGATATATGTTTAGACAAATTTTCAGAACAAAAAGAAATCCCCGAAGTTTTTCGTGTTTTTAATACGTTGTTGCCGAATTCGCGTCAAAGCGTCCAGTCAGCTTCAAATGTGCACTGTAAGAAATTTCTGTATGGAAATAAATATGAAGTATTGTAAGTTTTTTTTTTTGTGCATACGTGTATATTAAATTTAGCGCACAAATTCTAATTATCATATAAGAAAATTATAGTCAATTTAATATAGTTCATGAAAGTTGTGTTTTCAATATAATTAATGTTTTTATAATGTAATTATTGAAATTCCACAACATATCTGGATATTAAATAAAATTTAATATGCCGTATCTGCAGAAGAACTTCCAATACATTTATTAATTTTTAAAATATTTTTAACATTGTGGCATTCCGAGGTCAGCGCCGCCAGCGGCAATTTCTGATACGTGTAGAAATTGTTAGAGAGTTATACCTTGTGGCGATTGCAGGAATTTCTCGTTTTTCTTCAATCAAAATGAAAGCGTTAGACGCTGACCTCGAAGGGTCATAGCTGGCTGCAAGCTCTGCCGCTCTAACGACAACGACGTATCAAAAACGAGATAAGCTTCGGATTTTTCTTTTTTGTAAAATTTCTTTGAACATACTTATTAGAATTCACTTATAAATTATTTTTGTATCTAATAGCTGAAAACATTAAGAATCTCATTTCATTTTCAGTCCGTAGCTATCGCTGAAAATGCTTCAATTTTGTAGAAATTTCGCAGTTGTTCGCTTTATGCAACATTATCAGAAATTGCGGAGTGGCGTCAGTTTTCTAATAGCTGATAGCGATCTGTAAAAAATGCATCGATTTTAGATTCTCTTCGCACACCCGATTTTCATTTCATTTCTTGGGGTTTGCCCTTGAAATTTGGGTTGTCCTGAATTAAATACATAAACCTGGCAATTAAGGTAAAGGTGCCAATGCCTGAACGGTTAACACATCTCCAGGTTTAAGCATTAGTTGAAGAAAGATTGATTCATAAAACAACTAAAGCCAATATCAAGCCCATAACTTCTTATTTCTGAAACCTGTAAATTAATTGTCAAAATATTCGATCATTTGATAATTGTATATGAAAAAAACAAAGCGGTTCATTTGTCCCAGTCTCCGGACGCTGTTTATCAGCATGTATCTATTTCCGGACGCCCAATGTTTCGGTCTTTCGGACAACCGTAAATTTTCAGAATTCTGGGATATAAACAGCACCGGTTCACAATGAAAACACAAAAACCTTGGCTATTTGTCAATTACATTAATGAAATATACATGTCCAAGCAAAAGTCCTTAACATGAGCTATGTAAAAAAATGGCTAACCCAACATCTTAAAAACTGTTCGGTGTCCGATAATTAGGTCGTTCATCTAGGAAGGCTCGTACCAGTATTCGTCTACAATCTACAATCTTCTGACTTGAAATAAGACTTAATGGTAAAATAAACTTTTCTACTTGAACTTGTGGAATTACCGTTCTGCATCAATTGAGAATTGCAGATACGATTGCAAGTTCTAATTTTGACTTTCTAATTATTAAATCCATAATAAACTCAGATAAACATAGAATCGTCCGAACGATAACACGTGTCCGGCGATTAGTGCCGTTATCTTAAGAACCAACCTAGTATTTAATCACGATAGGTGTTCGTTAACGACGTCAACGAAAGCGTCACCTGACTTTCAGTGGAATTCATATGTCTAGGTAGCAAAGTGTTAAAAAAAACACGTCCGAGAATTCATAACAGGTGTATTCAACTTAGTTGAGTTATTCTAAGCATTTTCCGAGAAATTCAAGGGCACCAGAAACTTTCTAACGGCCGAGAACCAATCAAAACTCGCATAACCTGTCCTAGCAGGCGGTAGTTAAAAATGTATAACTTACCACTGTCGTAGATGGCCGCTCTGCAACCTTTACTCGTTAGATCCGCGCTGCACAACAACGAATTTTTAGACAAGGCATGTCAGGCTTGTATTTTTGCACCGCAATGGCCTTCTCCATACGTAGCCCTATCCCGCTGCTGTTGATGTGCCTGGCGATGAAAGCAACACACAGAGCATGGCGCACGCTTGAACGAAGCGCTTTTTACAGGGATTTTGCGTGTTTCGCTTCTCTTTTGCGCCCCTTCTCGCTGGACGTGGGCCGCGCACGTCTGTGGCTAGAGAGCAGCAGCAGCAACGACGACGAGAACGAAGTTTGGAACGAAGTGGAGCTTCCGCGCTGCGGGGAATACTGCTACACGTTTATACATGAGGGCGCCAGGCATTTTCAGGCAGGCTGCCGTGTGATACGCATTGTTCGCCCTGAACGGTCGCGGTTCTCTGGTAAAGCGCTAGAGCTTCGAATGCTTCTACCGCCAGAGAGAGAGAGAGAGAGAGAGAGAGAGAGAGAGAGAGAGAGAGAGAGAGAGAGAGAGAGAGAGAGAGAGAGAGAGAGGAAGAGAAGTCTCTCGCTCTTTTGCGGACCAGCGGAGAGCTGTTTGTTGCGAATATATAGCGTATAGACCCTCGGCATGTCGCACCATTGTTTGTCCGGCTCGTTGTATACTCGTTGTCGATGAGTGGCGAAGAGAGAAAACGTGAGGTGGTCAGTAGAGGAAGAGTGTACGGAATATATATATCCATATGTATAGATACAGATATATATATAGGAATAGGCTGCTACTGTGGCAATAATATCAACATATAGAGCAGCAGCACTATATGCGGAGACAGGATAAGAGAGTGGACGCGAGCTGCCACCGGCCGAGACCAGAGGGCGCAAAAAAACAAGATAGAGCCGTGCGTATAAAAATGCACACGCGAGAGAGGAGAGAAAAAGTGAAACACAGATAGAGTCGATTTGCACGAGTAGGCAGCCTAGGCACAAGCTGACCAAGCTACACCGAACGGATCGGAATGGGAGAGCTCTGAAAAGGTAAAAACTTTTTGTTTTTATTGTTTCCGTTCACGTGACGAGAACATGCGTCAATCTTACGGACACGCGTCAGGGAAACGACGGTGTACCAGAAAAGAAGCATCTCGCAATGTATAACCTTCATCTCGTAACTTGAATGCACGGTGTACGTATTATAACTATGTTGCAACAGGGCCCGTGAAAAATCGGACGTTGTTATCGACCTCGACTTTGAAGAGCCGCCAACCTCTCTCGGTGATTAAACTTTTATTCACACACGGTTTATGCTGCATGTGCGCATTGTTTTCTTCCTCGTGTTCTACCTGTTCTCTAGGCGTTTATATTCGTACCTCTGTTGTTTTTCACGTTCGGACAATTATTACGTTTATATCAGGATTTATAAAAATCTGGACTTTTTTTTTTTGCGAGAGCGGCGGGAAATTATACGTCAGTGTTAAACGTTCGAGTAGGTATGCTTGGAATTTCAACAGGGAAATTGTGATCGAGCTGCGTACTGTGATTTAGTTAAAGATATAGAAATAGGTATTCGTTTTTTCGAATGCCAATTACTCGTTTGTAAAAATGAATTTTGTCGACGTTTTTGGGAAATAAAGGATTAAGGACAAACAGAAACCTTTAATATAATTTCAATCTCCCAATTACCGAATCCTTCTGTGACTTAGAAAAAACGGGTGATATACCAAATGTGCCGAATTTGTTGTATAGCCAAAAATAAAGTGATTTCGTATCACGTTGATCCATTTTGAAGCTCTAAAAAAAGTTCTGAATATTTTCAGAAGAGACTTATTGTCTTACTAGTTGCAGTGATAAAATTATTACTGAACTGTAATTTCTATAACACTCTTTCTTCAATAATGAATGCTAGAAAAATTATGCCGTTATACCGACCATAAAAACAAGATTGATTTTTTGCCCCACGATATTCGGCACATATCTCCACCAAATTTAACTCGTATACGATATCATGTTAGGTTATTCCACCAAATATCGGACGGAAATCTGACCCTTGATTTTTTTTCATGATTCGATTCACTATACTAAAGTTAAGGAGAAGCCCAAAATAAAAAACTTTTGCGCGTCACTTCCAAGGCGAATTGCTACATTTTAAGTACGAACCGAAAATGTCGAGCTTACATTTTTACGTCTTACCGAATTTAATCAGAACAATCCAGAGTACTTTTTTTTGTCAGAAATTTAAAAATATATATTTAAAAAATCCTTTTCAATGGATACCCCACGTTCTTTTTTGAAACTCATTTTTTTCGATAAGTTTAGAAAATTTTCCTAAATATGATCAATTTTTAGCTTGTTTTCTCCAAAATTTAATCCGTGATAATCAAAAAACGAAAAATTGAAATTAAATTTTGAGCTATTTAATCGCAAATAAACTCTGAATAGTTTAATAATTTGAAGTTCAAAAGATGATGAATTTAACGTTTTTGTGCTGTTAAAGATTGACTTTTGGAGAGCACAAGTTAAAAATAGTGTTCTTAGGCAAGTTCTCTGAACTTAAAAAAAATTCGAAAAAAATTCGGTTAAACATCGAAAAAGGCTTTCGGAATCTTTTTCAACTTTGTGACCTTGTAAATGTTGAATGTGACCATAAATATTTATTTCGAAAAATTCGGAAAATTTCCGGCGAAAAATAATACTTTCGATTTTCCTGATCGAATTCGATAAGACGTTAACAATTGAAGTAAACATTTCCAGCTTCTACGTTTTAAAAAGACGATTCTTTTCGCAATGATGAGCAAGAAATTTCGATTTTGGGCTTTTTCTTTATTGCAACATAGTAAATTTTGAATTTAGGTTTATGTATAATTGTGATTTTTCGGGAGATTTTTTTTTATTATGGTAATTTGCGTCTAAAAAGTCACGTCGTGACTTCCACTAGTAGTATATTCTGGGTAACACAGACTTTCCATCTGTCTTTACATAATACCTCGCATCGCATGTACGCATACGACCCGACATCACTTGGGTCTCTTGGATCTCGTGTGCATCTCTCCCATCCATGTGCAGCAACCCTTCGCGAGGTTCGATTCTTCGACGGAGCAATCCCAGCATCGATAAGCATTGTGCGCTCACGGTGGGGTCGTGGACGCACAATAGCCAAGATTTTATAGCTAACCCCCGCGCGCGCTCTTATCCGCGAGAAGACCACTCTCGTGCTCACAAGTAATCCTCCATACCTCTCTGGCTCTACTCGGCTCGATCTAATCCAACAATCTCGATATTTCGCCTTCGCGGTCAGAAAGTATAAATTTATAATTTGCATCGCAAGGCTACAATAATTCCTGGCTCAATTATTTATCATCGCATAATCCGAAACCTGCTTAAAATTACTTTCAATACCTGACATTTCTAGATTAAATGTCAATCTCATTCAGATTTTAAGCGCAATATTGTCACGTTCCTCTTGAGGAACGTGTTTTCTGGTATTTTTTCACTATTGTATATAACTTGTTTATCGCTTGGTAACCACGGATTATAGCGCGCTAAGGCTTCGGTATTTCTAATATTTTTCGAAGTAGGTATATGCATTTATTAGCAGGGCCGGGACCTTTCATATTCTAACAATTTCTCATATCATTCCTTAAACGATTCGCTGATGAACTTTGATAATTGTAGCATGGATTTCATTTATATTCACAACTGATGTATATACAAACTATTTGAAAGATCTGGAAAAGATTTTCTCTTCAACTCTATAGATGTATGTTTCTAATAATAATTTAAAGTCTTTCTGAAAAGGAGAAACAAAATTTTAATCTTTCATCGGTTACATATTCGTAACAATGTAATAGTATTTCATTTACATTGCCGCTACCACAGCATGATAACTTCCGTCTCAATTCACATACTGACTATAATCTAGCACTCATTCCTTTTCCAATTGCTTGCGTCATTTGAACAAATCAAGATACATCGGTAGATAAATCTCTTAGCACAATGTGTACAGTTACAATTTATATCCGATCTATAATTTTATTTTCAAGTAGTATAACTACAAAAAATGTTGGGCTTACAAAGTATGCTACTGTAATATATAAGAACATTTAAGTTCACATTGCTTAAACTAACTTTTATTTTAAAAGCAGGAGTTGCATTTTTCATTTGCGCAGAAAAATAATTGCCATCACAATCTGTTCAATGTGATTGTGATCGGAGACTTTTTTTTCTTTATTAGTTGTTCCTGTCGTGTAAATATGACGAAATTTTCCGATAGAATAATTCTGTAGCACAATCTATATGGTTATCTATTTCGAACTGGGTTGTTACACACGGTCTCTCTCCCGGGAAATTAATGCTTAATTGGATATAATCATTGACCGAACGAGTTATAGTATATTGGCAGTTTTCAGGTATAGCTGTATACATGGCCTTGTTTGAATTTACATCCCGCCGCGGAGATAGATAGTCGAGTACCATTTTTCTGTGAGTCTCTCCGACACCCAGGACCGCTACAGCGCGCGTATTCCGCAGTTCGTTGTTTTCCACCGTTCGCTCGCTGGCTTACGAGCAACTAATTACCCATACGAACCGGCGTGTGTTATTATAAATAGCCAATCGTTACGGGCACACCCACGTTTGCGAGCGAGCGAGAGCCTTTTCTCTCGCTCTCTTTCTCTCTCATTCTATCTCGCGAACCCGCGATGCCCATAATGGCGTGTTATCGGATAAATAAAACGGATAGCCGTACGAGGGTTGGGTAGTAGAACTCGATTACGCGCAGACACCCCCACTCTCGACGCTATCCCTCCCAGTATCCATATGATGCTCCATCAGTGTTTCAAAAAACGATATAAAACAATTGTTTTCAAAATTCAAACAACTGTACGAACAAGAAGCAAAATTGTTTATGCGAATTTACGAAAATTAGTTTATTTTTGGACTTAAGCTGTACTTTATACATCAGCATAAATTTATGCATTAATCTAAAAAATGATGCAGCGTTACTTTTGATACGAATTATACACATTTATCGCCTAACAAAGTAAACATAGCAAATTTACGGTAGATGTGACGCTACCCATTCTACTCGAATTGTTCATATTCAAACTTGGAGAAAGGAATCTCGGTTCGAACGCAGAAAAAAATGGCCCCAAAAAATAAAGTTGTCCAGTTCATAGGAAGAATTTTACGCAGTAAATAATAAATTGATGGAGTCGGAGTGAGTTTCGTAGGCAATAAACGGGTTTTCTAAATTTAACGATTATAAGAATAATCGTCGAATTTAGCTGTGGGACTTCTTAGTCTAAGTGTAATTTAAAAAATCACATGAAAATTCAGCTGATTTTACAAATATTTTTTTGTACAATTGTATGCAACAAAAAATGAAATATTGTCTCTGTTCAAACAAGAAATATGAGGTCATTTGCAATTTTTCTTTGAGATGTTTCGCAAAAGAGACATACTAAATTGTTTTAAAAAATTCGTTATTTCGTTTATTCAAACAATTCATTAGCAATCCTGTTTTGGAAAGTCAGCACGTAATGTAATTTTGCTTTAAGCTAAAAGTACTTTTAAAACCGTAATTTTGAAAGTACTTTTAAACCCTTCTAGATGCGAGCAAACGAAAGGAACTCCGCATTTTCTCAAACTCTCTGGTACTCTGCTGGCGTAAATACAACACACATCGGAGAGTTTCAAAGTTGGGGTGGCCCTGAAAATGCGTCTTTAACGAGCCGCGACAAGAAAATGGGGTGCGTGAATAGTACGTGCGGTAGTAGGGACGATTAAAGTCATGCGCCCATCAGTATTCGAGCTAAATACATTAGAAAGTATTATTGAAATCCGCCACAAAAATGGAAGACGACACCGAGCGTGACCTTAAAATGCTTAGTTGATGTAGTTCTTATGAAACGAATTCGCTGTTTTCCCCATAAATACACGACTTATTAAACATTTTTTCCGTGGGTCCCTAAATCTTGATCGGAAATTGAATTGATGCTTTTTCTATAAATCCGACTATTTGTACTGTAAGACATCACACCAATTATGAGAGCTACAGAATTCACCAGACAAAATACACAATTAGATAATATATCGCAATTTTTTTAACAATCCAGCCAACCGCAGACATAAATACTATACATATAATTAAATCAGAAAGTTGAAACATGGCCAATGAAGAGGAAAATCGAGCTGACGACTAATCTCTAGCAGCTAATTAAATTTATGGTACTATATTATTTATACATTCACATTTATACGAAATCAATGTAATACATACAGTTGTTATAATTTGTAAAGAAATAATTTTGGATTAGGAAAAATAAGAAAACTCATTTAATACATCTTCGTCAACGTAGCGTTGTCCAAAAAAACTTTCAATTTTGATTCGAAAGGTAAGAAAACACTTCACGAACAGTACAATATCGAAATTTTCATTAAAAACATAAACTTCTATACGGAAAAATTGTAATATCGAATTTTCTACTATTTTAATTCGTGTAAGTGCCGTGTAATCATTATTTTTCCTCTCATAAAATTAAGGTAACATCATGAAAAACCATAATACAGACTAAAGTTTGATATACTTTTTGTATACACGGATAACGTTTTAAAAATCGCCATTTCTTGCTACCCAGGAAATTCTGATCCTGAGAAGAATCGTTGTGTGAATGTATTGTTCGCAGGAATTCGTCATTGAAACGAATTGATGGCTATTTTTTTAGCTGTTTCATTGTAGCGCCAAGAGAAATCCACTGCAGTTGTGATCATAATACGATACGTGACACAAAGTGTCTTCCCAGCATTTTGCCAATACTTTTGCGCCCCGTCGCCCGAGGAACAGGAGGAGGACGACGTCGACGACGGCGGAAGACAATCACGTTGACACCGCGTGATGGATGTCCTTTCCCCCGCCTTCCCAAAACTCCCCGTCGTTTCGCCCTTTCCCTCCCTTTATCCCTTATATAGTTTTGCCCGGGCCGCGCCAATAAAGCCCATTGTAAATTCTAACTATTCGAAATATTAGAGCGTTGCCGCGACGCGATTACCGGCCGTTCAGTCATCGGTTTGACGCATCGTAATCCTTTCACTACTCCCGTATTTGCATCTCCATCACAGAGATTTCTCTCGCCCTGCCTAGGGTCATATGGTACCTACGCGAGAGCAAAAAAAAACGATAACTCCACGTGGCCATCTTTTTTTAACGATTAGTGTCTCCGGCTACAAAATCGTAGCGGCGAGTGCATGTCACGTTCTTTGGCACATTGACGTGTGATATCGATTAATGTAATTACGATTTTTTAATGAGGTAGAGATTATGACGTTTCCGCTTTGAACTGTCATTGGATGCTGATGTCTCCTCCTCTACACACTAATGGAAAAACAGAACATTTCGGAAATATGCATTGTTAAGAATGCAAGTAAGTTTAATACACAAGACGATATATGATTTACGAAGCGGTATATGAATCCCACATTAATATACTTTTATTGTAAATTTAATAATACCATAAGATTTCTACGATACTGGTATTTGAAAATTACGGTACGTCAATATTTCGGAGTTAAAAAGCATATATATCTTCTCTGAAATATTGCTGAAATATATTTGTACAAAATATATAAAAGATATAATTATTTAGACGCCCAATATTTATGAGATATATGTAGAATATGCTTTGCACATGACATTTCAGAAACAGAAGCGCCCCTAGTCCCTATTCAATTCTATTAATATGTGCCTTTTTTTTTATTGTTGATTAAATATCTCAACATCTTATTAAAAATCAACGTCAAACCGTTTTACACGGAAAATAATAATTTCACCGTGGCATGAATTGAAAGTAATGGAAAGGTTTATGATCTATCATCTTCGTTATCCTTCTTTAAAAGGTTCATCAGTAACGGAAAGCATTGTCATCGTTTTATTCGTGCTGTGATTAATTGCTAGAAAAGTCCGCGATAAACGAGCTCAGTTTGGTGTCAAATTTGGCATAAAAAAAAGGACGAACGCTGCAGTGCCCATGACTTTTTAAACGGTTATAAAATCGCCGCAACGCAAAAGCATTTCAGGCACGAGCGCCAGCTAGTGTGATTAGCCCAGTATTTATAGAACTTCCATGGCTAATTTGTAAGTATATCTTTGAGGAAAATAATTTTTTCAGCTTTAAATGAAATGATTACATGGAGCAGCTATACATATTTCGAACATTCCGATGGAAAAAATCGAGAATATTTAGAACCTGTATGCAATTTTCCAATTCTCGATATTATGGCGTACTACACAGTTTTTTCCCACCATCAAAAACTCTACCAGTATTGAGTAATACGCAAATAAATAGTTCAAGCTAGTTGTATCAATATGCATAAAGCAATTAGAACAAAAGCAACCAATCAATAGGATGCATACTCTGTTCAGTCGTTCGCATGCAGCAACTGCACTGGAAACTTGTGAAGTATACTGCAGCATGTAGAAACTCAATAATTTATAAGTCAGCTGCATCCATCGCACATTGCAGATATCAGAACATGCCAAATTGAAAAGCCTGCGACAACTCTTTCTACGTGCCCGGGATAAAATTATACCCCCCCCCCCCCCCCCAAACTTTTTTCTCTCTGATCAAATAGAAAATGTGTGAAAAGAGAAAATCTTGCAATAAAATGAAATGCAGTCAGATTTTTGTTTTTCATTTGAGGCTTCCGATAGTAGCGATATTATGCGGAAAAAGACTTTTTCGGGACTCATAATGCAATGCAATTCGAGGAAAGAAATAGGAATCCCTCAAATTATCCGGTACGAATTTTCTAACGGTTTTCCTCAAAAATGGAAACATTACAAAGATCATATTCACAGTTTCTCCACGGACATTATTAACACTTATAGTATCACTAGATCAACGTTCGCTTACCTAAAATGCAAGGTACAATTGTTCAGAACATAATTTTTAAACAATTGTGAAGGATCTTCACCCATACCGATTGAAAAGGACTTTTAAACTCCGATTTTCCGAGAAACTAATTTCTATCGGCTTCGTGCGTGACCTTCATTTGTGACCTTTTTGGACAGCCAGCGTTCGAAGCGGCAAAATTGTGCAACAGTAGATACTTGGATGTGGCAGAAATAGATGCTAGCATACGCCAGGTAACGTTATTCCTTATATTTTTCGGATAAAACGATACTATGAATGCCTCAAGACGGAAGAGTGTTGTTGTCCTGTGCTCCGACGTAAATTCTAACAACACCTCGGTGAATTCACTGGACGTACATCTCTATAAAAAGACGCGAAAACTGGTTTGCATTCGTTAAATGAAAAAGTTAAGTGGACAATCGCAGTTGTCAAATGGAATTGACGAAAATTTACGTACACTTTCCATGATATAGATGAACTTAAAAAAAGCTATTGCCATAACCATAAATAAATAAATGAATAATTAAACATACTTGTTTAGAACTTATAACGGGAATTTTCTGTTCTTTATTTACTATAATCTGAAAACTTTCTTTAAAATATATTCTACCATAAGAATCTATGCTCAATAGTGAAGCCGCGGATTCTCATCCCCCCTGAAGTTCTCCTTTGCGTATGGTGGTCGCATCCTCGAAAGCCATTAAAAATCCCTGATATGCAAACTGTTGAAATACTATGATTCTCCTGTCCGGACTTGTTCAATTTTTTGAACTAAAAATAATCAAATCGCACTAATTGACCGTAAGGACTGTCACACAACAAAAATTAATAATTACTACAACTTTCCCGTGAGAAATAGAAACGTCAACGTCCCTTTGTCAATATACAAATTAATTCCGCGCTGAAAACTCTCCACCCACCGACATCTATGTGAGAATAATATCATAACGTAAAATTTATTGTTTGAATTGGCCTTAATCTCCATTATAATCTCACGTTCGCACGCGTCTGTTGGGTTCGCGCGGGACTTGCAAAAGGCGCATAGGTGGTGAAGGTCTGAGAAGCTGAAGCGGTCCCAGCCGCAATTTTGAACTCGGATTGTCCAGGCGAATGATGGATCGGTCTTTTGTACGGTGCTGATGATACCTCGCAGATGTATCGTCGGCTAACGTCGGCCTGAGCGCAGTCACCCATTTTGCCCCGAAACCACTTGCCTCTGCGATTATCGATTGAGCTCATGCAAGAGCAGCCACGACGACCTTTTTATTATTTTTTTCAACTGTATATTTTCTTACGTGCCACGCGCACAATCGCGATGACTTTGCGATTGAAACCTTGCCTCAAATCCCTGTGTATTATCAGCGTGAGAGAGCGAACGAGTTCTGAGTGTAAAAAAGAAGAAAAACCAAGGGATTTTCAAAAGCCACTCCGAAGAGAGAAGAGTCGAGAGCTACTGTTTCGCTGGCAAACATCATGAGCCAGTGCACACAGAGACGCTCGTATCAATATACAGTGAGTGGCCGTTGGCCGAGAGTTCTGAAACATGTAAAAAACCAGAAGAGGTACAGAAATAAATATCCGCTAACATATGTCGCCACTCGATAGATAATCCGAAGCTTTTACAGCAATCTAATCAGTATCATTAAATATCGAATACATTTAATAAACGATAACCGTGACTTGGTTACGAATATATTGCGCAAATGGAAGGGTAACAAGGGACAGAAGTGGTGAGATAGATAACTCATCACGTGCCGGTACGCTGTTGACTCATAGGCGCCTCCGCAACGATAGCAACGTCGCCTCTCACTTGAGCTACCAAAAATTCTCTTTTAAACCTTTTTTCTCGTTTTTTTTCAGACTCTGTTCGCCATACAGACTCGGACGAGGGCAGGTGCGGCTCAGGGGCTGTCGGAGAGAGAGCAGACTCACTCAGCCTAGCCGCTCGATACTCTAGTGCTCGCACGGTGTAAAGTCACACTCGGAAGTTAAGTCGCCTGAAGGAGAAACGCTGGGAGCTGGAAGCGGGTGCTGAAGCAGAGCAGAGGCTCGTTCGGCTGGATAAATAATAAATTCGCACGCCGAGAGCAAATGTGCGACGACGACGGCGACGACGACGGAGATGGCTTGTAATAAAGAAAAAGCAGTAGAAGGCGAAGTGAGGTCCTGTGTCGCACAGTCGTAAAACTGCAAGGCTTTCTTTCTCTCTTTCTCTTCCTTCTGTGGGTCCTCTTGCGGCGAGGACCTCCGCTCACAAGCTTACACTCTTATTAAACCCTCGTTCTGCATATTGACGGTTATTGATCACCTATCGTAAGATACCCGCGGTTTTACGACCTCAGCACCGGGAGCCACCTTAAAGAATGTCGAATATCGGAAAGTTACCGAGAGATCAATTCCTATGCGATGCTATGTTAAATGTGACTGAAAGTTGGTCATCGTATTTGTATTTGCAAAATGAAAATGACACGTTTGTAATTGCTGGTAATAAGTAATGTATCATAAATTTGACAGTTAAATGCTGATGCAGAAAATTACATTTTTTTTATGAAGAGTTTAGATTCACTTTGCGGGGCGAAGACGCAATCGAATGATGCATTTTCGGTAGAGAAAGAAAAGTGTACCGTAGATAAATTCTTCGAGATATGCTCTCTTACTTTTCTGCTGTCGGTAAGAAAATTCCAGAGCGCTACTTCTCGGCTACTAATAAAATAGTAAGAATGCTACTTCTCTGCGGTCGGTAGTAATGCCGAGGAGATGTTTATGGGTGCTACTTACCTGACAGTAAAATCGCGAGAAAGAGATACTTCTTTGCCGTCAGTAAGAAACATAGTTTTGCTGCTTATCTTCTGCAATTCAACGATGCGAAACAATACAAAACCTTATCTACCATCCCTGTTGCAGAGCAAACGTGAGCTCTCAAAGATTGCAAACGAAGTTAAATTTCCCTGAGAAATACGTATCGTATATTTTGCTACGAATGTTGATCCCTTATAGTAATTTATAAGAAGTATACTTTCACCGTTTTTGATTACAGAATTGATGAATTCAACTTCCGGTATAAAAAAACACCGGAAAAAACACTTCAATTTTTTTAAATGTTAAAACATCTTCAGCGAGGGTTTTGCAGAGAAAACGTTCTCAAAAAGCGTCACAAACCGTAAATTATAAAATCCCGATACTGAATTGCTAAACATATTCTCACTTAATATTTTCGAGAGTATACGCAGATCTGCTCGCTGCATTTTTTAAATTATCATGTTTTGACCTTCAATATCGTTTTCAAGTAGTGCATTTTACACCCAAAAGCTACCTTTTTAAATCGATATCCATGTACAGTGCGCTGAGAATATAATTATAGTAGCAATCATCAAAATGATAATATTTTCAAAAACTATTCTAGTAGTTTCAAATATGCCGTTTTGTTGCATATACGATTTCAACGTTTGTTTCCAATAACCTTGCAAGTATCGTTTATTGAACTATATTATAATCGCTTCAACCATAAAACATTGCAAGCCTTCCTATATTCGTTTTACCATGTGATATCGTTAAATAAACGATACGCTTTTCTCTCATCAGTGGGATTAAAAAAAACTGCAAAGTTGAATTCTGCAAATTGCTTCCTCATTGTTTTTGGTTTTTTTTTTTTTACTAAGCTAACTCTATGAGGAAGTACGTTCCTCGAATTTGGCTCCCTCATGTAGGAAGCTTTCTAACAAGAAACCAAAAATGACAAGGAAGCAGATTGCAAAGTTCAACCTTGCAGATTTATCTTTTATCAAAGTAAAATATCTGAAAAATTTGAATCTCATAACAAATTGTGACGAAACTATGTACATACCATTGCTAAATACTACTGATTTCACGCATGAAATTTGAGACAGTTATCTCATATTTTACCAAAATTAGGGCAAAAATTGAAATTTCTCGCAAATTTCAAAACTCCCTAAAATCCGAACCGTTTTTACGATTTCGGTCAAATTCAATACCAAACAACGTAAACAGTACCTTTGCGTGTGAAGAATGATTCGGCAAAATATTGCCACTTTTATAAAAGCCAGAGAGCGCACGTCCTTTTTTGGAAAAATTTAAAAAGATATAAAATTAAGATTTCTGCATACATTCCAAAAAAATTGCATCAGTCAAGGATAGACTGCTGCTTCACTTGTGTACCAAATTTTAGCTGAATTGGTCACCCACTCAATTATCACACACACACACACGCAGAGGAACATTATTTCTAAAACACTTTTCTTGATGTTTTGGTGCATTCTGAGTGTACTTACATAAAAATCTCAGCAGAAATAAATTTCATGATAACGAAGCTCCCTCTATGCGGAAGCAAAAAATGATGTTTTCGACTTTTCTTCGGAACAGTCACAATGTGCTGTCATTATTCTGATATTTGCAAGGTATCTTAATCAACAACATTTTTAGAAAGGTATCTGACTAATTTCGAATTTCAGAATAAAGCATTTTCTTTTATTGCATCTTAAATTCAACAACTTATTGAGTTTAAATATTATTTGATTGCAGTCGGTGTTGAATTGAAATTAATAGACAATTTTTCAGATAATAAAATTGCATTTTTGTTTTACATTAGATCAATGAATGAACCTTTCTCTCACCGTGATAACTGATGTATACAAATCTAAGATAAGCTCATGAAAATAGCAGCACTTGAGATAATAGCACGGTGTATAAACAAATGAATTATTAGCGTTGCATCAACACGCCAGGGTCGTTTTCTGCAAAACAAAGAGTTAGTAAGTAGACAGATAAAGTTCATTGGCATGGTGATCGCTTGAAAAAAAAATTGTCGTAGGGGGACAAAGTTTTGTTGTGTACCTTATGTATTAAGCGGTACAACCGGTGAAATTCGGGATTCAAGAAGAATTTCGAACACTTCTCGGTGAAGAAAAATAATTGATTTGGCATAATAGTAATTTCGAAATATTGTGAACAAATTCGTTGGAACGGACTCTCCAACAAATTAACCGATTTTTTTCTAACCAGGAATTATTTGTTTATTTGTCTGAATACATAAAAAAATCAGAAATTTGTGTACTTTTTGAAAATCATGAATTAAAATTTCTTTATATCTGATAAATATTTAGAAAGTTAGGAAGTCTGGCCATGCTTCTGTCATATAACACATTACTCCCACGAGCAAACCCACGAAGTGTCCGGATAATTGATCAAGTGAATCCACAAATACAGCTCGAACATAAAAAGGAAAACGCAAGCTTAATAAACTGGTCATGATCATTAAAAAATGTATATGTATTCGGAAAAATTAACAAATGATTTTCATTTGAAAAAAAGTTAGGTTGACGGGTAGTTTGTTGAGTATTTTTTTTAGATCCGTTTTTTAAAAATATTTCACAATCATCATCATGCAAAATCAATCCTTTCAGCACCTTCAATATGCTCGATTCGTTTTAGATTTTTATCTCATCGAAGACTCTGTAAAATTCAGAAATGAAAAACATTAAGTTTTCACGTTCTCAAAAAAACACAAATCCATCTGTGATTAAACATGTTACTATTACAACTGCACCATTCACAGGAATTCAGGTTGTTATCTGAGGTTCGGTCAAGTGCATACCAAATTGCGTCGCAGCGCTATACGGTTTCAGAGCATTTTTAAACAGCAAAGCCATTTCGGTTACTTGGCTTCCGTCTTTATTTCGACTATCAATTTACCGGTGCGAACGACCGTTTATTGGATATGTCGACAATTGCAATCTAACACCTCCAGAATGCATAATTTACTATAGGATGTAAACCAATATCCAGTATTGCCGAAAATATTTCGCAAGTACCCGAATATCGGTTTTCAGACATTATTAGTCTCTTTCTCTTAAATTTTAATTTTGTATAATCTGCAACTCTTTCCAAGGCAAAATACTTTATCTTCTTGAAACTGGTGAAAATAGTAGCCTTCTTCACAGAAAATACTTTCCTTTCTGTGAATAACACTGATAATCTTGTATACTTCAAATTTGGAGTACGTGAAAAAAAACCAACATTTGTAAGGGAAATTGTTACTTTCCCAAACTTATGAGCAATTTATTTGTGGAATTCAAGATTAAAATCAGAACAGGAATTAGAGATTCACGAATATTTTGAAAGCAGTCTATCTGCAAAGTACACGAAGTAAAAAAATCCGAGGAATGTTTCGGGAAAACGCGCAATTTTTTCTTCAACGTGAAAAAAAAATTGAGTAGAATTTACTAGAATCAGCGAGATTTTACGAATTCCATAAGAAATAGTTTCCCAGCATAGTTTTACAAAAGAATTTTTTTTATAATGAGATGAATTTTTTTTCGTACAATGCGGGGATTATTATCTTTCTCGGAATTTTGCGTAATTTATATGACTATGGATAAAGTTTGCAGAAAATTCAGCATCGCTAAATTCGAGTATTGAATCAGTTGAAAAAATTTCCAACTTTTCGCATCTCCATAACAGAACCAGTTCCAAAGAAATTTTCCACGATGAAAGGGTAGCTTCCATAGATTGCCGAACGTGAATTCAACATAAACACCAAAAACCGGTTATTTAAACTACGCTACCTTGTAGTAGCCCGTATTACACTTTTTTTAAGTATCCTGTCATTAAAACCCTGTAAAAAATCACGTAAACAAAGTCTTACCCTATGAGGAAGTTAAAGAGTGAAGTAGGACGATACGGTGATATCAGGTACGCGCAGACTTAATTACACGCAAGCCTGTAACTCCGTGAATGATTACAGCTAAGATATTGCTAGACCACCGCATGACAGTATTTCCGCATGTACGATAACAAAATTGAGATAAACCTTGAAAACTGGGGCACTGAAAGAGGAACCTAAGCTTGTTGTGATACCGCTCGGATTTATAAGGGACCTTCTTCACCCCGATGTCTTCAGTAATTCCATCAAATGCCATTAGCTCCGGATCTATATTCGGAAGCTTAACATTCGATACACAGTTACTCAAACGTCTGATAACTCAGCTACATATCATCTGTCGTTTATCAAAAGTTAATATAACATGAAGTACCTGCGGCCCACATTAGTTTCAATTTGTCTACTAGCTTCATTTGAAATCCACCAAGTGCTTGCTGGACTTCAAAGTGCCCTCAGAGATCAGTATGATGGATACGGCGAGGATTGGATGTTCATTCCTGATGGAAGTGGACAGCCTCAAGTAGCTGTACTTAAGGGACATGGACCTGTTGGCCGTAACATTCTAGATGAACAGCAGATTCGCTATATTTTGTATACAAAGTACGTAAAACATGAGGGATATTTTAATAATTAGCTCCTTACGTTACATATCTATGATGATATTTGCAAATATATACCGCTTCATTTTATCAAGACGCTATTTATATTTTTAATATAAGCGAAAATTGAAATTCTACGATAAAAGCCAAAATATGCTTCCGTTGAGGTAAAAATCATTTTACCTATTACTATTCCATTCACTGCCTTGATCTCTGTATTAAACGTTCATTTAGTAATGCAATCTTCCTAACGTAGGAAGCTTTGCTTTCTGCAGTTCAAATGATGGATGATTGAGAAAAGATATTATTTCAAAGGTTCAGCTTTGTAATTTGTTTAATCACTGTTTTGAAAAATTCAAGATATGAACCACCAACTTGATTTCAAACAATATTGAAAATCTAAAACTTGATATATTGACAACACTCGAAATATCGATTGATTATCACATCATTTTATACGAATTTTTTCACAATGTAAATGCATTCAGGTACATTTGTAACGCTCATAAAAAATGTTCATTTTCATCAACTCAATTACTACCCGATTTTTTAAATTTAACTACTTTTCGCGACGATCTCAACCATTCAGATGAAAAGTATTTCCCATGAGATGTAAAGAAGTCGTGAACTAAAACCTTGCACACTGCTATCTCATTTGTTTAATCACGATGCAAGCCGTCGCCTTTACAATAACGCAAGGCTATATAGTACGGCGTTCTTCTGTAAGATTAATAATAGCCAGCATTATCGAAACAGATAAATCACAAGATATTGTCAGATAAATGGCTTAGCCACACAATCACAGAGCTTATCTACGCTGTGCAGACCAATCTCTAAAACGAATCAATAATGCAATGTTTAATATTTGATTATATCTTTGAAGATCTGGCCCGAAAAACGGAACATTGCTATCTAGAAAAGATCCAGAGTCATTGAAAGCGTCTGACTTTTCACCATCCCGGAAGACTAAATTTATAACTCACGGATGGAAGTCAAGCTCGAGCGGTTCCGGTTTAACCAATATGAAAAATGGTGAAAAAAATTGATCATTCTCGGATGAATAAATTCTCCGGACGGTTCTTAAAAATCTATTATTATTTCCTTTAGCCTACCTAGAAAACGGTGATTACAACGTTATTCTGGTAGATTGGAAGACTTTAGCTTCCGATACATTCTACCTTGGTCCAATGCAAAATACTGCAAGAGTCGGAGCTGACGCTGGAAAATTCATCGATTTTTTGGTCAATGAAACGGGTTTGAAAACCGAAGATGTGCATTTTATTGGTACGCAAATCAGTGATCATAGCTTCGAGAACAAAACTATCAAGCATTAAATAATCAATGAATTCCTACTTTTAAATCGGTAGGCCACTCGCTTGGCGCACACGTAGCCGGGAATACTGGATCTTCAGTCAAAACTGGAACCTTAAGTCGAGTAACTGGATTAGATCCGGCTTTGCCCGGGTTCCATTTGCTTACTACAACGGACGGCCGACTCGATTCTTCAGACGCTGATTTCGTAGACGTTATACATTCCTGCGGCGGAATATTGGGATGGCTCCAACCTCTTGGTGACGCGGATTTTTATCCTAACGGCGGTTCAATGGTGCAACCGGGCTGCTGTTGCCTTCCGGAATTTACAGGTAAAATATAACAATTTTGAAGAATGACTCCGACAAAAAGACTGATTTTTTTTAATACGACAGAAAAAAACCATTTCTGTCTAGAAAAATTCCAAATTCGAATTTTATCTGTCACCCTTTCATGAAAATATTTATCCTTTTCTCTTCACGAAAATTTCTGGTGATAAAAATTGCAAGGCGCTGAGAAGGAATGACTTCAGAATAGTCGTCGCTATTTCCGATTCGAATTGACTGAAACTACAAACTGGTTCGTTACAAACAGAAATGTTCGAGCAGAATAAAGTTTCCTTGGAAATCATATATGTTTGAAGAAGCAGTCAATTTATTTTATAAGCAAAAATACAGTACATTCCAACACTTTTTGAATTCCTGGATAAAAAGTTATCGCTCTTCATGTTCACTCATTCCTATTAATTTTAATCAATCTTCAGCAAAAACAAAGTAATATCCAGTTGCGCCCGATATTGAGTTTGGACAAAATCGATAGTACTTAAATTTGTACCGGTTTTTGAATTTTGCAGGAATTGTCATTATCGCACTAACTTTTTCAAATTCGAACTAACGCGCCAAAAGTTTCTAGACAGACAAATTAAAGTTCACATAAAGAATAATTACAAAATGCTTGATAATTATCGTAGTCATAATGCAATAAGACAAAAAACAAGCTGCAAAGTAGAACCTTGCAGTAATCGGCAAGGTTCTACTTTGCAGCTTGTTTTTTTCTCTCTTTTTTTGGTCTGTCAGCCAGGAAACTTTCTCTGTTAGCTTAGCCAACATTGAGAACATCCCTTCATTATAAAGGAATATTTATAAATGCATCGGAAAATGGAAGAGAGAACAACGTATAAGACTTAAGACCAAAGGAAACAAATTCTCTTGCTGAAAAGTGAAAAACCTCATGTGATGTGTTACACGTTTCTGCCGTTTTCACTCGCTCAACTGTGACCACTATTGGTGCTTTCGCTCTCGCTATGACGCGATCGGTGATTTTTTTCAGTTATTACTTTTTCCGGAATAAACGAACTCATTGCTTCTGTCCTTTGACTAATTACAGAGGCTTGTAGCCACGGACGTTCTTATGTTTATTTCACGGAGAGCATTGAGTCTGGCTCAGGAATTAAAGCTACACGTTGCGATAATTATGACGACTATAACAGTAACAAATGCACCAAAGGCGAGGTCGTATTGATGGGAGAACAAGTCGAGAGGTCAGCGAAAGGGACGTATTATCTTACAACCAGATCTGAGGCACCTTACACGTACGTTGGACCAGTAAAATCGCGTTTAAGTGAAAACAAGGCAGACGATTGCAACGAGCCGGGCGGTTGGGGAGTCGACGATGAAGGCACATTTATATGTGGCAAAAACTCAGTTTAAAACGATGTTTCCCGTGTCGTCTGTCCGTTAGATTGGTGTAAATGTGACGGAGATCGCTGTATTTTTCTATGCTAATCTTTTCCGCTTGAATTAACTTTTCAGGTAAAAATTGAGAATGATTGGCTCGGTCTTGCTTTTCTGATTTTTAACCGTTCTCATCTTTTATCCGAGAGATGAATAAGTATGGCAGACAATATTGGCGATAGGCTGATCAGCTTTCTCTGTCTCGTACTAATACTTGTGTCACATGACCGGATATGTCTTAAAAAAGGAAATCTTACAGTATTTTTTCGGACTACCAAATTACGGATATTTCGAGAACGTTCTAGTCATGACTCGATCCACAAAAGGAATAGTGCAAGATGACTGAAAGAAGTCGTCCTAAAAAATACCGAATAATACAGTATAATTGAACAAAGTTAGTTGAATTGTGAAATTCATAATTTACTTGTCTCCGGCCTTGCCTCGTCTCTTGATTCACCAGAGCTAAGTTAGGATTTGTTGTACTGAATAAATAAATGAAGTTTGAAGTATCATATTATAGTTCCTTAAGACGAAATCCTCATCCCATCTCTTTTATTCTTATCAATAATAATTTCTCTTCTACAGCAAACAAGCATTTCTTTTGCATCCCTATTTAAAATATATATGTACATTTACAAAACCACTGAATTGGATAAAATATCGGCTGCAACGAGCACACGATTACGGAAATTAATACATTAAATTGGTTTGTAGAGAAGCGTCGTGACGTATTTTTTGCGATAACGATGAGTCGCCGACAACACCATGACACTGTCTTTGATGCTCAATGCGTAAAGGTGGTTCAACATCACGTGGTTCGGTTCGGGAAGCAACGTTGGCTCGCACTGCAAGAATCATATTTTCATAGCATTTCATGCATGTATTGAATATTGATCAGAGTTAGAGACTTTTTAGTATTTTCGTATACGCACTTTTTTCGATATTTATTCTACAATTCGACTATTCTCCATAATATTTAATGGAAGTAACTAGTACGACATGTAACCAGACGTTCAGATGTTTGCATTTTCCAAAGACTAATTTTATTTGAGGGGTTTTAACAGTGAAGTAGGAATCGAATTTGACCATCAAATACTTGGTTATTTTTTTAATTCAATTCATTGCAAAAACAGTCGTAATGGCTACTTTTTATAAATAGTTCATTCAAAATAGCTAATGTTTGAGAGGAAAAGTGCCTGTTTAAAAGTATCCAATGCTATTTATCTCTGATACTGAACAATATTGTAGACTTACAGATAAAGGCGTGTCTTTGTTCAGAATAACTTGTAATAAGTGTGGTGGTAAAATCGGCGGTCCGGCAACTTTTTCCCATGGTTTTTGCGGTGGTATTTCTTGACCGTATTCCGCTTGTGCACTGCTAATGACTCCCTCGCTATCCTTAGCCAATGCTTGAAATACCTCGAAGTCAGATTTCTTTACGGAAACCATATTATTTTTGGCTCCAAGACCATTGTCGACGATTTTCTGCATAAAACATTATATTTTATGTTCCTAACACTGATAGTGCATTGAATAATATAAAGAAATATTTTGCAGATTAATTCTCTTAAAATCAACTGGCATATTTTATAAATTCTCCCAAACTCCTAGATCTTATATTTTGTAAATACTTCAACCAATATTTAATGATTACCATAACCTTAGCAGAAAGCCAAAGTTTATTTGGCTCTCATATGATGGTATAGGGAAAGTTCACCCAACATTAATTCGCTTTTATCTTAATCTTTGTTATCTCTTTTGGAATGCCCCTGAGGTTTATGAATTTTTAAAGGTATCAAAACGGTAAAATCTACTGTTGCAAAAATATTATTTCATCACAAAAGCAAGAAACAATATCATTGTTGTTGAAAACAGTCGGTTATGTTATTATGAAGTTCACAAAAAATATCTGTAGCATCAATATCATAGGAATTTTTTTTCTTTGTTAAACTGCTTTTTAATGTAACAAGCATATTTGAGCTTTTATAATGATTTTTCCAACAAATAGCAACTTACCAGGCCGGGATCGTGTCTCCATTCCCCATCGACATAAAATTTGTACTGATGTTCGCCTTCCGGCAAATCGATTATGGTCACAAAGTCTCCGTGACTTTTGACCATTGGCAATGTTTTCCAACCAGAAAATGTTCCGCTGATGTAAACTTGCTTTCCACCACCTTCCCATTTAAAAACTGTCGGAAGAACTTTGCTGTCCGAAACTTTGGTACCTTCTGATACGGTATTGGAACGAGGACGCTGAGGGCCAAAGTTATCTCCGTCCTATTCATTACTCGCAACTTTCTCTTAATTCTCCATTCAACGTTGAATAAAGGAAATTAGAGCACTTCGCTCTAGTTAAATCAGTAGTAAAATGTTGTAATTTTTTTTGTGAGGTCGTATATTCTACATAGTATCAGTAAAGGGAGCTTTGTGTTACAGAATATGTACTCAATGCCGACTACCATAAATGATTATGAATTAGTAGATTAGTATAAATATTAGGATGTGTCGAATTTTTTTTTTTTTTTTTCGTTTTGCATTGTTTTAACCTATAGTTTGTACCTTTAAGCAACTCTTCTCAAAATTTTAGCGCGATAAAAAATTTTTTAGAGGTAGCTCAAACGATTTATAGATTTCCCATTTGATTAACACGTAGATGAATGCGATAGTCAATAAATTCATTTTTAGACACACCCTAATAAACATTAACTGATTGATGTAGAAATTTTTTCATTGAATATGTTTTCGAGAATAATCCGTTATTTGACGTCAATTTTACCGTGAATTAGTAGCTTATTCTTACTCAAGTGACGATATTTAGATTATTTTTACATATTTCAGTAGCATTAGGCATTTAAAAACCACAACTACTACTCCGTACATACTGAGGGAGCGAATTCTCAATAAAGAAATGATTATGCATATTAAACAGTCAACACAATTGAATATTTCGATGATCAATTTATCGAATATTTTTTGAAGGATGCAAAAAAGCTGGGATACATGGAAATTAGTTACAAAATTGTGGATTATTCTTGATTGAAAGAAGATAAAAAAATGTTATTTGGAAATTGTAAAAAGCAATGAATATTTTTGAAAAGACATTTTAACACTGATTGAACTGATGTGAAACGCTGACCTCGTCAAACCTCAAATTGAGAATAAATAATTATAAAAAAGGAAAACCTTTGCGAAGTACGGCTCTTCCTCCTCGTGAGAAGACTGGAAGACCAGTTTCTGACTAGGCTTTTTGTCAAAAACAAATGCTTGACCCTCCTTGCTTGGCGAGGGTGGAGGATGATCTTTGCTATGACGATGACTTTCCCTGGCTACAGTGCTGCCATGGTGATGATTGACCGGCTGATTGCTACCAGCATTACCCATTTTTCAGCGGTAACTTCTCCAGCACAGTATTTTGATACACTAAATTGCAAACGACATTCAGTCAGTAACTATGATAATAGAAAAATTATGTGCAGAGGAATCGAACAAGACTGCGCAGATGCAATTTCATGACAAAAAATACTACGAGAAAATGACATTTTTTTTTTTCATTGTTCAGTTCATTATCATAAAATCTCTATTGTGACATCTTTTATCCGTCTCCACATTGTCCTAGGATTTAGATTGCATTAATACATCGAATTGACTTATTAATGTTGCATTCAGTACTCAACAAATATTCGGTTAACCAAAACTGATCAAGATTTTTGATATATTTTTATTGAATGCACTTTAATCCATATAAATATCAAACTAATTCCTGTTGTCAGTGCATTAAAAATTCTCTGTGACAGTCACTGCATTTTTTTCTAGCTCTTCCGAGCCTCATTAGCGGTGATTTTTCTTATCTCAAGTGCTGCTCAAACCTCTTGTAGAAGATATTGTCATTGAAGTTAGGACGACAATTGATTTAAAAAACACATTGCGCAGAGAAAACTTGAAAAAAAAAATACATATCTTCTAAAAGATAGCTATTTTGAAAAAAAGTTTGTATACCCAAACTCAGAATGGTCTTAGGAAATAAAACTGTGCAAGACCAAATTAAACCGTCGGAGTAGCTCAAATAAGATAGAAATAGTTAAAAATAATTAGCCCAATAAAATTCTCTAAAAAAAACCATTGACCTGTGAAAATTTTTTATTTTCATGTATATAAATGGTTTTTTTTAAATCAAGTTACAACATTTTACATATGTAACTGCCACACAATTTCATTGTCATGATTTGCAGATGACTTTGTCTCCTTGATGAATTTACATTTCTCAATAATAACAATCGTTAATTTACAATTTCCGCAGATATATATTATTTTGGTCGATGAATTGAAGAGATATTCCGGAATATAAAGGCAGAGTACAACTTTTCATTAATTTATAAGATATTAGCCGCCATTGTTTTGACTTATGCCAGGGAACGTGTATTGTTTACATGAAAAAGAAAAATTGCTTCTTTGCCAAGTGTTCGGAAAGTTGAACTTACCGAGATTTTATATGAATGCCAAGTTTAAGTTAATGTCGTGTTCTCTGATCCATTCGTCTCTCACGCTTAGTTGAGATGTGTCAGCACAAAATAATAATATTATTCAGAGTTCTAGGAGGAACAGCTGATTACTCGATGAACATGAAGTGACGCCTTTGGTGCGTGGTCTTTATCAGTAAGTAGAGACACGAGCGCGATGGTCGAACTCTGCAGTTCTTTGAGAATTGCGCGGCAAACTGAGAAAAACATGAGAGAGGAAGCTCGCCTATTGAGTCGCAACATTTAAAGGGGAGTCTCATTACCGACTAAGCACTATAATTAAATCCCGCAGAGACAGATACAGCAAAAATTTTAAACATTTTTGTCTGCAACCGGAACTTTCTGCGAAATCGTAGAATTGTGGCGTTTACTTGGTACTCATTTTGGCAGTGAATAAAATTTTTGCGAATGGGCTCCGAAAGTTGACGTTTGTGAAAAGTGTGTGAAAGTTTTGAGGTGAAGTGTCAATATCCGTGCATCTTTCCAAAATTATACAGCAAGAATTCCAAAAACTTACGTTACAATTATTATTATTTGTGTTACAGTTATTTTTATCGACTGAAGTATACTGCGGTCGATACTAATAATTGTAACGCAAATTCTATTTTACCAAGATTGTAGTGAAGAAAACGGTACAATGCCTCTCACTGTATAAGCATTTCAAATAATTTTCGTTTATTATCCTAGCAATTATTAATGTCTGGATAATTTACATTACAGTTCTTATTACCGACCGAAGGATAAATATCCATATTGTCTCATAAGTCGATATCAAAAACTGTGAGCAATTACCATATTTTGATCTTGCGAAAATCTCTCAATCAGTAACAGAAACTGGAATCCAAAATTATCTCTGGTGAGTTGATTTTTTTAATAGACAACGAGATTAACACCTAGCATTACCTGAATCAAGACTTTTTTTGTTGAAAAATGATCTGGTCCGAACTCAGACAGAATACACATATACCTTCATTACCGACGTACCAAATGAGCGCAATGCGTCGCATTGGTCGCTAGTTCTACTCGCTGCACCTGAATTAAAGCGTTGTGCGTCCGTCTGCTAATCCATGAAGCCCAGAGTAAAGGAGGACGAACAGGGCTTCTGTGATGGGATCCTGAGTTAACGTTACGCTAAAGTTACGGTAACCGATACGGTAAAACGTCCCGATACGATAGCAAGACTAGCGTGTCTACAGAAGATTCGGCTGCGCGACCATCGTAGAAGCGCCGTGTCGTCTGCTCGTTCGTCGTGCTGTCAGGGAGTGTCCAAGTATCCAGTTTATGGAAACCTGGTTAACTTTAGCTCAACGTTAACTCAGGATCCCATCACTGAGAGCGTCCGTAAAGCTGGATACAGAAATGTTTCCAAAAAAATCCTGTAGACGGCACGGTAACTGCCAAAGTCCAAAATGGTGGGCCACTAAACGTGAAGATAGCAACGTAATGCGATGGGCGCCGGTATTTGAAATTTGAATACAGCGTTCAACTTTAAAGTTGATCACAAGTGAATATTACGTTTAACAGAATAATTATAAGATGTCAAATAAACTGTAATGGTACAATGGAATAAAAATTGTTAATTCCACGTGGATTTTGTATTTCGTCATAATTTGTATAAACAGAGTCTTCAGATATTAACCTTTTATTTATTTTAAAAAAAAAGTGTCCATTGACACCATCGCACCATTCAGCGTATACGGCATATCCATATTTCTTGTCGTTTTGTATTTTTTGTTTCGTGTATTTACCGTGACACGGTATACATCGTATATCGTGTATAGTATGTACCATTTGTCATTGTCGGTTGGAGTGAGCATGGACTTGCGGCAGGTGTTTGTGTACGGTATACCGCAAACGGTATTTGAAGCCCATATCAAGTAATGCGTTATCGAGGATAGAAATGCCCTTGACCATTAAGCGAATGAACATCCCAGCAGAAGCATGGACGCGTAGATAATCACTAAAAAAAACGGACTCAAAAAATTAAATACAAGTATAAGCATTTTAGATTTTGGGGCAGAGATGTCAGGAACTGTTTATTTTTGGTATCGAGTTACACAAAACTACACGATACTGCCTATATATTTTCTCGCTACACCGTTACAGGAATAGCGGAGTAACTATCGATACTTGATCAGTTTGAAACCAGTAATGCCAAAGTTCAGTTACTCGTTACATCTGAACCGAGAAAACATCATTTCTACCGTTACTCGATACAAATGTAACAAGTATCGAAATTATTTTCGGTACTTAGTACAAATGTAACGAGTATCGAAATAATTCCGATACTCAATACAAATGTAACGGGTATCGAAATGTAACGGGTATCGAAATTATTTTCGTTTCTCGATAAAAATGAATCGAGTATCGAAATTATTTCCGTTACTCGATATAAATTTAACGAGTAACGAGTATCGAAAAGACTCGTTACACGTTACTTTTTAATAATAACGAAAAAATACTAACTTAAGATAAGATGACATAGTGATAGGATCTCGTGGCGACTAACAAAACACGGTACATATGAGGCATTGTAATGTGTTTTGGCTTCAGTCACAAAATCGAAGAAATGTAAAAAAATCAGGTTCAGTGATTATACTAGATACACCAAATTCTGATTTGTAAAAAAAAATTCTGGCAAAATATGCCATATTTTTCATTTTTTATTTAACCTATGATATCTCGGGAAAAATTAATCGTATCGACATCTGACAAAACAAAAATGTGAATTTTTTTTGGCCCATCGAAAAAATTGTTGCCAATTTTTAAAAAATTTTCAAACTGCGATATCTTATGAATTATGCACGGTCCCAAAAAAAAAAACGACTAAAAATTGAGGATTTTCATACACAATTGGCAACCATTTTTTCGATGCCGCTTTCCGAAGTCCTTTTCGAAAAATAAAAATATTTTCATCAATTTGTAGTGAAATATAGTCTGAAGTTACACAATTAATTCTTAATTAATTTTTTCGTGTGGACCATAAAAAAACGCACATTTTCGTTTTTGTTTGAGATGTCGATACGATTAATCGTTCCCCAAATATCATACACTGTATAAAAAATCTTTCTTAAAATTAATATACTGGTATCGGAAGTACCATATGCATAAACTGTGTATGAAATTTCATAAACCTTTATAGTGAATTTTCATATAGACGATATTGGAAGGCATGTGGCTTTTGATAACAAAGGGGGGGGGGGGGGGCACCGCGCAGGGGGCGAAACCCCTCTAGTATATATATATATTTTATCGTCTGTGATAGATTAACAAAGAAAAAACGTTCACGAAAAATAAATTTTCGAAATTTTTCACAGATTTATCTGAATCTTTCTTCAAACTTAGACGACTATTTAAAAAGATATTTGGTACAAGGTTGACGCCTATCGGTCGAGTGGTTCAAATTTTATGCCATAATAAATATATTAAAAAATCGTGTTCAAGCGTTTGCTCATGCAAATTACTAGGTATCGGGTTCCAATTTAGTTTACATATGCACTATGATTACGCAATTTTCGAGTGATAATTTTACACAAATCAGTCGAGCGGTAAAAATTTTAGGTCACTTTGAATTTTTGTAAAAATGTCTTCCGGGTATAAACAAGCCTAACAAATAGAACCTTGCAAATTGCTTCCTAATTGATTTATGCTTTCTACAAAGCTTCCTCTATGAAGAAGCCAAAATTGATCAACATACTGCCTCATGGAAAGAGCTTTGTAGAAAGCAAAAAATAATAAAGACGCAATTTGCACGGTTCGACTTTGCAGGCTTTTTTCACAGTGTAATATAAAGAGTAACGTCTATTTCCGATACTCGTTACCCGATAGTTACATTGGCATCGAGTAACGAAATGAGTTTCGATACTCGTTACATCTGTTTCAAGTAACGAAGATAAATTCAATACCCGTTAAATCTGTATCAAGTGACGAAGATAAATTCGATACCCGTTACATCTGTATCAAGTAACGGAGATAAATTCGATACCCGTTACATTTGTATTGAATATCGAAATTATTACAAAACTCGTTACATTTGTATCGAGTAACGGTAGAAATTGTGTTTTCTTGATTCAGATGTAACGAGTAACTGAACTTTAGCATTACTCGTCCCATACACATAAAGGATAAAAAGTTACGTCACTATTTCTGTAACGAAGAATCGCGAAAAAGCCGATACTCGATTAAATTCGTAACGAAAAAAAAGAAAGGCCCGATACTAAATTCCGACATCTCTGTATTTCGCGAGAAAAACGAGAAAAACTTTTTGCATCATTTCTCGGACTTCGCATATATTGAACAGGAATATAACATTATTTCAGTTATAAAACGCGCGGAATTAATAATAACGGTGGAAAACCGGCACCGAGGATCTTAATTTTGTTCGTTTTTCGATGAACTCAGTAATTCTGCCATATCTTCCTGAAAAATCATTATTTTTATCTGTGCCCAAGTGTTTTCGATGCACTGTGCTCCGCTGATTACGAATATGACGATGGTTTTTCGGTAAACTCATTAGGAAACTAGAAATCCGCATGGGAAAAAAGTGATCACAGATCAACGTCCTTTTCGCTCTAGGACCGATATTTCGCGAGAAAAACGCGAAAAACTTTTGGCATCATTTTTCGGACTTCGCATATAGTTTTTATTATGTATTTTTGGCCGCTGAACAGGAATATAACATTATTTCAGTGATGGAACGCGCGGAATTGATAATAACGGTGAAAAACCCGCACCGAGGATCTTAATTTTGTTCGTTTTCCGATGAACTCGGTAATTCTGCCATATCTTCCTGGAAAATCATTATTTTTATCTGTGCCCAAGTGTTTTCAATGCACTGTGCTCCGCTGATTACGAATATGACGATGGTTTTTCGATAAACTCATTGGGAAACTAGAAATCCGCATGGGAAAAAAGTGATCACAGATCAACGTCCTTTTCGCTCTAGGACCGATATTTCGCGAGAAAAACGCGAAAAACTTTTTGCATCATTTCTCGGACTTCGCATATAGTTTTTATTATGTATTTTTGGCAGCTGAACAGGAATATAACATTATTTCAGTGATTGAACGCGCGGAATTGATAATAACGGTGAAAAACCCGCACCGAGGATCTTAATTTTGTTCGTTTTTCGATGAACTCGGTAATTCTGCCATATCTTCCTGGAAAATCATTATTTTTATCTGTGCCCAAGTGTTTTCGATGCACTGTGCTCCGCTGATTACGAATATGACGATGGTTTTTCGATAAACTCATTAGGAAACTAGAAATCCGCATGGGAAAAAAGTGATCACAGATCAGCGTCCTTTTCGCTCTAGGACCGATATTTCGCGAGAAAAACGCGAAAAACTTTTTGCATCATTTCTCGGACTTCGCATATAGTTTTTATTATGTATTTTTCGCCGCTGAACAGGAATATAACATTATTTCAGTGATTGAACGCGCGGAATTAATAATAACGGTGAAGAACCCGCACCGCGGATCTTAATTTTGTTCGTTTTTCGATGAACTCGGTAATTCTGCCATATCTTCCTGGAAAATCATTATTTTTATCTGTGCCCAAGTGTTTTCGATGCACTGTGCTCCGCTGATTACGAATATGACGATGGTTTTTCGATAAACTCATTAGAAAACTAGAAATCTGCATGGGAAAAAAGTGATCACAGATCAACGTCCTTTTCGCTCTAGGACCGATATTTCGCGAGAAAAACGCGAAAAACTTTTCGCATCATTTCTCGGACTTCGCATATAGTTTTTAATATGTATTTTTGGCCGCTGAACAGGAACATAACATTATTTCAGTGATTGAACGCGCGGAATTAATAATAACGGCGAAAAACCCGCACCGAGGATCTTAATTTTGTTCGTTTTTCGATAAACTCGGTAATTCTGCCATATCTTCCTGGAAAATCATTATTTTTATCTGTGCCCAAGTGTTTTCGATGCACTGTGCTCCGCTGATTACGAATATGACAATGGTTTTTCGATAAACTCATTAGAAAACTAGAAATCTGAATGGGAAAAAAGTGATCACAGATCAACGTCCTTTTCGCTCTAGGACCGCTATTTCGCGAGAAAAACGCGAAAAACTTTTTGCATCATTTCTCGGACTTCGCATATAGTTTTAATTATGTATTTTTGGCCGCTGAACAGGAATATAACATTATTTCAGTGATTGAACGCGCGGAATTAATAATAACGGTGAAAAACCCGCACCGAGGATCTTAATTTTGTTCGTTTTTCGATGAACTCGGTAATTCTGCCATATCTTCCTGGAAAATCATTATTTTTATCTGTGCCCAAGTGTTTTCGATGCACTGTGCTCCGCTGATTACGAATATGACGATGGTTTTTCGATAAACTCATTAGGAAACTAGAAATCCGCATGGGAAAAAAGTGATCACAGATCAGCGTCCTTTTCGCTCTAGGACCGATATTTCGCGAGAAAAACGCGAAAAACTTTTTGCATCATATCTCGGACTTCGCATATAGTTTTAATTATGTATTTTTGGCCGCTGAACAGGAATATAACATTATTTCAGTGATTGAACGCGCGGAATTAATAATAACGGTGAAAAACCCGCACCGAGGATCTTAATTTTGTTCGTTTTTCGATGAACTCGGTAATTCTGCCATATCTTCCTGGAAAATCATTATTTTTATCTGTGCCCAAGTGTTTTCGATGCACTGTGCTCCGCTGATTACGAATATGACGATGGTTTTTCGATAAACTCATTAGGAAACTAGAAATCCGCATGGGAAAAAAGTGATCACAGATCAGCGTCCTTTTCGCTCTAGGACCGATATTTCGCGAGAAAAACGCGAAAAACTTTTCGCATCATTTCTCGGACTTCGCATATAGTTTTTATTATGTATTTTTGGCCGCTGAACAGGAATATAACATTATTTCAGTGATTGAACGCGCGGAATTAATAATAACGGTGAAAAACCCGCACCGAGGATCTTAATTTTGTTCGTTTTTCGATGAACTCGGTAATTCTGCCATATCTTCCTGGAAAATCATTATTTTTATCTGTGCCCAAGTGTTTTCAATGCACTGTGCTCCGCTGATTACGAATATGACGATGGTTTTTCGATAAACTCATTAGGAAACTAGAAATCCGCATGGGAAAAAAGTGATCACAGATCAGCGTCCTTTTCGCTCTAGGACCGATATTTCGCGAGAAAAACGCGAAAAACTTTTTGCATCATTTTTCGGACTTCGCATATAGTTTTTATTATGTATTTTTGGCCGCTGAACAGGAATATAACATTATTTCAGTGATGGAACGCGCGGAATTGATAATAACGGTGAAAAACCCGCACCGAGGATCTTAATTTTGTTCGTTTTCCGATGAACTCGGTAATTCTGCCATATCTTCCTGGAAAATCATTATTTTTATCTGTGCCCAAGTGTTTTCAATGCACTGTGCTCCGCTGATTACGAATATGACGATGGTTTTTCGATAAACTCATTGGGAAACTAGAAATCCGCATGGGAAAAAAGTGATCACAGATCAACGTCCTTTTCGCTCTAGGACCGATATTTCGCGAGAAAAACGCGAAAAACTTTTTGCATCATTTCTCGGACTTCGCATATAGTTTTTATTATGTATTTTTGGCCGCTGAACAGGAATATAACATTATTTCAGTGATTGAACGCGCGGAATTAATAATAACGGTGAAAAACCCGCACCGAGGATCTTAATTTTGTTCGTTTTTCGATGAACTCGGTAATTCTGCCATATCTTCCTGGAAAATCATTATTTTTATCTGTGCCCAAGTGTTTTCAATGCACTGTGCTCCGCTGATTACGAATATGACGATGGTTTTTCGATAAACTCATTAGGAAACTAGAAATCCGCATGGGAAAAAAGTGATCACAGATCAGCGTCCTTTTCGCTCTAGGACCGATATTTCGCGAGAAAAACGCGAAAAACTTTTTGCATCATTTCTCGGACTTCGCATATAGTTTTTATTATGTATTTTTCGCCGCTGAACAGGAATATAACATTATTTCAGTGATTGAACGCGCGGAATTAATAATAACGGTGAAGAACCCGCACCGCGGATCTTAATTTTGTTCGTTTTTCGATGAACTCGGTAATTCTGCCATATCTTCCTGGAAAATCATTATTTTTATCTGTGCCCAAGTGTTTTCGATGCACTGTGCTCCGCTGATTACGAATATGACGATGGTTTTTCGATAAACTCATTAGAAAACTAGAAATCTGCATGGGAAAAAAGTGATCACAGATCAACGTCCTTTTCGCTCTAGGACCGATATTTCGCGAGAAAAACGCGAAAAACTTTTCGCATCATTTCTCGGACTTCGCATATAGTTTTTATTATGTATTTTTGGCCGCTGAACAGGAATATAACATTATTTCAGTGATTGAACGCGCGGAATTAATAATAACGGTGAAAAACCCGCACCGAGGATCTTAATTTTGTTCGTTTTTCGATGAACTCGGTAATTCTGCCATATCTTCCTGGAAAACCATTATTTTTATCTGTGCCCAAGTGTTTTCGATGCACTGTGCTCCGCTGATTACGAATATGACGATGGTTTTTCGATAAACTCATTAGAAAACTAGAAATCTGCATGGGAAAAAAGTGATCACAGATTAACGTCCTTTTCGCTCTAGGACCGATATTTCGCGAGAAAAACGCGAAAAACTTTTTGCATCATTTCTCGGACTTCGCATATAGTCTTTATTATGTATTTTTGGCCGCTGAACAGGAATATAACATTATTTCAGTGATAGAACGCGCGGAATTAATAATAACGGTGAAAAACCCGCACCGAGGATCTTAATTTTGTTCGTTTTTCGATGAACTCGGTAATTCTGCCATATCTTCCTGGAAAATCATTATTTTTATCTGTGCCCAAGTGTTTTCGATGCACTGTGCTCCGCTGATTACGAATATGACGAAGGTTTTTCGATAAACTCATTAGGAAACTAGAAATCCGCATGGGAAAAAAGTGATCACAGATCAGCGTCCTTTTCGCTCTAGGACCGATATTTCGCGAGAAAAACGCGAAAAACTTTTTGCATCATTTCTCGGACTTCGCATATAGTTTTTATTATGTATTTTTGGCCGCTGAACAGGAATATAACATTATTTCAGTGATAGAACGCGCGGAATTAATAATAACGGTGAAAAACCCGCACCGAGGATCTTAATTTTGTTCGTTTTTCGATGAACTCGGTAATTCTGCCATATCTTCCTGGAAAATCATTATTTTTATCTGTGCCCAAGTGTTTTCAATGCACTGTGCTCCGCTGATTACGAATATGACGATGGTTTTTCGATAAACTCATTAGGAAACTAGAAATCCGCATGGGAAAAAAGTGATCACAGATCAGCGTCCTTTTCGCTCTAGGACCGATATTTCGCTAGAAAAACGCGAAAAACTTTTTGCATCATTTCTCGGACTTCGCATATAGTTTTAATTATGTATTTTTGGCCGCTGAACAGGAATATAACATTATTTCAGTGATTGAACGCGCGGAATTAATAATAACGGTGAAAAACCCGCACCGAGGATCTTAATTTTGTTCGTTTTTCGATGAACTCGGTAATTCTGCCATATCTTCCTGGAAAATCATTATTTTTATCTGTGCCCAAGTGTTTTCGATGCACTGTGCTCCGCTGATTACGAATATGACGATGGTTTTTCGATAAACTCATTAGGAAACTAGAAATCCGCATGGGAAAAAAGTGATCACAGATCAGCGTCCTTTTCGCTCTAGGACCGATATTTCGCGAGAAAAACGCGAAAAACTTTTTGCATCATTTCTCGGACTTCGCATATAGTTTTAATTATGTATTTTTGGCCGCTGAACAGGAATATAACATTATTTCAGTGATTGAACGCGCGGAATTAATAATAACGGTGAAAAACCCGCACCGAGGATCTTAATTTTGTTCGTTTTTCGATGAACTCGGTAATTCTGCCATATCTTCCTGGAAAATCATTATTTTTATCTGTGCCCAAGTGTTTTCGATGCACTGTGCTCCGCTGATTACGAATATGACGATGGTTTTTCGATAAACTCATTAGGAAACTAGAAATCCGCATGGGAAAAAAGTGATCACAGATCAGCGTCCTTTTCGCTCTAGGACCGATATTTCGCGAGAAAAACGCGAAAAACTTTTCGCATCATTTCTCGGACTTCGCATATAGTTTTTATTATGTATTTTTGGCCGCTGAACAGGAATATAACATTATTTCAGTGATTGAACGCGCGGAATTAATAATAACGGTGAAAAACCCGCACCGAGGATCTTAATTTTGTTCGTTTTTCGATGAACTCGGTAATTCTGCCATATCTTCCTGGAAAATCATTATTTTTATCTGTGCCCAAGTGTTTTCAATGCACTGTGCTCCGCTGATTACGAATATGACGATGGTTTTTCGATAAACTCATTAGGAAACTAGAAATCCGCATGGGAAAAAAGTGATCACAGATCAGCGTCCTTTTCGCTCTAGGACCGATATTTCGCGAGAAAAACGCGAAAAACTTTTTGCATCATTTTTCGGACTTCGCATATAGTTTTTATTATGTATTTTTGGCCGCTGAACAGGAATATAACATTATTTCAGTGATGGAACGCGCGGAATTGATAATAACGGTGAAAAACCCGCACCGAGGATCTTAATTTTGTTCGTTTTCCGATGAACTCGGTAATTCTGCCATATCTTCCTGGAAAATCATTATTTTTATCTGTGCCCAAGTGTTTTCAATGCACTGTGCTCCGCTGATTACGAATATGACGATGGTTTTTCGATAAACTCATTGGGAAACTAGAAATCCGCATGGGAAAAAAGTGATCACAGATCAACGTCCTTTTCGCTCTAGGACCGATATTTCGCGAGAAAAACGCGAAAAACTTTTTGCATCATTTCTCGGACTTCGCATATAGTTTTTATTATGTATTTTTGGCCGCTGAACAGGAATATAACATTATTTCAGTGATTGAACGCGCGGAATTAATAATAACGGTGAAAAACCCGCACCGAGGATCTTAATTTTGTTCGTTTTTCGATGAACTCGGTAATTCTGCCATATCTTCCTGGAAAATCATTATTTTTATCTGTGCCCAAGTGTTTTCAATGCACTGTGCTCCGCTGATTACGAATATGACGATGGTTTTTCGATAAACTCATTAGGAAACTAGAAATCCGCATGGGAAAAAAGTGATCACAGATCAGCGTCCTTTTCGCTCTAGGACCGATATTTCGCGAGAAAAACGCGAAAAACTTTTTGCATCATTTCTCGGACTTCGCATATAGTTTTTATTATGTATTTTTCGCCGCTGAACAGGAATATAACATTATTTCAGTGATTGAACGCGCGGAATTAATAATAACGGTGAAGAACCCGCACCGCGGATCTTAATTTTGTTCGTTTTTCGATGAACTCGGTAATTCTGCCATATCTTCCTGGAAAATCATTATTTTTATCTGTGCCCAAGTGTTTTCGATGCACTGTGCTCCGCTGATTACGAATATGACGATGGTTTTTCGATAAACTCATTAGAAAACTAGAAATCTGCATGGGAAAAAAGTGATCACAGATCAACGTCCTTTTCGCTCTAGGACCGATATTTCGCGAGAAAAACGCGAAAAACTTTTCGCATCATTTCTCGGACTTCGCATATAGTTTTTATTATGTATTTTTGGCCGCTGAACAGGAATATAACATTATTTCAGTGATTGAACGCGCGGAATTAATAATAACGGTGAAAAACCCGCACCGAGGATCTTAATTTTGTTCGTTTTTCGATGAACTCGGTAATTCTGCCATATCTTCCTGGAAAACCATTATTTTTATCTGTGCCCAAGTGTTTTCGATGCACTGTGCTCCGCTGATTACGAATATGACGATGGTTTTTCGATAAACTCATTAGAAAACTAGAAATCTGCATGGGAAAAAAGTGATCACAGATTAACGTCCTTTTCGCTCTAGGACCGATATTTCGCGAGAAAAACGCGAAAAACTTTTTGCATCATTTCTCGGACTTCGCATATAGTCTTTATTATGTATTTTTGGCCGCTGAACAGGAATATAACATTATTTCAGTGATAGAACGCGCGGAATTAATAATAACGGTGAAAAACCCGCACCGAGGATCTTAATTTTGTTCGTTTTTCGATGAACTCGGTAATTCTGCCATATCTTCCTGGAAAATCATTATTTTTATCTGTGCCCAAGTGTTTTCGATGCACTGTGCTCCGCTGATTACGAATATGACGAAGGTTTTTCGATAAACTCATTAGGAAACTAGAAATCCGCATGGGAAAAAAGTGATCACAGATCAGCGTCCTTTTCGCTCTAGGACCGATATTTCGCGAGAAAAACGCGAAAAACTTTTTGCATCATTTCTCGGACTTCGCATATAGTTTTTATTATGTATTTTTGGCCGCTGAACAGGAATATAACAATATTTCAGTGATAGAACGCGCGGAATTAATAATAACGGTGAAAAACCCGCACCGAGGATCTTAATTTTGTTCGTTTTTCGATGAACTCGGTAATTCTGCCATATCTTCCTGGAAAATCATTATTTTTATCTGTGCCCAAGTGTTTTCAATGCACTGTGCTCCGCTGATTACGAATATGACGATGGTTTTTCGATAAACTCATTAGGAAACTAGAAATCCGCATGGGAAAAAAGTGATCACAGATCAGCGTCCTTTTCGCTCTAGGACCGATATTTCGCTAGAAAAACGCGAAAAACTTTTTGCATCATTTCTCGGACTTCGCATATAGTTTTAATTATGTATTTTTGGCCGCTGAACAGGAATATAACATTATTTCAGTGATTGAACGCGCGGAATTAATAATAACGGTGAAAAACCCGCACCGAGGATCTTAATTTTGTTCGTTTTTCGATGAACTCGGTAATTCTGCCATATCTTCCTGGAAAATCATTATTTTTATCTGTGCCCAAGTGTTTTCGATGCACTGTGCTCCGCTGATTACGAATATGACGATGGTTTTTCGATAAACTCATTAGGAAGCTAGAAATCCGCATGGGGAAAAAGTGATCACAGATCAACGTCCTTTTCGCTCTAGGACCGATATTTCGCGAGAAAAACGCGAAAAACTTTTTGCATCATTTCTCGGACTTCGCATATAGTTTTTATTATGTATTTTTGGCCGCTGAACAGGAATATAACATTATTTCAGTGATTGAACGCGCGGAATTAATAATAACGGTGAAAAACTCGCACCGAGGATCTTAATTTTGTTCGTTTTTCGATGAACTCGGTAATTCTGCCATATCTTCCTGGAAAATCATTATTTTTATCTGTGCCCAAGTGTTTTCGATGCACTGTGCTCCGCTGATTACGAATATGACGATGATTTTTCGATAAACTCATGAGGAAACTAAAAAACCGCATATGAAAAAAGTGATCACAGATCAGCGTCCTTTTCGCTCTAGGACCGATATTTCGCTAGAAAAACGCGAAAAACTTTTTGCATCATCTCTCGGACTTCGCATATAGTTTTTATTATGTATTTTTGGCCGCTGAACAGGAATATAACATTATTTCAGTGATAGAACGCGCGGAATTAATAATAACGGTGAAAAACCCGCACCGAGGATCTTAATTTTGTTCGTTTTTCGATGAACTCGGTAATTCTGCCATATCTTCCTGGAAAATCATTATTTTTATCTGTGCCCAAGTGTTTTCGATGCACTGTGCTCCGCTGATTACGAATATGACGATGGTTTTTCGATAAACTCATTAGGAAACTAGAAATCCGCATGGGAAAAAAGTGATCACAGATCAGCGTCCTTTTCGCTCTAGGACCGATATTTCGCTAGAAAAACGCGAAAAACTTTTTGCATCATCTCTCGGACTTCGCATATAGTTTTTATTATGTATTTTTCGCCGCTGAACAGGAATATAACACTATTTCAGTGATAGAACGCGCGGAATTAATAATAACGGTGAAAAACCCGCACCGAGGATCTTAATTTCGTTCGTTTTTCGATGAACTCGGTAATTCTGCCATATCTTCCTGGAAAATCATTATTTTTATCTGTGCCCAAGTGTTTTCGATGCGCTGTGCTCCGCTGATTACGAATATGACGATGGTTTTTCGATAAACTCATTAGAAAACTAGAAATCTGCATGGGAAAAAAGTGATCACAGATCAACGTCCTTTTCGCTCTAGGACCGATATTTCGCGAGAAAAACGCGAAAAACTTTTTGCATCAGTTCTCGGACTTCGCATATAGTTTTAATTATGTATTTTTGGCCGCTGAACAGGAATATAAAATTATTTCAGTGATTGAACGCGCGGAATTAATAATAACGGTGAAAAACCCGCACCGAGGGTCTTAATTTTGTTCGTTTTTCGATGAACTCGGTAATTCTGCCATATCTTCCTGGAAAATCATTATTTTTATCTGTGCCCAAGTGTTTTCGATGCGCTGTGCTCCGCTGATTACGAATATGACGATGGTTTTTCGATAAACTCATTAGAAAACTAGAAATCTGCATGGGAAAAAAGTGATCACAGATCAACGTCCTTTTCGCTCTAGGACCGATATTTCGCGAGAAAAACGCGAAAAACTTTTTGCATCATTTCTCGGACTTCGCATATAGTTTTTATTATGTATTTTTGGCCGCTGAACAGGAATATAACATTATTTCAGTGATTGAACGCGCGGAATTAATAATAACGGTGAAAAACTCGCACCGAGGATCTTAATTTTGTTCGTTTTTCGATGAACTCGGTAATTCTGCCATATCTTCCTGGAAAATCATTATTTTTATCTGTGCCCAAGTGTTTTCGATGCACTGTGCTCCGCTGATTACGAATATGACGATGATTTTTCGATAAACTCATGAGGAAACTAAAAAACCGCATATGAAAAAAGTGATCACAGATCAGCGTCCTTTTCGCTCTAGGACCGATATTTCGCTAGAAAAACGCGAAAAACTTTTTGCATCATCTCTCGGACTTCGCATATAGTTTTTATTATGTATTTTTGGCCGCTGAACAGGAATATAACATTATTTCAGTAATAGAACGCGCGGAATTAATAATAACGGTGAAAAACCCGCTCCGAGGATCTTAATTTTGTTCGTTTTTCGGTTAACTCAGTAATTCTGCCATATCTTCCTGGAAAATCATTATTTTTATCTGTGCCCAAGTGTTTTCAATGCACTGTGCTCCGCTGATTACGAATATGACGATGGTTTTTCGGTAAACTCATTAGGAAACTAGAAATCCGCATGGGAAAAAAGTGATCACAGATCAACGTCCTTTTCGCTCTAGGACCGATATTTCGCGAGAAAAACGCGAAAAACTTTTTGCATCATTTCTCGGACTTCGCATATAGTTTTTATTATGTATTTTTGGCCGCTGAACAGGAATATAACACTATTTCAGTGATAGAACGCGCGGAATTAATAATAACGGTGAAAAACCCGCACCGAGGATCTTAATTTCGTTCGTTTTTCGATGAACTCGGTAATTCTGCCATATCTTCCTGGAAAATCATTATTTTTATCTGTGCCCAAGTGTTTTCGATGCGCTGTGCTCCGCTGATTACGAATATGACGATGGTTTTTCGATAAACTCATTAGAAAACTAGAAATCTGCATGGGAAAAAAGTGATCACAGATCAACGTCCTTTTCGCTCTAGGACCGATATTTCGCGAGAAAAACGCGAAAAACTTTTTGCATCATTTCTCGGACTTCGCATATAGTTTTAATTATGTATTTTTGGCCGCTGAACAGGAATATAAAATTATTTCAGTGATTGAACGCGCGGAATTAATAATAACGGTGAAAAACCCGCACCGAGGGTCTTAATTTTGTTCGTTTTTCGATGAACTCGGTAATTCTGCCATATCTTCCTGGAACATCATTATTTTTATCTGTGCCCAAGTGTTTTCGATGCACTGTGCTCCGCTGATTACGAATATGACGAAGGTTTTTCGATAAACTCATTAGGAAACTAGAAATCCGCATGGGAAAAAAGTGATCACAGATCAGCGTCCTTTTCGCTCTAGGACCGATATTTCGCGAGAAAAACGCGAAAAACTTTTTGCATCATTTCTCGGACTTCGCATATAGTTTTTATTATGTATTTTTGGCCGCTGAACAGGAATATAACATTATTTCAGTGATTGAACGCGCGGAATTAATAATAACGGTGAAAAACTCGCACCGAGGATCTTAATTTTGTTCGTTTTTCGATGAACTCGGTAATTCTGCCATATCTCCCTGGAAAATCATTATTTTTATCTGTGCCCAAGTGTTTTCGATGCACTGTGCTCCGCTGATTACGAATATGACGATGGTTTTTCGATAAACTCATTAGGAAACTAGAAATCCGCATGGGAAAAAAGTGATCACAGATCAGCGTCCTTTTCGCTCTAGGACCGATATTTCGCGAGAAAAACGCGAAAAACTTTTTGCATCATTTCTCGGACTTCGCATATAGTTTTTATTATGTATTTTTGGCCGCCGAACAGGAATATAACATTATTTCAGTGATTGAACGCGCGGAATTAATAATAACGGTGAAAAACCCGCACCGAGGATCTTAATTTTGTTCGTTTTTCGATGAACTCGGTAATTCTGCCATATCTTCCTGGAAAACCATTATTTTTATCTGTGCCCAAGTGTTTTCGATGCACTGTGCTCCGCTGATTACGAATATGACGATGGTTTTTCGATAAACTCATTAGAAAACTAGAAATCTGCATGGGAAAAAAGTGATCACAGATTAACGTCCTTTTCGCTCTAGGACCGATATTTCGCGAGAAAAACGCGAAAAACTTTTTGCATCATTTCTCGGACTTCGCATATAGTTTTAATTATGTATTTTTGGCCGCTGAACAGGAATATAACATTATTTCAGTGATTGAACGCGCGGAATTAATAATAACGGTGAAAAACCCGCACCGAGGATCTTAATTTTGTTCGTTTTTCGATGAACTCGGTAATTCTGCCATATCTTCCTGGAACATCATTATTTTTATCTGTGCCCAAGTGTTTTCGATGCACTGTGCTCCGCTGATTACGAATATGACGAAGGTTTTTCGATAAACTCATTAGGAAACTAGAAATCCGCATGGGAAAAAAGTGATCACAGATCAGCGTCCTTTTCGCTCTAGGACCGATATTTCGCGAGAAAAACGCGAAAAACTTTTTGCATCATTTCTCGGACTTCGCATATAGTTTTTATTATGTATTTTTGGCCGCTGAACAGGAATATAACATTATTTCAGTGATTGAACGCGCGGAATTAATAATAACGGTGAAAAACTCGCACCGAGGATCTTAATTTTGTTCGTTTTTCGATGAACTCGGTAATTCTGCCATATCTCCCTGGAAAATCATTATTTTTATCTGTGCCCAAGTGTTTTCGATGCACTGTGCTCCGCTGATTACGAATATGACGATGGTTTTTCGATAAACTCATTAGGAAACTAGAAATCCGCATGGGAAAAAAGTGATCACAGATCAGCGTCCTTTTCGCTCTAGGACCGATATTTCGCGAGAAAAACGCGAAAAACTTTTTGCATCATTTCTCGGACTTCGCATATAGTTTTTATTATGTATTTTTGGCCGCCGAACAGGAATATAACATTATTTCAGTGATTGAACGCGCGGAATTAATAATAACGGTGAAAAACCCGCACCGAGGATCTTAATTTTGTTCGTTTTTCGATGAACTCGGTAATTCTGCCATATCTTCCTGGAAAACCATTATTTTTATCTGTGCCCAAGTGTTTTCGATGCACTGTGCTCCGCTGATTACGAATATGACGATGGTTTTTCGATAAACTCATTAGAAAACTAGAAATCTGCATGGGAAAAAAGTGATCACAGATTAACGTCCTTTTCGCTCTAGGACCGATATTTCGCGAGAAAAACGCGAAAAACTTTTTGCATCATTTCTCGGACTTCGCATATAGTTTTAATTATGTATTTTTGGCCGCTGAACAGGAATATAACATTATTTCAGTGATTGAACGCGCGGAATTAATAATAACGGTGAAAAACCCGCACCGAGGATCTTAATTTTGTTCGTTTTTCGATGAACTCGGTAATTCTGCCATATCTTCCTGGAACATCATTATTTTTATCTGTGCCCAAGTGTTTTCGATGCACTGTGCTCCGCTGATTACGAATATGACGAAGGTTTTTCGATAAACTCATTAGGAAACTAGAAATCCGCATGGGAAAAAAGTGATCACAGATCAGCGTCCTTTTCGCTCTAGGACCGATATTTCGCGAGAAAAACGCGAAAAACTTTTTGCATCATTTCTCGGACTTCGCATATAGTTTTTATTATGTATTTTTGGCCGCTGAACAGGAATATAACATTATTTCAGTGATAGAACGCGCGGAATTAATAATAACGGTGAAAAACCCGCACCGAGGATCTTAATTTTGTTCGTTTTTCGATGAACTCGGTAATTCTGCCATATCTTTCTGGAAAATCATTATTTTTATCTGTGCCCAAGTGTTTTCGATGCACTGTGCTCCGCTGATTACGAATATGACGATGGTTTTTCGATAAACTCATTAGGAAACTAGAAATCCGCATGGGAAAAAAGTGATCACAGATCAGCGTCCTTTTCGCTCTAGGACCGATATTTCGCTAGAAAAACGCGAAAAACTTTTTGCATCATCTCTCGGACTTCGCATATAGTTTTTATTATGTATTTTTGGCCGCTGAACAGGAATATAACATTATTTCAGTAATAGAATGTGCGGAATTAATAATAACGGTAAAAAACCCGCACCGAGGATCTTAATTTTGTTCGTTTTTCGGAGAACTCGGTAATTCTGCTATATCTTCCTGGAAAATCATCATTTTCATCTGTGCCCAAGTGTTTTCAATGCACTGTGCTCCGCTGATTACGGATATGACGATGGTTTTTCGATTAACTCATTAGGAAGCTAGAAATCCGCATGGGAAAAAAGTGATCACAGATCAACGTCCTTTTTGCTCTAGGACCAATATTTCGCGAGAAAAACGCGAAAAACTTTTTGCATCATTTCTCGGACTTCGCATATAGTTTTTATTATGTATTTTTGGCCGCTGAACAGGAATATAACATTATTTCAGTGATAGAACGCGCGGAATTATTAATAACGGTGAAAAACCCGCACCGAGGATCTTAATTTTGTTCGTTTTTCGATGAACTCGGTAATTCTGCCATATCTTCCTGGAAAATCATTATTTTTATCTGTGCCCAAGTGTTTTCGATGCACTGTGCTCCGCTGATTACGAATATGACGATGGTTTTTCGATAAACTCATTAGGAAACTAGAAATACGCATGGGAAAAAAGTGATCACAGATCAGCGTCCTTTTCGCTCTAGGACCGATATTTCGCGAGAAAAACGCAAAAAACTTTTTGCATCATTTCTCGGACTTCGCATATAGTTTTTATTATGTATTTTTGGCCGCTGAACAGGAATATAACACTATTTTAGTGATAGAACGCGCGGAATTAATAATAACGGTGAAAAACCCGCACCGAGGATCTTAATTTCGTTCGTTTTTCGATGAACTCGGTAATTCTGCCATATCTTCCTGGAAAATCATGATTTTTATCTGTGCCCAAGTGTTTTCGATGCACTGTGCTCCGCTGATTACGAATATGACGATGGTTTTCCGATAAACTCATTAGGAAACTAGAAATCCGCATGGGAAAAAAGTGATCACAGATCAACGTCCTTTGCGCTCTAGGACCGATATTTCGCGAGAAAAACGCGAAAAACTTTTTGCATCATTTCTCGGACTTCGCATATAGTTTTTAGTATGTATTTTTGGCCGCTGAACAGGAATATAACATTATTTCAGTGATAGAACGCGCGGAATTAATAATAACGGTGAAAAACCCGCACCGAGGATCTTAATTTTGTTCGTTTTTCGATGAACTCGGTAATTCTGCCATATCTTCCTGGAAAATCATTATTTTTATCTGTGCCCGAGTGTTTTCGATGCACTGTGCTCCGCTGATTACGAATATGACGACGGTTTTTCAATAAACTCATTAGGAAACTAGAAATCTGCATGGGAAAAAAGTGATCACAGATCAACGTCCTTTTCGCTCTAGGACCGATATTTCGCGAGAAAAACGCGAAAAACTTTTTGCATCATTTCTCGGACTTCGCATATAGTTTTAATTATGTATTTTTGGCCGCTGAACAGGAATATAACATTATTTCAGTGATTGAACGCGCGGAATTAATAATAACGGTGAAAAACCCGCACCGAGGATCTTAATTTTGTTCGTGTTTCGATGAACTCGGTAATTCTGCCATATCTTCCTGGAAAATCATTATTTTTATCTGTGCCCAAGTGTTTTCGATGCACTGTGCTCCGCTGATTACGAATATGACGACGGTTTTTCGATAAACTCATTAGGAAACTAGAAATCCGCATGGGAAAAAAGTGATCACAGATCAGCGTCCTTTTCGCTCTAGGACCGATATTTCGCGAGAAAAACGCGAAAAACTTTTTGCATCATTTCTCGGACTTCGCATATAGTTTTAATTATGTATTTTTGGCCGCTGAACAGGAATATAACATTATTTCAGTGATTGAACGCGCGGAATTAATAATAACGGTGAAAAACCCGCACCGAGGATCTTAATTTTGTTCGTTTTTCGATGAACTCGGTAATTCTGCCATATCTTCCTGGAACATCATTATTTTTATCTGTGCCCAAGTGTTTTCGATGCACTGTGCTCCGCTGATTACGAATATGACGAAGGTTTTTCGATAAACTCATTAGGAAACTAGAAATCCGCATGGGAAAAAAGTGATCACAGATCAGCGTCCTTTTCGCTCTAGGACCGATATTTCGCGAGAAAAACGCGAAAAACTTTTTGCATCATTTCTCGGACTTCGCATATAGTTTTTATTATGTATTTTTGGCCGCTGAACAGGAATATAACATTATTTCAGTGATAGAACGCGCGGAATTAATAATAACGGTGAAAAACCCGCACCGAGGATCTTAATTTTGTTCGTTTTTCGATGAACTCGGTAATTCTGCCATATCTTCCTGGAAAATCATTATTTTTATCTGTGCCCAAGTGTTTTCGATGCACTGTGCTCCGCTGATTACGAATATGACGATGGTTTTTCGATAAACTCATTAGGAAACTAGAAATCCGCATGGGAAAAAAGTGATCACAGATCAGCGTCCTTTTCGCTCTAGGACCGATATTTCGCTAGAAAAACGCGAAAAACTTTTTGCATCATCTCTCGGACTTCGCATATAGTTTTTATTATGTATTTTTGGCCGCTGAACAGGAATATAACATTATTTTAGTAATAGAATGTGCGGAATTAATAATAACGGTAAAAAACCCGCACCGAGGATCTTAATTTTGTTCGTTTTTCGGAGAACTCGGTAATTCTGCTATATCTTCCTGGAAAATCATCATTTTCATCTGTGCCCAAGTGTTTTCAATGCACTGTGCTCCGCTGATTACGGATATGACGATGGTTTTTCGATAAACTCATTAGGAAGCTAGAAATCCGCATGGGAAAAAAGTGATCACAGATCAACGTCCTTTTTGCTCTAGGACCGATATTTCAAGAGAAAAACGCGAAAAACTTTTTGCATCATTTCTCGGACTTCGCATATAGTTTTTATTATGTATTTTTGGCCGCTGAACAGGAATATAACATTATTTCAGTGATAGAACGCGCGGAATTATTAATAACGGTGAAAAAGCCGCACCGAGGATCTTAATTTTGTTCGTTTTTCGATGAACTCGGTAATTCTGCCATATCTTCCTGGAAAATCATTATTTTTATCTGTGCCCAAGTGTTTTCGATGCACTGTGCTCCGCTGATTACGAATATGACGACGGTTTTTCGATAAACTCATTAGGAAACTAGAAATCCGCATGGGAAAAAAGTGATCACAGATCAGCGTCCTTTTCGCTCTAGGACCGATATTTCGCGAGAAAAACGCGAAAAACTTTTTGCATCATTTCTCGGACTTCGCATATAGTTTTTATTATGTATTTTTGGCCGCTGAACAGGAATATAACATTATTTCAGTGATAGAACGCGCGGAATTAATAATAACGGTGAAAAACCCGCACCGAGGATCTTAATTTTGTTCGTTTTTCGATGAACTCGGTAATTCTGCCATATCTTCCTGGAAAATCATCATTTTTATCTGTGCCCAAGTGTTTTCGATGCACTGTGCTCCGCTGATTATCAATATGACGATGGTTTTTCGATAAACTCATTAGGAAACTAGAAATCCGCATGGGAAAAAAGTGATCACAGATCAGCGTCCTTTTCGCTCTAGGACCGATATTTCGCGAGAAAAACGCAAAAAACTTTTTGCATCATTTCTCGGACTTCGCATATAGTTTTTATTATGTATTTTTGGCCGCTGAACAGGAATATAACACTATTTTAGTGATAGAACGCGCGGAATTAATAATAACGGTAAAAAACCCGCACCGAGGATCTTAATTTCGTTCGTTTTTCGATGAACTCGGTAATTCTGCCATATCTTCCTGGAAAATCATGATTTTTATCTGTGCCCAAGTGTTTTCGATGCACTGTGCTCCGCTGATTACGAATATGACGATGGTTTTCCGATAAACTCATTAGGAAACTAGAAATCCGCATGGGAAAAAAGTGATCACAGATCAACGTCCTTTTCGCTCTAGGACCGATATTTCGCGAGAAAAACGCGAAAAACTTTTTGCATCATCTCTCGGACTTCGCATATAGTTTTAAATATGTATTTTTGGCCGCTGAACAGGAATATAACATTATTTCAGTGATAGAACGCGCGGAATTAATAATAACGGTGAAAAACCCGCACCGAGGATCTTAATTTCGTTCGTTTTTCGATGAACTCGGTAATTCTGCCATATCTTCCTGGAAAATCATGATTTTTATCTGTGCCCAAGTGTTTTCGATGCACTGTGCTCCGCTGATTACGAATATGACGATGGTTTTCCGATAAACCCATTAGGAAACTAGAAATCCGCATGGTAAAAAAGTGATCACAGATCAACGTCCTTTTCGCTCTAGGACCGATATTTCGCGAGAAAAACGCGAAAAACTTTTTGCATCATTTCTCGGACTTCGCATATAGTTTTTAGTATGTATTTTTGGCCGCTGAACAGGAATATAACATTATTTCAGTGATAGAACGCGCGGAATTAATAATAACGGTGAAAAACCCGCACCGAGGATCTTAATTTTGTTCGTTTTTCGATGAACTCGGTAATTCTGCCATATCTTCCTGGAAAATCATTATTTTTATCTGTGCCCAAGTGTTTTCGATGCACTGTGCTCCGCTGATTACGAATATGACGACGGTTTTTCAATAAACTCATTAGGAAACTAGAAATCTGCATGGGAAAAAAGTGATCACAGATCAACGTCCTTTTCGCTCTAGGACCGATATTTCGCGAGGAAAACGCGAAAAACTTTTTGCATCATTTCTCGGACTTCGCATATAGTTTTCATTATGTATTTTTGGCCGCTGAACAGGAATATAACATTATTTCAGTGATTGAACGCGCGGAATTAATAATAACGGTGAAAAACCCGCACCGAGGATCTTAATTTTGTTCGTTTTTCGATGAACTCGGTAATTCTGCCATATCTTCCTGGAAAATCATTATTTTTATCTGTGCCCAAGTGTTTTCGATGCACTGTGCTCCGCTGATTACGAATATGACGATGGTTTTTCGATAAACTCATTAGGAAGCTAGAAATCCGCATAGGAAAAAAATGATCACAGATCAACGTCCTTTTCGCTCTAGGACCGATATTTCGCGAGAAAAACGCGAAAAACTTTTTGCATCATTTCTCGGACTTCGCATATAGTTTTAATTATGTATTTTTGGCCGCTGAACAGGAATATAACATTATTTCAGTGATTGAACGCGCGGAATTAATAAAAACGGTGAAAAACCCGCACCGAGGATCTTAATTTTGTTCGTTTTTCGATGAACTCGGTAATTCTGCGATTTTTATCTGTGCCCAAGTGTTTTCGATGCACTGTGCTCCGCTGATTACGAATATGACGATGGTTTTTCGATAAACTCATTAGAAAACTAGAAATCTGCATGGGAAAAAAGTGATCACAGATCAGCGTCCTTTTCGCTCTAGGACCGATATTTCGCGAGAAAAACGCGAAAAACTTTTTGCATCATTTCTCGGACTTCGCATATAGTTTTTATTATGTATTTTTGGCCGCTGAACAGGAATATAACATTATTTCAGTGATTGAACGCGCGGAATTAATAATAACGGTGAAAAACTCGCACCGAGGATCTTAATTTTGTTCGTTTTTCGATGAACTCGGTAATTCTGCCATATCTTCCTGGAAAATCATTATTTTTATCTGTGCCCAAGTGTTTTCGATGCGCTGTGCTCCGCTGATTACGAATATGACGATGGTTTTTCGATAAACTCATTAGAAAACTAGAAATCTGCATGGGAAAAAAGTGATCACAGATCAACGTCCTTTTCGCTCTAGGACCGATATTTCGCGAGAAAAACGCGAAAAACTTTTTGCATCATTTCTCGGACTTCGCATATAGTTTTAATTATGTATTTTTGGCCGCTGAACAGGAATATAAAATTATTTCAGTGATTGAACGCGCGGAATTAATAAAAACGGTGAAAAACCCGCACCGAGGGTCTTAATTTTGTTCGTTTTTCGATGAACTCGGTAATTCTGCCATATCTTCCTGGAACATCATTATTTTTATCTGTGCCCAAGTGTTTTCGATGCACTGTGCTCCGCTGATTACGAATATGACGAAGGTTTTTCGATAAACTCATTAGGAAACTAGAAATCCGCATGGGAAAAAAGTGATCACAGATCAGCGTCCTTTTCGCTCTAGGACCGATATTTCGCGAGAAAAACGCGAAAAACTTTTTGCATCATTTCTCGGACTTCGCATATAGTTTTTATTATGTATTTTTGGCCGCCGAACAGGAATATAACATTATTTCAGTGATTGAACGCGCGGAATTAATAATAACGGTGAAAAACTCGCACCGAGGATCTTAATTTTGTTCGTTTTTCGATGAACTCGGTAATTCTGCCATATCTCCCTGGAAAATCATTATTTTTATCTGTGCCCAAGTGTTTTCGATGCACTGTGCTCCGCTGATTACGAATATGACGATGGTTTTTCGATAAACTCATTAGGAAACTAGAAATCCGCATGGGAAAAAAGTGATCACAGATCAGCGTCCTTTTCGCTCTAGGACCGATATTTCGCGAGAAAAACGCGAAAAACTTTTTGCATCATTTCTCGGACTTCGCATATAGTTTTTATTATGTATTTTTGGCCGCCGAACAGGAATATAACATTATTTCAGTGATTGAACGCGCGGAATTAATAATAACGGTGAAAAACCCGCACCGAGGATCTTAATTTTGTTCGTTTTTCGATGAACTCGGTAATTCTGCCATATCTTCCTGGAAAACCATTATTTTTATCTGTGCCCAAGTGTTTTCGATGCACTGTGCTCCGCTGATTACGAATATGACGATGGTTTTTCGATAAACTCATTAGAAAACTAGAAATCTGCATGGGAAAAAAGTGATCACAGATTAACGTCCTTTTCGCTCTAGGACCGATATTTCGCGAGAAAAACGCGAAAAACTTTTTGCATCATTTCTCGGACTTCGCATATAGTTTTAATTATGTATTTTTGGCCGCTGAACAGGAATATAACATTATTTCAGTGATTGAACGCGCGGAATTAATAATAACGGTGAAAAACCCGCACCGAGGATCTTAATTTTGTTCGTTTTTCGATGAACTCGGTAATTCTGCCATATCTTCCTGGAACATCATTATTTTTATCTGTGCCCAAGTGTTTTCGATGCACTGTGCTCCGCTGATTACGAATATGACGAAGGTTTTTCGATAAACTCATTAGGAAACTAGAAATCCGCATGGGAAAAAAGTGATCACAGATCAGCGTCCTTTTCGCTCTAGGACCGATATTTCGCGAGAAAAACGCGAAAAACTTTTTGCATCATTTCTCGGACTTCGCATATAGTTTTTATTATGTATTTTTGGCCGCTGAACAGGAATATAACATTATTTCAGTGATTGAACGCGCGGAATTAATAATAACGGTGAAACACTCGCACCGAGGATCTTAATTTTGTTCGTTTTTCGATGAACTCGGTAATTCTGCCATATCTCCCTGGAAAATCATTATTTTTATCTGTGCCCAAGTGTTTTCGATGCACTGTGCTCCGCTGATTACGAATATGACGATGGTTTTTCGATAAACTCATTAGGAAACTAGAAATCCGCATGGGAAAAAAGTGATCACAGATCAGCGTCCTTTTCGCTCTAGGACCGATATTTCGCGAGAAAAACGCGAAAAACTTTTTGCATCATTTCTCGGACTTCGCATATAGTTTTTATTATGTATTTTTGGCCGCCGAACAGGAATATAACATTATTTCAGTGATTGAACGCGCGGAATTAATAATAACGGTGAAAAACCCGCACCGAGGATCTTAATTTTGTTCGTTTTTCGATGAACTCGGTAATTCTGCCATATCTTCCTGGAAAACCATTATTTTTATCTGTGCCCAAGTGTTTTCGATGCACTGTGCTCCGCTGATTACGAATATGACGATGGTTTTTCGATAAACTCATTAGAAAACTAGAAATCTGCATGGGAAAAAAGTGATCACAGATTAACGTCCTTTTCGCTCTAGGACCGATATTTCGCGAGAAAAACGCGAAAAACTTTTTGCATCATTTCTCGGACTTCGCATATAGTTTTAATTATGTATTTTTGGCCGCTGAACAGGAATATAACATTATTTCAGTGATTGAACGCGCGGAATTAATAATAACGGTGAAAAACCCGCACCGAGGATCTTAATTTTGTTCGTTTTTCGATGAACTCGGTAATTCTGCCATATCTTCCTGGAACATCATTATTTTTATCTGTGCCCAAGTGTTTTCGATGCACTGTGCTCCGCTGATTACGAATATGACGAAGGTTTTTCGATAAACTCATTAGGAAACTAGAAATCCGCATGGGAAAAAAGTGATCACAGATCAGCGTCCTTTTCGCTCTAGGACCGATATTTCGCGAGAAAAACGCGAAAAACTTTTTGCATCATTTCTCGGACTTCGCATATAGTTTTAATTATGTATTTTTGGCCGCTGAACAGGAATATAACATTATTTCAGTGATAGAACGCGCGGAATTAATAATAACGGTGAAAAACCCGCACCGAGGATCTTAATTTTGTTCGTTTTTCGATGAACTCGGTAATTCTGCCATATCTTCCTGGAAAATCATTATTTTTATCTGTGCCCAAGTGTTTTCGATGCACTGTGCTCCGCTGATTACGAATATGACGATGGTTTTTCGATAAACTCATTAGGAAACTAGAAATCCGCATGGGAAAAAAGTGATCACAGATCAGCGTCCTTTTCGCTCTAGGACCGATATTTCGCTAGAAAAACGCGAAAAACTTTTTGCATCATCTCTCGGACTTCGCATATAGTTTTTATTATGTATTTTTGGCCGCTGAACAGGAATATAACATTATTTCAGTAATAGAATGTGCGGAATTAATAATAACGGTAAAAAACCCGCACCGAGGATCTTAATTTTGTTCGTTTTTCGGAGAACTCGGTAATTCTGCTATATCTTCCTGGAAAATCATCATTTTCATCTGTGCCCAAGTGTTTTCAATGCACTGTGCTCCGCTGATTACGGATATGACGATGGTTTTTCGATAAACTCATTAGGAAGCTAGAAATCCGCATGGGAAAAAAGTGATTACAGATCAACGTCCTTTTTGCTCTAGGACCAATATTTCGCGAGAAAAACGCGAAAAACTTTTTGCATCATTTCTCGGACTTCGCATATAGTTTTTATTATGTATTTTTGGCCGCTGAACAGGAATATAACATTATTTCAGTGATAGAACGCGCGGAATTATTAATAACGGTGAAAAACCCGCACCGAGGATCTTAATTTTGTTCGTTTTTCGATGAACTCGGTAATTCTGCCATATCTTCCTGGAAAATCATTATTTTTATCTGTGCCCAAGTGTTTTCGATGCACTGTGCTCCGCTGATTACGAATATGACGATGGTTTTTCGATAAACTCATTAGGAAACTAGAAATACGCATGGGAAAAAAGTGATCACAGATCAGCGTCCTTTTCGCTCTAGGACCGATATTTCGCGAGAAAAACGCAAAAAACTTTTTGCATCATTTCTCGGACTTCGCATATAGTTTTTATTATGTATTTTTGGCCGCTGAACAGGAATATAACACTATTTTAGTGATAGAACGCGCGGAATTAATAATAACGGTGAAAAACCCGCACCGAGGATCTTAATTTCGTTCGTTTTTCGATGAACTCGGTAATTCTGCCATATCTTCCTGGAAAATCATGATTTTTATCTGTGCCCAAGTGTTTTCGATGCACTGTGCTCCGCTGATTACGAATATGACGATGGTTTTCCGATAAACTCATTAGGAAACTAGAAATCCGCATGGGAAAAAAGTGATCACAGATCAACGTCCTTTGCGCTCTAGGACCGATATTTCGCGAGAAAAACGCGAAAAACTTTTTGCATCATTTCTCGGACTTCGCATATAGTTTTTAGTATGTATTTTTGGCCGCTGAACAGGAATATAACATTATTTCAGTGATAGAACGCGCGGAATTAATAATAACGGTGAAAAACCCGCACCGAGGATCTTAATTTTGTTCGTTTTTCGATGAACTCGGTAATTCTGCCATATCTTCCTGGAAAATCATTATTTTTATCTGTGCCCGAGTGTTTTCGATGCACTGTGCTCCGCTGATTACGAATATGACGACGGTTTTTCAATAAACTCATTAGGAAACTAGAAATCTGCATGGGAAAAAAGTGATCACAGATCAACGTCCTTTTCGCTCTAGGACCGATATTTCGCGAGAAAAACGCGAAAAACTTTTTGCATCATTTCTCGGACTTCGCATATAGTTTTAATTATGTATTTTTGGCCGCTGAACAGGAATATAACATTATTTCAGTGATTGAACGCGCGGAATTAATAATAACGGTGAAAAACCCGCACCGAGGATCTTAATTTTGTTCGTTTTTCGATGAACTCGGTAATTCTGCCATATCTTCCTGGAAAATCATTATTTTTATCTGTGCCCAAGTGTTTTCGATGCACTGTGCTCCGCTGATTACGAATATGACGACGGTTTTTCGATAAACTCATTAGGAAACTAGAAATCCGCATGGGAAAAAAGTGATCACAGATCAGCGTCCTTTTCGCTCTAGGACCGATATTTCGCGAGAAAAACGCGAAAAACTTTTTGCATCATTTCTCGGACTTCGCATATAGTTTTAATTATGTATTTTTGGCCGCTGAACAGGAATATAACATTATTTCAGTGATTGAACGCGCGGAATTAATAATAACGGTGAAAAACCCGCACCGAGGATCTTAATTTTGTTCGTTTTTCGATGAACTCGGTAATTCTGCCATATCTTCCTGGAACATCATTATTTTTATCTGTGCCCAAGTGTTTTCGATGCACTGTGCTCCGCTGATTACGAATATGACGAAGGTTTTTCGATAAACTCATTAGGAAACTAGAAATCCGCATGGGAAAAAAGTGATCACAGATCAGCGTCCTTTTCGCTCTAGGACCGATATTTCGCGAGAAAAACGCGAAAAACTTTTTGCATCATTTCTCGGACTTCGCATATAGTTTTTATTATGTATTTTTGGCCGCTGAACAGGAATATAACATTATTTCAGTGATAGAACGCGCGGAATTAATAATAACGGTGAAAAACCCGCACCGAGGATCTTAATTTTGTTCGTTTTTCGATGAACTCGGTAATTCTGCCATATCTTCCTGGAAAATCATTATTTTTATCTGTGCCCAAGTGTTTTCGATGCACTGTGCTCCGCTGATTACGAATATGACGATGGTTTTTCGATAAACTCATTAGGAAACTAGAAATCCGCATGGGAAAAAAGTGATCACAGATCAGCGTCCTTTTCGCTCTAGGACCGATATTTCGCTAGAAAAACGCGAAAAACTTTTTGCATCATCTCTCGGACTTCGCATATAGTTTTTATTATGTATTTTTGGCCGCTGAACAGGAATATAACATTATTTTAGTAATAGAATGTGCGGAATTAATAATAACGGTAAAAAACCCGCACCGAGGATCTTAATTTTGTTCGTTTTTCGGAGAACTCGGTAATTCTGCTATATCTTCCTGGAAAATCATCATTTTCATCTGTGCCCAAGTGTTTTCAATGCACTGTGCTCCGCTGATTACGGATATGACGATGGTTTTTCGATAAACTCATTAGGAAGCTAGAAATCCGCATGGGAAAAAAGTGATCACAGATCAACGTCCTTTTTGCTCTAGGACCGATATTTCAAGAGAAAAACGCGAAAAACTTTTTGCATCATTTCTCGGACTTCGCATATAGTTTTTATTATGTATTTTTGGCCGCTGAACAGGAATATAACATTATTTCAGTGATAGAACGCGCGGAATTATTAATAACGGTGAAAAACCCGCACCGAGGATCTTAATTTTGTTCGTTTTTCGATGAACTCGGTAATTCTGCCATATCTTCCTGGAAAATCATTATTTTTATCTGTGCCCAAGTGTTTTCGATGCACTGTGCTCCGCTGATTACGAATATGACGATGGTTTTTCGATAAACTCATTAGGAAACTAGAAATACGCATGGGAAAAAAGTGATCACAGATCAGCGTCCTTTTCGCTCTAGGACCGATATTTCGCGAGAAAAACGCAAAAAACTTTTTGCATCATTTCTCGGACTTCGCATATAGTTTTTATTATGTATTTTTGGCCGCTGAACAGGAATATAACACTATTTTAGTGATAGAACGCGCGGAATTAATAATAACGGTGAAAAACCCGCACCGAGGATCTTAATTTCGTTCGTTTTTCGATGAACTCGGTAATTCTGCCATATCTTCCTGGAAAATCATGATTTTTATCTGTGCCCAAGTGTTTTCGATGCACTGTGCTCCGCTGATTACGAATATGACGATGGTTTTCCGATAAACTCATTAGGAAACTAGAAATCCGCATGGTAAAAAAGTGATCACAGATCAACGTCCTTTTCGCTCTAGGACCGATATTTCGCGAGAAAAACGCGAAAAACTTTTTGCATCATTTCTCGGACTTCGCATATAGTTTTTAGTATGTATTTTTGGCCGCTGAACAGGAATATAACATTATTTCAGTGATAGAACGCGCGGAATTAATAATAACGGTGAAAAACCCGCACCGAGGATCTTAATTTTGTTCGTTTTTCGATGAACTCGGTAATTCTGCCATATCTTCCTGGAAAATCATTATTTTTATCTGTGCCCAAGTGTTTTCGATGCACTGTGCTCCGCTGATTACGAATATGACGACGGTTTTTCAATAAACTCATTAGGAAACTAGAAATCTGCATGGGAAAAAAGTGATCACAGATCAACGTCCTTTTCGCTCTAGGACCGATATTTCGCGAGAAAAACGCGAAAAACTTTTTGCATCATTTCTCGGACTTCGCATATAGTTTTCATTATGTATTTTTGGCCGCTGAACAGGAATATAACATTATTTCAGTGATTGAACGCGCGGAATTAATAATAACGGTGAAAAACCCGCACCGAGGATCTTAATTTTGTTCGTTTTTCGATGAACTCGGTAATTCTGCCATATCTTCCTGGAAAATCATTATTTTTATCTGTGCCCAAGTGTTTTCGATGCACTGTGCTCCGCTGATTACGAATATGACGATGGTTTTTTGATAAACTCATTAGGAAACTAGAAATCCGCATGGGAAAAAAGTGATCACAGATCAACGTCCTTTTCGCTCTAGGACCGATATTTCGCGAGAAAAACGCGAAAAACTTTTTGCATCATCTCTCGGACTTCGCATATAGTTTTAAATATGTATTTTTGGCCGCTGAACAGGAATATAACATTATTTCAGTGATAGAACGCGCGGAATTAATAATAACGGTGAAAAACCCGCACCGAGGATCTTAATTTCGTTCGTTTTTCGATGAACTCGGTAATTCTGCCATATCTTCCTGGAAAATCATGATTTTTATCTGTGCCCAAGTGTTTTCGATGCACTGTGCTCCGCTGATTACGAATATGACGATGGTTTTCCGATAAACTCATTAGGAAACTAGAAATCCGCATGGTAAAAAAGTGATCACAGATCAACGTCCTTTTCGCTCTAGGACCGATATTTCGCGAGAAAAACGCGAAAAACTTTTTGCATCATTTCTCGGACTTCGCATATAGTTTTTAGTATGTATTTTTGGCCGCTGAACAGGAATATAACATTATTTCAGTGATAGAACGCGCGGAATTAATAAAAACGGTGAAAAACCCGCACCGAGGATCTTAATTTTGTTCGTTTTTCGATGAACTCGGTAATTCTGCCATATCTTCCTGGAAAATCATTATTTTTATCTGTGCCCAAGTGTTTTCGATGCACTGTGCTCCGCTGATTACGAATATGACGATGGTTTTTCGATAAACTCATTAGGAAACTAGAAATCCGCATGGGAAAAAAGTGATCACAGATCAGCGTCCTTTTCGCTCTAGGACCGATATTTCGCTAGAAAAACGCGAAAAACTTTTTGCATCATCTCTCGGACTTCGCATATAGTTTTTATTATGTATTTTTGGCCGCTGAACAGGAATATAACATTATTTCAGTAATAGAATGTGCGGAATTAATAATAACGGTAAAAAACCCGCACCGAGGATCTTAATTTTGTTCGTTTTTCGGAGAACTCGGTAATTCTGCTATATCTTCCTGGAAAATCATCATTTTCATCTGTGCCCAAGTGTTTTCAATGCACTGTGCTCCGCTGATTACGGATATGACGATGGTTTTTCGATAAACTCATTAGGAAGCTAGAAATCCGCATGGGAAAAAAGTGATCACAGATCAACGTCCTTTTTGCTCTAGGACCAATATTTCGCGAGAAAAACGCGAAAAACTTTTTGCATCATTTCTCGGACTTCGCATATAGTTTTTATTATGTATTTTTGGCCGCTGAACAGGAATATAACATTATTTCAGTGATAGAACGCGCGGAATTATTAATAACGGTGAAAAACCCGCACCGAGGATCATAATTTTGTTCGTTTTTCGATGAACTCGGTAATTCTGCCATATCTTCCTGGAAAATCATTATTTTTATCTGTGCCCAAGTGTTTTCGATGCACTGTGCTCCGCTGATTACGAATATGACGATGGTTTTTCGATAAACTCATTAGGAAACTAGAAATACGCATGGGAAAAAAGTGATCACAGATCAGCGTCCTTTTCGCTCTAGGACCGATATTTCGCGAGAAAAACGCAAAAAACTTTTTGCATCATTTCTCGGACTTCGCATATAGTTTTTATTATGTATTTTTGGCCGCTGAACAGGAATATAACACTATTTTAGTGATAGAACGCGCGGAATTAATAATAACGGTGAAAAACCCGCACCGAGGATCTTAATTTCGTTCGTTTTTCGATGAACTCGGTAATTCTGCCATATCTTCCTGGAAAATCATGATTTTTATCTGTGCCCAAGTGTTTTCGATGCACTGTGCTCCGCTGATTACGAATATGACGATGGTTTTCCGATAAACTCATTAGGAAACTAGAAATCCGCATGGGAAAAAAGTGATCACAGATCAACGTCCTTTGCGCTCTAGGACCGATATTTCGCGAGAAAAACGCGAAAAACTTTTTGCATCATTTCTCGGACTTCGCATATAGTTTTTAGTATGTATTTTTGGCCGCTGAACAGGAATATAACATTATTTCAGTGATAGAACGCGCGGAATTAATAATAACGGTGAAAAACCCGCACCGAGGATCTTAATTTTGTTCGTTTTTCGATGAACTCGGTAATTCTGCCATATCTTCCTGGAAAATCATTATTTTTATCTGTGCCCGAGTGTTTTCGATGCACTGTGCTCCGCTGATTACGAATATGACGACGGTTTTTCAATAAACTCATTAGGAAACTAGAAATCTGCATGGGAAAAAAGTGATCACAGATCAACGTCCTTTTCGCTCTAGGACCGATATTTCGCGAGAAAAACGCGAAAAACTTTTTGCATCATTTCTCGGACTTCGCATATAGTTTTAATTATGTATTTTTGGCCGCTGAACAGGAATATAACATTATTTCAGTGATTGAACGCGCGGAATTAATAATAACGGTGAAAAACCCGCACCGAGGATCTTAATTTTGTTCGTTTTTCGATGAACTCGGTAATTCTGCCATATCTTCCTGGAAAATCATTATTTTTATCTGTGCCCAAGTGTTTTCGATGCACTGTGCTCCGCTGATTACGAATATGACGACGGTTTTTCGATAAACTCATTAGGAAACTAGAAATCCGCATGGGAAAAAAGTGATCACAGATCAGCGTCCTTTTCGCTCTAGGACCGATATTTCGCGAGAAAAACGCGAAAAACTTTTTGCATCATTTCTCGGACTTCGCATATAGTTTTAATTATGTATTTTTGGCCGCTGAACAGGAATATAACATTATTTCAGTGATTGAACGCGCGGAATTAATAATAACGGTGAAAAACCCGCACCGAGGATCTTAATTTTGTTCGTTTTTCGATGAACTCGGTAATTCTGCCATATCTTCCTGGAACATCATTATTTTTATCTGTGCCCAAGTGTTTTCGATGCACTGTGCTCCGCTGATTACGAATATGACGAAGGTTTTTCGATAAACTCATTAGGAAACTGGAAATCCGCATGGGAAAAAAGTGATCACAGATCAGCGTCCTTTTCGCTCTAGGACCGATATTTCGCGAGAAAAACGCGAAAAACTTTTTGCATCATTTCTCGGACTTCGCATATAGTTTTTATTATGTATTTTTGGCCGCTGAACAGGAATATAACATTATTTCAGTGATAGAACGCGCGGAATTAATAATAACGGTGAAAAACCCGCACCGAGGATCTTAATTTTGTTCGTTTTTCGATGAACTCGGTAATTCTGCCATATCTTCCTGGAAAATCATTATTTTTATCTGTGCCCAAGTGTTTTCGATGCACTGTGCTCCGCTGATTACGAATATGACGATGGTTTTTCGATAAACTCATTAGGAAACTAGAAATCCGCATGGGAAAAAAGTGATCACAGATCAGCGTCCTTTTCGCTCTAGGACCGATATTTCGCTAGAAAAACGCGAAAAACTTTTTGCATCATCTCTCGGACTTCGCATATAGTTTTTATTATGTATTTTTGGCCGCTGAACAGGAATATAACATTATTTTAGTAATAGAATGTGCGGAATTAATAATAACGGTAAAAAACCCGCACCGAGGATCTTAATTTTGTTCGTTTTTCGGAGAACTCGGTAATTCTGCTATATCTTCCTGGAAAATCATCATTTTCATCTGTGCCCAAGTGTTTTCAATGCACTGTGCTCCGCTGATTACGGATATGACGATGGTTTTTCGATAAACTCATTAGGAAGCTAGAAATCCGCATGGGAAAAAAGTGATCACAGATCAACGTCCTTTTTGCTCTAGGACCGATATTTCAAGAGAAAAACGCGAAAAACTTTTTGCATCATTTCTCGGACTTCGCATATAGTTTTTATTATGTATTTTTGGCCGCTGAACAGGAATATAACATTATTTCAGTGATAGAACGCGCGGAATTATTAATAACGGTGAAAAAGCCGCACCGAGGATCTTAATTTTGTTCGTTTTTCGATGAACTCGGTAATTCTGCCATATCTTCCTGGAAAATCATTATTTTTATCTGTGCCCAAGTGTTTTCGATGCACTGTGCTCCGCTGATTACGAATATGACGATGGTTTTCCGATAAACTCATTAGGAAACTAGAAATCCGCATGGTAAAAAAGTGATCACAGATCAACGTCCTTTTCGCTCTAGGACCGATATTTCGCGAGAAAAACGCGAAAAACTTTTTGCGTCATTTCTCGGACTTCGCATATAGTTTTTAGTATGTATTTTTGGCCGCTGAACAGGAATATAACATTATTTCAGTGATAGAACGCGCGGAATTAATAATAACGGTGAAAAACCCGCACCGAGGATCTTAATTTTGTTCGTTTTTCGATGAACTCGGTAATTCTGCCATATCTTCCTGGAAAATCATTATTTTTATCTGTGCCCAAGTGTTTTCGATGCACTGTGCTCCGCTGATTACGAATATGACGACGGTTTTTCAATAAACTCATTAGGAAACTAGAAATCTGCATGGGAAAAAAGTGATCACAGATCAACGTCCTTTTCGCTCTAGGACCGATATTTCGCGAGAAAAACGCGAAAAACTTTTTGCATCATCTCTCGGACTTCGCATATAGTTTTAAATATGTATTTTTGGCCGCTGAACAGGAATATAACATTATTTCAGTGATTGAACGCGCGGAATTAATAATAACGGTGAAAAACCCGCACCGAGGATCTTAATTTTGTTCGTTTTTCGATGAACTCGGTAATTCTGCCATATCTTCCTGGAAAATCATTATTTTTATCTGTGCCCAAGTGTTTTCGATGCACTGTGCTCCGCTGATTACGAATATGACGATGGTTTTTTGATAAACTCCTCAGGAAACTAGAAATCCGCATGGGAAAAAAGTGATCACAGATCAACGTCCTTTTCGCTCTAGGACCGATATTTCGCGAGAAAAACGCGAAAAACTTTTTGCATCATCTCTCGGACTTCGCATATAGTTTTAAATATGTATTTTTGGCCGCTGAACAGGAATATAACATTATTTCAGTGATAGAACGCGCGGAATTAATAATAACGGTGAAAAACCCGCACCGAGGATCTTAATTTCGTTCGTTTTTCGATGAACTCGGTAATTCTGCCATATCTTCCTGGAAAATCATGATTTTTATCTGTGCCCAAGTGTTTTCGATGCACTGTGCTCCGCTGATTACGAATATGACGATGGTTTTCCGATAAACTCATTAGGAAACTAGAAATCCGCATGGTAAAAAAGTGATCACAGATCAACGTCCTTTTCGCTCTAGGACCGATATTTCGCGAGAAAAACGCGAAAAACTTTTTGCATCATTTCTCGAACTTCGCATATAGTTTTTAGTATGTATTTTTGGCCGCTGAACAGGAATATAACATTATTTCAGTGATAGAACGCGCGGAATTAATAAAAACGGTGAAAAACCCGCACCGAGGATCTTAATTTTGTTCGTTTTTCGATGAACTCGGTAATTCTGCGATATCTTCCTGGAAAATCATTATTTTTATCTGTGCCCAAGTGTTTTCGATGCACTGTGCTCCGCTGATTACGAATATGACGACGGTTTTTCGATAAACTCATTAGGAAACTAGAAATCCGCATGGGAAAAAAGTGATCACAGATCAACGTCCTTTTCGCTCTAGGACCGATATTTCGCGAGAAAAACGCGAAAAACTTTTTGCATCATTTCTCGGACTTCGCATATAGTTTTAATTATGTATTTTTGGCCGCTGAACAGGAATATAACATTATTTCAGTGATTGAACGCGCGGAATTAATAATAACGGTGAAAAACCCGCACCGAGGATCTTAATTTTGTTCGTTTTTCGATGAACTCGGTAATTCTGCCATATCTTCCTGGAAAATCATTATTTTTATCTGTGCCCAAGTGTTTTCGATGCACTGTGCTCCGCTGATTACGAATATGACGACGGTTTTTCGATAAACTCATTAGGAAACTAGAAATCCGCATGGGAAAAAAGTGATCACAGATCAGCGTCCTTTTCGCTCTAGGACCGATATTTCGCTAGAAAAACGCGAAAAACTTTTTGCATCATCTCTCGGACTTCGCATATAGTTTTTATTATGTATTTTTGGCCGCTGAACAGGAATATAACATTATTTTAGTATTAGAATGTGCGGAATTAATTATAACGGTAAAAAACCCGCACCGAGGATCTTAATTTTGTTCGTTTTTCGGAGAACTCGGTAATTCTGCTATATCTTCCTGGAAAATCATCATTTTCATCTGTGCCCAAGTGTTTTCAATGCACTGTGCTCCGCTGATTACGGATATGACGATGGTTTTTCGATAAACTCATTAGGAAGCTAGAAATCCGCATGGGAAAAAAGTGATCACAGATCAACGTCCTTTTTGCTCTAGGACCGATATTTCAAGAGAAAAACGCGAAAAACTTTTTGCATCATTTCTCGGACTTCGCATATAGTTTTTATTATGTATTTTTGGCCGCTGAACAGGAATATAACATTATTTCAGTGATAGAACGCGCGGAATTATTAATAACGGTGAAAAAGCCGCACCGAGGATCTTAATTTTGTTCGTTTTTCGATGAACTCGGTAATTCTGCCATATCTTCCTGGAAAATCATTATTTTTATCTGTGCCCAAGTGTTTTCGATGCACTGTGCTCCGCTGATTACGAATATGACGATGGTTTTCCGATAAACTCATTAGGAAACTAGAAATCCGCATGGTAAAAAAGTGATCACAGATCAACGTCCTTTTCGCTCTAGGACCGATATTTCGCGAGAAAAACGCGAAAAACTTTTTGCATCATTTCTCGGACTTCGCATATAGTTTTTAGTATGTATTTTTGGCCGCTGAACAGGAATATAACATTATTTCAGTGATAGAACGCGCGGAATTAATAATAACGGTGAAAAACCCGCACCGAGGATCTTAATTTTGTTCGTTTTTCGATGAACTCGGTAATTCTGCCATATCTTCCTGGAAAATCATTATTTTTATCTGTGCCCAAGTGTTTTCGATGCACTGTGCTCCGCTGATTACGAATATGACGACGGTTTTTCAATAAACTCATTAGGAAACTAGAAATCTGCATGGGAAAAAAGTGATCACAGATCAACGTCCTTTTCGCTCTAGGACCGATATTTCGCGAGAAAAACGCGAAAAACTTTTTGCATCATTTCTCGGACTTCGCATATAGTTTTCATTATGTATTTTTGGCCGCTGAACAGGAATATAACATTATTTCAGTGATTGAACGCGCGGAATTAATAATAACGGTGAAAAACCCGCACCGAGGATCTTAATTTTGTTCGTTTTTCGATGAACTCGGTAATTCTGCCATATCTTCCTGGAAAATCATTATTTTTATCTGTGCCCAAGTGTTTTCGATGCACTGTGCTCCGCTGATTACGAATATGACGATGGTTTTTTGATAAACTCATTAGGAAACTAGAAATCCGCATGGGAAAAAAGTGATCACAGATCAACGTCCTTTTCGCTCTAGGACCGATATTTCGCGAGAAAAACGCGAAAAACTTTTTGCATCATCTCTCGGACTTCGCATATAGTTTTAAATATGTATTTTTGGCCGCTGAACAGGAATATAACATTATTTCAGTGATAGAACGCGCGGAATTAATAATAACGGTGAAAAACCCGCACCGAGGATCTTAATTTCGTTCGTTTTTCGATGAACTCGGTAATTCTGCCATATCTTCCTGGAAAATCATGATTTTTATCTGTGCCCAAGTGTTTTCGATGCACTGTGCTCCGCTGATTACGAATATGACGATGGTTTTCCGATAAACTCATTAGGAAACTAGAAATCCGCATGGTAAAAAAGTGATCACAGATCAACGTCCTTTTCGCTCTAGGACCGATATTTCGCGAGAAAAACGCGAAAAACTTTTTGCATCATTTCTCGGACTTCGCATATAGTTTTTAGTATGTATTTTTGGCCGCTGAACAGGAATATAACATTATTTCAGTGATAGAACGCGCGGAATTAATAAAAACGGTGAAAAACCCGCACCGAGGATCTTAATTTTGTTCGTTTTTCGATGAACTCGGTAATTCTGCCATATCTTCCTGGAAAATCATTATTTTTATCTGTGCCCAAGTGTTTTCGATGCACTGTGCTCCGCTGATTACGAATATGACGACGGTTTTTCAATAAACTCATTAGGAAACTAGAAATCTGCATGGGAAAAAAGTGATCACAGATCAACGTCCTTTTCGCTCTAGGACCGATATTTCGCGAGAAAAACGCGAAAAACTTTTTGCATCATTTCTCGGACTTCGCATATAGTTTTAATTATGTATTTTTGGCCGCTGAACAGGAATATAACATTATTTCAGTGATTGAACGCGCGGAATTAATAAAAACGGTGAAAAACCCGCACCGAGGATCTTAATTTTGTTCGTTTTTCGATGAACTCGGTAATTCTGCGATATCTTCCTGGAAAATCATTATTTTTATCTGTGCCCAAGTGTTTTCGATGCACTGTGCTCCGCTGATTACGAATATGACGACGGTTTTTCGATAAACTCATTAGGAAACTAGAAATCCGCATGGGAAAAAAGTGATCACAGATCAGCGTCCTTTTCGCTCTAGGACCGATATTTCGCGAGAAAAACGCGAAAAACTTTTTGCATCATTTCTCGGACTTCGCATATAGTTTTAATTATGTATTTTTGGCCGCTGAACAGGAATATAACATTATTTCAGTGATTGAACGCGCGGAATTAATAATAACGGTGAAAAACCCGCACCGAGGATCTTAATTTTGTTCGTTTTTCGATGAACTCGGTAATTCTGCCATATCTTCCTGGAAAATCATTATTTTTCTCTGTGCCCAAGTGTTTTCAATGCACTGTGCTCCGCTGATTACGAATATGACGATGGTTTTTCGATAAACTCATTAGGAAACTAGAAATCTGCATGGGAAAAAAGTGATCACAGATCAACGTCCTTTTCGCTCTAGGACCGATATTTCGCGAGAAAAACGCGAAAAACTTTTTGCATCATTTCTCGGACTTCGCATATAGTTTTAATTATGTATTTTTGGCCGCTGAACAGGAATATAACATTATTTCAGTGATTGAACGCGCGGAATTAATAATAGCGGTGAAAAACCCGCACCGAGGATCTTAATTTTGTTCGTTTTTCGATGAACTCGGTAATTCTGCCATATCTTCCTGGAAAATCATTATTTTTATCTGTGCCCAAGTGTTTTCGATGCACTGTGCTCCGCTGATTACGAATATGACGACGGTTTTTCGATAAACTCATTAGGAAACTAGAAATCCGCATGGGAAAAAAGTGATCACAGATCAGCGTCCTTTTCGCTCTAGGACCGATATTTCGCGAGAAAAACGCGAAAAACTTTTTGCATCATTTCTCGGACTTCGCATATAGTTTTTATTATGTATTTTTGGCCGCTGAACAGGAATATAACATTATTTCAGTGATAGAACGCGCGGAATTAATAATAACGGTGAAAAACCCGCACCGAGGATCTTAATTTTGTTCGTTTTTCGATGAACTCGGTAATTCTGCCATATCTTCCTGGAAAATCATCATTTTTATCTGTGCCCAAGTGTTTTCGATGCACTGTGCTCCGCTGATTATCAATATGACGATGGTTTTTCGATAAACTCATTAGGAAACTAGAAATCCGCATGGGAAAAAAGTGATCACAGATCAGCGTCCTTTTCGCTCTAGGACCGATATTTCGCGAGAAAAACGCGAAAAACTTTTTGCATCATTTCTCGGACTTCGCATATAGTTTTAATTATGTATTTTTGGCCGCTGAACAGGAATATAACATTATTTCAGTGATTGAACGCGCGGAATTAATAATAACGGTGAAAAACCCGCACCGAGGATCTTAATTTTGTTCGTTTTTCGATGAACTCGGTAATTCTGCCATATCTTCCTGGAAAATCATTATTTTTCTCTGTGCCCAAGTGTTTTCAATGCACTGTGCTCCGCTGATTACGAATATGACGATGGTTTTTCGATAAACTCATTAGGAAACTAGAAATCTGCATGGGAAAAAAGTGATCACAGATCAACGTCCTTTTCGCTCTAGGACCGATATTTCGCGAGAAAAACGCGAAAAACTTTTTGCATCATTTCTCGGACTTCGCATATAGTTTTAATTATGTATTTTTGGCCGCTGAACAGGAATATAACATTATTTCAGTGATTGAACGCGCGGAATTAATAATAGCGGTGAAAAACCCGCACCGAGGATCTTAATTTTGTTCGTTTTTCGATGAACTCGGTAATTCTGCCATATCTTCCTGGAAAATCATTATTTTTATCTGTGCCCAAGTGTTTTCGATGCACTGTGCTCCGCTGATTACGAATATGACGACGGTTTTTCGATAAACTCATTAGGAAACTAGAAATCCGCATGGGAAAAAAGTGATCACAGATCAGCGTCCTTTTCGCTCTAGGACCGATATTTCGCGAGAAAAACGCGAAAAACTTTTTGCATCATTTCTCGGACTTCGCATATAGTTTTTATTATGTATTTTTGGCCGCTGAACAGGAATATAACATTATTTCAGTGATAGAACGCGCGGAATTAATAATAACGGTGAAAAACCCGCACCGAGGATCTTAATTTTGTTCGTTTTTCGATGAACTCGGTAATTCTGCCATATCTTCCTGGAAAATCATCATTTTTATCTGTGCCCAAGTGTTTTCGATGCACTGTGCTCCGCTGATTATCAATATGACGATGGTTTTTCGATAAACTCATTAGGAAACTAGAAATCCGCATGGGAAAAAAGTGATCACAGATCAGCGTCCTTTTCGCTCTAGGACCGATATTTCGCGAGAAAAACGCAAAAAACTTTTTGCATCATTTCTCGGACTTCGCATATAGTTTTTATTATGTATTTTTGGCCGCTGAACAGGAATATAACACTATTTTAGTGATAGAACGCGCGGAATTGATAATAACGGTAAAAAACCCGCACCGAGGATCTTAATTTCGTTCGTTTTTCGATGAACTCGGTAATTCTGCCATATCTTCCTGGAAAATCATGATTTTTATCTGTGCCCAAGTGTTTTCGATGCACTGTGCTCCGCTGATTACGAATATGACGATGGTTTTCCGATAAACTCATTAGGAAACTAGAAATCCGCATGGGAAAAAAGTGATCACAGATCAACGTCCTTTTCGCTCTAGGACCGATATTTCGCGAGAAAAACGCGAAAAACTTTTTGCATCATCTCTCGGACTTCGCATATAGTTTTAAATATGTATTTTTGGCCGCTGAACAGGAATATAACATTATTTCAGTGATAGAACGCGCGGAATTAATAATAACGGTGAAAAACCCGCACCGAGGATCTTAATTTCGTTCGTTTTTCGATGAACTCGGTAATTCTGCCATATCTTCCTGGAAAATCATGATTTTTATCTGTGCCCAAGTGTTTTCGATGCACTGTGCTCCGCTGATTACGAATATGACGATGGTTTTCCGATAAACCCATTAGGAAACTAGAAATCCGCATGGTAAAAAAGTGATCACAGATCAACGTCCTTTTCGCTCTAGGACCGATATTTCGCGAGAAAAACGCGAAAAACTTTTTGCATCATTTCTCGGACTTCGCATATAGTTTTTAGTATGTATTTTTGGCCGCTGAACAGGAATATAACATTATTTCAGTGATAGAACGCGCGGAATGAATAATAACGGTGAAAAACCCGCACCGAGGATCTTAATTTTGTTCGTTTTTCGATGAACTCGGTAATTCTGCCATATCTTCCTGGAAAATCATTATTTTTATCTGTGCCCAAGTGTTTTCGATGCACTGTGCTCCGCTGATTACGAATATGACGACGGTTTTTCAATAAACTCATTAGGAAACTAGAAATCTGCATGGGAAAAAAGTGATCACAGATCAACGTCCTTTTCGCTCTAGGACCGATATTTCGCGAGGAAAACGCGAAAAACTTTTTGCATCATTTCTCGGACTTCGCATATAGTTTTCATTATGTATTTTTGGCCGCTGAACAGGAATATAACATTATTTCAGTGATTGAACGCGCGGAATTAATAATAACGGTGAAAAACCCGCACCGAGGATCTTAATTTTGTTCGTTTTTCGATGAACTCGGTAATTCTGCCATATCTTCCTGGAAAATCATTATTTTTATCTGTGCCCAAGTGTTTTCGATGCACTGTGCTCCGCTGATTACGAATATGACGATGGTTTTTTGATAAACTCATTAGGAAGCTAGAAATCCGCATAGGAAAAAAATGATCACAGATCAACGTCCTTTTCGCTCTAGGACCGATATTTCGCGAGAAAAACGCGAAAAACTTTTTGCATCATTTCTCGGACTTCGCATATAGTTTTAATTATGTATTTTTGGCCGCTGAACAGGAATATAACATTATTTCAGTGATTGAACGCGCGGAATTAATAAAAACGGTGAAAAACCCGCACCGAGGATCTTAATTTTGTTCGTTTTTCGATGAACTCGGTAATTCTGCGATATCTTCCTGGAAAATCATTATTTTTATCTGTGCCCAAGTGTTTTCGATGCACTGTGCTCCGCTGATTACGAATATGACGACGGTTTTTCGATAAACTCATTAGGAAACTAGAAATCCGCATGGGAAAAAAGTGATCACAGATCAACGTCCTTTTCGCTCTAGGACCGATATTTCGCGAGAAAAACGCGAAAAACTTTTTGCATCATTTCTCGGACTTCGCATATAGTTTTTATTATGTATTTTTGGCCGCTGAACAGGAATATAACACTATTTCAGTGATAGAACGCGCGGAATTAATAATAACGGTGAAAAACCCGCACCGAGGATCTTAATTTCGTTCGTTTTTCGATGAACTCGGTAATTCTGCCATATCTTCCTGGAAAATCATTATTTTTATCTGTGCCCAAGTGTTTTCGATGCACTGTGCTCCGCTGATTACGAATATGACGATGGTTTTTCGATAAACTCATTAGAAAACTAGAAATCTGCATGGGAAAAAAGTGATCACAGATCAACGTCCTTTTCGCTCTAGGACCGATATTTCGCGAGAAAAACGCGAAAAACTTTTTGCATCATTTCTCGGACTTCGCATATAGTTTTAATTATGTATTTTTGGCCGCTGAACAGGAATATAACATTATTTCAGTAATTGAACGCGCGGAATTAATAATAACGGTGAAAAACCCGCACCGAGGATCTTAATTTTGTTCGTTTTTCGATGAACTCGGTAATTCTGCCATATCTTCCTGGAAAATCATTATTTTTATCTGTGCCCAAGTGTTTTCGATGCACTGTGCTCCGCTGATTACGAATATGACGACGGTTTTTCGATAAACTCATTAGGAAACTAGAAATCCGCATGGGAAAAAAGTGATCACAGATCAGCGTCCTTTTCGCTCTAGGACCGATATTTCGCGAGAAAAACGCGAAAAACTTTTTGCATCATTTCTCGGACTTCGCATATAGTTTTTATTATGTATTTTTGGCCGCTGAACAGGAATATAACATTATTTCAGTGATTGAACGCGCGGAATTAATAATAACGGTGAAAAACTCGCACCGAGGATCTTAATTTTGTTCGTTTTTCGATGAACTCGGTAATTCTGCCATATCTTCCTGGAAAATCATTATTTTTATCTGTGCCCAAGTGTTTTCGATGCGCTGTGCTCCGCTGATTACGAATATGACGATGGTTTTTCGATAAACTCATTAGAAAACTAGAAATCTGCATGGGAAAAAAGTGATCACAGATCAACGTCCTTTTCGCTCTAGGACCGATATTTCGCGAGAAAAACGCGAAAAACTTTTTGCATCATTTCTCGGACTTCGCATATAGTTTTAATTATGTATTTTTGGCCGCTGAACAGGAATATAAAATTATTTCAGTGATTGAACGCGCGGAATTAATAATAACGGTGAAAAACCCGCACCGAGGGTCTTAATTTTGTTCGTTTTTCGATGAACTCGGTAATTCTGCCATATCTTCCTGGAACATCATTATTTTTATCTGTGCCCAAGTGTTTTCGATGCACTGTGCTCCGCTGATTACGAATATGACGAAGGTTTTTCGATAAACTCATTAGGAAACTAGAAATCCGCATGGGAAAAAAGTGATCACAGATCAGCGTCCTTTTCGCTCTAGGACCGATATTTCGCGAGAAAAACGCGAAAAACTTTTTGCATCATTTCTCGGACTTCGCATATAGTTTTTATTATGTATTTTTGGCCGCTGAACAGGAATATAACATTATTTCAGTGATTGAACGCGCGGAATTAATAATAACGGTGAAAAACTCGCACCGAGGATCTTAATTTTGTTCGTTTTTCGATGAACTCGGTAATTCTGCCATATCTCCCTGGAAAATCATTATTTTTATCTGTGCCCAAGTGTTTTCGATGCACTGTGCTCCGCTGATTACGAATATGACGATGGTTTTTCGATAAACTCATTAGGAAACTAGAAATCCGCATGGGAAAAAAGTGATCACAGATCAGCGTCCTTTTCGCTCTAGGACCGATATTTCGCGAGAAAAACGCGAAAAACTTTTTGCATCATCTCTCGGACTTCGCATATAGTTTTTATTATGTATTTTTGGCCGCCGAACAGGAATATAACATTATTTCAGTAATAGAATGTGCGGAATTAATAATAACGGTAAAAAACCCGCACCGAGGATCTTAATTTTGTTCGTTTTTCGGAGAACTCGGTAATTCTGCTATATCTTCCTGGAAAATCATCATTTTCATCTGTGCCCAAGTGTTTTCAATGCACTGTGCTCCGCTGATTACGGATATGACGATGGTTTTTCGATAAACTCATTAGGAAGCTAGAAATCCGCATGGGAAAAAAGTGATCACAGATCAACGTCCTTTTTGCTCTAGGACCAATATTTCGCGAGAAAAACGCGAAAAACTTTTTGCATCATTTCTCGGACTTCGCATATAGTTTTTATTATGTATTTTTGGCCGCTGAACAGGAATATAACATTATTTCAGTGATAGAACGCGCGGAATTATTAATAACGGTGAAAAACCCGCACCGAGGATCTTAATTTTGTTCGTTTTTCGATGAACTCGGTAATTCTGCCATATCTTCCTGGAAAATCATTATTTTTATCTGTGCCCAAGTGTTTTCGATGCACTGTGCTCCGCTGATTACGAATATGACGATGGTTTTTCGATAAACTCATTAGGAAACTAGAAATACGCATGGGAAAAAAGTGATCACAGATCAGCGTCCTTTTCGCTCTAGGACCGATATTTCGCGAGAAAAACGCAAAAAACTTTTTGCATCATTTCTCGGACTTCGCATATAGTTTTTATTATGTATTTTTGGCCGCTGAACAGGAATATAACACTATTTTAGTGATAGAACGCGCGGAATTAATAATAACGGTGAAAAACCCGCACCGAGGATCTTAATTTCGTTCGTTTTTCGATGAACTCGGTAATTCTGCCATATCTTCCTGGAAAATCATGATTTTTATCTGTGCCCAAGTGTTTTCGATGCACTGTGCTCCGCTGATTACGAATATGACGATGGTTTTCCGATAAACTCATTAGGAAACTAGAAATCCGCATGGGAAAAAAGTGATCACAGATCAACGTCCTTTGCGCTCTAGGACCGATATTTCGCGAGAAAAACGCGAAAAACTTTTTGCATCATTTCTCGGACTTCGCATATAGTTTTTAGTATGTATTTTTGGCCGCTGAACAGGAATATAACATTATTTCAGTGATAGAACGCGCGGAATTAATAATATCGGTGAAAAACCCGCACCGAGGATCTTAATTTTGTTCGTTTTTCGATGAACTCGGTAATTCTGCCATATCTTCCTGGAAAATCATTATTTTTATCTGTGCCCGAGTGTTTTCGATGCACTGTGCTCCGCTGATTACGAATATGACGACGGTTTTTCAATAAACTCATTAGGAAACTAGAAATCTGCATGGGAAAAAAGTGATCACAGATCAACGTCCTTTTCGCTCTAGGACCGATATTTCGCGAGAAAAACGCGAAAAACTTTTTGCATCATTTCTCGGACTTCGCATATAGTTTTAATTATGTATTTTTGGCCGCTGAACAGGAATATAACATTATTTCAGTGATTGAACGCGCGGAATTAATAATAACGGTGAAAAACCCGCACCGAGGATCTTAATTTTGTTCGTTTTTCGATGAACTCGGTAATTCTGCCATATCTTCCTGGAACATCATTATTTTTATCTGTGCCCAAGTGTTTTCGATGCACTGTGCTCCGCTGATTACGAATATGACGAAGGTTTTTCGATAAACTCATTAGGAAACTAGAAATCCGCATGGGAAAAAAGTGATCACAGATCAGCGTCCTTTTCGCTCTAGGACCGATATTTCGCGAGAAAAACGCGAAAAACTTTTTGCATCATTTCTCGGACTTCGCATATAGTTTTTATTATGTATTTTTGGCCGCTGAACAGGAATATAACATTATTTCAGTGATAGAACGCGCGGAATTAATAATAACGGTGAAAAACCCGCACCGAGGATCTTAATTTTGTTCGTTTTTCGATGAACTCGGTAATTCTGCCATATCTTCCTGGAAAATCATTATTTTTATCTGTGCCCAAGTGTTTTCGATGCACTGTGCTCCGCTGATTACGAATATGACGATGGTTTTTCGATAAACTCATTAGGAAACTAGAAATCCGCATGGGAAAAAAGTGATCACAGATCAGCGTCCTTTTCGCTCTAGGACCGATATTTCGCTAGAAAAACGCGAAAAACTTTTTGCATCATCTCTCGGACTTCGCATATAGTTTTTATTATGTATTTTTGGCCGCTGAACAGGAATATAACATTATTTTAGTAATAGAATGTGCGGAATTAATAATAACGGTAAAAAACCCGCACCGAGGATCTTAATTTTGTTCGTTTTTCGGAGAACTCGGTAATTCTGCTATATCTTCCTGGAAAATCATCATTTTCATCTGTGCCCAAGTGTTTTCAATGCACTGTGCTCCGCTGATTACGGATATGACGATGGTTTTTCGATAAACTCATTAGGAAGCTAGAAATCCGCATGGGAAAAAAGTGATCACAGATCAACGTCCTTTTTGCTCTAGGACCGATATTTCAAGAGAAAAACGCGAAAAACTTTTTGCATCATTTCTCGGACTTCGCATATAGTTTTTATTATGTATTTTTGGCCGCTGAACAGGAATATAACATTATTTCAGTGATAGAACGCGCGGAATTATTAATAACGGTGAAAAAGCCGCACCGAGGATCTTAATTTTGTTCGTTTTTCGATGAACTCGGTAATTCTGCCATATCTTCCTGGAAAATCATTATTTTTATCTGTGCCCAAGTGTTTTCGATGCACTGTGCTCCGCTGATTACGAATATGACGATGGTTTTCCGATAAACTCATTAGGAAACTAGAAATCCGCATGGTAAAAAAGTGATCACAGATCAACGTCCTTTTCGCTCTAGGACCGATATTTCGCGAGAAAAACGCGAAAAACTTTTTGCATCATTTCTCGGACTTCGCATATAGTTTTTAGTATGTATTTTTGGCCGCTGAACAGGAATATAACATTATTTCAGTGATAGAACGCGCGGAATTAATAATAACGGTGAAAAACCCGCACCGAGGATCTTAATTTTGTTCGTTTTTCGATGAACTCGGTAATTCTGCCATATCTTCCTGGAAAATCATTATTTTTATCTGTGCCCAAGTGTTTTCGATGCACTGTGCTCCGCTGATTACGAATATGACGACGGTTTTTCAATAAACTCATTAGGAAACTAGAAATCTGCATGGGAAAAAAGTGATCACAGATCAACGTCCTTTTCGCTCTAGGACCGATATTTCGCGAGAAAAACGCGAAAAACTTTTTGCATCATTTCTCGGACTTCGCATATAGTTTTCATTATGTATTTTTGGCCGCTGAACAGGAATATAACATTATTTCAGTGATTGAACGCGCGGAATTAATAATAACGGTGAAAAACCCGCACCGAGGATCTTAATTTTGTTCGTTTTTCGATGAACTCGGTAATTCTGCCATATCTTCCTGGAAAATCATTATTTTTATCTGTGCCCAAGTGTTTTCGATGCACTGTGCTCCGCTGATTACGAATATGACGATGGTTTTTTGATAAACTCATTAGGAAACTAGAAATCCGCATGGGAAAAAAGTGATCACAGATCAACGTCCTTTTCGCTCTAGGACCGATATTTCGCGAGAAAAACGCGAAAAACTTTTTGCATCATCTCTCGGACTTCGCATATAGTTTTAAATATGTATTTTTGGCCGCTGAACAGGAATATAACATTATTTCAGTGATAGAACGCGCGGAATTAATAATAACGGTGAAAAACCCGCACCGAGGATCTTAATTTCGTTCGTTTTTCGATGAACTCGGTAATTCTGCCATATCTTCCTGGAAAATCATGATTTTTATCTGTGCCCAAGTGTTTTCGATGCACTGTGCTCCGCTGATTACGAATATGACGATGGTTTTCCGATAAACTCATTAGGAAACTAGAAATCCGCATGGTAAAAAAGTGATCACAGATCAACGTCCTTTTCGCTCTAGGACCGATATTTCGCGAGAAAAACGCGAAAAACTTTTTGCATCATTTCTCGGACTTCGCATATAGTTTTTAGTATGTATTTTTGGCCGCTGAACAGGAATATAACATTATTTCAGTGATAGAACGCGCGGAATTAATAAAAACGGTGAAAAACCCGCACCGAGGATCTTAATTTTGTTCGTTTTTCGATGAACTCGGTAATTCTGCCATATCTTCCTGGAAAATCATTATTTTTATCTGTGCCCAAGTGTTTTCGATGCACTGTGCTCCGCTGATTACGAATATGACGACGGTTTTTTAATAAACTCATTAGGAAACTAGAAATCTGCATGGGAAAAAAGTGATCACAGATCAACGTCCTTTTCGCTCTAGGACCGATATTTCGCGAGAAAAACGCGAAAAACTTTTTGCATCATTTCTCGGACTTCGCATATAGTTTTAATTATGTATTTTTGGCCGCTGAACAGGAATATAACATTATTTCAGTGATTGAACGCGCGGAATTAATAAAAACGGTGAAAAACCCGCACCGAGGATCTTAATTTTGTTCGTTTTTCGATGAACTCGGTAATTCTGCGATATCTTCCTGGAAAATCATTATTTTTATCTGTGCCCAAGTGTTTTCGATGCACTGTGCTCCGCTGATTACGAATATGACGACGGTTTTTCGATAAACTCATTAGGAAACTAGAAATCCGCATGGGAAAAAAGTGATCACAGATCAGCGTCCTTTTCGCTCTAGGACCGATATTTCGCGAGAAAAACGCGAAAAACTTTTTGCATCATTTCTCGGACTTCGCATATAGTTTTTATTATGTATTTTTGGCCGCTGAACAGGAATATAACATTATTTCAGTGATTGAACGCGCGGAATTAATAATAACGGTGAAAAACCCGCACCGAGGATCTTAATTTTGTTCGTTTTTCGATGAACTCGGTAATTCTGCCATATCTTCCTGGAAAATCATTATTTTTCTCTGTGCCCAAGTGTTTTCAATGCACTGTGCTCCGCTGATTACGAATATGACGATGGTTTTTCGATAAACTCATTAGGAAACTAGAAATCTGCATGGGAAAAAAGTGATCACAGATCAACGTCCTTTTCGCTCTAGGACCGATATTTCGCGAGAAAAACGCGAAAAACTTTTTGCATCATTTCTCGGACTTCGCATATAGTTTTAATTATGTATTTTTGGCCGCTGAACAGGAATATAACATTATTTCAGTGATTGAACGCGCGGAATTAATAATAACGGTGAAAAACCCGCACCGAGGATCTTAATTTTGTTCGTTTTTCGATGAACTCGGTAATTCTGCCATATCTTCCTGGAAAATCATTATTTTTATCTGTGCCCAAGTGTTTTCGATGCACTGTGCTCCGCTGATTACGAATATGACGACGGTTTTTCGATAAACTCATTAGGAAACTAGAAATCCGCATGGGAAAAAAGTGATCACAGATCAGCGTCCTTTTCGCTCTAGGACCGATATTTCGCGAGAAAAACGCGAAAAACTTTTTGCATCATTTCTCGGACTTCGCATATAGTTTTTATTATGTATTTTTGGCCGCTGAACAGGAATATAACATTATTTCAGTGATAGAACGCGCGGAATTAATAATAACGGTGAAAAACCCGCACCGAGGATCTTAATTTTGTTCGTTTTTCGATGAACTCGGTAATTCTGCCATATCTTCCTGGAAAATCATCATTTTTATCTGTGCCCAAGTGTTTTCGATGCACTGTGCTCCGCTGATTATCAATATGACGATGGTTTTTCGATAAACTCATTAGGAAACTAGAAATCCGCATGGGAAAAAAGTGATCACAGATCAGCGTCCTTTTCGCTCTAGGACCGATATTTCGCGAGAAAAACGCAAAAAACTTTTTGCATCATTTCTCGGACTTCGCATATAGTTTTTATTATGTATTTTTGGCCGCTGAACAGGAATATAACACTATTTTAGTGATAGAACGCGCGGAATTAATAATAACGGTAAAAAACCCGCACCGAGGATCTTAATTTCGTTCGTTTTTCGATGAACTCGGTAATTCTGCCATATCTTCCTGGAAAATCATGATTTTTATCTGTGCCCAAGTGTTTTCGATGCACTGTGCTCCGCTGATTACGAATATGACGATGGTTTTCCGATAAACTCATTAGGAAACTAGAAATCCGCATGGGAAAAAAGTGATCACAGATCAACGTCCTTTTCGCTCTAGGACCGATATTTCGCGAGAAAAACGCGAAAAACTTTTTGCATCATCTCTCGGACTTCGCATATAGTTTTAAATATGTATTTTTGGCCGCTGAACAGGAATATAACATTATTTCAGTGATAGAACGCGCGGAATTAATAATAACGGTGAAAAACCCGCACCGAGGATCTTAATTTCGTTCGTTTTTCGATGAACTCGGTAATTCTGCCATATCTTCCTGGAAAATCATGATTTTTATCTGTGCCCAAGTGTTTTCGATGCACTGTGCTCCGCTGATTACGAATATGACGATGGTTTTCCGATAAACCCATTAGGAAACTAGAAATCCGCATGGTAAAAAAGTGATCACAGATCAACGTCCTTTTCGCTCTAGGACCGATATTTCGCGAGAAAAACGCGAAAAACTTTTTGCATCATTTCTCGGACTTCGCATATAGTTTTTAGTATGTATTTTTGGCCGCTGAACAGGAATATAACATTATTTCAGTGATAGAACGCGCGGAATTAATAATAACGGTGAAAAACCCGCACCGAGGATCTTAATTTTGTTCGTTTTTCGATGAACTCGGTAATTCTGCCATATCTTCCTGGAAAATCATTATTTTTATCTGTGCCCAAGTGTTTTCGATGCACTGTGCTCCGCTGATTACGAATATGACGACGGTTTTTCAATAAACTCATTAGGAAACTAGAAATCTGCATGGGAAAAAAGTGATCACAGATCAACGTCCTTTTCGCTCTAGGACCGATATTTCGCGAGGAAAACGCGAAAAACTTTTTGCATCATTTCTCGGACTTCGCATATAGTTTTCATTATGTATTTTTGGCCGCTGAACAGGAATATAACATTATTTCAGTGATTGAACGCGCGGAATTAATAATAACGGTGAAAAACCCGCACCGAGGATCTTAATTTTGTTCGTTTTTCGATGAACTCGGTAATTCTGCCATATCTTCCTGGAAAATCATTATTTTTATCTGTGCCCAAGTGTTTTCGATGCACTGTGCTCCGCTGATTACGAATATGACGATGGTTTTTTGATAAACTCATTAGGAAGCTAGAAATCCGCATAGGAAAAAAATGATCACAGATCAACGTCCTTTTCGCTCTAGGACCGATATTTCGCGAGAAAAACGCGAAAAACTTTTTGCATCATTTCTCGGACTTCGCATATAGTTTTAATTATGTATTTTTGGCCGCTGAACAGGAATATAACATTATTTCAGTGATTGAACGCGCGGAATTAATAAAAACGGTGAAAAACCCGCACCGAGGATCTTAATTTTGTTCGTTTTTCGATGAACTCGGTAATTCTGCGATATCTTCCTGGAAAATCATTATTTTTATCTGTGCCCAAGTGTTTTCGATGCACTGTGCTCCGCTGATTACGAATATGACGACGGTTTTTCGATAAACTCATTAGGAAACTAGAAATCCGCATGGGAAAAAAGTGATCACAGATCAACGTCCTTTTCGCTCTAGGACCGATATTTCGCGAGAAAAACGCGAAAAACTTTTTGCATCATTTCTCGGACTTCGCATATAGTTTTTATTATGTATTTTTGGCCGCTGAACAGGAATATAACACTATTTCAGTGATAGAACGCGCGGAATTAATAATAACGGTGAAAAATCCGCACCGAGGATCTTAATTTCGTTCGTTTTTCGATGAACTCGGTAATTCTGCCATATCTTCCTGGAAAATCATTATTTTTATCTGTGCCCAAGTGTTTTCGATGCACTGTGCTCCGCTGATTACGAATATGACGATGGTTTTTCGATAAACTCATTAGAAAACTAGAAATCTGCATGGGAAAAAAGTGATCACAGATCAACGTCCTTTTCGCTCTAGGACCGATATTTCGCGAGAAAAACGCGAAAAACTTTTTGCATCATTTCTCGGACTTCGCATATAGTTTTTATTATGTATTTTTGGCCGCTGAACAGGAATATAACATTATTTCAGTGATTGAACGCGCGGAATTAATAATAACGGTGAAAAACTCGCACCGAGGATCTTAATTTTGTTCGTTTTTCGATGAACTCGGTAATTCTGCCATATCTTCCTGGAAAAGCATTATTTTTATCTGTGCCCAAGTGTTTTCGATGCGCTGTGCTCCGCTGATTACGAATATGACGATGGTTTTTCGATAAACTCATTAGAAAACTAGAAATCTGCATGGGAAAAAAGTGATCACAGATCAACGTCCTTTTCGCTCTAGGACCGATATTTCGCGAGAAAAACGCGAAAAACTTTTTGCATCATTTCTCGGACTTCGCATATAGTTTTAATTATGTATTTTTGGCCGCTGAACAGGAATATAAAATTATTTCAGTGATTGAACGCGCGGAATTAATAAAAACGGTGAAAAACCCGCACCGAGGGTCTTAATTTTGTTCGTTTTTCGATGAACTCGGTAATTCTGCCATATCTTCCTGGAACATCATTATTTTTATCTGTGCCCAAGTGTTTTCGATGCACTGTGCTCCGCTGATTACGAATATGACGAAGGTTTTTCGATAAACTCATTAGGAAACTAGAAATCCGCATGGGAAAAAAGTGATCACAGATCAGCGTCCTTTTCGCTCTAGGACCGATATTTCGCGAGAAAAACGCGAAAAACTTTTTGCATCATTTCTCGGACTTCGCATATAGTTTTTATTATGTATTTTTGGCCGCTGAACAGGAATATAACATTATTTTAGTGATTGAACGCGCGGAATTAATAATAACGGTGAAAAACTCGCACGGAGGATCTTAATTTTGTTCGTTTTTCGATGAACTCGGTAATTCTGCCATATCTCCCTGGAAAATCATTATTTTTATCTGTGCCCAAGTGTTTTCGATGCACTGTGCTCCGCTGATTACGAATATGACGATGGTTTTTCGATAAACTCATTAGGAAACTAGAAATCCGCATGGGAAAAAAGTGATCACAGATCAGCGTCCTTTTCGCTCTAGGACCGATATTTCGCGAGAAAAACGCGAAAAACTTTTTGCATCATTTCTCGGACTTCGCATATAGTTTTTATTATGTATTTTTGGCCGCCGAACAGGAATATAACATTATTTCAGTGATTGAACGCGCGGAATTAATAATAACGGTGAAAAACCCGCACCGAGGATCTTAATTTTGTTCGTTTTTCGATGAACTCGGTAATTCTGCCATATCTTCCTGGAAAACCATTATTTTTATCTGTGCCCAAGTGTTTTCGATGCACTGTGCTCCGCTGATTACGAATATGACGATGGTTTTTCGATAAACTCATTAGAAAACTAGAAATCTGCATGGGAAAAAAGTGATCACAGATTAACGTCCTTTTCGCTCTAGGACCGATATTTCGCGAGAAAAACGCGAAAAACTTTTTGCATCATTTCTCGGACTTCGCATATAGTTTTAATTATGTATTTTTGGCCGCTGAACAGGAATATAACATTATTTCAGTGATTGAACGCGCGGAATTAATAATAACGGTGAAAAACCCGCACCGAGGATCTTAATTTTGTTCGTTTTTCGATGAACTCGGTAATTCTGCCATATCTTCCTGGAACATCATTATTTTTATCTGTGCCCAAGTGTTTTCGATGCACTGTGCTCCGCTGATTACGAATATGACGAAGGTTTTTCGATAAACTCATTAGGAAACTAGAAATCCGCATGGGAAAAAAGTGATCACAGATCAGCGTCCTTTTCGCTCTAGGACCGATATTTCGCGAGAAAAACGCGAAAAACTTTTTGCATCATTTCTCGGACTTCGCATATAGTTTTTATTATGTATTTTTGGCCGCTGAACAGGAATATAACATTATTTCAGTGATTGAACGCGCGGAATTAATAATAACGGTGAAAAACTCGCACCGAGGATCTTAATTTTGTTCGTTTTTCGATGAACTCGGTAATTCTGCCATATCTCCCTGGAAAATCATTATTTTTATCTGTGCCCAAGTGTTTTCGATGCACTGTGCTCCGCTGATTACGAATATGACGATGGTTTTTCGATAAACTCATTAGGAAACTAGAAATCCGCATGGGAAAAAAGTGATCACAGATCAGCGTCCTTTTCGCTCTAGGACCGATATTTCGCGAGAAAAACGCGAAAAACTTTTTGCATCATTTCTCGGACTTCGCATATAGTTTTTATTATGTATTTTTGGCCGCCGAACAGGAATATAACATTATTTCAGTGATTGAACGCGCGGAATTAATAATAACGGTGAAAAACCCGCACCGAGGATCTTAATTTTGTTCGTTTTTCGATGAACTCGGTAATTCTGCCATATCTTCCTGGAAAACCATTATTTTTATCTGTGCCCAAGTGTTTTCGATGCACTGTGCTCCGCTGATTACGAATATGACGATGGTTTTTCGATAAACTCATTAGAAAACTAGAAATCTGCATGGGAAAAAAGTGATCACAGATTAACGTCCTTTTCGCTCTAGGACCGATATTTCGCGAGAAAAACGCGAAAAACTTTTTGCATCATTTCTCGGACTTCGCATATAGTTTTAATTATGTATTTTTGGCCGCTGAACAGGAATATAACATTATTTCAGTGATTGAACGCGCGGAATTAATAATAACGGTGAAAAACCCGCACCGAGGATCTTAATTTTGTTCGTTTTTCGATGAACTCGGTAATTCTGCCATATCTTCCTGGAACATCATTATTTTTATCTGTGCCCAAGTGTTTTCGATGCACTGTGCTCCGCTGATTACGAATATGACGAAGGTTTTTCGATAAACTCATTAGGAAACTAGAAATCCGCATGGGAAAAAAGTGATCACAGATCAGCGTCCTTTTCGCTCTAGGACCGATATTTCGCGAGAAAAACGCGAAAAACTTTTTGCATCATTTCTCGGACTTCGCATATAGTTTTTATTATGTATTTTTGGCCGCTGAACAGGAATATAACATTATTTCAGTGATAGAACGCGCGGAATTAATAATAACGGTGAAAAACCCGCACCGAGGATCTTAATTTTGTTCGTTTTTCGATGAACTCGGTAATTCTGCCATATCTTCCTGGAAAATCATTATTTTTATCTGTGCCCAAGTGTTTTCGATGCACTGTGCTCCGCTGATTACGAATATGACGATGGTTTTTCGATAAACTCATTAGGAAACTAGAAATCCGCATGGGAAAAAAGTGATCACAGATCAGCGTCCTTTTCGCTCTAGGACCGATATTACGCTAGAAAAACGCGAAAAACTTTTTGCATCATCTCTCGGACTTCGCATATAGTTTTTATTATGTATTTTTGGCCGCTGAACAGGAATATAACATTATTTCAGTAATAGAATGTGCGGAATTAATAATAACGGTAAAAAACCCGCACCGAGGATCTTAATTTTGTTCGTTTTTCGATGAACTCGGTAATTCTGCCATATCTTCCTGGAAAATCATTATTTTTATCTGTGCCCAAGTGTTTTCGATGCACTGTGCTCCGCTGATTACGAATATGACGATGGTTTTTCGATAAACTCATTAGGAAACTAGAAATACGCATGGGAAAAAAGTGATCACAGATCAGCGTCCTTTTCGCTCTAGGACCGATATTTCGCGAGAAAAACGCAAAAAACTTTTTGCATCATTTCTCGGACTTCGCATATAGTTTTTATTATGTATTTTTGGCCGCTGAACAGGAATATAACACTATTTTAGTGATAGAACGCGCGGAATTAATAATAACGGTGAAAAACCCGCACCGAGGATCTTAATTTCGTTCGTTTTTCGATGAACTCGGTAATTCTGCCATATCTTCCTGGAAAATCATGATTTTTATCTGTGCCCAAGTGTTTTCGATGCACTGTGCTCCGCTGATTACGAATATGACGATGGTTTTCCGATAAACTCATTAGGAAACTAGAAATCCGCATGGGAAAAAAGTGATCACAGATCAACGTCCTTTGCGCTCTAGGACCGATATTTCGCGAGAAAAACGCGAAAAACTTTTTGCATCATTTCTCGGACTTCGCATATAGTTTTTAGTATGTATTTTTGGCCGCTGAACAGGAATATAACATTATTTCAGTGATAGAACGCGCGGAATTAATAATAACGGTGAAAAACCCGCACCGAGGATCTTAATTTTGTTCGTTTTTCGATGAACTCGGTAATTCTGCCATATCTTCCTGGAAAATCATTATTTTTATCTGTGCCCGAGTGTTTTCGATGCACTGTGCTCCGCTGATTACGAATATGACGACGGTTTTTCAATAAACTCATTAGGAAACTAGAAATCTGCATGGGAAAAAAGTGATCACAGATCAACGTCCTTTTCGCTCTAGGACCGATATTTCGCGAGAAAAACGCGAAAAACTTTTTGCATCATTTCTCGGACTTCGCATATAGTTTTAATTATGTATTTTTGGCCGCTGAACAGGAATATAACATTATTTCAGTGATTGAACGCGCGGAATTAATAATAACGGTGAAAAACCCGCACCGAGGATCTTAATTTTGTTCGTTTTTCGATGAACTCGGTAATTCTGCCATATCTTCCTGGAAAATCATTATTTTTATCTGTGCCCAAGTGTTTTCGATGCACTGTGCTCCGCTGATTACGAATATGACGACGGTTTTTCGATAAACTCATTAGGAAACTAGAAATCCGCATGGGAAAAAAGTGATCACAGATCAGCGTCCTTTTCGCTCTAGGACCGATATTTCGCGAGAAAAACGCGAAAAACTTTTTGCATCATTTCTCGGACTTCGCATATAGTTTTAATTATGTATTTTTGGCCGCTGAACAGGAATATAACATTATTTCAGTGATTGAACGCGCGGAATTAATAATAACGGTGAAAAACCCGCACCGAGGATCTTAATTTTGTTCGTTTTTCGATGAACTCGGTAATTCTGCCATATCTTCCTGGAACATCATTATTTTTATCTGTGCCCAAGTGTTTTCGATGCACTGTGCTCCGCTGATTACGAATATGACGAAGGTTTTTCGATAAACTCATTAGGAAACTAGAAATCCGCATGGGAAAAAAGTGATCACAGATCAGCGTCCTTTTCGCTCTAGGACCGATATTTCGCGAGAAAAACGCGAAAAACTTTTTGCATCATTTCTCGGACTTCGCATATAGTTTTTATTATGTATTTTTGGCCGCTGAACAGGAATATAACATTATTTCAGTGATAGAACGCGCGGAATTAATAATAACGGTGAAAAACCCGCACCGAGGATCTTAATTTTGTTCGTTTTTCGATGAACTCGGTAATTCTGCCATATCTTCCTGGAAAATCATTATTTTTATCTGTGCCCAAGTGTTTTCGATGCACTGTGCTCCGCTGATTACGAATATGACGATGGTTTTTCGATAAACTCATTAGGAAACTAGAAATCCGCATGGGAAAAAAGTGATCACAGATCAGCGTCCTTTTCGCTCTAGGACCGATATTTCGCTAGAAAAACGCGAAAAACTTTTTGCATCATCTCTCGGACTTCGCATATAGTTTTTATTATGTATTTTTGGCCGCTGAACAGGAATATAACATTATTTTAGTAATAGAATGTGCGGAATTAATAATAACGGTAAAAAACCCGCACCGAGGATCTTAATTTTGTTCGTTTTTCGGAGAACTCGGTAATTCTGCTATATCTTCCTGGAAAATCATCATTTTCATCTGTGCCCAAGTGTTTTCAATGCACTGTGCTCCGCTGATTACGGATATGACGATGGTTTTTCGATAAACTCATTAGGAAGCTAGAAATCCGCATGGGAAAAAAGTGATCACAGATCAACGTCCTTTTTGCTCTAGGACCGATATTTCAAGAGAAAAACGCGAAAAACTTTTTGCATCATTTCTCGGACTTCGCATATAGTTTTTATTATGTATTTTTGGCCGCTGAACAGGAATATAACATTATTTCAGTGATAGAACGCGCGGAATTATTAATAACGGTGAAAAACCCGCACCGAGGATCTTAATTTTGTTCGTTTTTCGATGAACTCGGTAATTCTGCCATATCTTCCTGGAAAATCATTATTTTTATCTGTGCCCAAGTGTTTTCGATGCACTGTGCTCCGCTGATTACGAATATGACGATGGTTTTTCGATAAACTCATTAGGAAACTAGAAATACGCATGGGAAAAAAGTGATCACAGATCAGCGTCCTTTTCGCTCTAGGACCGATATTTCGCGAGAAAAACGCAAAAAACTTTTTGCATCATTTCTCGGACTTCGCATATAGTTTTTATTATGTATTTTTGGCCGCTGAACAGGAATATAACACTATTTTAGTGATAGAACGCGCGGAATTAATAATAACGGTGAAAAACCCGCACCGAGGATCTTAATTTCGTTCGTTTTTCGATGAACTCGGTAATTCTGCCATATCTTCCTGGAAAATCATGATTTTTATCTGTGCCCAAGTGTTTTCGATGCACTGTGCTCCGCTGATTACGAATATGACGATGGTTTTCCGATAAACTCATTAGGAAACTAGAAATCCGCATGGTAAAAAAGTGATCACAGATCAACGTCCTTTTCGCTCTAGGACCGATATTTCGCGAGAAAAACGCGAAAAACTTTTTGCATCATTTCTCGGACTTCGCATATAGTTTTTAGTATGTATTTTTGGCCGCTGAACAGGAATATAACATTATTTCAGTGATAGAACGCGCGGAATTAATAATAACGGTGAAAAACCCGCACCGAGGATCTTAATTTTGTTCGTTTTTCGATGAACTCGGTAATTCTGCCATATCTTCCTGGAAAATCATTATTTTTATCTGTGCCCAAGTGTTTTCGATGCACTGTGCTCCGCTGATTACGAATATGACGACGGTTTTTCAATAAACTCATTAGGAAACTAGAAATCTGCATGGGAAAAAAGTGATCACAGATCAACGTCCTTTTCGCTCTAGGACCGATATTTCGCGAGAAAAACGCGAAAAACTTTTTGCATCATTTCTCGGACTTCGCATATAGTTTTCATTATGTATTTTTGGCCGCTGAACAGGAATATAACATTATTTCAGTGATTGAACGCGCGGAATTAATAATAACGGTGAAAAACCCGCACCGAGGATCTTAATTTTGTTCGTTTTTCGATGAACTCGGTAATTCTGCCATATCTTCCTGGAAAATCATTATTTTTATCTGTGCCCAAGTGTTTTCGATGCACTGTGCTCCGCTGATTACGAATATGACGATGGTTTTTTGATAAACTCATTAGGAAACTAGAAATCCGCATGGGAAAAAAGTGATCACAGATCAACGTCCTTTTCGCTCTAGGACCGATATTTCGCGAGAAAAACGCGAAAAACTTTTTGCATCATCTCTCGGACTTCGCATATAGTTTTAAATATGTATTTTTGGCCGCTGAACAGGAATATAACATTATTTCAGTGATAGAACGCGCGGAATTAATAATAACGGTGAAAAACCCGCACCGAGGATCTTAATTTCGTTCGTTTTTCGATGAACTCGGTAATTCTGCCATATCGTCCTGGAAAATCATGATTTTTATCTGTGCCCAAGTGTTTTCGATGCACTGTGCTCCGCTGATTACGAATATGACGATGGTTTTCCGATAAACTCATTAGGAAACTAGAAATCCGCATGGTAAAAAAGTGATCACAGATCAACGTCCTTTTCGCTCTAGGACCGATATTTCGCGAGAAAAACGCGAAAAACTTTTTGCATCATTTCTCGGACTTCGCATATAGTTTTTAGTATGTATTTTTGGCCGCTGAACAGGAATATAACATTATTTCAGTGATAGAACGCGCGGAATTAATAAAAACGGTGAAAAACCCGCACCGAGGATCTTAATTTTGTTCGTTTTTCGATGAACTCGGTAATTCTGCCATATCTTCCTGGAAAATCATTATTTTTATCTGTGCCCAAGTGTTTTCGATGCACTGTGCTCCGCTGATTACGAATATGACGATGGTTTTCCGATAAACTCATTAGGAAACTAGAAATCCGCATGGGAAAAAAGTGATCACAGATCAACGTCCTTTGCGCTCTAGGACCGATATTTCGCGAGAAAAACGCGAAAAACTTTTTGCATCATTTCTCGGACTTCGCATATAGTTTTTAGTATGTATTTTTGGCCGCTGAACAGGAATATAACATTATTTCAGTGATAGAACGCGCGGAATTAATAATAACGGTGAAAAACCCGCACCGAGGATCTTAATTTTGTTCGTTTTTCGATGAACTCGGTAATTCTGCCATATCTTCCTGGAAAATCATTATTTTTATCTGTGCCCGAGTGTTTTCGATGCACTGTGCTCCGCTGATTACGAATATGACGACGGTTTTTCAATAAACTCATTAGGAAACTAGAAATCTGCATGGGAAAAAAGTGATCACAGATCAACGTCCTTTTCGCTCTAGGACCGATATTTCGCGAGAAAAACGCGAAAAACTTTTTGCATCATTTCTCGGACTTCGCATATAGTTTTAATTATGTATTTTTGGCCGCTGAACAGGAATATAACATTATTTCAGTGATTGAACGCGCGGAATTAATAATAACGGTGAAAAACCCGCACCGAGGATCTTAATTTTGTTCGTTTTTCGATGAACTCGGTAATTCTGCCATATCTTCCTGGAAAATCATTATTTTTATCTGTGCCCAAGTGTTTTCGATGCACTGTGCTCCGCTGATTACGAATATGACGACGGTTTTTCGATAAACTCATTAGGAAACTAGAAATCCGCATGGGAAAAAAGTGATCACAGATCAGCGTCCTTTTCGCTCTAGGACCGATATTTCGCGAGAAAAACGCGAAAAACTTTTTGCATCATTTCTCGGACTTCGCATATAGTTTTAATTATGTATTTTTGGCCGCTGAACAGGAATATAACATTATTTCAGTGATTGAACGCGCGGAATTAATAATAACGGTGAAAAACCCGCACCGAGGATCTTAATTTTGTTCGTTTTTCGATGAACTCGGTAATTCTGCCATATCTTCCTGGAACATCATTATTTTTATCTGTGCCCAAGTGTTTTCGATGCACTGTGCTCCGCTGATTACGAATATGACGAAGGTTTTTCGATAAACTCAATAGGAAACTAGAAATCCGCATGGGAAAAAAGTGATCACAGATCAGCGTCCTTTTCGCTCTAGGACCGATATTTCGCGAGAAAAACGCGAAAAACTTTTTGCATCATTTCTCGGACTTCGCATATAGTTTTTATTATGTATTTTTGGCCGCTGAACAGGAATATAACATTATTTCAGTGATAGAACGCGCGGAATTAATAATAACGGTGAAAAACCCGCACCGAGGATCTTAATTTTGTTCGTTTTTCGATGAACTCGGTAATTCTGCCATATCTTCCTGGAAAATCATTATTTTTATCTGTGCCCAAGTGTTTTCGATGCACTGTGCTCCGCTGATTACGAATATGACGATGGTTTTTCGATAAACTCATTAGGAAACTAGAAATCCGCATGGGAAAAAAGTGATCACAGATCAGCGTCCTTTTCGCTCTAGGACCGATATTTCGCTAGAAAAACGCGAAAAACTTTTTGCATCATCTCTCGGACTTCGCATATAGTTTTTATTATGTATTTTTGGCCGCTGAACAGGAATATAACATTATTTTAGTAATAGAATGTGCGGAATTAATAATAACGGTAAAAAACCCGCACCGAGGATCTTAATTTTGTTCGTTTTTCGGAGAACTCGGTAATTCTGCTATATCTTCCTGGAAAATCATCATTTTCATCTGTGCCCAAGTGTTTTCAATGCACTGTGCTCCGCTGATTACGGATATGACGATGGTTTTTCGATAAACTCATTAGGAAGCTAGAAATCCGCATGGGAAAAAAGTGATCACAGATCAACGTCCTTTTTGCTCTAGGACCGATATTTCAAGAGAAAAACGCGAAAAACTTTTTGCATCATTTCTCGGACTTCGCATATAGTTTTTATTATGTATTTTTGGCCGCTGAACAGGAATATAACATTATTTCAGTGATAGAACGCGCGGAATTATTAATAACGGTGAAAAAGCCGCACCGAGGATCTTAATTTTGTTCGTTTTTCGATGAACTCGGTAATTCTGCCATATCTTCCTGGAAAATCATTATTTTTATCTGTGCCCAAGTGTTTTCGATGCACTGTGCTCCGCTGATTACGAATATGACGATGGTTTTCCGATAAACTCATTAGGAAACTAGAAATCCGCATGGTAAAAAAGTGATCACAGATCAACGTCCTTTTCGCTCTAGGACCGATATTTCGCGAGAAAAACGCGAAAAACTTTTTGCATCATTTCTCGGACTTCGCATATAGTTTTTAGTATGTATTTTTGGCCGCTGAACAGGAATATAACATTATTTCAGTGATAGAACGCGCGGAATTAATAATAACGGTGAAAAACCCGCACCGAGGATCTTAATTTTGTTCGTTTTTCGATGAACTCGGTAATTCTGCCATATCTTCCTGGAAAATCATTATTTTTATCTGTGCCCAAGTGTTTTCGATGCACTGTGCTCCGCTGATTACGAATATGACGACGGTTTTTCAATAAACTCATTAGGAAACTAGAAATCTGCATGGGAAAAAAGTGATCACAGATCAACGTCCTTTTCGCTCTAGGACCGATATTTCGCGAGAAAAACGCGAAAAACTTTTTGCATCATCTCTCGGACTTCGCATATAGTTTTAAATATGTATTTTTGGCCGCTGAACAGGAATATAACATTATTTCAGTGATTGAACGCGCGGAATTAATAATAACGGTGAAAAACCCGCACCGAGGATCTTAATTTTGTTCGTTTTTCGATGAACTCGGTAATTCTGCCATATCTTCCTGGAAAATCATTATTTTTATCTGTGCCCAAGTGTTTTCGATGCACTGTGCTCCGCTGATTACGAATATGACGATGGTTTTTTGATAAACTCATTAGGAAACTAGAAATCCGCATGGGAAAAAAGTGATCACAGATCAACGTCCTTTTCGCTCTAGGACCGATATTTCGCGAGAAAAACGCGAAAAACTTTTTGCATCATCTCTCGGACTTCGCATATAGTTTTAAATATGTATTTTTGGCCGCTGAACAGGAATATAACATTATTTCAGTGATAGAACGCGCGGAATTAATAATAACGGTGAAAAACCCGCACCGAGGATCTTAATTTCGTTCGTTTTTCGATGAACTCGGTAATTCTGCCATATCTTCCTGGAAAATCATGATTTTTATCTGTGCCCAAGTGTTTTCGATGCACTGTGCTCCGCTGATTACGAATATGACGATGGTTTTCCGATAAACTCATTAGGAAACTAGAAATCCGCATGGTAAAAAAGTGATCACAGATCAACGTCCTTTTCGCTCTAGGACCGATATTTCGCGAGAAAAACGCGAAAAACTTTTTGCATCATTTCTCGGACTTCGCATATAGTTTTTAGTATGTATTTTTGGCCGCTGAACAGGAATATAACATTATTTCAGTGATAGAACGCGCGGAATTAATAAAAACGGTGAAAAACCCGCACCGAGGATCTTAATTTTGTTCGTTTTTCGATGAACTCGGTAATTCTGCCATATCTTCCTGGAAAATCATTATTTTTATCTGTGCCCAAGTGTTTTCGATGCACTGTGCTCCGCTGATTACGAATATGACGACGGTTTTTCAATAAACTCATTAGGAAACTAGAAATCTGCATGGGAAAAAAGTGATCACAGATCAACGTCCTTTTCGCTCTAGGACCGATATTTCGCGAGAAAAACGCGAAAAACTTTTTGCATCATTTCTCGGACTTCGCATATAGTTTTAATTATGTATTTTTGGCCGCTGAACAGGAATATAACATTATTTCAGTGATTGAACGCGCGGAATTAATAAAAACGGTGAAAAACCCGCACCGAGGATCTTAATGTTGTTCGTTTTTCGATGAACTCGGTAATTCTGCGATATCTTCCTGGAAAATCATTATTTTTATCTGTGCCCAAGTGTTTTCGATGCACTGTGCTCCGCTGATTACGAATATGACGACGGTTTTTCGATAAACTCATTAGGAAACTAGAAATCCGCATGGGAAAAAAGTGATCACAGATCAACGTCCTTTTCGCTCTAGGACCGATATTTCGCGAGAAAAACGCGAAAAACTTTTTGCATCATTTCTCGGACTTCGCATATAGTTTTAATTATGTATTTTTGGCCGCTGAACAGGAATATAACATTATTTCAGTGATTGAACGCGCGGAATTAATAATAACGGTGAAAAACCCGCACCGAGGATCTTAATTTTGTTCGTTTTTCGATGAACTCGGTAATTCTGCCATATCTTCCTGGAAAATCATTATTTTTATCTGTGCCCAAGTGTTTTCGATGCACTGTGCTCCGCTGATTACGAATATGACGACGGTTTTTCGATAAACTCATTAGGAAACTAGAAATCCGCATGGGAAAAAAGTGATCACAGATCAGCGTCCTTTTCGCTCTAGGACCGATATTTCGCTAGAAAAACGCGAAAAACTTTTTGCATCATCTCTCGGACTTCGCATATAGTTTTTATTATGTATTTTTGGCCGCTGAACAGGAATATAACATTATTTTAGTATTAGAATGTGCGGAATTAATAATAACGGTAAAAAACCCGCACCGAGGATCTTAATTTTGTTCGTTTTTCGGAGAACTCGGTAATTCTGCTATATCTTCCTGGAAAATCATCATTTTCATCTGTGCCCAAGTGTTTTCAATGCACTGTGCTCCGCTGATTACGGATATGACGATGGTTTTTCGATAAACTCATTAGGAAGCTAGAAATCCGCATGGGAAAAAAGTGATCACAGATCAACGTCCTTTTTGCTCTAGGACCGATATTTCAAGAGAAAAACGCGAAAAACTTTTTGCATCATTTCTCGGACTTCGCATATAGTTTTTATTATGTATTTTTGGCCGCTGAACAGGAATATAACATTATTTCAGTGATAGAACGCGCGGAATTATTAATAACGGTGAAAAAGCCGCACCGAGGATCTTAATTTTGTTCGTTTTTCGATGAACTCGGTAATTCTGCCATATCTTCCTGGAAAATCATTATTTTTATCTGTGCCCAAGTGTTTTCGATGCACTGTGCTCCGCTGATTACGAATATGACGATGGTTTTCCGATAAACTCATTAGGAAACTAGAAATCCGCATGGTAAAAAAGTGATCACAGATCAACGTCCTTTTCGCTCTAGGACCGATATTTCGCGAGAAAAACGCGAAAAACTTTTTGCATCATTTCTCGGACTTCGCATATAGTTTTTAGTATGTATTTTTGGCCGCTGAACAGGAATATAACATTATTTCAGTGATAGAACGCGCGGAATTAATAATAACGGTGAAAAACCCGCACCGAGGATCTTAATTTTGTTCGTTTTTCGATGAACTCGGTAATTCTGCCATATCTTCCTGGAAAATCATTATTTTTATCTGTGCCCAAGTGTTTTCGATGCACTGTGCTCCGCTGATTACGAATATGACGACGGTTTTTCAATAAACTCATTAGGAAACTAGAAATCTGCATGGGAAAAAAGTGATCACAGATCAACGTCCTTTTCGCTCTAGGACCGATATTTCGCGAGAAAAACGCGAAAAACTTTTTGCATCATTTCTCGGACTTCGCATATAGTTTTCATTATGTATTTTTGGCCGCTGAACAGGAATATAACATTATTTCAGTGATTGAACGCGCGGAATTAATAATAACGGTGAAAAACCCGCACCGAGGATCTTAATTTTGTTCGTTTTTCGATGAACTCGGTAATTCTGCCATATCTTCCTGGAAAATCATTATTTTTATCTGTGCCCAAGTGTTTTCGATGCACTGTGCTCCGCTGATTACGAATATGACGATGGTTTTTTGATAAACTCATTAGGAAACTAGAAATCCGCATGGGAAAAAAGTGATCACAGATCAACGTCCTTTTCGCTCTAGGACCGATATTTCGCGAGAAAAACGCGAAAAACTTTTTGCATCATCTCTCGGACTTCGCATATAGTTTTAAATATGTATTTTTGGCCGCTGAACAGGAATATAACATTATTTCAGTGATAGAACGCGCGGAATTAATAATAACGGTGAAAAACCCGCACCGAGGATCTTAATTTCGTTCGTTTTTCGATGAACTCGGTAATTCTGCCATATCTTCCTGGAAAATCATGATTTTTATCTGTGCCCAAGTGTTTTCGATGCACTGTGCTCCGCTGATTACGAATATGACGATGGTTTTCCGATAAACTCATTAGGAAACTAGAAATCCGCATGGTAAAAAAGTGATCACAGATCAACGTCCTTTTCGCTCTAGGACCGATATTTCGCGAGAAAAACGCGAAAAACTTTTTGCATCATTTCTCGGACTTCGCATATAGTTTTTAGTATGTATTTTTGGCCGCTGAACAGGAATATAACATTATTTCAGTGATAGAACGCGCGGAATTAATAAAAACGGTGAAAAACCCGCACCGAGGATCTTAATTTTGTTCGTTTTTCGATGAACTCGGTAATTCTGCCATATCTTCCTGGAAAATCATTATTTTTATCTGTGCCCAAGTGTTTTCGATGCACTGTGCTCCGCTGATTACGAATATGACAACGGTTTTTCAATAAACTCATTAGGAAACTAGAAATCTGCATGGGAAAAAAGTGATCACAGATCAACGTCCTTTTCGCTCTAGGACCGATATTTCGCGAGAAAAACGCGAAAAACTTTTTGCATCATTTCTCGGACTTCGCATATAGTTTTAATTATGTATTTTTGGCCGCTGAACAGGAATATAACATTATTTCAGTGATTGAACGCGCGGAATTAATAAAAACGGTGAAAAACCCGCACCGAGGATCTTAATTTTGTTCGTTTTTCGATGAACTCGGTAATTCTGCGATATCTTCCTGGAAAATCATTATTTTTATCTGTGCCCAAGTGTTTTCGATGCACTGTGCTCCGCTGATTACGAATATGACGACGGTTTTTCGATAAACTCATTAGGAAACTAGAAATCCGCATGGGAAAAAAGTGATCACAGATCAGCGTCCTTTTCGCTCTAGGACCGATATTTCGCGAGAAAAACGCGAAAAACTTTTTGCATCATTTCTCGGACTTCGCATATAGTTTTAATTATGTATTTTTGGCCGCTGAACAGGAATATAACATTATTTCAGTGATTGAACGCGCGGAATTAATAATAACGGTGAAAAACCCGCACCGAGGATCTTAATTTTGTTCGTTTTTCGATGAACTCGGTAATTCTGCCATATCTTCCTGGAAAATCATTATTTTTCTCTGTGCCCAAGTGTTTTCAATGCACTGTGCTCCGCTGATTACGAATATGACGATGGTTTTTCGATAAACTCATTAGGAAACTAGAAATCTGCATGGGAAAAAAGTGATCACAGATCAACGTCCTTTTCGCTCTAGGACCGATATTTCGCGAGAAAAACGCGAAAAACTTTTTGCATCATTTCTCGGACTTCGCATATAGTTTTAATTATGTATTTTTGGCCGCTGAACAGGAATATAACATTATTTCAGTGATTGAACGCGCGGAATTAATAATAACGGTGAAAAACCCGCACCGAGGATCTTAATTTTGTTCGTTTTTCGATGAACTCGGTAATTCTGCCATATCTTCCTGGAAAATCATTATTTTTATCTGTGCCCAAGTGTTTTCGATGCACTGTGCTCCGCTGATTACGAATATGACGACGGTTTTTCGATAAACTCATTAGGAAACTAGAAATCCGCATGGGAAAAAAGTGATCACAGATCAGCGTCCTTTTCGCTCTAGGACCGATATTTCGCGAGAAAAACGCGAAAAACTTTTTGCATCATTTCTCGGACTTCGCATATAGTTTTTATTATGTATTTTTGGCCGCTGAACAGGAATATAACATTATTTCAGTGATAGAACGCGCGGAATTAATAATAACGGTGAAAAACCCGCACCGAGGATCTTAATTTTGTTCGTTTTTCGATGAACTCGGTAATTCTGCCATATCTTCCTGGAAAATCATCATTTTTATCTGTGCCCAAGTGTTTTCGATGCACTGTGCTCCGCTGATTATCAATATGACGATGGTTTTTCGATAAACTCATTAGGAAACTAGAAATCCGCATGGGAAAAAAGTGATCACAGATCAGCGTCCTTTTCGCTCTAGGACCGATATTTCGCGAGAAAAACGCAAAAAACTTTTTGCATCATTTCTCGGACTTCGCATATAGTTTTTATTATGTATTTTTGGCCGCTGAACAGGAATATAACACTATTTTAGTGATAGAACGCGCGGAATTAATAATAACGGTAAAAAACCCGCACCGAGGATCTTAATTTCGTTCGTTTTTCGATGAACTCGGTAATTCTGCCATATCTTCCTGGAAAATCATGATTTTTATCTGTGCCCAAGTGTTTTCGATGCACTGTGCTCCGCTGATTACGAATATGACGATGGTTTTCCGATAAACTCATTAGGAAACTAGAAATCCGCATGGGAAAAAAGTGATCACAGATCAACGTCCTTTTCGCTCTAGGACCGATATTTCGCGAGAAAAACGCGAAAAACTTTTTGCATCATCTCTCGGACTTCGCATATAGTTTTAAATATGTATTTTTGGCCGCTGAACAGGAATATAACATTATTTCAGTGATAGAACGCGCGGAATTAATAATAACGGTGAAAAACCCGCACCGAGGATCTTAATTTCGTTCGTTTTTCGATGAACTCGGTAATTCTGCCATATCTTCCTGGAAAATCATGATTTTTATCTGTGCCCAAGTGTTTTCGATGCACTGTGCTCCGCTGATTACGAATATGACGATGGTTTTCCGATAAACCCATTAGGAAACTAGAAATCCGCATGGTAAAAAAGTGATCACAGATCAACGTCCTTTTCGCTCTAGGACCGATATTTCGCGAGAAAAACGCGAAAAACTTTTTGCATCATTTCTCGGACTTCGCATATAGTTTTTAGTATGTATTTTTGGCCGCTGAACAGGAATATAACATTATTTCAGTGATAGAACGCGCGGAATTAATAATAACGGTGAAAAACCCGCACCGAGGATCTTAATTTTGTTCGTTTTTCGATGAACTCGGTAATTCTGCCATATCTTCCTGGAAAATCATTATTTTTATCTGTGCCCAAGTGTTTTCGATGCACTGTGCTCCGCTGATTACGAATATGACGACGGTTTTTCAATAAACTCATTAGGAAACTAGAAATCTGCATGGGAAAAAAGTGATCACAGATCAACGTCCTTTTCGCTCTAGGACCGATATTTCGCGAGGAAAACGCGAAAAACTTTTTGCATCATTTCTCGGACTTCGCATATAGTTTTCATTATGTATTTTTGGCCGCTGAACAGGAATATAACATTATTTCAGTGATTGAACGCGCGGAATTAATAATAACGGTGAAAAACCCGCACCGAGGATCTTAATTTTGTTCGTTTTTCGATGAACTCGGTAATTCTGCCATATCTTCCTGGAAAATCATTATTTTTATCTGTGCCCAAGTGTTTTCGATGCACTGTGCTCCGCTGATTACGAATATGACGATGGTTTTTTGATAAACTCATTAGGAAGCTAGAAATCCGCATAGGAAAAAAATGATCACAGATCAACGTCCTTTTCGCTCTAGGACCGATATTTCGCGAGAAAAACGCGAAAAACTTTTTGCATCATTTCTCGGACTTCGCATATAGTTTTAATTATGTATTTTTGGCCGCTGAACAGGAATATAACATTATTTCAGTGATTGAACGCGCGGAATTAATAAAAACGGTGAAAAACCCGCACCGAGGATCTTAATTTTGTTCGTTTTTCGATGAACTCGGTAATTCTGCGATATCTTCCTGGAAAATCATTATTTTTATCTGTGCCCAAGTGTTTTCGATGCACTGTGCTCCGCTGATTACGAATATGACGACGGTTTTTCGATAAACTCATTAGGAAACTAGAAATCCGCATGGGAAAAAAGTGATCACAGATCAACGTCCTTTTCGCTCTAGGACCGATATTTCGCGAGAAAAACGCGAAAAACTTTTTGCATCATTTCTCGGACTTCGCATATAGTTTTTATTATGTATTTTTGGCCGCTGAACAGGAATATAACACTATTTCAGTGATAGAACGCGCGGAATTAATAATAACGGTGAAAAACCCGCACCGAGGATCTTAATTTCGTTCGTTTTTCGATGAACTCGGTAATTCTGCCATATCTTCCTGGAAAATCATTATTTTTATCTGTGCCCAAGTGTTTTCGATGCACTGTGCTCCGCTGATTACGAATATGACGATGGTTTTCCGATAAACTCATTAGGAAACTAGAAATCCGCATGGGAAAAAAGTGATCACAGATCAACGTCCTTTTCGCTCTAGGACCGATATTTCGCGAGAAAAACGCGAAAAACTTTTTGCATCATTTCTCGGACTTCGCATATAGTTTTTAGTATGTATTTTTGGCCGCTGAACAGGAATATAACATTATTTCAGTGATAGAACGCGCGGAATTAATAATAACGGTGAAAAACCCGCACCGAGGATCTTAATTTTGTTCGTTTTTCGATGAACTCGGTAATTCTGCCATATCTTCCTGGAAAATCATTATTTTTATCTGTGCCCGAGTGTTTTCGATGCACTGTGCTCCGCTGATTACGAATATGACGACGGTTTTTCAATAAACTCATTAGGAAACTAGAAATCTGCATGGGAAAAAAGTGATCACAGATCAACGTCCTTTTCGCTCTAGGACCGATATTTCGCGAGAAAAACGCGAAAAACTTTTTGCATCATTTCTCGGACTTCGCATATAGTTTTTATTATGTATTTTTGGCCGCTGAACAGGAATATAACATTATTTCAGTGATAGAACGCGCGGAATTAATAATAACGGTGAAAAACTCGCACCGAGGATCTTAATTTTGTTCGTTTTTCGATGAACTCGGTAATTCTGCCATATCTCCCTGGAAAATCATTATTTTTATCTGTGCCCAAGTGTTTTCGATGCACTGTGCTCCGCTGATTACGAATATGACGATGGTTTTTCGATAAACTCATTAGGAAACTAGAAATCCGCATGGGAAAAAAGTGATCACAGATCAGCGTCCTTTTCGCTCTAGGACCGATATTTCGCGAGAAAAACGCGAAAAACTTTTTGCATCATTTCTCGGACTTCGCATATAGTTTTTATTATGTATTTTTGGCCGCCGAACAGGAATATAACATTATTTCAGTGATTGAACGCGCGGAATTAATAATAACGGTGAAAAACCCGCACCGAGGATCTTAATTTTGTTCGTTTTTCGATGAACTCGGTAATTCTGCCATATCTTCCTGGAAAATCATGATTTTTATCTGTGCCCAAGTGTTTTCGATGCACTGTGCTCCGCTGATTACGAATATGACGATGGTTTTTCGATAAACTCATTAGGAAACTAGAAATCCGCATGGGAAATAAGTGATCACAGATCAGCGTCCTTTTCGCTCTAGGACCGATATTTCGCGAGAAAAACGCGAAAAACTTTTTGCATCATTTCTCGGACTTCGCATATAGTTTTTATTATGTATTTTTGGCCGCTGAACAGGAATATAACATTATTTCAGTGATTGAACGCGCGGAATTAATAATAACGGTGAAAAACTCGCACCGAGGATCTTAATTTTGTTCGTTTTTCGATGAACTCGGTAATTCTGCCATATCTCCCTGGAAAATCATTATTTTTATCTGTGCCCAAGTGTTTTCGATGCACTGTGCTCCGCTGATTACGAATATGACGATGGTTTTTCGATAAACTCATTAGGAAACTAGAAATCCGCATGGGAAAAAAGTGATCACAGATCAGCGTCCTTTTCGCTCTAGGACCGATATTTCGCGAGAAAAACGCAAAAAACTTTTTGCATCATTTCTCGGACTTCGCATATAGTTTTTATTATGTATTTTTGGCCGCTGAACAGGAATATAACATTATTTCAGTGATAGAACGCGCGGAATTAATACTAACGGTGAAAAACCCGCACCGAGGATCTTAATTTTGTTCGTTTTTCGATGAACTCGGTAATTCTGCCATATCTTCCTGGAAAATCATCATTTTTATCTGTGCCCAAGTGTTTTCGATGCACTGTGCTCCGCTGATTATCAATATGACGATGGTTTTTCGATAAACTCATTAGGAAACTAGAAATCCGCATGGGAAAAAAGTGATCACAGATCAGCGTCCTTTTCGCTCTAGGACCGATATTTCGCGAGAAAAACGCAAAAAACTTTTTGCATCATTTCTCGGACTTCGCATATAGTTTTTATTATGTATTTTTGGCCGCTGAACAGGAATATAACACTATTTTAGTGATAGAACGCGCGGAATTAATAATAACGGTAAAAAACCCGCACCGAGGATCTTAATTTCGTTCGTTTTTCGATGAACTCGGTAATTCTGCCATATCTTCCTGGAAAATCATGATTTTTATCTGTGCCCAAGTGTTTTCGATGCACTGTGCTCCGCTGATTACGAATATGACGATGGTTTTCCGATAAACTCATTAGGAAACTAGAAATCCGCATGGGAAAAAAGTGATCACAGATCAACGTCCTTTTCGCTCTAGGACCGATATTTCGCGAGAAAAACGCGAAAAACTTTTTGCATCATCTCTCGGACTTCGCATATAGTTTTAAATATGTATTTTTGGCCGCTGAACAGGAATATAACATTATTTCAGTGATAGAACGCGCGGAATTAATAATAACGGTGAAAAACCCGCACCGAGGATCTTAATTTCGTTCGTTTTTCGATGAACTCGGTAATTCTGCCATATCTTCCTGGAAAATCATGATTTTTATCTGTGCCCAAGTGTTTTCGATGCACTGTGCTCCGCTGATTACGAATATGACGATGGTTTTCCGATAAACCCATTAGGAAACTAGAAATCCGCATGGTAAAAAAGTGATCACAGATCAACGTCCTTTTCGCTCTAGGACCGATATTTCGCGAGAAAAACGCGAAAAACTTTTTGCATCATTTCTCGGACTTCGCATATAGTTTTTAGTATGTATTTTTGGCCGCTGAACAGGAATATAACATTATTTCAGTGATAGAACGCGCGGAATTAATAATAACGGTGAAAAACCCGCACCGAGGATCTTAATTTTGTTCGTTTTTCGATGAACTCGGTAATTCTGCCATATCTTCCTGGAAAATCATTATTTTTATCTGTGCCCAAGTGTTTTCGATGCACTGTGCTCCGCTGATTACGAATATGACGACGGTTTTTCAATAAACTCATTAGGAAACTAGAAATCTGCATGGGAAAAAAGTGATCACAGATCAACGTCCTTTTCGCTCTAGGACCGATATTTCGCGAGGAAAACGCGAAAAACTTTTTGCATCATTTCTCGGACTTCGCATATAGTTTTCATTATGTATTTTTGGCCGCTGAACAGGAATATAACATTATTTCAGTGATTGAACGCGCGGAATTAATAATAACGGTGAAAAACCCGCACCGAGGATCTTAATTTTGTTCGTTTTTCGATGAACTCGGTAATTCTGCCATATCTTCCTGGAAAATCATTATTTTTATCTGTGCCCAAGTGTTTTCGATGCACTGTGCTCCGCTGATTACGAATATGACGATGGTTTTTTGATAAACTCATTAGGAAGCTAGAAATCCGCATAGGAAAAAAATGATCACAGATCAACGTCCGTTTCGCTCTAGGACCGATATTTCGCGAGAAAAACGCGAAAAACTTTTTGCATCATTTCTCGGACTTCGCATATAGTTTTAATTATGTATTTTTGGCCGCTGAACAGGAATATAACATTATTTCAGTGATTGAACGCGCGGAATTAATAAAAACGGTGAAAAACCCGCACCGAGGATCTTAATTTTGTTCGTTTTTCGATGAACTCGGTAATTCTGCGATATCTTCCTGGAAAATCATTATTTTTATCTGTGCCCAAGTGTTTTCGATGCACTGTGCTCCGCTGATTACGAATATGACGACGGTTTTTCGATAAACTCATTAGGAAACTAGAAATCCGCATGGGAAAAAAGTGATCACAGATCAACGTCCTTTTCGCTCTAGGACCGATATTTCGCGAGAAAAACGCGAAAAACTTTTTGCATCATTTCTCGGACTTCGCATATAGTTTTTATTATGTATTTTTGGCCGCTGAACAGGAATATAACACTATTTCAGTGATAGAACGCGCGGAATTAATAATAACGGTGAAAAACCCGCACCGAGGATCTTAATTTCGTTCGTTTTTCGATGAACTCGGTAATTCTGCCATATCTTCCTGGAAAATCATTATTTTTATCTGTGCCCAAGTGTTTTCGATGCACTGTGCTCCGCTGATTACGAATATGACGATGGTTTTCCGATAAACTCATTAGGAAACTAGAAATCCGCATGGGAAAAAAGTGATCACAGATCAACGTCCTTTTCGCTCTAGGACCGATATTTCGCGAGAAAAACGCGAAAAACTTTTTGCATCATTTCTCGGACTTCGCATATAGTTTTTAGTATGTATTTTTGGCCGCTGAACAGGAATATAACATTATTTCAGTGATAGAACGCGCGGAATTAATAATAACGGTGAAAAACCCGCACCGAGGATCTTAATTTTGTTCGTTTTTCGATGAACTCGGTAATTCTGCCATATCTTCCTGGAAAATCATTATTTTTATCTGTGCCCGAGTGTTTTCGATGCACTGTGCTCCGCTGATTACGAATATGACGACGGTTTTTCAATAAACTCATTAGGAAACTAGAAATCTGCATGGGAAAAAAGTGATCACAGATCAACGTCCTTTTCGCTCTAGGACCGATATTTCGCGAGAAAAACGCGAAAAACTTTTTGCATCATTTCTCGGACTTCGCATATAGTTTTAATTATGTATTTTTGGCCGCTGAACAGGAATATAACATTATTTCAGTGATTGAACGCGCGGAATTAATAATAACGGTGAAAAACCCGCACCGAGGATCTTAATTTTGTTCGTTTTTCGATGAACTCGGTAATTCTGCCATATCTTCCTGGAATATCATTATTTTTATCTGTGCCCAAGTGTTTTCGATGCACTGTGCTCCGCTGATTACGAATATGACGACGGTTTTTCGATAAACTCATTAGGAAACTAGAAATCCGCATGGGAAAAAAGTGATCACAGATCAGCGTCCTTTTCGCTCTAGGACCGATATTTCGCGAGAAAAACGCGAAAAACTTTTTGCATCATTTCTCGGACTTCGCATATAGTTTTAATTATGTATTTTTGGCCGCTGAACAGGAATATAACATTATTTCAGTGATTGAACGCGCGGAATTAATAATAACGGTGAAAAACCCGCACCGAGGATCTTAATTTTGTTCGTTTTTCGATGAACTCGGTAATTCTGCCATATCTTCCTGGAACATCATTATTTTCATCTGTGCCCAAGTGTTTTCGATGCACTGTGCTCCGCTGATTACGAATATGACGAAGGTTTTTCGATAAACTCATTAGGAAACTAGAAATCCGCATGGGAAAAAAGTGATCACAGATCAGCGTCCTTTTCGCTCTAGGACCGATATTTCGCGAGAAAAACGCGAAAAACTTTTTGCATCATTTCTCGGACTTCGCATATAGTTTTTATGATGTATTTTTGGCCGCTGAACAGGAATATAACATTATTTCAGTGATAGAACGCGCGGAATTAATAATAACGGTGAAAAACTCGCACCGAGGATCTTAATTTTGTTCGTTTTTCGATGAACTCGGTAATTCTGCCATATCTCCCTGGAAAATCATTATTTTTATCTGTGCCCAAGTGTTTTCGATGCACTGTGCTCCGCTGATTACGAATATGACGATGGTTTTTCGATAAACTCATTAGGAAACTAGAAATCCGCATGGGAAAAAAGTGATCACAGATCAGCGTCCTTTTCGCTCTAGGACCGATATTTCGCGAGAAAAACGCGAAAAACTTTTTGCATCATTTCTCGGACTTCGCATATAGTTTTTATTATGTATTTTTGGCCGCCGAACAGGAATATAACATTATTTCAGTGATTGAACGCGCGGAATTAATAATAACGGTGAAAAACCCGCACCGAGGATCTTAATTTTGTTCGTTTTTCGATGAACTCGGTAATTCTGCCATATCTTCCTGGAAAATCATGATTTTTATCTGTGCCCAAGTGTTTTCGATGCACTGTGCTCCGCTGATTACGAATATGACGATGGTTTTTCGATAAACTCATTAGGAAACTAGAAATCCGCATGGGAAATAAGTGATCACAGATCAGCGTCCTTTTCGCTCTAGGACCGATATTTCGCGAGAAAAACGCGAAAAACTTTTTGCATCATTTCTCGGACTTCGCATATAGTTTTTATTATGTATTTTTGGCCGCTGAACAGGAATATAACATTATTTCAGTGATTGAACGCGCGGAATTAATAATAACGGTGAAAAACTCGCACCGAGGATCTTAATTTTGTTCGTTTTTCGATGAACTCGGTAATTCTGCCATATCTCCCTGGAAAATCATTATTTTTATCTGTGCCCAAGTGTTTTCGATGCACTGTGCTCCGCTGATTACGAATATGACGATGGTTTTTCGATAAACTCATTAGGAAACTAGAAATCCGCATGGGAAAAAAGTGATCACAGATCAGCGTCCTTTTCGCTCTAGGACCGATATTTCGCGAGAAAAACGCGAAAAACTTTTTGCATCATTTCTCGGACTTCGCATATAGTTTTTATTATGTATTTTTGGCCGCCGAACAGGAATATAACATTATTTCAGTGATTGAACGCGCGGAATTAATAATAACGGTGAAAAACCCGCACCGAGGATCTTAATTTTGTTCGTTTTTCGATGAACTCGGTAATTCTGCCATATCTTCCTGGAAAACCATTATTTTTATCTGTGCCCAAGTGTTTTCGATGCACTGTGCTCCGCTGATTACGAATATGACGATGGTTTTTCGATAAACTCATTAGAAAACTAGAAATCTGCATGGGAAAAAAGTGATCACAGATTAACGTCCTTTTCGCTCTAGGACCGATATTTCGCGAGAAAAACGCGAAAAACTTTTTGCATCATTTCTCGGACTTCGCATATAGTTTTAATTATGTATTTTTGGCCGCTGAACAGGAATATAACATTATTTCAGTGATTGAACGCGCGGAATTAATAATAACGGTGAAAAACCCGCACCGAGGATCTTAATTTTGTTCGTTTTTCGATGAACTCGGTAATTCTGCCATATCTTCCTGGAACATCATTATTTTTATCTGTGCCCAAGTGTTTTCGATGCACTGTGCTCCGCTGATTACGAATATGACGAAGGTTTTTCGATAAACTCATTAGGAAACTAGAAATCCGCATGGGAAAAAAATGATCACAGATCAGCGTCCTTTTCGCTCTAGGACCGATATTTCGCGAGAAAAACGCGAAAAACTTTTTGCATCATTTCTCGGACTTCGCATATAGTTTTTATTATGTATTTTTGGCCGCTGAACAGGAATATAACATTATTTCAGTGATAGAACGCGCGGAATTAATAATAACGGTGAAAAACCCGCACCGAGGATCTTAATTTTGTTCGTTTTTCGATGAACTCGGTAATTCTGCCATATCTTCCTGGAAAATCATTATTTTTATCTGTGCCCAAGTGTTTTCGATGCACTGTGCTCCGCTGATTACGAATATGACGATGGTTTTTCGATAAACTCATTAGGAAACTAGAAATCCGCATGGGAAAAAAGTGATCACAGATCAGCGTCCTTTTCGCTCTAGGACCGATATTTCGCTAGAAAAACGCGAAAAACTTTTTGCATCATCTCTCGGACTTCGCATATAGTTTTTATTATGTATTTTTGGCCGCTGAACAGGAATATAACATTATTTCAGTAATAGAATGTGCGGAATTAATAATAACGGTAAAAAACCCGCACCGAGGATCTTAATTTTGTTCGTTTTTCGGAGAACTCGGTAATTCTGCTATATCTTCCTGGAAAATCATCATTTTCATCTGTGCCCAAGTGTTTTCAATGCACTGTGCTCCGCTGATTACGGATATGACGATGGTTTTTCGATAAACTCATTAGGAAGCTAGAAATCCGCATGGGAAAAAAGTGATCACAGATCAACGTCCTTTTTGCTCTAGGACCAATATTTCGCGAGAAAAACGCGAAAAACTTTTTGCATCATTTCTCGGACTTCGCATATAGTTTTTATTATGTATTTTTGGCCGCTGAACAGGAATATAACATTATTTCAGTGATAGAACGCGCGGAATTATTAATAACGGTGAAAAACCCGCACCGAGGATCTTAATTTTGTTCGTTTTTCGATGAACTCGGTAATTCTGCCATATCTTCCTGGAAAATCATTATTTTTATCTGTGCCCAAGTGTTTTCGATGCACTGTGCTCCGCTGATTACGAATATGACGATGGTTTTTCGATAAACTCATTAGGAAACTAGAAATCCGCATGGGAAAAAAGTGATCACAGATCAACGTCCTTTTCGCTCTAGGACCGATATTTCGCGAGAAAAACGCAAAAAACTTTTTGCATCATTTCTCGGACTTCGCATATAGTTTTTATTATGTATTTTTGGCCGCTGAACAGGAATATAACACTATTTTAGTGATAGAACGCGCGGAATTAATAATAACGGTGAAAAACCCGCACCGAGGATCTTAATTTCGTTCGTTTTTCGATGAACTCGGTAATTCTGCCATATCTTCCTGGAAAATCATGATTTTTATCTGTGCCCAAGTGTTTTCGATGCACTGTGCTCCGCTGATTACGAATATGACGATGGTTTTCCGATAAACTCATTAGGAAACTAGAAATCCGCATGGGAAAAAAGTGATCACAGATCAACGTCCTTTGCGCTCTAGGACCGATATTTCGCGAGAAAAACGCGAAAAACTTTTTGCATCATTTCTCGGACTTCGCATATAGTTTTTAGTATGTATTTTTGGCCGCTGAACAGGAATATAACATTATTTCAGTGATAGAACGCGCGGAATTAATAATAACGGTGAAAAACCCGCACCGAGGATCTTAATTTTGTTCGTTTTTCGATGAACTCGGTAATTCTGCCATATCTTCCTGGAAAATCATTATTTTTATCTGTGCCCGAGTGTTTTCGATGCACTGTGCTCCGCTGATTACGAATATGACGACGGTTTTTCAATAAACTCATTAGGAAACTAGAAATCTGCATGGGAAAAAAGTGATCACAGATCAACGTCCTTTTCGCTCTAGGACCGATATTTCGCGAGAAAAACGCGAAAAACTTTTTGCATCATTTCTCGGACTTCGCATATAGTTTTAATTATGTATTTTTGGCCGCTGAACAGGAATATAACATTATTTCAGTGATTGAACGCGCGGAATTAATAATAACGGTGAAAAACCCGCACCGAGGATCTTAATTTTGTTCGTTTTTCGATGAACTCGGTAATTCTGCCATATCTTCCTGGAAAATCATTATTTTTATCTGTGCCCAAGTGTTTTCGATGCACTGTGCTCCGCTGATTACGAATATGACGACGGTTTTTCGATAAACTCATTAGGAAACTAGAAATCCGCATGGGAAAAAAGTGATCACAGATCAGCGTCCTTTTCGCTCTAGGACCGATATTTCGCGAGAAAAACGCGAAAAACTTTTTGCATCATTTCTCGGACTTCGCATATAGTTTTAATTATGTATTTTTGGCCGCTGAACAGGAATATAACATTATTTCAGTGATTGAACGCGCGGAATTAATAATAACGGTGAAAAACCCGCACCGAGGATCTTAATTTTGTTCGTTTTTCGATGAACTCGGTAATTCTGCCATATCTTCCTGGAACATCATTATTTTTATCTGTGCCCAAGTGTTTTCGATGCACTGTGCTCCGCTGATTACGAATATGACGAAGGTTTTTCGATAAACTCATTAGGAAACTAGAAATCCGCATGGGAAAAAAGTGATCACAGATCAGCGTCCTTTTCGCTCTAGGACCGATATTTCGCGAGAAAAACGCGAAAAACTTTTTGCATCATTTCTCGGACTTCGCATATAGTTTTTATTATGTATTTTTGGCCGCTGAACAGGAATATAACATTATTTCAGTGATAGAACGCGCGGAATTAATAATAACGGTGAAAAACCCGCACCGAGGATCTTAATTTTGTTCGTTTTTCGATGAACTCGGTAATTCTGCCATATCTTCCTGGAAAATCATTATTTTTATCTGTGCCCAAGTGTTTTCGATGCACTGTGCTCCGCTGATTACGAATATGACGATGGTTTTTCGATAAACTCATTAGGAAACTAGAAATCCGCATGGGAAAAAAGTGATCACAGATCAGCGTCCTTTTCGCTCTAGGACCGATATTTCGCTAGAAAAACGCGAAAAACTTTTTGCATCATCTCTCGGACTTCGCATATAGTTTTTATTATGTATTTTTGGCCGCTGAACAGGAATATAACATTATTTTAGTAATAGAATGTGCGGAATTAATAATAACGGTAAAAAACCCGCACCGAGGATCTTAATTTTGTTCGTTTTTCGGAGAACTCGGTAATTCTGCTATATCTTCCTGGAAAATCATCATTTTCATCTGTGCCCAAGTGTTTTCAATGCACTGTGCTCCGCTGATTACGGATATGACGATGGTTTTTCGATAAACTCATTAGGAAGCTAGAAATCCGCATGGGAAAAAAGTGATCACAGATCAACGTCCTTTTTGCTCTAGGACCGATATTTCAAGAGAAAAACGCGAAAAACTTTTTGCATCATTTCTCGGACTTCGCATATAGTTTTTATTATGTATTTTTGGCCGCTGAACAGGAATATAACATTATTTCAGTGATAGAACGCGCGGAATTATTAATAACGGTGAAAAACCCGCACCGAGGATCTTAATTTTGTTCGTTTTTCGATGAACTCGGTAATTCTGCCATATCTTCCTGGAAAATCATTATTTTTATCTGTGCCCAAGTGTTTTCGATGCACTGTGCTCCGCTGATTACGAATATGACGATGGTTTTTCGATAAACTCATTAGGAAACTAGAAATACGCATGGGAAAAAAGTGATCACAGATCAGCGTCCTTTTCGCTCTAGGACCGATATTTCGCGAGAAAAACGCAAAAAACTTTTTGCATCATTTCTCGGACTTCGCATATAGTTTTTATTATGTATTTTTGGCCGCTGAACAGGAATATAACACTATTTTAGTGATAGAACGCGCGGAATTAATAATAACGGTGAAAAACCCGCACCGAGGATCTTAATTTCGTTCGTTTTTCGATGAACTCGGTAATTCTGCCATATCTTCCTGGAAAATCATGATTTTTATCTGTGCCCAAGTGTTTTCGATGCACTGTGCTCCGCTGATTACGAATATGACGACGGTTTTTCAATAAACTCCTTAGGAAACTAGAAATCTGCATGGGAAAAAAGTGATCACAGATCAACGTCCTTTTCGCTCTAGGACCGATATTTCGCGAGAAAAACGCGAAAAACTTTTTGCATCATTTCTCGGACTTCGCATATAGTTTTCATTATGTATTTTTGGCCGCTGAACAGGAATATAACATTATTTCAGTGATTGAACGCGCGGAATTAATAATAACGGTGAAAAACCCGCACCGAGGATCTTAATTTTGTTCGTTTTTCGATGAACTCGGTAATTCTGCCATATCTTCCTGGAAAATCATTATTTTTATCTGTGCCCAAGTGTTTTCGATGCACTGTGCTCCGCTGATTACGAATATGACGATGGTTTTTTGATAAACTCATTAGGAAACTAGAAATCCGCATGGGAAAAAAGTGATCACAGATCAACGTCCTTTTCGCTCTAGGACCGATATTTCGCGAGAAAAACGCGAAAAACTTTTTGCATCATCTCTCGGACTTCGCATATAGTTTTAAATATGTATTTTTGGCCGCTGAACAGGAATATAACATTATTTCAGTGATAGAACGCGCGGAATTAATAATAACGGTGAAAAACCCGCACCGAGGATCTTAATTTCGTTCGTTTTTCGATGAACTCGGTAATTCTGCCATATCTTCCTGGAAAATCATGATTTTTATCTGTTTCCAAGTGTTTTCGATGCACTGTGCTCCGCTGATTACGAATATGACGATGGTTTTCCGATAAACTCATTAGGAAACTAGAAATCCGCATGGTAAAAAAGTGATCACAGATCAACGTCCTTTTCGCTCTAGGACCGATATTTCGCGAGAAAAACGCGAAAAACTTTTTGCATCATTTCTCGGACTTCGCATATAGTTTTTAGTATGTATTTTTGGCCGCTGAACAGGAATATAACATTATTTCAGTGATAGAACGCGCGGAATTAATAAAAACGGTGAAAAACCCGCACCGAGGATCTTAATTTTGTTCGTTTTTCGATGAACTCGGTAATTCTGCCATATCTTCCTGGAAAATCATTATTTTTATCTGTGCCCAAGTGTTTTCGATGCACTGTGCTCCGCTGATTACGAATATGACGACGGTTTTTCAATAAACTCATTAGGAAACTAGAAATCTGCATGGGAAAAAAGTGATCACAGATCAACGTCCTTTTCGCTCTAGGACCGATATTTCGCGAGAAAAACGCGAAAAACTTTTTGCATCATTTCTCGGACTTCGCATATAGTTTTAATTATGTATTTTTGGCCGCTGAACAGGAATATAACATTATTTCAGTGATTGAACGCGCGGAATTAATAAAAACGGTGAAAAACCCGCACCGAGGATCTTAATTTTGTTCGTTTTTCGATGAACTCGGTAATTCTGCGATATCTTCCTGGAAAATCATTATTTTTATCTGTGCCCAAGTGTTTTCGATGCACTGTGCTCCGCTGATTACGAATATGACGACGGTTTTTCGATAAACTCATTAGGAAACTAGAAATCCGCATGGGAAAAAAGTGATCACAGATCAGCGTCCTTTTCGCTCTAGGACCGATATTTCGCGAGAAAAACGCGAAAAACTTTTTGCATCATTTCTCGGACTTCGCATATAGTTTTAATTATGTATTTTTGGCCGCTGAACAGGAATATAACATTATTTCAGTGATTGAACGCGCGGAATTAATAATAACGGTGAAAAACCCGCACCGAGGATCTTAATTTTGTTCGTTTTTCGATGAACTCGGTAATTCTGCCATATCTTCCTGGAAAATCATTATTTTTCTCTGTGCCCAAGTGTTTTCAATGCACTGTGCTCCGCTGATTACGAATATGACGATGGTTTTTCGATAAACTCATTAGGAAACTAGAAATCTGCATGGGAAAAAAGTGATCACAGATCAACGTCCTTTTCGCTCTAGGACCGATATTTCGCGAGAAAAACGCGAAAAACTTTTTGCATCATTTCTCGGACTTCGCATATAGTTTTAATTATGTATTTTTGGCCGCTGAACAGGAATATAACATTATTTCAGTGATTGAACGCGCGGAATTAATAATAACGGTGAAAAACCCGCACCGAGGATCTTAATTTTGTTCGTTTTTCGATGAACTCGGTAATTCTGCCATATCTTCCTGGAAAATCATTATTTTTATCTGTGCCCAAGTGTTTTCGATGCACTGTGCTCCGCTGATTACGAATATGACGACGGTTTTTCGATAAACTCATGAGGAAACTAGAAATCCGCATGGGAAAAAAGTGATCACAGATCAGCGTCCTTTTCGCTCTAGGACCGATATTTCGCGAGAAAAACGCGAAAAACTTTTTGCATCATTTCTCGGACTTCGCATATAGTTTTTATTATGTATTTTTGGCCGCTGAACAGGAATATAACATTATTTCAGTGATAGAACGCGCGGAATTAATAATAACGGTGAAAAACCCGCACCGAGGATCTTAATTTTGTTCGTTTTTCGATGAACTCGGTAATTCTGCCATATCTTCCTGGAAAATCATCATTTTTATCTGTGCCCAAGTGTTTTCGATGCACTGTGCTCCGCTGATTATCAATATGACGATGGTTTTTCGATAAACTCATTAGGAAACTAGAAATCCGCATGGGAAAAAAGTGATCACAGATCAGCGTCCTTTTCGCTCTAGGACCGATATTTCGCGAGAAAAACGCAAAAAACTTTTTGCATCATTTCTCGGACTTCGCATATAGTTTTTATTATGTATTTTTGGCCGCTGAACAGGAATATAACACTATTTTAGTGATAGAACGCGCGGAATTAATAATAACGGTGAAAAACCCGCACCGAGGATCTTAATTTCGTTCGTTTTTCGATGAACTCGGTAATTCTGCCATATCTTCCTGGAAAATCATGATTTTTATCTGTGCCCAAGTGTTTTCGATGCACTGTGCTCCGCTGATTACGAATATGACGATGGTTTTCCGATAAACTCATTAGGAAACTAGAAATCCGCATGGGAAAAAAGTGATCACAGATCAACGTCCTTTTCGCTCTAGGACCGATATTTCGCGAGAAAAACGCGAAAAACTTTTTGCATCATCTCTCGGACTTCGCATATAGTTTTAAATATGTATTTTTGGCCGCTGAACAGGAATATAACATTATTTCAGTGATAGAACGCGCGGAATTAATAATAACGGTGAAAAACCCGCACCGAGGATCTTAATTTCGTTCGTTTTTCGATGAACTCGGTAATTCTGCCATATCTTCCTGGAAAATCATGATTTTTATCTGTGCCCAAGTGTTTTCGATGCACTGTGCTCCGCTGATTACGAATATGACGATGGTTTTCCGATAAACCCATTAGGAAACTAGAAATCCGCATGGTAAAAAAGTGATCACAGATCAACGTCCTTTTCGCTCTAGGACCGATATTTCGCGAGAAAAACGCGAAAAACTTTTTGCATCATTTCTCGGACTTCGCATATAGTTTTAATTATGTATTTTTGGCCGCTGAACAGGAATATAACATTATTTCAGTGATTGAACGCGCGGAATTAATAATAACGGTGAAAAACCCGCACCGAGGATCTTAATTTTGTTCGTTTTTCGATGAACTCGGTAATTCTGCCATATCTTCCTGGAACATCATTATTTTCATCTGTGCCCAAGTGTTTTCGATGCACTGTGCTCCGCTGATTACGAATATGACGAAGGTTTTTCGATAAACTCATTAGGAAACTAGAAATCCGCATGGGAAAAAAGTGATCACAGATCAGCGTCCTTTTCGCTCTAGGACCGATATTTCGCGAGAAAAACGCGAAAAACTTTTTGCATCATTTCTCGGACTTCGCATATAGTTTTTATGATGTATTTTTGGCCGCTGAACAGGAATATAACATTATTTCAGTGATAGAACGCGCGGAATTAATAATAACGGTGAAAAACTCGCACCGAGGATCTTAATTTTGTTCGTTTTTCGATGAACTCGGTAATTCTGCCATATCTCCCTGGAAAATCATTATTTTTATCTGTGCCCAAGTGTTTTCGATGCACTGTGCTCCGCTGATTACGAATATGACGATGGTTTTTCGATAAACTCATTAGGAAACTAGAAATCCGCATGGGAAAAAAGTGATCACAGATCAGCGTCCTTTTCGCTCTAGGACCGATATTTCGCGAGAAAAACGCGAAAAACTTTTTGCATCATTTCTCGGACTTCGCATATAGTTTTTATTATGTATTTTTGGCCGCCGAACAGGAATATAACATTATTTCAGTGATTGAACGCGCGGAATTAATAATAACGGTGAAAAACCCGCACCGAGGATCTTAATTTTGTTCGTTTTTCGATGAACTCGGTAATTCTGCCATATCTTCCTGGAAAATCATGATTTTTATCTGTGCCCAAGTGTTTTCGATGCACTGTGCTCCGCTGATTACGAATATGACGATGGTTTTTCGATAAACTCATTAGGAAACTAGAAATCCGCATGGGAAATAAGTGATCACAGATCAGCGTCCTTTTCGCTCTAGGACCGATATTTCGCGAGAAAAACGCGAAAAACTTTTTGCATCATTTCTCGGACTTCGCATATAGTTTTTATTATGTATTTTTGGCCGCTGAACAGGAATATAACATTATTTCAGTGATTGAACGCGCGGAATTAATAATAACGGTGAAAAACTCGCACCGAGGATCTTAATTTTGTTCGTTTTTCGATGAACTCGGTAATTCTGCCATATCTCCCTGGAAAATCATTATTTTTATCTGTGCCCAAGTGTTTTCGATGCACTGTGCTCCGCTGATTACGAATATGACGATGGTTTTTCGATAAACTCATTAGGAAACTAGAAATCCGCATGGGAAAAAAGTGATCACAGATCAGCGTCCTTTTCGCTCTAGGACCGATATTTCGCGAGAAAAACGCGAAAAACTTTTTGCATCATTTCTCGGACTTCGCATATAGTTTTTATTATGTATTTTTGGCCGCCGAACAGGAATATAACATTATTTCAGTGATTGAACGCGCGGAATTAATAATAACGGTGAAAAACCCGCACCGAGGATCTTAATTTTGTTCGTTTTTCGATGAACTCGGTAATTCTGCCATATCTTCCTGGAAAACCATTATTTTTATCTGTGCCCAAGTGTTTTCGATGCACTGTGCTCCGCTGATTACGAATATGACGATGGTTTTTCGATAAACTCATTAGAAAACTAGAAATCTGCATGGGAAAAAAGTGATCACAGATTAACGTCCTTTTCGCTCTAGGACCGATATTTCGCGAGAAAAACGCGAAAAACTTTTTGCATCATTTCTCGGACTTCGCATATAGTTTTAATTATGTATTTTTGGCCGCTGAACAGGAATATAACATTATTTCAGTGATTGAACGCGCGGAATTAATAATAACGGTGAAAAACCCGCACCGAGGATCTTAATTTTGTTCGTTTTTCGATGAACTCGGTAATTCTGCCATATCTTCCTGGAACATCATTATTTTTATCTGTGCCCAAGTGTTTTCGATGCACTGTGCTCCGCTGATTACGAATATGACGAAGGTTTTTCGATAAACTCATTAGGAAACTAGAAATCCGCATGGGAAAAAAGTGATCACAGATCAGCGTCCTTTTCGCTCTAGGACCGATATTTCGCGAGAAAAACGCGAAAAACTTTTTGCATCATTTCTCGGACTTCGCATATAGTTTTTATTATGTATTTTTGGCCGCTGAACAGGAATATAACATTATTTCAGTGATAGAACGCGCGGAATTAATAATAACGGTGAAAAACCCGCACCGAGGATCTTAATTTTGTTCGTTTTTCGATGAACTCGGTAATTCTGCCATATCTTCCTGGAAAATCATTATTTTTATCTGTGCCCAAGTGTTTTCGATGCACTGTGCTCCGCTGATTACGAATATGACGATGGTTTTTCGATAAACTCATTAGGAAACTAGAAATCCGCATGGGAAAAAAGTGATCACAGATCAGCGTCCTTTTCGCTCTAGGACCGATATTTCGCTAGAAAAACGCGAAAAACTTTTTGCATCATCTCTCGGACTTCGCATATAGTTTTTATTATGTATTTTTGGCCGCTGAACAGGAATATAACATTATTTCAGTAATAGAATGTGCGGAATTAATAATAACGGTAAAAAACCCGCACCGAGGATCTTAATTTTGTTCGTTTTTCGGAGAACTCGGTAATTCTGCTATATCTTCCTGGAAAATCATCATTTTCATCTGTGCCCAAGTGTTTTCAATGCACTGTGCTCCGCTGATTACGGATATGACGATGGTTTTTCGATAAACTCATTAGGAAGCTAGAAATCCGCATGGGAAAAAAGTGATCACAGATCAACGTCCTTTTTGCTCTAGGACCAATATTTCGCGAGAAAAACGCGAAAAACTTTTTGCATCATTTCTCGGACTTCGCATATAGTTTTTATTATGTATTTTTGGCCGCTGAACAGGAATATAACATTATTTCAGTGATAGAACGCGCGGAATTATTAATAACGGTGAAAAACCCGCACCGAGGATCTTAATTTTGTTCGTTTTTCGATGAACTCGGTAATTCTGCCATATCTTCCTGGAAAATCATTATTTTTATCTGTGCCCAAGTGTTTTCGATGCACTGTGCTCCGCTGATTACGAATATGACGATGGTTTTTCGATAAACTCATTAGGAAACTAGAAATCCGCATGGGAAAAAAGTGATCACAGATCAACGTCCTTTTCGCTCTAGGACCGATATTTCGCGAGAAAAACGCAAAAAACTTTTTGCATCATTTCTCGGACTTCGCATATAGTTTTTATTATGTATTTTTGGCCGCTGAACAGGAATATAACACTATTTTAGTGATAGAACGCGCGGAATTAATAATAACGGTGAAAAACCCGCACCGAGGATCTTAATTTCGTTCGTTTTTCGATGAACTCGGTAATTCTGCCATATCTTCCTGGAAAATCATGATTTTTATCTGTGCCCAAGTGTTTTCGATGCACTGTGCTCCGCTGATTACGAATATGACGATGGTTTTCCGATAAACTCATTAGGAAACTAGAAATCCGCATGGGAAAAAAGTGATCACAGATCAACGTCCTTTGCGCTCTAGGACCGATATTTCGCGAGAAAAACGCGAAAAACTTTTTGCATCATTTCTCGGACTTCGCATATAGTTTTTAGTATGTATTTTTGGCCGCTGAACAGGAATATAACATTATTTCAGTGATAGAACGCGCGGAATTAATAATAACGGTGAAAAACCCGCACCGAGGATCTTAATTTTGTTCGTTTTTCGATGAACTCGGTAATTCTGCCATATCTTCCTGGAAAATCATTATTTTTATCTGTGCCCGAGTGTTTTCGATGCACTGTGCTCCGCTGATTACGAATATGACGACGGTTTTTCAATAAACTCATTAGGAAACTAGAAATCTGCATGGGAAAAAAGTGATCACAGATCAACGTCCTTTTCGCTCTAGGACCGATATTTCGCGAGAAAAACGCGAAAAACTTTTTGCATCATTTCTCGGACTTCGCATATAGTTTTAATTATGTATTTTTGGCCGCTGAACAGGAATATAACATTATTTCAGTGATTGAACGCGCGGAATTAATAATAACGGTGAAAAACCCGCACCGAGGATCTTAATTTTGTTCGTTTTTCGATGAACTCGGTAATTCTGCCATATCTTCCTGGAAAATCATTATTTTTATCTGTGCCCAAGTGTTTTCGATGCACTGTGCTCCGCTGATTACGAATATGACGACGGTTTTTCGATAAACTCATTAGGAAACTAGAAATCCGCATGGGAAAAAAGTGATCACAGATCAGCGTCCTTTTCGCTCTAGGACCGATATTTCGCGAGAAAAACGCGAAAAACTTTTTGCATCATTTCTCGGACTTCGCATATAGTTTTAATTATGTATTTTTGGCCGCTGAACAGGAATATAACATTATTTCAGTGATTGAACGCGCGGAATTAATAATAACGGTGAAAAACCCGCACCGAGGATCTTAATTTTGTTCGTTTTTCGATGAACTCGGTAATTCTGCCATATCTTCCTGGAACATCATTATTTTTATCTGTGCCCAAGTGTTTTCGATGCACTGTGCTCCGCTGATTACGAATATGACGAAGGTTTTTCGATAAACTCATTAGGAAACTAGAAATCCGCATGGGAAAAAAGTGATCACAGATCAACGTCCTTTTCGCTCTAGGACCGATATTTCGCGAGAAAAACGCGAAAAACTTTTTGCATCATTTCTCGGACTTCGCATATAGTTTTCATTATGTATTTTTGGCCGCTGAACAGGAATATAACATTATTTCAGTGATTGAACGCGCGGAATTAATAATAACGGTGAAAAACCCGCACCGAGGATCTTAATTTTGTTCGTTTTTCGATGAACTCGGTAATTCTGCCATATCTTCCTGGAAAATCATTATTTTTATCTGTGCCCAAGTGTTTTCGATGCACTGTGCTCCGCTGATTACGAATATGACGATGGTTTTTTGATAAACTCATTAGGAAACTAGAAATCCGCATGGGAAAAAAGTGATCACAGATCAACGTCCTTTTCGCTCTAGGACCGATATTTCGCGAGAAAAACGCGAAAAACTTTTTGCATCATCTCTCGGACTTCGCATATAGTTTTAAATATGTATTTTTGGCCGCTGAACAGGAATATAACATTATTTCAGTGATAGAACGCGCGGAATTAATAATAACGGTGAAAAACCCGCACCGAGGATCTTAATTTCGTTCGTTTTTCGATGAACTCGGTAATTCTGCCATATCTTCCTGGAAAATCATGATTTTTATCTGTTTCCAAGTGTTTTCGATGCACTGTGCTCCGCTGATTACGAATATGACGATGGTTTTCCGATAAACTCATTAGGAAACTAGAAATCCGCATGGTAAAAAAGTGATCACAGATCAACGTCCTTTTCGCTCTAGGACCGATATTTCGCGAGAAAAACGCGAAAAACTTTTTGCATCATTTCTCGGACTTCGCATATAGTTTTTAGTATGTATTTTTGGCCGCTGAACAGGAATATAACATTATTTCAGTGATAGAACGCGCGGAATTAATAAAAACGGTGAAAAACCCGCACCGAGGATCTTAATTTTGTTCGTTTTTCGATGAACTCGGTAATTCTGCCATATCTTCCTGGAAAATCATTATTTTTATCTGTGCCCAAGTGTTTTCGATGCACTGTGCTCCGCTGATTACGAATATGACGACGGTTTTTCAATAAACTCATTAGGAAACTAGAAATCTGCATGGGAAAAAAGTGATCACAGATCAACGTCCTTTTCGCTCTAGGACCGATATTTCGCGAGAAAAACGCGAAAAACTTTTTGCATCATTTCTCGGACTTCGCATATAGTTTTAATTATGTATTTTTGGCCGCTGAACAGGAATATAACATTATTTCAGTGATTGAACGCGCGGAATTAATAAAAACGGTGAAAAACCCGCACCGAGGATCTTAATTTTGTTCGTTTTTCGATGAACTCGGTAATTCTGCGATATCTTCCTGGAAAATCATTATTTTTATCTGTGCCCAAGTGTTTTCGATGCACTGTGCTCCGCTGATTACGAATATGACGACGGTTTTTCGATAAACTCATTAGGAAACTAGAAATCCGCATGGGAAAAAAGTGATCACAGATCAGCGTCCTTTTCGCTCTAGGACCGATATTTCGCGAGAAAAACGCGAAAAACTTTTTGCATCATTTCTCGGACTTCGCATATAGTTTTAATTATGTATTTTTGGCCGCTGAACAGGAATATAACATTATTTCAGTGATTGAACGCGCGGAATTAATAATAACGGTGAAAAACCCGCACCGAGGATCTTAATTTTGTTCGTTTTTCGATGAACTCGGTAATTCTGCCATATCTTCCTGGAAAATCATTATTTTTCTCTGTGCCCAAGTGTTTTCAATGCACTGTGCTCCGCTGATTACGAATATGACGATGGTTTTTCGATAAACTCATTAGGAAACTAGAAATCTGCATGGGAAAAAAGTGATCACAGATCAACGTCCTTTTCGCTCTAGGACCGATATTTCGCGAGAAAAACGCGAAAAACTTTTTGCATCATTTCTCGGACTTCGCATATAGTTTTAATTATGTATTTTTGGCCGCTGAACAGGAATATAACATTATTTCAGTGATTGAACGCGCGGAATTAATAATAACGGTGAAAAACCCGCACCGAGGATCTTAATTTTGTTCGTTTTTCGATGAACTCGGTAATTCTGCCATATCTTCCTGGAAAATCATTATTTTTATCTGTGCCCAAGTGTTTTCGATGCACTGTGCTCCGCTGATTACGAATATGACGACGGTTTTTCGATAAACTCATGAGGAAACTAGAAATCCGCATGGGAAAAAAGTGATCACAGATCAGCGTCCTTTTCGCTCTAGGACCGATATTTCGCGAGAAAAACGCGAAAAACTTTTTGCATCATTTCTCGGACTTCGCATATAGTTTTTATTATGTATTTTTGGCCGCTGAACAGGAATATAACATTATTTCAGTGATAGAACGCGCGGAATTAATAATAACGGTGAAAAACCCGCACCGAGGATCTTAATTTTGTTCGTTTTTCGATGAACTCGGTAATTCTGCCATATCTTCCTGGAAAATCATCATTTTTATCTGTGCCCAAGTGTTTTCGATGCACTGTGCTCCGCTGATTATCAATATGACGATGGTTTTTCGATAAACTCATTAGGAAACTAGAAATCCGCATGGGAAAAAAGTGATCACAGATCAGCGTCCTTTTCGCTCTAGGACCGATATTTCGCGAGAAAAACGCAAAAAACTTTTTGCATCATTTCTCGGACTTCGCATATAGTTTTTATTATGTATTTTTGGCCGCTGAACAGGAATATAACACTATTTTAGTGATAGAACGCGCGGAATTAATAATAACGGTGAAAAACCCGCACCGAGGATCTTAATTTCGTTCGTTTTTCGATGAACTCGGTAATTCTGCCATATCTTCCTGGAAAATCATGATTTTTATCTGTGCCCAAGTGTTTTCGATGCACTGTGCTCCGCTGATTACGAATATGACGATGGTTTTCCGATAAACTCATTAGGAAACTAGAAATCCGCATGGGAAAAAAGTGATCACAGATCAACGTCCTTTTCGCTCTAGGACCGATATTTCGCGAGAAAAACGCGAAAAACTTTTTGCATCATCTCTCGGACTTCGCATATAGTTTTAAATATGTATTTTTGGCCGCTGAACAGGAATATAACATTATTTCAGTGATAGAACGCGCGGAATTAATAATAACGGTGAAAAACCCGCACCGAGGATCTTAATTTCGTTCGTTTTTCGATGAACTCGGTAATTCTGCCATATCTTCCTGGAAAATCATGATTTTTATCTGTGCCCAAGTGTTTTCGATGCACTGTGCTCCGCTGATTACGAATATGACGATGGTTTTCCGATAAACCCATTAGGAAACTAGAAATCCGCATGGTAAAAAAGTGATCACAGATCAACGTCCTTTTCGCTCTAGGACCGATATTTCGCGAGAAAAACGCGAAAAACTTTTTGCATCATTTCTCGGACTTCGCATATAGTTTTTAGTATGTATTTTTGGCCGCTGAACAGGAATATAACATTATTTCAGTGATAGAACGCGCGGAATTAATAATAACGGTGAAAAACCCGCACCGAGGATCTTAATTTTGTTCGTTTTTCGATGAACTCGGTAATTCTGCCATATCTTCCTGGAAAATCATTATTTTTATCTGTGCCCAAGTGTTTTCGATGCACTGTGCTCCGCTGATTACGAATATGACGACGGTTTTTCAATAAACTCATTAGGAAACTAGAAATCTGCATGGGAAAAAAGTGATCACAGATCAACGTCCTTTTCGCTCTAGGACCGATATTTCGCGAGGAAAACGCGAAAAACTTTTTGCATCATTTCTCGGACTTCGCATATAGTTTTCATTATGTATTTTTGGCCGCTGAACAGGAATATAACATTATTTCAGTGATTGAACGCGCGGAATTAATAATAACGGTGAAAAACCCGCACCGAGGATCTTAATTTTGTTCGTTTTTCGATGAACTCGGTAATTCTGCCATATCTTCCTGGAAAATCATTATTTTTATCTGTGCCCAAGTGTTTTCGATGCACTGTGCTCCGCTGATTACGAATATGACGATGGTTTTTTGATAAACTCATTAGGAAGCTAGAAATCCGCATAGGAAAAAAATGATCACAGATCAACGTCCTTTTCGCTCTAGGACCGATATTTCGCGAGAAAAACGCGAAAAACTTTTTGCATCATTTCTCGGACTTCGCATATAGTTTTAATTATGTATTTTTGGCCGCTGAACAGGAATATAACATTATTTCAGTGATTGAACGCGCGGAATTAATAAAAACGGTGAAAAACCCGCACCGAGGATCTTAATTTTGTTCGTTTTTCGATGAACTCGGTAATTCTGCGATATCTTCCTGGAAAATCATTATTTTTATCTGTGCCCAAGTGTTTTCGATGCACTGTGCTCCGCTGATTACGAATATGACGACGGTTTTTCGATAAACTCATTAGGAAACTAGAAATCCGCATGGGAAAAAAGTGATCACAGATCAGCGTCCTTTTCGCTCTAGGACCGATATTTCGCGAGAAAAACGCGAAAAACTTTTTGCATCATTTCTCGGACTTCGCATATAGTTTTAATTATGTATTTTTGGCCGCTGAACAGGAATATAACATTATTTCAGTGATTGAACGCGCGGAATTAATAATAACGGTGAAAAACCCGCACCGAGGATCTTAATTTTGTTCGTTTTTCGATGAACTCGGTAATTCTGCCATATCTTCCTGGAAAATCATTATTTTTATCTGTGCCCAAGTGTTTTCGATGCACTGTGCTCCGCTGATTACGAATATGACGACGGTTTTTCGATAAACTCATTAGGAAACTAGAAATCCGCATGGGAAAAAAGTGATCACAGATCAGCGTCCTTTTCGCTCTAGGACCGATATTTCGCGAGAAAAACGCGAAAAACTTTTTGCATCATTTCTCGGACTTCGCATATAGTTTTTATTATGTATTTTTGGCCGCTGAACAGGAATATAACATTATTTCAGTGATAGAACGCGCGGAATTAATAATAACGGTGAAAAACCCGCACCGAGGATCTTAATTTTGTTCGTTTTTCGATGAACTCGGTAATTCTGCCATATCTTCCTGGAAAATCATTATTTTTATCTGTGCCCAAGTGTTTTCGATGCACTGTGCTCCGCTGATTATCAATATGACGATGGTTTTTCGATAAACTCATTAGGAAACTAGAAATCCGCATGGGAAAAAAGTGATCACAGATCAGCGTCCTTTTCGCTCTAGGACCGATATTTCGCTAGAAAAACGCGAAAAACTTTTTGCATCATCTCTCGGACTTCGCATATAGTTTTTATTATGTATTTTCGGCCGCTGAACAGGAATATAACATTATTTCAGTAATAGAATGTGCGGAATTAATAATAACGGTAAAAAACCCGCACCGAGGATCTTAATTTTGTTCTTTTTTCGGAGAACTCGGTAATTCTGCTATATCTTCCTGGAAAATCATCATTTTCATCTGTGCCCAAGTGTTTTCAATGCACTGTGCTCCGCTGATTACGGATATGACGATGGTTTTTCGATAAACTCATTAGGAAGCTAGAAATCCGCATGGGAAAAAAGTGATCACAGATCAACGTCCTTTTTGCTCTAGGACCGATATTTCGCGAGAAAAACGCGAAAAACTTTTTGCATCATTTCTCGGACTCCGCATATAGTTTTTATTATGTATTTTTGGCCGCTGAACAGGAATATAACATTATTTCAGTGATAGAACGCGCGGAATTATTAATAACGGTGAAAAACCCGCACCGAGGATCTTAATTTTGTTCGTTTTTCGATGAACTCGGTAATTCTGCCATATCTTCCTGGAAAATCATTATTTTTATCTGTGCCCAAGTGTTTTCGATGCACTGTGCTCCGCTGATTACGAATATGACGATGGTTTTTCGATAAACTCATTAGGAAACTAGAAATACGCATGGGAAAAAAGTGATCACAGATCAGCGTCCTTTTCGCTCTAGGACCGATATTTCGCGAGAAAAACGCAAAAAACTTTTTGCATCATTTCTCGGACTTCGCATATAGTTTTTATTATGTATTTTTGGCCGCTGAACAGGAATATAACACTATTTTAGTGATAGAACGCGCGGAATTAATAATAACGGTGAAAAACCCGCACCGAGGATCTTAATTTCGTTCGTTTTTCGATGAACTCGGTAATTCTGCCATATCTTCCTGGAAAATCATGATTTTTATCTGTGCCCAAGTGTTTTCGATGCACTGTGCTCCGCTGATTACGAATATGACGATGGTTTTCCGATAAACTCATTAGGAAACTAGAAATCCGCATGGGAAAAAAGTGATCACAGATCAACGTCCTTTTCGCTCTAGGACCGATATTTCGCGAGAAAAACGCGAAAAACTTTTTGCATCATTTCTCGGACTTCGCATATAGTTTTTAGTATGTATTTTTGGCCGCTGAACAGGAATATAACATTATTTCAGTGATAGAACGCGCGGAATTAATAATAACGGTGAAAAACCCGCACCGAGGATCTTAATTTTGTTCGTTTTTCGATGAACTCGGTAATTCTGCCATATCTTCCTGGAAAATCATTATTTTTATCTGTGCCCGAGTGTTTTCGATGCACTGTGCTCCGCTGATTACGAATATGACGACGGTTTTTCAATAAACTCATTAGGAAACTAGAAATCTGCATGGGAAAAAAGTGATCACAGATCAACGTCCTTTTCGCTCTAGGACCGATATTTCGCGAGAAAAACGCGAAAAACTTTTTGCATCATTTCTCGGACTTCGCATATAGTTTTAATTATGTATTTTTGGCCGCTGAACAGGAATATAACATTATTTCAGTGATTGAACGCGCGGAATTAATAATAACGGTGAAAAACCCGCACCGAGGATCTTAATTTTGTTCGTTTTTCGATGAACTCGGTAATTCTGCCATATCTTCCTGGAAAATCATTATTTTTATCTGTGCCCAAGTGTTTTCGATGCACTGTGCTCCGCTGATTACGAATATGACGACGGTTTTTCGATAAACTCATTAGGAAACTAGAAATCCGCATGGGAAAAAAGTGATCACAGATCAGCGTCCTTTTCGCTCTAGGACCGATATTTCGCGAGAAAAACGCGAAAAACTTTTTGCATCATTTCTCGGACTTCGCATATAGTTTTAATTATGTATTTTTGGCCGCTGAACAGGAATATAACATTATTTCAGTGATTGAACGCGCGGAATTAATAATAACGGTGAAAAACCCGCACCGAGGATCTTAATTTTGTTCGTTTTTCGATGAACTCGGTAATTCTGCCATATCTTCCTGGAACATCATTATTTTCATCTGTGCCCAAGTGTTTTCGATGCACTGTGCTCCGCTGATTACGAATATGACGAAGGTTTTTCGATAAACTCATTAGGAAACTAGAAATCCGCATGGGAAAAAAGTGATCACAGATCAGCGTCCTTTTCGCTCTAGGACCGATATTTCGCGAGAAAAACGCGAAAAACTTTTTGCATCATTTCTCGGACTTCGCATATAGTTTTTATTATGTATTTTTGGCCGCTGAACAGGAATATAACATTATTTCAGTGATAGAACGCGCGGAATTAATAATAACGGTGAAAAACCCGCACCGAGGATCTTAATTTTGTTCGTTTTTCGATGAACTCGGTAATTCTGCCATATCTTCCTGGAAAATCATTATTTTTATCTGTGCCCAAGTGTTTTCGATGCACTGTGCTCCGCTGATTACGAATATGACGATGGTTTTTCGATAAACTCATTAGGAAACTAGAAATCCGCATGGGAAAAAAGTGATCACAGATCAGCGTCCTTTTCGCTCTAGGACCGATATTTCGCTAGAAAAACGCAAAAAACTTTTTGCATCATCTCTCGGACTTCGCATATAGTTTTTATTATGTATTTTTGGCCGCTGAACAGGAATATAACATTATTTCAGTAATAGAATGTGCGGAATTAATAATAACGGTAAAAAACCCGCACCGAGGATCTTAATTTTGTTCGTTTTTCGGAGAACTCGGTAATTCTGCTATATCTTCCTGGAAAATCATCATTTTCATCTGTGCCCAAGTGTTTTCAATGCACTGTGCTCCGCTGATTACGGATATGACGATGGTTTTTCGATAAACTCATTAGGAAGCTAGAAATCCGCATGGGAAAAAAGTGATCACAGATCAACGTCCTTTTTGCTCTAGGACCGATATTTCAAGAGAAAAACGCGAAAAACTTTTTGCATCATTTCTCGGACTTCGCATATAGTTTTTATTATGTATTTTTGGCCGCTGAACAGGAATATAACATTATTTCAGTGATAGAACGCGCGGAATTATTAATAACGGTGAAAAACCCGCACCGAGGATCTTAATTTTGTTCGTTTTTCGATGAACTCGGTAATTCTGCCATATCTTCCTGGAAAATCATTATTTTTATCTGTGCCCAAGTGTTTTCGATGCACTGTGCTCCGCTGATTACGAATATGACGATGGTTTTTCGATAAACTCATTAGGAAACTAGAAATACGCATGGGAAAAAAGTGATCACAGATCAGCGTCCTTTTCGCTCTAGGACCGATATTTCGCGAGAAAAACGCAAAAAACTTTTTGCATCATTTCTCGGACTTCGCATATAGTTTTTATTATGTATTTTTGGCCGCTGAACAGGAATATAACACTATTTTAGTGATAGAACGCGCGGAATTAATAATAACGGTGAAAAACCCGCACCGAGGATCTTAATTTCGTTCGTTTTTCGATGAACTCGGTAATTCTGCCATATCTTCCTGGAAAATCATGATTTTTATCTGTGCCCAAGTGTTTTCGATGCACTGTGCTCCGCTGATTACGAATATGACGATGGTTTTCCGATAAACTCATTAGGAAACTAGAAATCCGCATGGTAAAAAAGTGATCACAGATCAACGTCCTTTTCGCTCTAGGACCGATATTTCGCGAGAAAAACGCGAAAAACTTTTTGCATCATTTCTCGGACTTCGCATATAGTTTTTAGTATGTATTTTTGGCCGCTGAACAGGAATATAACATTATTTCAGTGATAGAACGCGCGGAATTAATAATAACGGTGAAAAACCCGCACCGAGGATCTTAATTTTGTTCGTTTTTCGATGAACTCGGTAATTCTGCCATATCTTCCTGGAAAATCATTATTTTTATCTGTGCCCAAGTGTTTTCGATGCACTGTGCTCCGCTGATTACGAATATGACGACGGTTTTTCAATAAACTCATTAGGAAACTAGAAATCTGCATGGGAAAAAAGTGATCACAGATCAACGTCCTTTTCGCTCTAGGACCGATATTTCGCGAGAAAAACGCGAAAAACTTTTTGCATCATTTCTCGGACTTCGCATATAGTTTTCATTATGTATTTTTGGCCGCTGAACAGGAATATAACATTATTTCAGTGATTGAACGCGCGGAATTAATAATAACGGTGAAAAACCCGCACCGAGGATCTTAATTTTGTTCGTTTTTCGATGAACTCGGTAATTCTGCCATATCTTCCTGGAAAATCATTATTTTTATCTGTGCCCAAGTGTTTTCGATGCACTGTGCTCCGCTGATTACGAATATGACGATGGTTTTTTGATAAACTCATTAGGAAACTAGAAATCCGCATGGGAAAAAAGTGATCACAGATCAACGTCCTTTTCGCTCTAGGACCGATATTTCGCGAGAAAAACGCGAAAAACTTTTTGCATCATCTCTCGGACTTCGCATATAGTTTTAAATATGTATTTTTGGCCGCTGAACAGGAATATAACATTATTTCAGTGATAGAACGCGCGGAATTAATAATAACGGTGAAAAACCCGCACCGAGGATCTTAATTTTGTTCGTTTTTCGATGAACTCGGTAATTCTGCCATATCTTCCTGGAAAATCATTATTTTTCTCTGTGCACAAGTGTTTTCGATGCACTGTGCTCCGCTGATTACGAATATGACGATGGTTTTTCGATAAACTCATTAGGAAACTAGAAATCTGCATGGGAAAAAAGTGATCACAGATCAACGTCCTTTTCGCTCTAGGACCGATATTTCGCGAGAAAAACGCGAAAAACTTTTTGCATCATTTCTCGGACTTCGCATATAGTTTTAATTATGTATTTTTGGCCGCTGAACAGGAATATAACATTATTTCAGTGATTGAACGCGCGGAATTAATAATAACGGTGAAAAACCCGCACCGAGGATCTTAATTTTGTTCGTTTTTCGATGAACTCGGTAATTCTGCCATATCTTCCTGGAAAATCATTATTTTTATCTGTGCCCAAGTGTTTTCGATGCACTGTGCTCCGCTGATTACGAATATGACGATGGTTTTTTGATAAACTCATTAGGAAACTAGAAATCCGCATGGGAAAAAAGTGATCACAGATCAACGTCCTTTTCGCTCTAGGACCGATATTTCGCGAGAAAAACGCGAAAAACTTTTTGCATCATCTCTCGGACTTCGCATATAGTTTTAAATATGTATTTTTGGCCGCTGAACAGGAATATAACATTATTTCAGTGATAGAACGCGCGGAATTAATAATAACGGTGAAAAACCCGCACCGAGGATCTTAATTTCGTTCGTTTTTCGATGAACTCGGTAATTCTGCGATATCTTCCTGGAAAATCATTATTTTTATCTGTGCCCAAGTGTTTTCGATGCACTGTGCTCCGCTGATTACGAATATGACGACGGTTTTTCGATAAACTCATTAGGAAACTAGAAATCCGCATGGGAAAAAAGTGATCACAGATCAGCGTCCTTTTCGCTCTAGGACCGATATTTCGCGAGAAAAACGCGAAAAACTTTTTGCATCATTTCTCGGACTTCGCATATAGTTTTAATTATGTATTTTTGGCCGCTGAACAGGAATATAACATTATTTCAGTGATTGAACGCGCGGAATTAATAATAACGGTGAAAAACCCGCACCGAGGATCTTAATTTTGTTCGTTTTTCGATGAACTCGGTAATTCTGCCATATCTTCCTGGAAAATCATTATTTTTCTCTGTGCCCAAGTGTTTTCAATGCACTGTGCTCCGCTGATTACGAATATGACGATGGTTTTTCGATAAACTCATTAGGAAACTAGAAATCTGCATGGGAAAAAAGTGATCACAGATCAACGTCCTTTTCGCTCTAGGACCGATATTTCGCGAGAAAAACGCGAAAAACTTTTTGCATCATTTCTCGGACTTCGCATATAGTTTTAATTATGTATTTTTGGCCGCTGAACAGGAATATAACATTATTTCAGTGATTGAACGCGCGGAATTAATAATAACGGTGAAAAACCCGCACCGAGGATCTTAATTTTGTTCGTTTTTCGATGAACTCGGTAATTCTGCCATATCTTCCTGGAAAATCATTATTTTTATCTGTGCCCAAGTGTTTTCGATGCACTGTGCTCCGCTGATTACGAATATGACGACGGTTTTTCGATAAACTCATTAGGAAACTAGAAATCCGCATGGGAAAAAAGTGATCACAGATCAGCGTCCTTTTCGCTCTAGGACCGATATTTCGCGAGAAAAACGCGAAAAACTTTTTGCATCATTTCTCGGACTTCGCATATAGTTTTTATTATGTATTTTTGGCCGCTGAACAGGAATATAACATTATTTCAGTGATAGAACGCGCGGAATTAATAATAACGGTGAAAAACCCGCACCGAGGATCTTAATTTTGTTCGTTTTTCGATGAACTCGGTAATTCTGCCATATCTTCCTGGAAAATCATCATTTTTATCTGTGCCCAAGTGTTTTCGATGCACTGTGCTCCGCTGATTATCAATATGACGATGGTTTTTCGATAAACTCATTAGGAAACTAGAAATCCGCATGGGAAAAAAGTGATCACAGATCAGCGTCCTTTTCGCTCTAGGACCGATATTTCGCGAGAAAAACGCAAAAAACTTTTTGCATTATTTCTCGGACTTCGCATATAGTTTTTATTATGTATTTTTGGCCGCTGAACAGGAATATAACACTATTTTAGTGATAGAACGCGCGGAATTAATAATAACGGTAAAAAACCCGCACCGAGGATCTTAATTTCGTTCGTTTTTCGATGAACTCGGTAATTCTGCCATATCTTCCTGGAAAATCATGATTTTTATCTGTGCCCAAGTGTTTTCGATGCACTGTGCTCCGCTGATTACGAATATGACGATGGTTTTCCGATAAACTCATTAGGAAACTAGAAATCCGCATGGGAAAAAAGTGATCACAGATCAACGTCCTTTTCGCTCTAGGACCGATATTTCGCGAGAAAAACGCGAAAAACTTTTTGCATCATCTCTCGGACTTCGCATATAGTTTTAAATATGTATTTTTGGCCGCTGAACAGGAATATAACATTATTTCAGTGATAGAACGCGCGGAATTAATAATAACGGTGAAAAACCCGCACCGAGGATCTTAATTTCGTTCGTTTTTCGATGAACTCGGTAATTCTGCCATATCTTCCTGGAAAATCATGATTTTTATCTGTGCCCAAGTGTTTTCGATGCACTGTGCTCCGCTGATTACGAATATGACGATGGTTTTCCGATAAACCCATTAGGAAACTAGAAATCCGCATGGTAAAAAAGTGATCACAGATCAACGTCCTTTTCGCTCTAGGACCGATATTTCGCGAGAAAAACGCGAAAAACTTTTTGCATCATTTCTCGGACTTCGCATATAGTTTTTAGTATGTATTTTTGGCCGCTGAACAGGAATATAACATTATTTCAGTGATAGAACGCGCGGAATTAATAATAACGGTGAAAAACCCGCACCGAGGATCTTAATTTTGTTCGTTTTTCGATGAACTCGGTAATTCTGCCATATCTTCCTGGAAAATCATTATTTTTATCTGTGCCCAAGTGTTTTCGATGCACTGTGCTCCGCTGATTACGAATATGACGACGGTTTTTCAATAAACTCATTAGGAAACTAGAAATCTGCATGGGAAAAAAGTGATCACAGATCAACGTCCTTTTCGCTCTAGGACCGATATTTCGCGAGGAAAACGCGAAAAACTTTTTGCATCATTTCTCGGACTTCGCATATAGTTTTCATTATGTATTTTTGGCCGCTGAACAGGAATATAACATTATTTCAGTGATTGAACGCGCGGAATTAATAATAACGGTGAAAAACCCGCACCGAGGATCTTAATTTTGTTCGTTTTTCGATGAACTCGGTAATTCTGCCATATCTTCCTGGAAAATCATTATTTTTATCTGTGCCCAAGTGTTTTCGATGCACTGTGCTCCGCTGATTACGAATATGACGATGGTTTTTTGATAAACTCATTAGGAAGCTAGAAATCCGCATAGGAAAAAAATGATCACAGATCAACGTCCTTTTCGCTCTAGGACCGATATTTCGCGAGAAAAACGCGAAAAACTTTTTGCATCATTTCTCGGACTTCGCATATAGTTTTAATTATGTATTTTTGGCCGCTGAACAGGAATATAACATTATTTCAGTGATTGAACGCGCGGAATTAATAAAAACGGTGAAAAACCCGCACCGAGGATCTTAATTTTGTTCGTTTTTCGATGAACTCGGTAATTCTGCGATATCTTCCTGGGAAATCATTATTTTTATCTGTGCCCAAGTGTTTTCGATGCACTGTGCTCCGCTGATTACGAATATGACGACGGTTTTTCGATAAACTCATTAGGAAACTAGAAATCCGCATGGGAAAAAAGTGATCACAGATCAACGTCCTTTTCGCTCTAGGACCGATATTTCGCGAGAAAAACGCGAAAAACTTTTTGCATCATTTCTCGGACTTCGCATATAGTTTTTATTATGTATTTTTGGCCGCTGAACAGGAATATAACACTATTTCAGTGATAGAACGCGCGGAATTAATAATAACGGTGAAAAACCCGCACCGAGGATCTTAATTTCGTTCGTTTTTCGATGAACTCGGTAATTCTGCCATATCTTCCTGGAAAATCATTATTTTTATCTGTGCCCAAGTGTTTTCGATGCACTGTGCTCCGCTGATTACGAATATGACGATGGTTTTTCGATAAACTCATTAGAAAACTAGAAATCTGCATGGGAAAAAAGTGATCACAGATCAACGTCCTTTTCGCTCTAGGACCGATATTTCGCGAGAAAAACGCGAAAAACTTTTTGCATCATTTCTCGGACTTCGCATATAGTTTTAATTATGTATTTTTGGCCGCTGAACAGGAATATAACATTATTTCAGTAATTGAACGCGCGGAATTAATAATAACGGTGAAAAACCCGCACCGAGGATCTTAATTTTGTTCGTTTTTCGATGAACTCGGTAATTCTGCCATATCTTCCTGGAAAATCATGATTTTTATCTGTGCCCAAGTGTTTTCGATGCACTGTGCTCCGCTGATTACGAATATGACGATGGTTTTCCGATAAACCCATTAGGAAACTAGAAATCCGCATGGTAAAAAAGTGATCACAGATCAACGTCCTTTTCGCTCTAGGACCGATATTTCGCGAGAAAAACGCGAAAAACTTTTTGCATCATTTCTCGGACTTCGCATATAGTTTTTATTATGTATTTTTGGCCGCTGAACAGGAATATAACACTATTTTAGTGATAGAACGCGCGGAATTAATAATAACGGTGAAAAACCCGCACCGAGGATCTTAATTTCGTTCGTTTTTCGATGAACTCGGTAATTCTGCCATATCTTCCTGGAAAATCATTATTTTTATCTGTGCCCGAGTGTTTTCGATGCACTGTGCTCCGCTGATTACGAATATGACGACGGTTTTTCAATAAACTCATTAGGAAACTAGAAATCTGCATGGGAAAAAAGTGATCACAGATCAACGTCCTTTTCGCTCTAGGACCGATATTTCGCGAGAAAAACGCGAAAAACTTTTTGCATCATTTCTCGGACTTCGCATATAGTTTTAATTATGTATTTTTGGCCGCTGAACAGGAATATAACATTATTTCAGTGATTGAACGCGCGGAATTAATAATAACGGTGAAAAACCCGCACCGAGGATCTTAATTTTGTTCGTTTTTCGATGAACTCGGTAATTCTGCCATATCTTCCTGGAAAATCATTATTTTTATCTGTGCCCAAGTGTTTTCGATGCACTGTGCTCCGCTGATTACGAATATGACGACGGTTTTTCGATAAACTCATTAGGAAACTAGAAATCCGCATGGGAAAAAAGTGATCACAGATCAGCGTCCTTTTCGCTCTAGGACCGATATTTCGCGAGAAAAACGCGAAAAACTTTTTGCATCATTTCTCGGACTTCGCATATAGTTTTAATTATGTATTTTTGGCCGCTGAACAGGAATATAACATTATTTCAGTGATTGAACGCGCGGAATTAATAATAACGGTGAAAAACCCGCACCGAGGATCTTAATTTTGTTCGTTTTTCGATGAACTCGGTAATTCTGCCATATCTTCCTGGAACATCATTATTTTCATCTGTGCCCAAGTGTTTTCGATGCACTGTGCTCCGCTGATTACGAATATGACGAAGGTTTTTCGATAAACTCATTAGGAAACTAGAAATCCGCATGGGAAAAAAGTGATCACAGATCAGCGTCCTTTTCGCTCTAGGACCGATATTTCGCGAGAAAAACGCGAAAAACTTTTTGCATCATTTCTCGGACTTCGCATATAGTTTTTATTATGTATTTTTGGCCGCTGAACAGGAATATAACATTATTTCAGTGATAGAACGCGCGGAATTAATAATAACGGTGAAAAACCCGCACCGAGGATCTTAATTTTGTTCGTTTTTCGATGAACTCGGTAATTCTGCCATATCTTCCTGGAAAATCATTATTTTTATCTGTGCCCAAGTGTTTTCGATGCACTGTGCTCCGCTGATTACGAATATGACGATGGTTTTTCGATAAACTCATTAGGAAACTAGAAATCCGCATGGGAAAAAAGTGATCACAGATCAGCGTCCTTTTCGCTCTAGGACCGATATTTCGCTAGAAAAACGCAAAAAACTTTTTGCATCATCTCTCGGACTTCGCATATAGTTTTTATTATGTATTTTTGGCCGCTGAACAGGAATATAACATTATTTCAGTAATAGAATGTGCGGAATTAATAATAACGGTAAAAAACCCGCACCGAGGATCTTAATTTTGTTCGTTTTTCGGAGAACTCGGTAATTCTGCTATATCTTCCTGGAAAATCATCATTTTCATCTGTGCCCAAGTGTTTTCAATGCACTGTGCTCCGCTGATTACGGATATGACGATGGTTTTTCGATAAACTCATTAGGAAGCTAGAAATCCGCATGGGAAAAAAGTGATCACAGATCAACGTCCTTTTTGCTCTAGGACCGATATTTCAAGAGAAAAACGCGAAAAACTTTTTGCATCATTTCTCGGACTTCGCATATAGTTTTTATTATGTATTTTTGGCCGCTGAACAGGAATATAACATTATTTCAGTGATAGAACGCGCGGAATTATTAATAACGGTGAAAAACCCGCACCGAGGATCTTAATTTTGTTCGTTTTTCGATGAACTCGGTAATTCTGCCATATCTTCCTGGAAAATCATTATTTTTATCTGTGCCCAAGTGTTTTCGATGCACTGTGCTCCGCTGATTACGAATATGACGATGGTTTTTCGATAAACTCATTAGGAAACTAGAAATACGCATGGGAAAAAAGTGATCACAGATCAGCGTCCTTTTCGCTCTAGGACCGATATTTCGCGAGAAAAACGCAAAAAACTTTTTGCATCATTTCTCGGACTTCGCATATAGTTTTTATTATGTATTTTTGGCCGCTGAACAGGAATATAACACTATTTTAGTGATAGAACGCGCGGAATTAATAATAACGGTGAAAAACCCGCACCGAGGATCTTAATTTCGTTCGTTTTTCGATGAACTCGGTAATTCTGCCATATCTTCCTGGAAAATCATGATTTTTATCTGTGCCCAAGTGTTTTCGATGCACTGTGCTCCGCTGATTACGAATATGACGATGGTTTTCCGATAAACTCATTAGGAAACTAGAAATCCGCATGGTAAAAAAGTGATCACAGATCAACGTCCTTTTCGCTCTAGGACCGATATTTCGCGAGAAAAACGCGAAAAACTTTTTGCATCATTTCTCGGACTTCGCATATAGTTTTTAGTATGTATTTTTGGCCGCTGAACAGGAATATAACATTATTTCAGTGATAGAACGCGCGGAATTAATAATAACGGTGAAAAACCCGCACCGAGGATCTTAATTTTGTTCGTTTTTCGATGAACTCGGTAATTCTGCCATATCTTCCTGGAAAATCATTATTTTTATCTGTGCCCAAGTGTTTTCGATGCACTGTGCTCCGCTGATTACGAATATGACGACGGTTTTTCAATAAACTCATTAGGAAACTAGAAATCTGCATGGGAAAAAAGTGATCACAGATCAACGTCCTTTTCGCTCTAGGACCGATATTTCGCGAGAAAAACGCGAAAAACTTTTTGCATCATTTCTCGGACTTCGCATATAGTTTTCATTATGTATTTTTGGCCGCTGAACAGGAATATAACATTATTTCAGTGATTGAACGCGCGGAATTAATAATAACGGTGAAAAACCCGCACCGAGGATCTTAATTTTGTTCGTTTTTCGATGAACTCGGTAATTCTGCCATATCTTCCTGGAAAATCATTATTTTTATCTGTGCCCAAGTGTTTTCGATGCACTGTGCTCCGCTGATTACGAATATGACGATGGTTTTTTGATAAACTCATTAGGAAACTAGAAATCCGCATGGGAAAAAAGTGATCACAGATCAACGTCCTTTTCGCTCTAGGACCGATATTTCGCGAGAAAAACGCGAAAAACTTTTTGCATCATCTCTCGGACTTCGCATATAGTTTTAAATATGTATTTTTGGCCGCTGAACAGGAATATAACATTATTTCAGTGATAGAACGCGCGGAATTAATAATAACGGTGAAAAACCCGCACCGAGGATCTTAATTTTGTTCGTTTTTCGATGAACTCGGTAATTCTGCCATATCTTCCTGGAAAATCATTATTTTTCTCTGTGCACAAGTGTTTTCGATGCACTGTGCTCCGCTGATTACGAATATGACGATGGTTTTTCGATAAACTCATTAGGAAACTAGAAATCTGCATGGGAAAAAAGTGATCACAGATCAACGTCCTTTTCGCTCTAGGACCGATATTTCGCGAGAAAAACGCGAAAAACGTTTTGCATCATTTCTCGGACTTCGCATATAGTTTTAATTATGTATTTTTGGCCGCTGAACAGGAATATAACATTATTTCAGTGATTGAACGCGCGGAATTAATAATAACGGTGAAAAACCCGCACCGAGGATCTTAATTTTGTTCGTTTTTCGATGAACTCGGTAATTCTGCCATATCTTCCTGGAAAATCATTATTTTTATCTGTGCCCAAGTGTTTTCGATGCACTGTGCTCCGCTGATTACGAATATGACGATGGTTTTTTGATAAACTCATTAGGAAACTAGAAATCCGCATGGGAAAAAAGTGATCACAGATCAACGTCCTTTTCGCTCTAGGACCGATATTTCGCGAGAAAAACGCGAAAAACTTTTTGCATCATCTCTCGGACTTCGCATATAGTTTTAAATATGTATTTTTGGCCGCTGAACAGGAATATAACATTATTTCAGTGATAGAACGCGCGGAATTAATAATAACGGTGAAAAACCCGCACCGAGGATCTTAATTTCGTTCGTTTTTCGATGAACTCGGTAATTCTGCGATATCTTCCTGGAAAATCATTATTTTTATCTGTGCCCAAGTGTTTTCGATGCACTGTGCTCCGCTGATTACGAATATGACGACGGTTTTTCGATAAACTCATTAGGAAACTAGAAATCCGCATGGGAAAAAAGTGATCACAGATCAGCGTCCTTTTCGCTCTAGGACCGATATTTCGCGAGAAAAACGCGAAAAACTTTTTGCATCATTTCTCGGACTTCGCATATAGTTTTAATTATGTATTTTTGGCCGCTGAACAGGAATATAACATTATTTCAGTGATTGAACGCGCGGAATTAATAATAACGGTGAAAAACCCGCACCGAGGATCTTAATTTTGTTCGTTTTTCGATGAACTCGGTAATTCTGCCATATCTTGCTGGAAAATCATTATTTTTCTCTGTGCCCAAGTGTTTTCAATGCACTGTGCTCCGCTGATTACGAATATGACGATGGTTTTTCGATAAACTCATTAGGAAACTAGAAATCTGCATGGGAAAAAAGTGATCACAGATCAACGTCCTTTTCGCTCTAGGACCGATATTTCGCGAGAAAAACGCGAAAAACTTTTTGCATCATTTCTCGGACTTCGCATATAGTTTTAATTATGTATTTTTGGCCGCTGAACAGGAATATAACATTATTTCAGTGATTGAACGCGCGGAATTAATAATAACGGTGAAAAACCCGCACCGAGGATCTTAATTTTGTTCGTTTTTCGATGAACTCGGTAATTCTGCCATATCTTCCTGGAAAATCATTATTTTTATCTGTGCCCAAGTGTTTTCGATGCACTGTGCTCCGCTGATTACGAATATGACGACGGTTTTTCGATAAACTCATTAGGAAACTAGAAATCCGCATGGGAAAAAAGTGATCACAGATCAGCGTCCTTTTCGCTCTAGGACCGATATTTCGCGAGAAAAACGCGAAAAACTTTTTGCATCATTTCTCGGACTTCGCATATAGTTTTTATTATGTATTTTTGGCCGCTGAACAGGAATATAACATTATTTCAGTGATAGAACGCGCGGAATTAATAATAACGGTGAAAAACCCGCACCGAGGATCTTAATTTTGTTCGTTTTTCGATGAACTCGGTAATTCTGCCATATCTTCCTGGAAAATCATCATTTTTATCTGTGCCCAAGTGTTTTCGATGCACTGTGCTCCGCTGATTATCAATATGACGATGGTTTTTCGATAAACTCATTAGGAAACTAGAAATCCGCATGGGAAAAAAGTGATCACAGATCAGCGTCCTTTTCGCTCTAGGACCGATATTTCGCGAGAAAAACGCAAAAAACTTTTTGCATTATTTCTCGGACTTCGCATATAGTTTTTATTATGTATTTTTGGCCGCTGAACAGGAATATAACACTATTTTAGTGATAGAACGCGCGGAATTAATAATAACGGTAAAAAACCCGCACCGAGGATCTTAATTTCGTTCGTTTTTCGATGAACTCGGTAATTCTGCCATATCTTCCTGGAAAATCATGATTTTTATCTGTGCCCAAGTGTTTTCGATGCACTGTGCTCCGCTGATTACGAATATGACGATGGTTTTCCGATAAACTCATTAGGAAACTAGAAATCCGCATGGGAAAAAAGTGATCACAGATCAACGTCCTTTTCGCTCTAGGACCGATATTTCGCGAGAAAAACGCGAAAAACTTTTTGCATCATCTCTCGGACTTCGCATATAGTTTTAAATATGTATTTTTGGCCGCTGAACAGGAATATAACATTATTTTAGTGATAGAACGCGCGGAATTAATAATAACGGTGAAAAACCCGCACCGAGGATCTTAATTTCGTTCGTTTTTCGATGAACTCGGTAATTCTGCCATATCTTCCTGGAAAATCATGATTTTTATCTGTGCCCAAGTGTTTTCGATGCACTGTGCTCCGCTGATTACGAATATGACGATGGTTTTCCGATAAACCCATTAGGAAACTAGAAATCCGCATGGTAAAAAAGTGATCACAGATCAACGTCCTTTTCGCTCTAGGACCGATATTTCGCGAGAAAAACGCGAAAAACTTTTTGCATCATTTCTCGGACTTCGCATATAGTTTTTAGTATGTATTTTTGGCCGCTGAACAGGAATATAACATTATTTCAGTGATAGAACGCGCGGAATTAATAATAACGGTGAAAAACCCGCACCGAGGATCTTAATTTTGTTCGTTTTTCGATGAACTCGGTAATTCTGCCATATCTTCCTGGAAAATCATTATTTTTATCTGTGCCCAAGTGTTTTCGATGCACTGTGCTCCGCTGATTACGAATATGACGACGGTTTTTCAATAAACTCATTAGGAAACTAGAAATCTGCATGGGAAAAAAGTGATCACAGATCAACGTCCTTTTCGCTCTAGGACCGATATTTCGCGAGGAAAACGCGAAAAACTTTTTGCATCATTTCTCGGACTTCGCATATAGTTTTCATTATGTATTTTTGGCCGCTGAACAGGAATATAACATTATTTCAGTGATTGAACGCGCGGAATTAATAATAACGGTGAAAAACCCGCACCGAGGATCTTAATTTTGTTCGTTTTTCGATGAACTCGGTAATTCTGCCATATCTTCCTGGAAAATCATTATTTTTATCTGTGCCCAAGTGTTTTCGATGCACTGTGCTCCGCTGATTACGAATATGACGATGGTTTTTTGATAAACTCATTAGGAAGCTAGAAATCCGCATAGGAAAAAAATGATCACAGATCAACGTCCTTTTCGCTCTAGGACCGATATTTCGCGAGAAAAACGCGAAAAACTTTTTGCATCATTTCTCGGACTTCGCATATAGTTTTAATTATGTATTTTTGGCCGCTGAACAGGAATATAACATTATTTCAGTGATTGAACGCGCGGAATTAATAAAAACGGTGAAAAACCCGCACCGAGGATCTTAATTTTGTTCGTTTTTCGATGAACTCGGTAATTCTGCGATATCTTCCTGGAAAATCATTATTTTTATCTGTGCCCAAGTGTTTTCGATGCACTGTGCTCCGCTGATTACGAATATGACGACGGTTTTTCGATAAACTCATTAGGAAACTAGAAATCCGCATGGGAAAAAAGTGATCACAGATCAACGTCCTTTTCGCTCTAGGACCGATATTTCGCGAGAAAAACGCGAAAAACTTTTTGCATCATTTCTCGGACTTCGCATATAGTTTTTATTATGTATTTTTGGCCGCTGAACAGGAATATAACACTATTTCAGTGATAGAACGCGCGGAATTAATAATAACGGTGAAAAACCCGCACCGAGGATCTTAATTTCGTTCGTTTTTCGATGAACTCGGTAATTCTGCCATATCTTCCTGGAAAATCATTATTTTTATCTGTGCCCAAGTGTTTTCGATGCACTGTGCTCCGCTGATTACGAATATGACGATGGTTTTTCGATAAACTCATTAGAAAACTAGAAATCTGCATGGGAAAAAAGTGATCACAGATCAACGTCCTTTTCGCTCTAGGACCGATATTTCGCGAGAAAAACGCGAAAAACTTTTTGCATCATTTCTCGGACTTCGCATATAGTTTTAATTATGTATTTTTGGCCGCTGAACAGGAATATAACATTATTTCAGTAATTGAACGCGCGGAATTAATAATAACGGTGAAAAACCCGCACCGAGGATCTTAATTTTGTTCGTTTTTCGATGAACTCGGTAATTCTGCCATATCTTCCTGGAAAATCATGATTTTTATCTGTGCCCAAGTGTTTTCGATGCACTGTGCTCCGCTGATTACGAATATGACGATGGTTTTCCGATAAACCCATTAGGAAACTAGAAATCCGCATGGTAAAAAAGTGATCACAGATCAACGTCCTTTTCGCTCTAGGACCGATATTTCGCGAGAAAAACGCGAAAAACTTTTTGCATCATTTCTCGGACTTCGCATATAGTTTTTAGTATGTATTTTTGGCCGCTGAACAGGAATATAACATTATTTCAGTGATAGAACGCGCGGAATTAATAATAACGGTGAAAAACCCGCACCGAGGATCTTAATTTTGTTCGTTTTTCGATGAACTCGGTAATTCTGCCATATCTTCCTGGAAAATCATTATTTTTATCTGTGCCCAAGTGTTTTCGATGCACTGTGCTCCGCTGATTACGAATATGACGACGGTTTTTCAATAAACTCATTAGGAAACTAGAAATCTGCATGGGGAAAAAAGTGATCACAGATCAACGTCCTTTTCGCTCTAGGACCGATATTTCGCGAGGAAAACGCGAAAAACTTTTTGCATCATTTCTCGGACTTCGCATATAGTTTTCATTATGTATTTTTGGCCGCTGAACAGGAATATAACATTATTTCAGTGATTGAACGCGCGGAATTAATAATAACGGTGAAAAACCCGCACCGAGGATCTTAATTTTGTTCGTTTTTCGATGAACTCGGTAATTCTGCCATATCTTCCTGGAAAATCATTATTTTTATCTGTGCCCAAGTGTTTTCGATGCACTGTGCTCCGCTGATTACGAATATGACGATGGTTTTTTGATAAACTCATTAGGAAGCTAGAAATCCGCATAGGAAAAAAATGATCACAGATCAACGTCCTTTTCGCTCTAGGACCGATATTTCGCGAGAAAAACGCGAAAAACTTTTTGCATCATTTCTCGGACTTCGCATATAGTTTTAATTATGTATTTTTGGCCGCTGAACAGGAATATAACATTATTTCAGTGATTGAACGCGCGGAATTAATAAAAACGGTGAAAAACCCGCACCGAGGATCTTAATTTTGTTCGTTTTTCGATGAACTCGGTAATTCTGCGATATCTTCCTGGAAAATCATTATTTTTATCTGTGCCCAAGTGTTTTCGATGCACTGTGCTCCGCTGATTACGAATATGACGACGGTTTTTCGATAAACTCATTAGGAAACTAGAAATCCGCATGGGAAAAAAGTGATCACAGATCAACGTCCTTTTCGCTCTAGGACCGATATTTCGCGAGAAAAACGCGAAAAACTTTTTGCATCATTTCTCGGACTTCGCATATAGTTTTTATTATGTATTTTTGGCCGCTGAACAGGAATATAACACTATTTCAGTGATAGAACGCGCGGAATTAATAATAACGGTGAAAAACCCGCACCGAGGATCTTAATTTCGTTCGTTTTTCGATGAACTCGGTAATTCTGCCATATCTTCCTGGAAAATCATTATTTTTATCTGTGCCCAAGTGTTTTCGATGCACTGTGCTCCGCTGATTACGAATATGACGATGGTTTTTCGATAAACTCATTAGAAAACTAGAAATCTGCATGGGAAAAAAGTGATCACAGATCAACGTCCTTTTCGCTCTAGGACCGATATTTCGCGAGAAAAACGCGAAAAACTTTTTGCATCATTTCTCGGACTTCGCATATAGTTTTAATTATGTATTTTTGGCCGCTGAACAGGAATATAACATTATTTCAGTAATTGAACGCGCGGAATTAATAATAACGGTGAAAAACCCGCACCGAGGATCTTAATTTTGTTCGTTTTTCGATGAACTCGGTAATTCTGCCATATCTTCCTGGAAAATCATTATTTTTATCTGTGCCCAAGTGTTTTCGATGCACTGTGCTCCGCTGATTACGAATATGACGACGGTTTTTCGATAAACTCATTAGGAAACTAGAAATCCGCATGGGAAAAAAGTGATCACAGATCAGCGTCCTTTTCGCTCTAGGACCGATATTTCGCGAGAAAAACGCGAAAAACTTTTTGCATCATTTCTCGGACTTCGCATATAGTTTTTATTATGTATTTTTGGCCGCTGAACAGGAATATAACATTATTTCAGTGATTGAACGCGCGGAATTAATAATAACGGTGAAAAACTCGCACCGAGGATCTTAATTTTGTTCGTTTTTCGATGAACTCGGTAATTCTGCCATATCTTCCTGGAAAATCATTATTTTTATCTGTGCCCAAGTGTTTTCGATGCGCTGTGCTCCGCTGATTACGAATATGACGATGGTTTTTCGATAAACTCATTAGAAAACTAGAAATCTGCATGGGAAAAAAGTGATCACAGATCAACGTCCTTTTCGCTCTAGGACCGATATTTCGCGAGAAAAACGCGAAAAACTTTTTGCATCATTTCTCGGACTTCGCATATAGTTTTAATTATGTATTTTTGGCCGCTGAACAGGAATATAAAATTATTTCAGTGATTGAACGCGCGGAATTAATAATAACGGTGAAAAACCCGCACCGAGGGTCTTAATTTTGTTCGTTTTTCGATGAACTCGGTAATTCTGCCATATCTTCCTGGAACATCATTATTTTTATCTGTGCCCAAGTGTTTTCGATGCACTGTGCTCCGCTGATTACGAATATGACGAAGGTTTTTCGATAAACTCATTAGGAAACTAGAAATCCGCATGGGAAAAAAGTGATCACAGATCAGCGTCCTTTTCGCTCTAGGACCGATATTTCGCGAGAAAAACGCGAAAAACTTTTTGCATCATTTCTCGGACTTCGCATATAGTTTTTATTATGTATTTTTGGCCGCTGAACAGGAATATAACATTATTTCAGTGATTGAACGCGCGGAATTAATAATAACGGTGAAAAACTCGCACCGAGGATCTTAATTTTGTTCGTTTTTCGATGAACTCGGTAATTCTGCCATATCTCCCTGGAAAATCATTATTTTTATCTGTGCCCAAGTGTTTTCGATGCACTGTGCTCCGCTGATTACGAATATGACGATGGTTTTTCGATAAACTCATTAGGAAACTAGAAATCCGCATGGGAAAAAAGTGATCACAGATCAGCGTCCTTTTCGCTCTAGGACCGATATTTCGCGAGAAAAACGCGAAAAACTTTTTGCATCATTTCTCGGACTTCGCATATAGTTTTTATTATGTATTTTTGGCCGCCGAACAGGAATATAACATTATTTCAGTGATTGAACGCGCGGAATTAATAATAACGGTGAAAAACCCGCACCGAGGATCTTAATTTTGTTCGTTTTTCGATGAACTCGGTAATTCTGCCATATCTTCCTGGAAAATCATGATTTTTATCTGTGCCCAAGTGTTTTCGATGCACTGTGCTCCGCTGATTACGAATATGACGATGGTTTTTCGATAAACTCATTAGGAAACTAGAAATCCGCATGGGAAATAAGTGATCACAGATCAGCGTCCTTTTCGCTCTAGGACCGATATTTCGCGAGAAAAACGCGAAAAACTTTTTGCATCATTTCTCGGACTTCGCATATAGTTTTTATTATGTATTTTTGGCCGCTGAACAGGAATATAACATTATTTCAGTGATTGAACGCGCGGAATTAATAATAACGGTGAAAAACTCGCACCGAGGATCTTAATTTTGTTCGTTTTTCGATGAACTCGGTAATTCTGCCATATCTCCCTGGAAAATCATTATTTTTATCTGTGCCCAAGTGTTTTCGATGCACTGTGCTCCGCTGATTACGAATATGACGATGGTTTTTCGATAAACTCATTAGGAAACTAGAAATCCGCATGGGAAAAAAGTGATCACAGATCAGCGTCCTTTTCGCTCTAGGACCGATATTTCGCGAGAAAAACGCGAAAAACTTTTTGCATCATTTCTCGGACTTCGCATATAGTTTTTATTATGTATTTTTGGCCGCCGAACAGGAATATAACATTATTTCAGTGATTGAACGCGCGGAATTAATAATAACGGTGAAAAACCCGCACCGAGGATCTTAATTTTGTTCGTTTTTCGATGAACTCGGTAATTCTGCCATATCTTCCTGGAAAACCATTATTTTTATCTGTGCCCAAGTGTTTTCGATGCACTGTGCTCCGCTGATTACGAATATGACGATGGTTTTTCGATAAACTCATTAGAAAACTAGAAATCTGCATGGGAAAAAAGTGATCACAGATTAACGTCCTTTTCGCTCTAGGACCGATATTTCGCGAGAAAAACGCGAAAAACTTTTTGCATCATTTCTCGGACTTCGCATATAGTTTTAATTATGTATTTTTGGCCGCTGAACAGGAATATAACATTATTTCAGTGATTGAACGCGCGGAATTAATAATAACGGTGAAAAACCCGCACCGAGGATCTTAATTTTGTTCGTTTTTCGATGAACTCGGTAATTCTGCCATATCTTCCTGGAACATCATTATTTTTATCTGTGCCCAAGTGTTTTCGATGCACTGTGCTCCGCTGATTACGAATATGACGACGGTTTTTCGATAAACTCATTAGGAAACTAGAAATCCGCATGGGAAAAAAGTGATCACAGATCAACGTCCTTTTCGCTCTAGGACCGATATTTCGCGAGAAAAACGCGAAAAACTTTTTGCATCATTTCTCGGACTTCGCATATAGTTTTAATTATGTATTTTTGGCCGCTGAACAGGAATATAACATTATTTCAGTGATTGAACGCGCGGAATTAATAATAACGGTGAAAAACCCGCACCGAGGATCTTAATTTTGTTCGTTTTTCGATGAACTCGGTAATTCTGCCATATCTTCCTGGAAAATCATTATTTTTATCTGTGCCCAAGTGTTTTCGATGCACTGTGCTCCGCTGATTACGAATATGACGACGGTTTTTCGATAAACTCATTAGGAAACTAGAAATCCGCATGGGAAAAAAGTGATCACAGATCAGCGTCCTTTTCGCTCTAGGACCGATATTTCGCGAGAAAAACGCGAAAAACTTTTTGCATCATTTCTCGGACTTCGCATATAGTTTTTATTATGTATTTTTGGCCGCTGAACAGGAATATAACATTATTTCAGTGATAGAACGCGCGGAATTAATAATAACGGTGAAAAACCCGCACCGAGGATCTTAATTTTGTTCGTTTTTCGATGAACTCGGTAATTCTGCCATATCTTCCTGGAAAATCATCATTTTTATCTGTGCCCAAGTGTTTTCGATGCACTGTGCTCCGCTGATTATCAATATGACGATGGTTTTTCGATAAACTCATTAGGAAACTAGAAATCCGCATGGGAAAAAAGTGATCACAGATCAGCGTCCTTTTCGCTCTAGGACCGATATTTCGCGAGAAAAACGCAAAAAACTTTTTGCATTATTTCTCGGACTTCGCATATAGTTTTTATTATGTATTTTTGGCCGCTGAACAGGAATATAACACTATTTTAGTGATAGAACGCGCGGAATTAATAATAACGGTAAAAAACCCGCACCGAGGATCTTAATTTCGTTCGTTTTTCGATGAACTCGGTAATTCTGCCATATCTTCCTGGAAAATCATGATTTTTATCTGTGCCCAAGTGTTTTCGATGCACTGTGCTCCGCTGATTACGAATATGACGATGGTTTTCCGATAAACTCATTAGGAAACTAGAAATCCGCATGGGAAAAAAGTGATCACAGATCAACGTCCTTTTCGCTCTAGGACCGATATTTCGCGAGAAAAACGCGAAAAACTTTTTGCATCATCTCTCGGACTTCGCATATAGTTTTAAATATGTATTTTTGGCCGCTGAACAGGAATATAACATTATTTCAGTGATAGAACGCGCGGAATTAATAATAACGGTGAAAAACCCGCACCGAGGATCTTAATTTCGTTCGTTTTTCGATGAACTCGGTAATTCTGCCATATCTTCCTGGAAAATCATGATTTTTATCTGTGCCCAAGTGTTTTCGATGCACTGTGCTCCGCTGATTACGAATATGACGATGGTTTTCCGATAAACCCATTAGGAAACTAGAAATCCGCATGGTAAAAAAGTGATCACAGATCAACGTCCTTTTCGCTCTAGGACCGATATTTCGCGAGAAAAACGCGAAAAACTTTTTGCATCATTTCTCGGACTTCGCATATAGTTTTTAGTATGTATTTTTGGCCGCTGAACAGGAATATAACATTATTTCAGTGATAGAACGCGCGGAATTAATAATAACGGTGAAAAACCCGCACCGAGGATCTTAATTTTGTTCGTTTTTCGATGAACTCGGTAATTCTGCCATATCTTCCTGGAAAATCATTATTTTTATCTGTGCCCAAGTGTTTTCGATGCACTGTGCTCCGCTGATTACGAATATGACGACGGTTTTTCAATAAACTCATTAGGAAACTAGAAATCTGCATGGGAAAAAAGTGATCACAGATCAACGTCCTTTTCGCTCTAGGACCGATATTTCGCGAGGAAAACGCGAAAAACTTTTTGCATCATTTCTCGGACTTCGCATATAGTTTTCATTATGTATTTTTGGCCGCTGAACAGGAATATAACATTATTTCAGTGATTGAACGCGCGGAATTAATAATAACGGTGAAAAACCCGCACCGAGGATCTTAATTTTGTTCGTTTTTCGATGAACTCGGTAATTCTGCCATATCTTCCTGGAAAATCATTATTTTTATCTGTGCCCAAGTGTTTTCGATGCACTGTGCTCCGCTGATTACGAATATGACGATGGTTTTTTGATAAACTCATTAGGAAGCTAGAAATCCGCATAGGAAAAAAATGATCACAGATCAACGTCCTTTTCGCTCTAGGACCGATATTTCGCGAGAAAAACGCGAAAAACTTTTTGCATCATTTCTCGGACTTCGCATATAGTTTTAATTATGTATTTTTGGCCGCTGAACAGGAATATAACATTATTTCAGTGATTGAACGCGCGGAATTAATAAAAACGGTGAAAAACCCGCACCGAGGATCTTAATTTTGTTCGTTTTTCGATGAACTCGGTAATTCTGCGATATCTTCCTGGAAAATCATTATTTTTATCTGTGCCCAAGTGTTTTCGATGCACTGTGCTCCGCTGATTACGAATATGACGACGGTTTTTCGATAAACTCATTAGGAAACTAGAAATCCGCATGGGAAAAAAGTGATCACAGATCAACGTCCTTTTCGCTCTAGGACCGATATTTCGCGAGAAAAACGCGAAAAACTTTTTGCATCATCTCTCGGACTTCGCATATAGTTTTAAATATGTATTTTTGGCCGCTGAACAGGAATATAACATTATTTCAGTGATAGAACGCGCGGAATTAATAATAACGGTGAAAAACCCGCACCGAGGATCTTAATTTCGTTCGTTTTTCGATGAACTCGGTAATTCTGCCATATCTTCCTGGAAAATCATTATTTTTATCTGTGCCCAAGTGTTTTCGATGCACTGTGCTCCGCTGATTACGAATATGACGATGGTTTTTCGATAAACTCATTAGGAAACTAGAAATACGCATGGGAAAAAAGTGATCACAGATCAGCGTCCTTTTCGCTCTAGGACCGATATTTCGCGAGAAAAACGCAAAAAACTTTTTGCATCATTTCTCGGACTTCGCATATAGTTTTTATTATGTATTTTTGGCCGCTGAACAGGAATATAACACTATTTTAGTGATAGAACGCGCGGAATTAATAATAACGGTGAAAAACCCGCACCGAGGATCTTAATTTCGTTCGTTTTTCGATGAACTCGGTAATTCTGCCATATCTTCCTGGAAAATCATGATTTTTATCTGTGCCCAAGTGTTTTCGATGCACTGTGCTCCGCTGATTACGAATATGACGATGGTTTTCCGATAAACTCATTAGGAAACTAGAAATCCGCATGGTAAAAAAGTGATCACAGATCAACGTCCTTTTCGCTCTAGGACCGATATTTCGCGAGAAAAACGCGAAAAACTTTTTGCATCATTTCTCGGACTTCGCATATAGTTTTTAGTATGTATTTTTGGCCGCTGAACAGGAATATAACATTATTTCAGTGATAGAACGCGCGGAATTAATAATAACGGTGAAAAACCCGCACCGAGGATCTTAATTTTGTTCGTTTTTCGATGAACTCGGTAATTCTGCCATATCTTCCTGGAAAATCATTATTTTTATCTGTGCCCAAGTGTTTTCGATGCACTGTGCTCCGCTGATTACGAATATGACGACGGTTTTTCAATAAACTCATTAGGAAACTAGAAATCTGCATGGGAAAAAAGTGATCACAGATCAACGTCCTTTTCGCTCTAGGACCGATATTTCGCGAGAAAAACGCGAAAAACTTTTTGCATCATTTCTCGGACTTCGCATATAGTTTTCATTATGTATTTTTGGCCGCTGAACAGGAATATAACATTATTTCAGTGATTGAACGCGCGGAATTAATAATAACGGTGAAAAACCCGCACCGAGGATCTTAATTTTGTTCGTTTTTCGATGAACTCGGTAATTCTGCCATATCTTCCTGGAAAATCATTATTTTTATCTGTGCCCAAGTGTTTTCGATGCACTGTGCTCCGCTGATTACGAATATGACGATGGTTTTTTGATAAACTCATTAGGAAACTAGAAATCCGCATGGGAAAAAAGTGATCACAGATCAACGTCCTTTTCGCTCTAGGACCGATATTTCGCGAGAAAAACGCGAAAAACTTTTTGCATCATCTCTCGGACTTCGCATATAGTTTTAAATATGTATTTTTGGCCGCTGAACAGGAATATAACATTATTTCAGTGATAGAACGCGCGGAATTAATAATAACGGTGAAAAACCCGCACCGAGGATCTTAATTTTGTTCGTTTTTCGATGAACTCGGTAATTCTGCCATATCTTCCTGGAAAATCATTATTTTTCTCTGTGCACAAGTGTTTTCGATGCACTGTGCTCCGCTGATTACGAATATGACGATGGTTTTTCGATAAACTCATTAGGAAACTAGAAATCTGCATGGGAAAAAAGTGATCACAGATCAACGTCCTTTTCGCTCTAGGACCGATATTTCGCGAGAAAAACGCGAAAAACGTTTTGCATCATTTCTCGGACTTCGCATATAGTTTTAATTATGTATTTTTGGCCGCTGAACAGGAATATAACATTATTTCAGTGATTGAACGCGCGGAATTAATAATAACGGTGAAAAACCCGCACCGAGGATCTTAATTTTGTTCGTTTTTCGATGAACTCGGTAATTCTGCCATATCTTCCTGGAAAATCATTATTTTTATCTGTGCCCAAGTGTTTTCGATGCACTGTGCTCCGCTGATTACGAATATGACGATGGTTTTTTGATAAACTCATTAGGAAACTAGAAATCCGCATGGGAAAAAAGTGATCACAGATCAACGTCCTTTTCGCTCTAGGACCGATATTTCGCGAGAAAAACGCGAAAAACTTTTTGCATCATCTCTCGGACTTCGCATATAGTTTTAAATATGTATTTTTGGCCGCTGAACAGGAATATAACATTATTTCAGTGATAGAACGCGCGGAATTAATAATAACGGTGAAAAACCCGCACCGAGGATCTTAATTTCGTTCGTTTTTCGATGAACTCGGTAATTCTGCGATATCTTCCTGGAAAATCATTATTTTTATCTGTGCCCAAGTGTTTTCGATGCACTGTGCTCCGCTGATTACGAATATGACGACGGTTTTTCGATAAACTCATTAGGAAACTAGAAATCCGCATGGGAAAAAAGTGATCACAGATCAGCGTCCTTTTCGCTCTAGGACCGATATTTCGCGAGAAAAACGCGAAAAACTTTTTGCATCATTTCTCGGACTTCGCATATAGTTTTAATTATGTATTTTTGGCCGCTGAACAGGAATATAACATTATTTCAGTGATTGAACGCGCGGAATTAATAATAACGGTGAAAAACCCGCACCGAGGATCTTAATTTTGTTCGTTTTTCGATGAACTCGGTAATTCTGCCATATCTTGCTGGAAAATCATTATTTTTCTCTGTGCCCAAGTGTTTTCAATGCACTGTGCTCCGCTGATTACGAATATGACGATGGTTTTTCGATAAACTCATTAGGAAACTAGAAATCTGCATGGGAAAAAAGTGATCACAGATCAACGTCCTTTTCGCTCTAGGACCGATATTTCGCGAGAAAAACGCGAAAAACTTTTTGCATCATTTCTCGGACTTCGCATATAGTTTTAATTATGTATTTTTGGCCGCTGAACAGGAATATAACATTATTTCAGTGATTGAACGCGCGGAATTAATAATAACGGTGAAAAACCCGCACCGAGGATCTTAATTTTGTTCGTTTTTCGATGAACTCGGTAATTCTGCCATATCTTCCTGGAAAATCATTATTTTTATCTGTGCCCAAGTGTTTTCGATGCACTGTGCTCCGCTGATTACGAATATGACGACGGTTTTTCGATAAACTCATTAGGAAACTAGAAATCCGCATGGGAAAAAAGTGATCACAGATCAGCGTCCTTTTCGCTCTAGGACCGATATTTCGCGAGAAAAACGCGAAAAACTTTTTGCATCATTTCTCGGACTTCGCATATAGTTTTTATTATGTATTTTTGGCCGCTGAACAGGAATATAACATTATTTCAGTGATAGAACGCGCGGAATTAATAATAACGGTGAAAAACCCGCACCGAGGATCTTAATTTTGTTCGTTTTTCGATGAACTCGGTAATTCTGCCATATCTTCCTGGAAAATCATCATTTTTATCTGTGCCCAAGTGTTTTCGATGCACTGTGCTCCGCTGATTATCAATATGACGATGGTTTTTCGATAAACTCATTAGGAAACTAGAAATCCGCATGGGAAAAAAGTGATCACAGATCAGCGTCCTTTTCGCTCTAGGACCGATATTTCGCGAGAAAAACGCAAAAAACTTTTTGCATTATTTCTCGGACTTCGCATATAGTTTTTATTATGTATTTTTGGCCGCTGAACAGGAATATAACACTATTTTAGTGATAGAACGCGCGGAATTAATAATAACGGTAAAAAACCCGCACCGAGGATCTTAATTTCGTTCGTTTTTCGATGAACTCGGTAATTCTGCCATATCTTCCTGGAAAATCATGATTTTTATCTGTGCCCAAGTGTTTTCGATGCACTGTGCTCCGCTGATTACGAATATGACGATGGTTTTCCGATAAACTCATTAGGAAACTAGAAATCCGCATGGGAAAAAAGTGATCACAGATCAACGTCCTTTTCGCTCTAGGACCGATATTTCGCGAGAAAAACGCGAAAAACTTTTTGCATCATCTCTCGGACTTCGCATATAGTTTTAAATATGTATTTTTGGCCGCTGAACAGGAATATAACATTATTTCAGTGATAGAACGCGCGGAATTAATAATAACGGTGAAAAACCCGCACCGAGGATCTTAATTTCGTTCGTTTTTCGATGAACTCGGTAATTCTGCCATATCTTCCTGGAAAATCATGATTTTTATCTGTGCCCAAGTGTTTTCGATGCACTGTGCTCCGCTGATTACGAATATGACGATGGTTTTCCGATAAACCCATTAGGAAACTAGAAATCCGCATGGTAAAAAAGTGATCACAGATCAACGTCCTTTTCGCTCTAGGACCGATATTTCGCGAGAAAAACGCGAAAAACTTTTTGCATCATTTCTCGGACTTCGCATATAGTTTTTAGTATGTATTTTTGGCCGCTGAACAGGAATATAACATTATTTCAGTGATAGAACGCGCGGAATTAATAATAACGGTGAAAAACCCGCACCGAGGATCTTAATTTTGTTCGTTTTTCGATGAACTCGGTAATTCTGCCATATCTTCCTGGAAAATCATTATTTTTATCTGTGCCCAAGTGTTTTCGATGCACTGTGCTCCGCTGATTACGAATATGACGACGGTTTTTCAATAAACTCATTAGGAAACTAGAAATCTGCATGGGAAAAAAGTGATCACAGATCAACGTCCTTTTCGCTCTAGGACCGATATTTCGCGAGGAAAACGCGAAAAACTTTTTGCATCATTTCTCGGACTTCGCATATAGTTTTCATTATGTATTTTTGGCCGCTGAACAGGAATATAACATTATTTCAGTGATTGAACGCGCGGAATTAATAATAACGGTGAAAAACCCGCACCGAGGATCTTAATTTTGTTCGTTTTTCGATGAACTCGGTAATTCTGCCATATCTTCCTGGAAAATCATTATTTTTATCTGTGCCCAAGTGTTTTCGATGCACTGTGCTCCGCTGATTACGAATATGACGATGGTTTTTTGATAAACTCATTAGGAAGCTAGAAATCCGCATAGGAAAAAAATGATCACAGATCAACGTCCTTTTCGCTCTAGGACCGATATTTCGCGAGAAAAACGCGAAAAACTTTTTGCATCATTTCTCGGACTTCGCATATAGTTTTAATTATGTATTTTTGGCCGCTGAACAGGAATATAACATTATTTCAGTAATTGAACGCGCGGAATTAATAATAACGGTGAAAAACCCGCACCGAGGATCTTAATTTTGTTCGTTTTTCGATGAACTCGGTAATTCTGCCATATCTTCCTGGAAAATCATGATTTTTATCTGTGCCCAAGTGTTTTCGATGCACTGTGCTCCGCTGATTACGAATATGACGATGGTTTTCCGATAAACCCATTAGGAAACTAGAAATCCGCATGGTAAAAAAGTGATCACAGATCAACGTCCTTTTCGCTCTAGGACCGATATTTCGCGAGAAAAACGCGAAAAACTTTTTGCATCATTTCTCGGACTTCGCATATAGTTTTTAGTATGTATTTTTGGCCGCTGAACAGGAATATAACATTATTTCAGTGATAGAACGCGCGGAATTAATAATAACGGTGAAAAACCCGCACCGAGGATCTTAATTTTGTTCGTTTTTCGATGAACTCGGTAATTCTGCCATATCTTCCTGGAAAATCATTATTTTTATCTGTGCCCAAGTGTTTTCGATGCACTGTGCTCCGCTGATTACGAATATGACGACGGTTTTTCAATAAACTCATTAGGAAACTAGAAATCTGCATGGGGAAAAAAGTGATCACAGATCAACGTCCTTTTCGCTCTAGGACCGATATTTCGCGAGGAAAACGCGAAAAACTTTTTGCATCATTTCTCGGACTTCGCATATAGTTTTCATTATGTATTTTTGGCCGCTGAACAGGAATATAACATTATTTCAGTGATTGAACGCGCGGAATTAATAATAACGGTGAAAAACCCGCACCGAGGATCTTAATTTTGTTCGTTTTTCGATGAACTCGGTAATTCTGCCATATCTTCCTGGAAAATCATTATTTTTATCTGTGCCCAAGTGTTTTCGATGCACTGTGCTCCGCTGATTACGAATATGACGATGGTTTTTTGATAAACTCATTAGGAAGCTAGAAATCCGCATAGGAAAAAAATGATCACAGATCAACGTCCTTTTCGCTCTAGGACCGATATTTCGCGAGAAAAACGCGAAAAACTTTTTGCATCATTTCTCGGACTTCGCATATAGTTTTAATTATGTATTTTTGGCCGCTGAACAGGAATATAACATTATTTCAGTGATTGAACGCGCGGAATTAATAAAAACGGTGAAAAACCCGCACCGAGGATCTTAATTTTGTTCGTTTTTCGATGAACTCGGTAATTCTGCGATATCTTCCTGGAAAATCATTATTTTTATCTGTGCCCAAGTGTTTTCGATGCACTGTGCTCCGCTGATTACGAATATGACGACGGTTTTTCGATAAACTCATTAGGAAACTAGAAATCCGCATGGGAAAAAAGTGATCACAGATCAACGTCCTTTTCGCTCTAGGACCGATATTTCGCGAGAAAAACGCGAAAAACTTTTTGCATCATTTCTCGGACTTCGCATATAGTTTTTATTATGTATTTTTGGCCGCTGAACAGGAATATAACACTATTTCAGTGATAGAACGCGCGGAATTAATAATAACGGTGAAAAACCCGCACCGAGGATCTTAATTTCGTTCGTTTTTCGATGAACTCGGTAATTCTGCCATATCTTCCTGGAAAATCATTATTTTTATCTGTGCCCAAGTGTTTTCGATGCACTGTGCTCCGCTGATTACGAATATGACGATGGTTTTTCGATAAACTCATTAGAAAACTAGAAATCTGCATGGGAAAAAAGTGATCACAGATCAACGTCCTTTTCGCTCTAGGACCGATATTTCGCGAGAAAAACGCGAAAAACTTTTTGCATCATTTCTCGGACTTCGCATATAGTTTTAATTATGTATTTTTGGCCGCTGAACAGGAATATAACATTATTTCAGTAATTGAACGCGCGGAATTAATAATAACGGTGAAAAACCCGCACCGAGGATCTTAATTTTGTTCGTTTTTCGATGAACTCGGTAATTCTGCCATATCTTCCTGGAAAATCATTATTTTTATCTGTGCCCAAGTGTTTTCGATGCACTGTGCTCCGCTGATTACGAATATGACGACGGTTTTTCGATAAACTCATTAGGAAACTAGAAATCCGCATGGGAAAAAAGTGATCACAGATCAGCGTCCTTTTCGCTCTAGGACCGATATTTCGCGAGAAAAACGCGAAAAACTTTTTGCATCATTTCTCGGACTTCGCATATAGTTTTTATTATGTATTTTTGGCCGCTGAACAGGAATATAACATTATTTCAGTGATTGAACGCGCGGAATTAATAATAACGGTGAAAAACTCGCACCGAGGATCTTAATTTTGTTCGTTTTTCGATGAACTCGGTAATTCTGCCATATCTTCCTGGAAAATCATTATTTTTATCTGTGCCCAAGTGTTTTCGATGCGCTGTGCTCCGCTGATTACGAATATGACGATGGTTTTTCGATAAACTCATTAGAAAACTAGAAATCTGCATGGGAAAAAAGTGATCACAGATCAACGTCCTTTTCGCTCTAGGACCGATATTTCGCGAGAAAAACGCGAAAAACTTTTTGCATCATTTCTCGGACTTCGCATATAGTTTTAATTATGTATTTTTGGCCGCTGAACAGGAATATAAAATTATTTCAGTGATTGAACGCGCGGAATTAATAATAACGGTGAAAAACCCGCACCGAGGGTCTTAATTTTGTTCGTTTTTCGATGAACTCGGTAATTCTGCCATATCTTCCTGGAACATCATTATTTTTATCTGTGCCCAAGTGTTTTCGATGCACTGTGCTCCGCTGATTACGAATATGACGAAGGTTTTTCGATAAACTCATTAGGAAACTAGAAATCCGCATGGGAAAAAAGTGATCACAGATCAGCGTCCTTTTCGCTCTAGGACCGATATTTCGCGAGAAAAACGCGAAAAACTTTTTGCATCATTTCTCGGACTTCGCATATAGTTTTTATTATGTATTTTTGGCCGCTGAACAGGAATATAACATTATTTCAGTGATTGAACGCGCGGAATTAATAATAACGGTGAAAAACTCGCACCGAGGATCTTAATTTTGTTCGTTTTTCGATGAACTCGGTAATTCTGCCATATCTCCCTGGAAAATCATTATTTTTATCTGTGCCCAAGTGTTTTCGATGCACTGTGCTCCGCTGATTACGAATATGACGATGGTTTTTCGATAAACTCATTAGGAAACTAGAAATCCGCATGGGAAAAAAGTGATCACAGATCAGCGTCCTTTTCGCTCTAGGACCGATATTTCGCGAGAAAAACGCGAAAAACTTTTTGCATCATTTCTCGGACTTCGCATATAGTTTTTATTATGTATTTTTGGCCGCCGAACAGGAATATAACATTATTTCAGTGATTGAACGCGCGGAATTAATAATAACGGTGAAAAACCCGCACCGAGGATCTTAATTTTGTTCGTTTTTCGATGAACTCGGTAATTCTGCCATATCTTCCTGGAAAATCATGATTTTTATCTGTGCCCAAGTGTTTTCGATGCACTGTGCTCCGCTGATTACGAATATGACGATGGTTTTTCGATAAACTCATTAGGAAACTAGAAATCCGCATGGGAAATAAGTGATCACAGATCAGCGTCCTTTTCGCTCTAGGACCGATATTTCGCGAGAAAAACGCGAAAAACTTTTTGCATCATTTCTCGGACTTCGCATATAGTTTTTATTATGTATTTTTGGCCGCTGAACAGGAATATAACATTATTTCAGTGATTGAACGCGCGGAATTAATAATAACGGTGAAAAACTCGCACCGAGGATCTTAATTTTGTTCGTTTTTCGATGAACTCGGTAATTCTGCCATATCTCCCTGGAAAATCATTATTTTTATCTGTGCCCAAGTGTTTTCGATGCACTGTGCTCCGCTGATTACGAATATGACGATGGTTTTTCGATAAACTCATTAGGAAACTAGAAATCCGCATGGGAAAAAAGTGATCACAGATCAGCGTCCTTTTCGCTCTAGGACCGATATTTCGCGAGAAAAACGCGAAAAACTTTTTGCATCATTTCTCGGACTTCGCATATAGTTTTTATTATGTATTTTTGGCCGCCGAACAGGAATATAACATTATTTCAGTGATTGAACGCGCGGAATTAATAATAACGGTGAAAAACCCGCACCGAGGATCTTAATTTTGTTCGTTTTTCGATGAACTCGGTAATTCTGCCATATCTTCCTGGAAAACCATTATTTTTATCTGTGCCCAAGTGTTTTCGATGCACTGTGCTCCGCTGATTACGAATATGACGATGGTTTTTCGATAAACTCATTAGAAAACTAGAAATCTGCATGGGAAAAAAGTGATCACAGATTAACGTCCTTTTCGCTCTAGGACCGATATTTCGCGAGAAAAACGCGAAAAACTTTTTGCATCATTTCTCGGACTTCGCATATAGTTTTAATTATGTATTTTTGGCCGCTGAACAGGAATATAACATTATTTCAGTGATTGAACGCGCGGAATTAATAATAACGGTGAAAAACCCGCACCGAGGATCTTAATTTTGTTCGTTTTTCGATGAACTCGGTAATTCTGCCATATCTTCCTGGAACATCATTATTTTTATCTGTGCCCAAGTGTTTTCGATGCACTGTGCTCCGCTGATTACGAATATGACGACGGTTTTTCGATAAACTCATTAGGAAACTAGAAATCCGCATGGGAAAAAAGTGATCACAGATCAACGTCCTTTTCGCTCTAGGACCGATATTTCGCGAGAAAAACGCGAAAAACTTTTTGCATCATTTCTCGGACTTCGCATATAGTTTTAATTATGTATTTTTGGCCGCTGAACAGGAATATAACATTATTTCAGTGATTGAACGCGCGGAATTAATAATAACGGTGAAAAACCCGCACCGAGGATCTTAATTTTGTTCGTTTTTCGATGAACTCGGTAATTCTGCCATATCTTCCTGGAAAATCATTATTTTTATCTGTGCCCAAGTGTTTTCGATGCACTGTGCTCCGCTGATTACGAATATGACGACGGTTTTTCGATAAACTCATTAGGAAACTAGAAATCCGCATGGGAAAAAAGTGATCACAGATCAGCGTCCTTTTCGCTCTAGGACCGATATTTCGCGAGAAAAACGCGAAAAACTTTTTGCATCATTTCTCGGACTTCGCATATAGTTTTTATTATGTATTTTTGGCCGCTGAACAGGAATATAACATTATTTCAGTGATAGAACGCGCGGAATTAATAATAACGGTGAAAAACCCGCACCGAGGATCTTAATTTTGTTCGTTTTTCGATGAACTCGGTAATTCTGCCATATCTTCCTGGAAAATCATCATTTTTATCTGTGCCCAAGTGTTTTCGATGCACTGTGCTCCGCTGATTATCAATATGACGATGGTTTTTCGATAAACTCATTAGGAAACTAGAAATCCGCATGGGAAAAAAGTGATCACAGATCAGCGTCCTTTTCGCTCTAGGACCGATATTTCGCGAGAAAAACGCAAAAAACTTTTTGCATTATTTCTCGGACTTCGCATATAGTTTTTATTATGTATTTTTGGCCGCTGAACAGGAATATAACACTATTTTAGTGATAGAACGCGCGGAATTAATAATAACGGTAAAAAACCCGCACCGAGGATCTTAATTTCGTTCGTTTTTCGATGAACTCGGTAATTCTGCCATATCTTCCTGGAAAATCATGATTTTTATCTGTGCCCAAGTGTTTTCGATGCACTGTGCTCCGCTGATTACGAATATGACGATGGTTTTCCGATAAACTCATTAGGAAACTAGAAATCCGCATGGGAAAAAAGTGATCACAGATCAACGTCCTTTTCGCTCTAGGACCGATATTTCGCGAGAAAAACGCGAAAAACTTTTTGCATCATCTCTCGGACTTCGCATATAGTTTTAAATATGTATTTTTGGCCGCTGAACAGGAATATAACATTATTTCAGTGATAGAACGCGCGGAATTAATAATAACGGTGAAAAACCCGCACCGAGGATCTTAATTTCGTTCGTTTTTCGATGAACTCGGTAATTCTGCCATATCTTCCTGGAAAATCATGATTTTTATCTGTGCCCAAGTGTTTTCGATGCACTGTGCTCCGCTGATTACGAATATGACGATGGTTTTCCGATAAACCCATTAGGAAACTAGAAATCCGCATGGTAAAAAAGTGATCACAGATCAACGTCCTTTTCGCTCTAGGACCGATATTTCGCGAGAAAAACGCGAAAAACTTTTTGCATCATTTCTCGGACTTCGCATATAGTTTTTAGTATGTATTTTTGGCCGCTGAACAGGAATATAACATTATTTCAGTGATAGAACGCGCGGAATTAATAATAACGGTGAAAAACCCGCACCGAGGATCTTAATTTTGTTCGTTTTTCGATGAACTCGGTAATTCTGCCATATCTTCCTGGAAAATCATTATTTTTATCTGTGCCCAAGTGTTTTCGATGCACTGTGCTCCGCTGATTACGAATATGACGACGGTTTTTCAATAAACTCATTAGGAAACTAGAAATCTGCATGGGAAAAAAGTGATCACAGATCAACGTCCTTTTCGCTCTAGGACCGATATTTCGCGAGGAAAACGCGAAAAACTTTTTGCATCATTTCTCGGACTTCGCATATAGTTTTCATTATGTATTTTTGGCCGCTGAACAGGAATATAACATTATTTCAGTGATTGAACGCGCGGAATTAATAATAACGGTGAAAAACCCGCACCGAGGATCTTAATTTTGTTCGTTTTTCGATGAACTCGGTAATTCTGCCATATCTTCCTGGAAAATCATTATTTTTATCTGTGCCCAAGTGTTTTCGATGCACTGTGCTCCGCTGATTACGAATATGACGATGGTTTTTTGATAAACTCATTAGGAAGCTAGAAATCCGCATAGGAAAAAAATGATCACAGATCAACGTCCTTTTCGCTCTAGGACCGATATTTCGCGAGAAAAACGCGAAAAACTTTTTGCATCATTTCTCGGACTTCGCATATAGTTTTAATTATGTATTTTTGGCCGCTGAACAGGAATATAACATTATTTCAGTGATTGAACGCGCGGAATTAATAAAAACGGTGAAAAACCCGCACCGAGGATCTTAATTTTGTTCGTTTTTCGATGAACTCGGTAATTCTGCGATATCTTCCTGGAAAATCATTATTTTTATCTGTGCCCAAGTGTTTTCGATGCACTGTGCTCCGCTGATTACGAATATGACGACGGTTTTTCGATAAACTCATTAGGAAACTAGAAATCCGCATGGGAAAAAAGTGATCACAGATCAACGTCCTTTTCGCTCTAGGACCGATATTTCGCGAGAACAACGCGAAAAACTTTTTGCATCATTTCTCGGACTTCGCATATAGTTTTTATTATGTATTTTTGGCCGCTGAACAGGAATATAACACTATTTCAGTGATAGAACGCGCGGAATTAATAATAACGGTGAAAAACCCGCACCGAGGATCTTAATTTCGTTCGTTTTTCGATGAACTCGGTAATTCTGCCATATCTTCCTGGAAAATCATTATTTTTATCTGTGCCCAAGTGTTTTCGATGCACTGTGCTCCGCTGATTACGAATATGACGATGGTTTTTCGATAAACTCATTAGAAAACTAGAAATCTGCATGGGAAAAAAGTGATCACAGATCAACGTCCTTTTCGCTCTAGGACCGATATTTCGCGAGAAAAACGCGAAAAACTTTTTGCATCATTTCTCGGACTTCGCATATAGTTTTAATTATGTATTTTTGGCCGCTGAACAGGAATATAACATTATTTCAGTAATTGAACGCGCGGAATTAATAATAACGGTGAAAAACCCGCACCGAGGATCTTAATTTTGTTCGTTTTTCGATGAACTCGGTAATTCTGCCATATCTTCCTGGAAAATCATGATTTTTATCTGTGCCCAAGTGTTTTCGATGCACTGTGCTCCGCTGATTACGAATATGACGATGGTTTTCCGATAAACCCATTAGGAAACTAGAAATCCGCATGGTAAAAAAGTGATCACAGATCAACGTCCTTTTCGCTCTAGGACCGATATTTCGCGAGAAAAACGCGAAAAACTTTTTGCATCATTTCTCGGACTTCGCATATAGTTTTTAGTATGTATTTTTGGCCGCTGAACAGGAATATAACATTATTTCAGTGATAGAACGCGCGGAATTAATAATAACGGTGAAAAACCCGCACCGAGGATCTTAATTTTGTTCGTTTTTCGATGAACTCGGTAATTCTGCCATATCTTCCTGGAAAATCATTATTTTTATCTGTGCCCAAGTGTTTTCGATGCACTGTGCTCCGCTGATTACGAATATGACGACGGTTTTTCAATAAACTCATTAGGAAACTAGAAATCTGCATGGGGAAAAAAGTGATCACAGATCAACGTCCTTTTCGCTCTAGGACCGATATTTCGCGAGGAAAACGCGAAAAACTTTTTGCATCATTTCTCGGACTTCGCATATAGTTTTCATTATGTATTTTTGGCCGCTGAACAGGAATATAACATTATTTCAGTGATTGAACGCGCGGAATTAATAATAACGGTGAAAAACCCGCACCGAGGATCTTAATTTTGTTCGTTTTTCGATGAACTCGGTAATTCTGCCATATCTTCCTGGAAAATCATTATTTTTATCTGTGCCCAAGTGTTTTCGATGCACTGTGCTCCGCTGATTACGAATATGACGATGGTTTTTTGATAAACTCATTAGGAAGCTAGAAATCCGCATAGGAAAAAAATGATCACAGATCAACGTCCTTTTCGCTCTAGGACCGATATTTCGCGAGAAAAACGCGAAAAACTTTTTGCATCATTTCTCGGACTTCGCATATAGTTTTAATTATGTATTTTTGGCCGCTGAACAGGAATATAACATTATTTCAGTGATTGAACGCGCGGAATTAATAAAAACGGTGAAAAACCCGCACCGAGGATCTTAATTTTGTTCGTTTTTCGATGAACTCGGTAATTCTGCGATATCTTCCTGGAAAATCATTATTTTTATCTGTGCTCAAGTGTTTTCGATGCACTGTGCTCCGCTGATTACGAATATGACGACGGTTTTTCGATAAACTCATTAGGAAACTAGAAATCCGCATGGGAAAAAAGTGATCACAGATCAACGTCCTTTTCGCTCTAGGACCGATATTTCGCGAGAAAAACGCGAAAAACTTTTTGCATCATTTCTCGGACTTCGCATATAGTTTTTATTATGTATTTTTGGCCGCTGAACAGGAATATAACACTATTTCAGTGATAGAACGCGCGGAATTAATAATAACGGTGAAAAACCCGCACCGAGGATCTTAATTTCGTTCGTTTTTCGATGAACTCGGTAATTCTGCCATATCTTCCTGGAAAATCATTATTTTTATCTGTGCCCAAGTGTTTTCGATGCACTGTGCTCCGCTGATTACGAATATGACGATGGTTTTTCGATAAACTCATTAGAAAACTAGAAATCTGCATGGGAAAAAAGTGATCACAGATCAACGTCCTTTTCGCTCTAGGACCGATATTTCGCGAGAAAAACGCGAAAAACTTTTTGCATCATTTCTCGGACTTCGCATATAGTTTTAATTATGTATTTTTGGCCGCTGAACAGGAATATAACATTATTTCAGTAATTGAACGCGCGGAATTAATAATAACGGTGAAAAACCCGCACCGAGGATCTTAATTTTGTTCGTTTTTCGATGAACTCGGTAATTCTGCCATATCTTCCTGGAAAATCATTATTTTTATCTGTGCCCAAGTGTTTTCGATGCACTGTGCTCCGCTGATTACGAATATGACGACGGTTTTTCGATAAACTCATTAGGAAACTAGAAATCCGCATGGGAAAAAAGTGATCACAGATCAGCGTCCTTTTCGCTCTAGGACCGATATTTCGCGAGAAAAACGCGAAAAACTTTTTGCATCATTTCTCGGACTTCGCATATAGTTTTTATTATGTATTTTTGGCCGCTGAACAGGAATATAACATTATTTCAGTGATTGAACGCGCGGAATTAATAATAACGGTGAAAAACTCGCACCGAGGATCTTAATTTTGTTCGTTTTTCGATGAACTCGGTAATTCTGCCATATCTTCCTGGAAAATCATTATTTTTATCTGTGCCCAAGTGTTTTCGATGCGCTGTGCTCCGCTGATTACGAATATGACGATGGTTTTTCGATAAACTCATTAGAAAACTAGAAATCTGCATGGGAAAAAAGTGATCACAGATCAACGTCCTTTTCGCTCTAGGACCGATATTTCGCGAGAAAAACGCGAAAAACTTTTTGCATCATTTCTCGGACTTCGCATATAGTTTTAATTATGTATTTTTGGCCGCTGAACAGGAATATAAAATTATTTCAGTGATTGAACGCGCGGAATTAATAATAACGGTGAAAAACCCGCACCGAGGGTCTTAATTTTGTTCGTTTTTCGATGAACTCGGTAATTCTGCCATATCTTCCTGGAACATCATTATTTTTATCTGTGCCCAAGTGTTTTCGATGCACTGTGCTCCGCTGATTACGAATATGACGAAGGTTTTTCGATAAACTCATTAGGAAACTAGAAATCCGCATGGGAAAAAAGTGATCACAGATCAGCGTCCTTTTCGCTCTAGGACCGATATTTCGCGAGAAAAACGCGAAAAACTTTTTGCATCATTTCTCGGACTTCGCATATAGTTTTTATTATGTATTTTTGGCCGCTGAACAGGAATATAACATTATTTCAGTGATTGAACGCGCGGAATTAATAATAACGGTGAAAAACTCGCACCGAGGATCTTAATTTTGTTCGTTTTTCGATGAACTCGGTAATTCTGCCATATCTCCCTGGAAAATCATTATTTTTATCTGTGCCCAAGTGTTTTCGATGCACTGTGCTCCGCTGATTACGAATATGACGATGGTTTTTCGATAAACTCATTAGGAAACTAGAAATCCGCATGGGAAAAAAGTGATCACAGATCAGCGTCCTTTTCGCTCTAGGACCGATATTTCGCGAGAAAAACGCGAAAAACTTTTTGCATCATTTCTCGGACTTCGCATATAGTTTTTATTATGTATTTTTGGCCGCCGAACAGGAATATAACATTATTTCAGTGATTGAACGCGCGGAATTAATAATAACGGTGAAAAACCCGCACCGAGGATCTTAATTTTGTTCGTTTTTCGATGAACTCGGTAATTCTGCCATATCTTCCTGGAAAATCATGATTTTTATCTGTGCCCAAGTGTTTTCGATGCACTGTGCTCCGCTGATTACGAATATGACGATGGTTTTTCGATAAACTCATTAGGAAACTAGAAATCCGCATGGGAAATAAGTGATCACAGATCAGCGTCCTTTTCGCTCTAGGACCGATATTTCGCGAGAAAAACGCGAAAAACTTTTTGCATCATTTCTCGGACTTCGCATATAGTTTTTATTATGTATTTTTGGCCGCTGAACAGGAATATAACATTATTTCAGTGATTGAACGCGCGGAATTAATAATAACGGTGAAAAACTCGCACCGAGGATCTTAATTTTGTTCGTTTTTCGATGAACTCGGTAATTCTGCCATATCTCCCTGGAAAATCATTATTTTTATCTGTGCCCAAGTGTTTTCGATGCACTGTGCTCCGCTGATTACGAATATGACGATGGTTTTTCGATAAACTCATTAGGAAACTAGAAATCCGCATGGGAAAAAAGTGATCACAGATCAGCGTCCTTTTCGCTCTAGGACCGATATTTCGCGAGAAAAACGCGAAAAACTTTTTGCATCATTTCTCGGACTTCGCATATAGTTTTTATTATGTATTTTTGGCCGCCGAACAGGAATATAACATTATTTCAGTGATTGAACGCGCGGAATTAATAATAACGGTGAAAAACCCGCACCGAGGATCTTAATTTTGTTCGTTTTTCGATGAACTCGGTAATTCTGCCATATCTTCCTGGAAAACCATTATTTTTATCTGTGCCCAAGTGTTTTCGATGCACTGTGCTCCGCTGATTACGAATATGACGATGGTTTTTCGATAAACTCATTAGAAAACTAGAAATCTGCATGGGAAAAAAGTGATCACAGATTAACGTCCTTTTCGCTCTAGGACCGATATTTCGCGAGAAAAACGCGAAAAACTTTTTGCATCATTTCTCGGACTTCGCATATAGTTTTAATTATGTATTTTTGGCCGCTGAACAGGAATATAACATTATTTCAGTGATTGAACGCGCGGAATTAATAATAACGGTGAAAAACCCGCACCGAGGATCTTAATTTTGTTCGTTTTTCGATGAACTCGGTAATTCTGCCATATCTTCCTGGAACATCATTATTTTTATCTGTGCCCAAGTGTTTTCGATGCACTGTGCTCCGCTGATTACGAATATGACGAAGGTTTTTCGATAAACTCATTAGGAAACTAGAAATCCGCATGGGAAAAAAGTGATCACAGATCAGCGTCCTTTTCGCTCTAGGACCGATATTTCGCGAGAAAAACGCGAAAAACTTTTTGCATCATTTCTCGGACTTCGCATATAGTTTTTATTATGTATTTTTGGCCGCTGAACAGGAATATAACATTATTTCAGTGATAGAACGCGCGGAATTAATAATAACGGTGAAAAACCCGCACCGAGGATCTTAATTTTGTTCGTTTTTCGATGAACTCGGTAATTCTGCCATATCTTCCTGGAAAATCATTATTTTTATCTGTGCCCAAGTGTTTTCGATGCACTGTGCTCCGCTGATTACGAATATGACGATGGTTTTTCGATAAACTCATTAGGAAACTAGAAATCCGCATGGGAAAAAAGTGATCACAGATCAGCGTCCTTTTCGCTCTAGGACCGATATTTCGCTAGAAAAACGCGAAAAACTTTTTGCATCATCTCTCGGACTTCGCATATAGTTTTTATTATGTATTTTTGGCCGCTGAACAGGAATATAACATTATTTCAGTAATAGAATGTGCGGAATTAATAATAACGGTAAAAAACCCGCACCGAGGATCTTAATTTTGTTCGTTTTTCGGAGAACTCGGTAATTCTGCTATATCTTCCTGGAAAATCATCATTTTCATCTGTGCCCAAGTGTTTTCAATGCACTGTGCTCCGCTGATTACGGATATGACGATGGTTTTTCGATAAACTCATTAGGAAGCTAGAAATCCGCATGGGAAAAAAGTGATCACAGATCAACGTCCTTTTTGCTCTAGGACCAATATTTCGCGAGAAAAACGCGAAAAACTTTTTGCATCATTTCTCGGACTTCGCATATAGTTTTTATTATGTATTTTTGGCCGCTGAACAGGAATATAACATTATTTCAGTGATAGAACGCGCGGAATTATTAATAACGGTGAAAAACCCGCACCGAGGATCTTAATTTTGTTCGTTTTTCGATGAACTCGGTAATTCTGCCATATCTTCCTGGAAAATCATTATTTTTATCTGTGCCCAAGTGTTTTCGATGCACTGTGCTCCGCTGATTACGAATATGACGATGGTTTTTCGATAAACTCATTAGGAAACTAGAAATACGCATGGGAAAAAAGTGATCACAGATCAGCGTCCTTTTCGCTCTAGGACCGATATTTCGCGAGAAAAACGCAAAAAACTTTTTGCATCATTTCTCGGACTTCGCATATAGTTTTTATTATGTATTTTTGGCCGCTGAACAGGAATATAACACTATTTTAGTGATAGAACGCGCGGAATTAATAATAACGGTGAAAAACCCGCACCGAGGATCTTAATTTCGTTCGTTTTTCGATGAACTCGGTAATTCTGCCATATCTTCCTGGAAAATCATGATTTTTATCTGTGCCCAAGTGTTTTCGATGCACTGTGCTCCGCTGATTACGAATATGACGATGGTTTTCCGATAAACTCATTAGGAAACTAGAAATCCGCATGGGAAAAAAGTGATCACAGATCAACGTCCTTTGCGCTCTAGGACCGATATTTCGCGAGAAAAACGCGAAAAACTTTTTGCATCATTTCTCGGACTTCGCATATAGTTTTTAGTATGTATTTTTGGCCGCTGAACAGGAATATAACATTATTTCAGTGATAGAACGCGCGGAATTAATAATAACGGTGAAAAACCCGCACCGAGGATCTTAATTTTGTTCGTTTTTCGATGAACTCGGTAATTCTGCCATATCTTCCTGGAAAATCATTATTTTTATCTGTGCCCGAGTGTTTTCGATGCACTGTGCTCCGCTGATTACGAATATGACGACGGTTTTTCAATAAACTCATTAGGAAACTAGAAATCTGCATGGGAAAAAAGTGATCACAGATCAACGTCCTTTTCGCTCTAGGACCGATATTTCGCGAGAAAAACGCGAAAAACTTTTTGCATCATTTCTCGGACTTCGCATATAGTTTTAATTATGTATTTTTGGCCGCTGAACAGGAATATAACATTATTTCAGTGATTGAACGCGCGGAATTAATAATAACGGTGAAAAACCCGCACCGAGGATCTTAATTTTGTTCGTTTTTCGATGAACTCGGTAATTCTGCCATATCTTCCTGGAAAATCATTATTTTTATCTGTGCCCAAGTGTTTTCGATGCACTGTGCTCCGCTGATTACGAATATGACGACGGTTTTTCGATAAACTCATTAGGAAACTAGAAATCCGCATGGGAAAAAAGTGATCACAGATCAGCGTCCTTTTCGCTCTAGGACCGATATTTCGCGAGAAAAACGCGAAAAACTTTTTGCATCATTTCTCGGACTTCGCATATAGTTTTAATTATGTATTTTTGGCCGCTGAACAGGAATATAACATTATTTCAGTGATTGAACGCGCGGAATTAATAATAACGGTGAAAAACCCGCACCGAGGATCTTAATTTTGTTCGTTTTTCGATGAACTCGGTAATTCTGCCATATCTTCCTGGAACATCATTATTTTTATCTGTGCCCAAGTGTTTTCGATGCACTGTGCTCCGCTGATTACGAATATGACGAAGGTTTTTCGATAAACTCATTAGGAAACTAGAAATCCGCATGGGAAAAAAGTGATCACAGATCAGCGTCCTTTTCGCTCTAGGACCGATATTTCGCGAGAAAAACGCGAAAAACTTTTTGCATCATTTCTCGGACTTCGCATATAGTTTTTATTATGTATTTTTGGCCGCTGAACAGGAATATAACATTATTTCAGTGATAGAACGCGCGGAATTAATAATAACGGTGAAAAACCCGCACCGAGGATCTTAATTTTGTTCGTTTTTCGATGAACTCGGTAATTCTGCCATATCTTCCTGGAAAATCATTATTTTTATCTGTGCCCAAGTGTTTTCGATGCACTGTGCTCCGCTGATTACGAATATGACGATGGTTTTTCGATAAACTCATTAGGAAACTAGAAATCCGCATGGGAAAAAAGTGATCACAGATCAGCGTCCTTTTCGCTCTAGGACCGATATTTCGCTAGAAAAACGCGAAAAACTTTTTGCATCATCTCTCGGACTTCGCATATAGTTTTTATTATGTATTTTTGGCCGCTGAACAGGAATATAACATTATTTTAGTAATAGAATGTGCGGAATTAATAATAACGGTAAAAAACCCGCACCGAGGATCTTAATTTTGTTCGTTTTTCGGAGAACTTGGTAATTCTGCTATATCTTCCTGGAAAATCATCATTTTCATCTGTGCCCAAGTGTTTTCAATGCACTGTGCTCCGCTGATTACGGATATGACGATGGTTTTTCGATAAACTCATTAGGAAGCTAGAAATCCGCATGGGAAAAAAGTGATCACAGATCAACGTCCTTTTTGCTCTAGGACCGATATTTCAAGAGAAAAACGCGAAAAACTTTTTGCATCATTTCTCGGACTTCGCATATAGTTTTTATTATGTATTTTTGGCCGCTGAACAGGAATATAACATTATTTCAGTGATAGAACGCGCGGAATTATTAATAACGGTGAAAAACCCGCACCGAGGATCTTAATTTTGTTCGTTTTTCGATGAACTCGGTAATTCTGCCATATCTTCCTGGAAAATCATTATTTTTATCTGTGCCCAAGTGTTTTCGATGCACTGTGCTCCGCTGATTACGAATATGACGATGGTTTTTCGATAAACTCATTAGGAAACTAGAAATACGCATGGGAAAAAAGTGATCACAGATCAGCGTCCTTTTCGCTCTAGGACCGATATTTCGCGAGAAAAACGCAAAAAACTTTTTGCATCATTTCTCGGACTTCGCATATAGTTTTTATTATGTATTTTTGGCCGCTGAACAGGAATATAACACTATTTTAGTGATAGAACGCGCGGAATTAATAATAACGGTGAAAAACCCGCACCGAGGATCTTAATTTCGTTCGTTTTTCGATGAACTCGGTAATTCTGCCATATCTTCCTGGAAAATCATGATTTTTATCTGTGCCCAAGTGTTTTCGATGCACTGTGCTCCGCTGATTACGAATATGACGATGGTTTTCCGATAAACTCATTAGGAAACTAGAAATCCGCATGGTAAAAAAGTGATCACAGATCAACGTCCTTTTCGCTCTAGGACCGATATTTCGCGAGAAAAACGCGAAAAACTTTTTGCATCATTTCTCGGACTTCGCATATAGTTTTTAGTATGTATTTTTGGCCGCTGAACAGGAATATAACATTATTTCAGTGATAGAACGCGCGGAATTAATAATAACGGTGAAAAACCCGCACCGAGGATCTTAATTTTGTTCGTTTTTCGATGAACTCGGTAATTCTGCCATATCTTCCTGGAAAATCATTATTTTTATCTGTGCCCAAGTGTTTTCGATGCACTGTGCTCCGCTGATTACGAATATGACGACGGTTTTTCAATAAACTCATTAGGAAACTAGAAATCTGCATGGGAAAAAAGTGATCACAGATCAACGTCCTTTTCGCTCTAGGACCGATATTTCGCGAGAAAAACGCGAAAAACTTTTTGCATCATTTCTCGGACTTCGCATATAGTTTTCATTATGTATTTTTGGCCGCTGAACAGGAATATAACATTATTTCAGTGATTGAACGCGCGGAATTAATAATAACGGTGAAAAACCCGCACCGAGGATCTTAATTTTGTTCGTTTTTCGATGAACTCGGTAATTCTGCCATATCTTCCTGGAAAATCATTATTTTTATCTGTGCCCAAGTGTTTTCGATGCACTGTGCTCCGCTGATTACGAATATGACGATGGTTTTTTGATAAACTCATTAGGAAACTAGAAATCCGCATGGGAAAAAAGTGATCACAGATCAACGTCCATTTCGCTCTAGGACCGATATTTCGCGAGAAAAACGCGAAAAACTTTTTGCATCATCTCTCGGACTTCGCATATAGTTTTAAATATGTATTTTTGGCCGCTGAACAGGAATATAACATTATTTCAGTGATAGAACGCGCGGAATTAATAATAACGGTGAAAAACCCGCACCGAGGATCTTAATTTCGTTCGTTTTTCGATGAACTCGGTAATTCTGCCATATCTTCCTGGAAAATCATGATTTTTATCTGTGCCCAAGTGTTTTCGATGCACTGTGCTCCGCTGATTACGAATATGACGATGGTTTTCCGATAAACTCATTAGGAAACTAGAAATCCGCATGGTAAAAAAGTGATCACAGATCAACGTCCTTTTCGCTCTAGGACCGATATTTCGCGAGAAAAACGCGAAAAACTTTTTGCATCATTTCTCGGACTTCGCATATAGTTTTTAGTATGTATTTTTGGCCGCTGAACAGGAATATAACATTATTTCAGTGATAGAACGCGCGGAATTAATAATAACGGTGAAAAACCCGCACCGAGGATCTTAATTTTGTTCGTTTTTCGATGAACTCGGTAATTCTGCCATATCTTCCTGGAAAATCATTATTTTTATCTGTGCCCAAGTGTTTTCGATGCACTGTGCTCCGCTGATTACGAATATGACGACGGTTTTTCAATAAACTCATTAGGAAACTAGAAATCTGCATGGGAAAAAAGTGATCACAGATCAACGTCCTTTTCGCTCTAGGACCGATATTTCGCGAGGAAAACGCGAAAAACTTTTTGCATCATTTCTCGGACTTCGCATATAGTTTTCATTATGTATTTTTGGCCGCTGAACAGGAATATAACATTATTTCAGTGATTGAACGCGCGGAATTAATAATAACGGTGAAAAACCCGCACCGAGGATCTTAATTTTGTTCGTTTTTCGATGAACTCGGTAATTCTGCCATATCTTCCTGGAAAATCATTATTTTTATCTGTGCCCAAGTGTTTTCGATGCACTGTGCTCCGCTGATTACGAATATGACGATGGTTTTTTGATAAACTCATTAGGAAGCTAGAAATCCGCATAGGAAAAAAATGATCACAGATCAACGTCCTTTTCGCTCTAGGACCGATATTTCGCGAGAAAAACGCGAAAAACTTTTTGCATCATTTCTCGGACTTCGCATATAGTTTTAATTATGTATTTTTGGCCGCTGAACAGGAATATAACATTATTTCAGTAATTGAACGCGCGGAATTAATAATAACGGTGAAAAACCCGCACCGAGGATCTTAATTTTGTTCGTTTTTCGATGAACTCGGTAATTCTGCCATATCTTCCTGGAAAATCATTATTTTTATCTGTGCCCAAGTGTTTTCGATGCACTGTGCTCCGCTGATTACGAATATGACGACGGTTTTTCGATAAACTCATTAGGAAACTAGAAATCCGCATGGGAAAAAAGTGATCACAGATCAGCGTCCTTTTCGCTCTAGGACCGATATTTCGCGAGAAAAACGCGAAAAACTTTTTGCATCATTTCTCGGACTTCGCATATAGTTTTTATTATGTATTTTTGGCCGCTGAACAGGAATATAACATTATTTCAGTGATTGAACGCGCGGAATTAATAATAACGGTGAAAAACTCGCACCGAGGATCTTAATTTTGTTCGTTTTTCGATGAACTCGGTAATTCTGCCATATCTTCCTGGAAAATCATTATTTTTATCTGTGCCCAAGTGTTTTCGATGCGCTGTGCTCCGCTGATTACGAATATGACGATGGTTTTTCGATAAACTCATTAGAAAACTAGAAATCTGCATGGGAAAAAAGTGATCACAGATCAACGTCCTTTTCGCTCTAGGACCGATATTTCGCGAGAAAAACGCGAAAAACTTTTTGCATCATTTCTCGGACTTCGCATATAGTTTTAATTATGTATTTTTGGCCGCTGAACAGGAATATAAAATTATTTCAGTGATTGAACGCGCGGAATTAATAATAACGGTGAAAAACCCGCACCGAGGGTCTTAATTTTGTTCGTTTTTCGATGAACTCGGTAATTCTGCCATATCTTCCTGGAACATCATTATTTTTATCTGTGCCCAAGTGTTTTCGATGCACTGTGCTCCGCTGATTACGAATATGACGAAGGTTTTTCGATAAACTCATTAGGAAACTAGAAATCCGCATGGGAAAAAAGTGATCACAGATCAGCGTCCTTTTCGCTCTAGGACCGATATTTCGCGAGAAAAACGCGAAAAACTTTTTGCATCATTTCTCGGACTTCGCATATAGTTTTTATTATGTATTTTTGGCCGCTGAACAGGAATATAACATTATTTCAGTGATTGAACGCGCGGAATTAATAATAACGGTGAAAAACTCGCACCGAGGATCTTAATTTTGTTCGTTTTTCGATGAACTCGGTAATTCTGCCATATCTCCCTGGAAAATCATTATTTTTATCTGTGCCCAAGTGTTTTCGATGCACTGTGCTCCGCTGATTACGAATATGACGATGGTTTTTCGATAAACTCATTAGGAAACTAGAAATCCGCATGGGAAAAAAGTGATCACAGATCAGCGTCCTTTTCGCTCTAGGACCGATATTTCGCGAGAAAAACGCGAAAAACTTTTTGCATCATTTCTCGGACTTCGCATATAGTTTTTATTATGTATTTTTGGCCGCCGAACAGGAATATAACATTATTTCAGTGATTGAACGCGCGGAATTAATAATAACGGTGAAAAACCCGCACCGAGGATCTTAATTTTGTTCGTTTTTCGATGAACTCGGTAATTCTGCCATATCTTCCTGGAAAATCATGATTTTTATCTGTGCCCAAGTGTTTTCGATGCACTGTGCTCCGCTGATTACGAATATGACGATGGTTTTTCGATAAACTCATTAGGAAACTAGAAATCCGCATGGGAAATAAGTGATCACAGATCAGCGTCCTTTTCGCTCTAGGACCGATATTTCGCGAGAAAAACGCGAAAAACTTTTTGCATCATTTCTCGGACTTCGCATATAGTTTTTATTATGTATTTTTAGCCGCTGAACAGGAATATAACATTATTTCAGTGATTGAACGCGCGGAATTAATAATAACGGTGAAAAACTCGCACCGAGGATCTTAATTTTGTTCGTTTTTCGATGAACTCGGTAATTCTGCCATATCTCCCTGGAAAATCATTATTTTTATCTGTGCCCAAGTGTTTTCGATGCACTGTGCTCCGCTGATTACGAATATGACGATGGTTTTTCGATAAACTCATTAGGAAACTAGAAATCCGCATGGGAAAAAAGTGATCACAGATCAGCGTCCTTTTCGCTCTAGGACCGATATTTCGCGAGAAAAACGCGAAAAACTTTTTGCATCATTTCTCGGACTTCGCATATAGTTTTTATTATGTATTTTTGGCCGCCGAACAGGAATATAACATTATTTCAGTGATTGAACGCGCGGAATTAATAATAACGGTGAAAAACCCGCACCGAGGATCTTAATTTTGTTCGTTTTTCGATGAACTCGGTAATTCTGCCATATCTTCCTGGAAAACCATTATTTTTATCTGTGCCCAAGTGTTTTCGATGCACTGTGCTCCGCTGATTACGAATATGACGATGGTTTTTCGATAAACTCATTAGAAAACTAGAAATCTGCATGGGAAAAAAGTGATCACAGATTAACGTCCTTTTCGCTCTAGGACCGATATTTCGCGAGAAAAACGCGAAAAACTTTTTGCATCATTTCTCGGACTTCGCATATAGTTTTAATTATGTATTTTTGGCCGCTGAACAGGAATATAACATTATTTCAGTGATTGAACGCGCGGAATTAATAATAACGGTGAAAAACCCGCACCGAGGATCTTAATTTTGTTCGTTTTTCGATGAACTCGGTAATTCTGCCATATCTTCCTGGAAAATCATTATTTTTATCTGTGCCCAAGTGTTTTCGATGCACTGTGCTCCGCTGATTACGAATATGACGATGGTTTTTCGATAAACTCATTAGGAAACTAGAAATCCGCATGGGAAAAAAGTGATCACAGATCAGCGTCCTTTTCGCTCTAGGACCGATATTTCGCTAGAAAAACGCGAAAAACTTTTTGCATCATCTCTCGGACTTCGCATATAGTTTTTATTATGTATTTTTGGCCGCTGAACAGGAATATAACATTATTTCAGTAATAGAATGTGCGGAATTAATAATAACGGTAAAAAACCCGCACCGAGGATCTTAATTTTGTTCGTTTTTCGGAGAACTCGGTAATTCTGCTATATCTTCCTGGAAAATCATCATTTTCATCTGTGCCCAAGTGTTTTCAATGCACTGTGCTCCGCTGATTACGGATATGACGATGGTTTTTCGATAAACTCATTAGGAAGCTAGAAATCCGCATGGGAAAAAAGTGATCACAGATCAACGTCCTTTTTGCTCTAGGACCAATATTTCGCGAGAAAAACGCGAAAAACTTTTTGCATCATTTCTCGGACTTCGCATATAGTTTTTATTATGTATTTTTGGCCGCTGAACAGGAATATAACATTATTTCAGTGATAGAACGCGCGGAATTATTAATAACGGTGAAAAACCCGCACCGAGGATCTTAATTTTGTTCGTTTTTCGATGAACTCGGTAATTCTGCCATATCTTCCTGGAAAATCATTATTTTTATCTGTGCCCAAGTGTTTTCGATGCACTGTGCTCCGCTGATTACGAATATGACGATGGTTTTTCGATAAACTCATTAGGAAACTAGAAATACGCATGGGAAAAAAGTGATCACAGATCAGCGTCCTTTTCGCTCTAGGACCGATATTTCGCGAGAAAAACGCAAAAAACTTTTTGCATCATTTCTCGGACTTCGCATATAGTTTTTATTATGTATTTTTGGCCGCTGAACAGGAATATAACACTATTTTAGTGATAGAACGCGCGGAATTAATAATAACGGTGAAAAACCCGCACCGAGGATCTTAATTTCGTTCGTTTTTCGATGAACTCGGTAATTCTGCCATATCTTCCTGGAAAATCATGATTTTTATCTGTGCCCAAGTGTTTTCGATGCACTGTGCTCCGCTGATTACGAATATGACGATGGTTTTCCGATAAACTCATTAGGAAACTAGAAATCCGCATGGGAAAAAAGTGATCACAGATCAACGTCCTTTGCGCTCTAGGACCGATATTTCGCGAGAAAAACGCGAAAAACTTTTTGCATCATTTCTCGGACTTCGCATATAGTTTTTAGTATGTATTTTTGGCCGCTGAACAGGAATATAACATTATTTCAGTGATAGAACGCGCGGAATTAATAATAACGGTGAAAAACCCGCACCGAGGATCTTAATTTTGTTCGTTTTTCGATGAACTCGGTAATTCTGCCATATTTTCCTGGAAAATCATTATTTTTATCTGTGCCCGAGTGTTTTCGATGCACTGTGCTCCGCTGATTACGAATATGACGACGGTTTTTCAATAAACTCATTAGGAAACTAGAAATCTGCATGGGAAAAAAGTGATCACAGATCAACGTCCTTTTCGCTCTAGGACCGATATTTCGCGAGAAAAACGCGAAAAACTTTTTGCATCATTTCTCGGACTTCGCATATAGTTTTAATTATGTATTTTTGGCCGCTGAACAGGAATATAACATTATTTCAGTGATTGAACGCGCGGAATTAATAATAACGGTGAAAAACCCGCACCGAGGATCTTAATTTTGTTCGTTTTTCGATGAACTCGGTAATTCTGCCATATCTTCCTGGAAAATCATTATTTTTATCTGTGCCCAAGTGTTTTCGATGCACTGTGCTCCGCTGATTACGAATATGACGACGGTTTTTCGATAAACTCATTAGGAAACTAGAAATCCGCATGGGAAAAAAGTGATCACAGATCAGCGTCCTTTTCGCTCTAGGACCGATATTTCGCGAGAAAAACGCGAAAAACTTTTTGCATCATTTCTCGGACTTCGCATATAGTTTTAATTATGTATTTTTGGCCGCTGAACAGGAATATAACATTATTTCAGTGATTGAACGCGCGGAATTAATAATAACGGTGAAAAACCCGCACCGAGGATCTTAATTTTGTTCGTTTTTCGATGAACTCGGTAATTCTGCCATATCTTCCTGGAACATCATTATTTTTATCTGTGCCCAAGTGTTTTCGATGCACTGTGCTCCGCTGATTACGAATATGACGAAGGTTTTTCGATAAACTCATTAGGAAACTAGAAATCCGCATGGGAAAAAAGTGATCACAGATCAGCGTCCTTTTCGCTCTAGGACCGATATTTCGCGAGAAAAACGCGAAAAACTTTTTGCATCATTTCTCGGACTTCGCATATAGTTTTTATTATGTATTTTTGGCCGCTGAACAGGAATATAACATTATTTCAGTGATAGAACGCGCGGAATTAATAATAACGGTGAAAAACCCGCACCGAGGATCTTAATTTTGTTCGTTTTTCGATGAACTCGGTAATTCTGCCATATCTTCCTGGAAAATCATTATTTTTATCTGTGCCCAAGTGTTTTCGATGCACTGTGCTCCGCTGATTACGAATATGACGATGGTTTTTCGATAAACTCATTAGGAAACTAGAAATCCGCATGGGAAAAAAGTGATCACAGATCAGCGTCCTTTTCGCTCTAGGACCGATATTTCGCTAGAAAAACGCGAAAAACTTTTTGCATCATCTCTCGGACTTCGCATATAGTTTTTATTATGTATTTTTGGCCGCTGAACAGGAATATAACATTATTTTAGTAATAGAATGTGCGGAATTAATAATAACGGTAAAAAACCCGCACCGAGGATCTTAATTTTGTTCGTTTTTCGGAGAACTCGGTAATTCTGCTATATCTTCCTGGAAAATCATCATTTTCATCTGTGCCCAAGTGTTTTCAATGCACTGTGCTCCGCTGATTACGGATATGACGATGGTTTTTCGATAAACTCATTAGGAAGCTAGAAATCCGCATGGGAAAAAAGTGATCACAGATCAACGTCCTTTTTGCTCTAGGACCGATATTTCAAGAGAAAAACGCGAAAAACTTTTTGCATCATTTCTCGGACTTCGCATATAGTTTTTATTATGTATTTTTGGCCGCTGAACAGGAATATAACATTATTTCAGTGATAGAACGCGCGGAATTATTAATAACGGTGAAAAACCCGCACCGAGGATCTTAATTTTGTTCGTTTTTCGATGAACTCGGTAATTCTGCCATATCTTCCTGGAAAATCATTATTTTTATCTGTGCCCAAGTGTTTTCGATGCACTGTGCTCCGCTGATTACGAATATGACGATGGTTTTTCGATAAACTCATTAGGAAACTAGAAATACGCATGGGAAAAAAGTGATCACAGATCAGCGTCCTTTTCGCTCTAGGACCGATATTTCGCGAGAAAAACGCAAAAAACTTTTTGCATCATTTCTCGGACTTCGCATATAGTTTTTATTATGTATTTTTGGCCGCTGAACAGGAATATAACACTATTTTAGTGATAGAACGCGCGGAATTAATAATAACGGTGAAAAACCCGCACCGAGGATCTTAATTTCGTTCGTTTTTCGATGAACTCGGTAATTCTGCCATATCTTCCTGGAAAATCATGATTTTTATCTGTGCCCAAGTGTTTTCGATGCACTGTGCTCCGCTGATTACGAATATGACGATGGTTTTCCGATAAACTCATTAGGAAACTAGAAATCCGCATGGTAAAAAAGTGATCACAGATCAACGTCCTTTTCGCTCTAGGACCGATATTTCGCGAGAAAAACGCGAAAAACTTTTTGCATCATTTCTCGGACTTCGCATATAGTTTTTAGTATGTATTTTTGGCCGCTGAACAGGAATATAACATTATTTCAGTGATAGAACGCGCGGAATTAATAATAACGGTGAAAAACCCGCACCGAGGATCTTAATTTTGTTCGTTTTTCGATGAACTCGGTAATTCTGCCATATCTTCCTGGAAAATCATTATTTTTATCTGTGCCCAAGTGTTTTCGATGCACTGTGCTCCGCTGATTACGAATATGACGACGGTTTTTCAATAAACTCATTAGGAAACTAGAAATCTGCATGGGAAAAAAGTGATCACAGATCAACGTCCTTTTCGCTCTAGGACCGATATTTCGCGAGAAAAACGCGAAAAACTTTTTGCATCATTTCTCGGACTTCGCATATAGTTTTCATTATGTATTTTTGGCCGCTGAACAGGAATATAACATTATTTCAGTGATTGAACGCGCGGAATTAATAATAACGGTGAAAAACCCGCACCGAGGATCTTAATTTTGTTCGTTTTTCGATGAACTCGGTAATTCTGCCATATCTTCCTGGAAAATCATTATTTTTATCTGTGCCCAAGTGTTTTCGATGCACTGTGCTCCGCTGATTACGAATATGACGATGGTTTTTTGATAAACTCATTAGGAAACTAGAAATCCGCATGGGAAAAAAGTGATCACAGATCAACGTCCTTTTCGCTCTAGGACCGATATTTCGCGAGAAAAACGCGAAAAACTTTTTGCATCATCTCTCGGACTTCGCATATAGTTTTAAATATGTATTTTTGGCCGCTGAACAGGAATATAACATTATTTCAGTGATAGAACGCGCGGAATTAATAATAACGGTGAAAAACCCGCACCGAGGATCTTAATTTCGTTCGTTTTTCGATGAACTCGGTAATTCTGCCATATCTTCCTGGAAAATCATGATTTTTATCTGTGCCCAAGTGTTTTCGATGCACTGTGCTCCGCTGATTACGAATATGACGATGGTTTTCCGATAAACTCATTAGGAAACTAGAAATCCGCATGGTAAAAAAGTGATCACAGATCAACGTCCTTTTCGCTCTAGGACCGATATTTCGCGAGAAAAACGCGAAAAACTTTTTGCATCATTTCTCGGACTTCGCATATAGTTTTTAGTATGTATTTTTGGCCGCTGAACAGGAATATAACATTATTTCAGTGATAGAACGCGCGGAATTAATAAAAACGGTGAAAAACCCGCACCGAGGATCTTAATTTTGTTCGTTTTTCGATGAACTCGGTAATTCTGCCATATCTTCCTGGAAAATCATTATTTTTATCTGTGCCCAAGTGTTTTCGATGCACTGTGCTCCGCTGATTACGAATATGACGACGGTTTTTCAATAAACTCATTAGGAAACTAGAAATCTGCATGGGAAAAAAGTGATCACAGATCAACGTCCTTTTCGCTCTAGGACCGATATTTCGCGAGAAAAACGCGAAAAACTTTTTGCATCATTTCTCGGACTTCGCATATAGTTTTAATTATGTATTTTTGGCCGCTGAACAGGAATATAACATTATTTCAGTGATTGAACGCGCGGAATTAATAAAAACGGTGAAAAACCCGCACCGAGGATCTTAATTTTGTTCGTTTTTCGATGAACTCGGTAATTCTGCGATATCTTCCTGGAAAATCATTATTTTTATCTGTGCCCAAGTGTTTTCGATGCACTGTGCTCCGCTGATTACGAATATGACGACGGTTTTTCGATAAACTCATTAGGAAACTAGAAATCCGCATGGGAAAAAAGTGATCACAGATCAGCGTCCTTTTCGCTCTAGGACCGATATTTCGCGAGAAAAACGCGAAAAACTTTTTGCATCATTTCTCGGACTTCGCATATAGTTTTAATTATGTATTTTTGGCCGCTGAACAGGAATATAACATTATTTCAGTGATTGAACGCGCGGAATTAATAATAACGGTGAAAAACCCGCACCGAGGATCTTAATTTTGTTCGTTTTTCGATGAACTCGGTAATTCTGCCATATCTTCCTGGAAAATCATTATTTTTCTCTGTGCCCAAGTGTTTTCAATGCACTGTGCTCCGCTGATTACGAATATGACGATGGTTTTTCGATAAACTCATTAGGAAACTAGAAATCTGCATGGGAAAAAAGTGATCACAGATCAACGTCCTTTTCGCTCTAGGACCGATATTTCGCGAGAAAAACGCGAAAAACTTTTTGCATCATTTCTCGGACTTCGCATATAGTTTTAATTATGTATTTTTGGCCGCTGAACAGGAATATAACATTATTTCAGTGATTGAACGCGCGGAATTAATAATAACGGTGAAAAACCCGCACCGAGGATCTTAATTTTGTTCGTTTTTCGATGAACTCGGTAATTCTGCCATATCTTCCTGGAAAATCATTATTTTTATCTGTGCCCAAGTGTTTTCGATGCACTGTGCTCCGCTGATTACGAATATGACGACGGTTTTTCGATAAACTCATGAGGAAACTAGAAATCCGCATGGGAAAAAAGTGATCACAGATCAGCGTCCTTTTCGCTCTAGGACCGATATTTCGCGAGAAAAACGCGAAAAACTTTTTGCATCATTTCTCGGACTTCGCATATAGTTTTTATTATGTATTTTTGGCCGCTGAACAGGAATATAACATTATTTCAGTGATAGAACGCGCGGAATTAATAATAACGGTGAAAAACCCGCACCGAGGATCTTAATTTTGTTCGTTTTTCGATGAACTCGGTAATTCTGCCATATCTTCCTGGAAAATCATCATTTTTATCTGTGCCCAAGTGTTTTCGATGCACTGTGCTCCGCTGATTATCAATATGACGATGGTTTTTCGATAAACTCATTAGGAAACTAGAAATCCGCATGGGAAAAAAGTGATCACAGATCAGCGTCCTTTTCGCTCTAGGACCGATATTTCGCGAGAAAAACGCAAAAAACTTTTTGCATCATTTCTCGGACTTCGCATATAGTTTTTATTATGTATTTTTGGCCGCTGAACAGGAATATAACACTATTTTAGTGATAGAACGCGCGGAATTAATAATAACGGTGAAAAACCCGCACCGAGGATCTTAATTTCGTTCGTTTTTCGATGAACTCGGTAATTCTGCCATATCTTCCTGGAAAATCATGATTTTTATCTGTGCCCAAGTGTTTTCGATGCACTGTGCTCCGCTGATTACGAATATGACGATGGTTTTCCGATAAACTCATTAGGAAACTAGAAATCCGCATGGGAAAAAAGTGATCACAGATCAACGTCCTTTTCGCTCTAGGACCGATATTTCGCGAGAAAAACGCGAAAAACTTTTTGCATCATCTCTCGGACTTCGCATATAGTTTTAAATATGTATTTTTGGCCGCTGAACAGGAATATAACATTATTTCAGTGATAGAACGCGCGGAATTAATAATAACGGTGAAAAACCCGCACCGAGGATCTTAATTTCGTTCGTTTTTCGATGAACTCGGTAATTCTGCCATATCTTCCTGGAAAATCATGATTTTTATCTGTGCCCAAGTGTTTTCGATGCACTGTGCTCCGCTGATTACGAATATGACGATGGTTTTCCGATAAACCCATTAGGAAACTAGAAATCCGCATGGTAAAAAAGTGATCACAGATCAACGTCCTTTTCGCTCTAGGACCGATATTTCGCGAGAAAAACGCGAAAAACTTTTTGCATCATTTCTCGGACTTCGCATATAGTTTTTAGTATGTATTTTTGGCCGCTGAACAGGAATATAACATTATTTCAGTGATAGAACGCGCGGAATTAATAATAACGGTGAAAAACCCGCACCGAGGATCTTAATTTTGTTCGTTTTTCGATGAACTCGGTAATTCTGCCATATCTTCCTGGAAAATCATTATTTTTATCTGTGCCCAAGTGTTTTCGATGCACTGTGCTCCGCTGATTACGAATATGACGACGGTTTTTCAATAAACTCATTAGGAAACTAGAAATCTGCATGGGAAAAAAGTGATCACAGATCAACGTCCTTTTCGCTCTAGGACCGATATTTCGCGAGGAAAACGCGAAAAACTTTTTGCATCATTTCTCGGACTTCGCATATAGTTTTCATTATGTATTTTTGGCCGCTGAACAGGAATATAACATTATTTCAGTGATTGAACGCGCGGAATTAATAATAACGGTGAAAAACCCGCACCGAGGATCTTAATTTTGTTCGTTTTTCGATGAACTCGGTAATTCTGCCATATCTTCCTGGAAAATCATTATTTTTATCTGTGCCCAAGTGTTTTCGATGCACTGTGCTCCGCTGATTACGAATATGACGATGGTTTTTTGATAAACTCATTAGGAAGCTAGAAATCCGCATAGGAAAAAAATGATCACAGATCAACGTCCTTTTCGCTCTAGGACCGATATTTCGCGAGAAAAACGCGAAAAACTTTTTGCATCATTTCTCGGACTTCGCATATAGTTTTAATTATGTATTTTTGGCCGCTGAACAGGAATATAACATTATTTCAGTGATTGAACGCGCGGAATTAATAAAAACGGTGAAAAACCCGCACCGAGGATCTTAATTTTGTTCGTTTTTCGATGAACTCGGTAATTCTGCGATATCTTCCTGGAAAATCATTATTTTTATCTGTGCCCAAGTGTTTTCGATGCACTGTGCTCCGCTGATTACGAATATGACGACGGTTTTTCGATAAACTCATTAGGAAACTAGAAATCCGCATGGGAAAAAAGTGATCACAGATCAGCGTCCTTTTCGCTCTAGGACCGATATTTCGCGAGAAAAACGCGAAAAACTTTTTGCATCATTTCTCGGACTTCGCATATAGTTTTAATTATGTATTTTTGGCCGCTGAACAGGAATATAACATTATTTCAGTGATTGAACGCGCGGAATTAATAATAACGGTGAAAAACCCGCACCGAGGATCTTAATTTTGTTCGTTTTTCGATGAACTCGGTAATTCTGCCATATCTTCCTGGAAAATCATTATTTTTCTCTGTGCCCAAGTGTTTTCAATGCACTGTGCTCCGCTGATTACGAATATGACGATGGTTTTTCGATAAACTCATTAGGAAACTAGAAATCTGCATGGGAAAAAAGTGATCACAGATCAACGTCCTTTTCGCTCTAGGACCGATATTTCGCGAGAAAAACGCGAAAAACTTTTTGCATCATTTCTCGGACTTCGCATATAGTTTTAATTATGTATTTTTGGCCGCTGAACAGGAATATAACATTATTTCAGTGATTGAACGCGCGGAATTAATAATAACGGTGAAAAACCCGCACCGAGGATCTTAATTTTGTTCGTTTTTCGATGAACTCGGTAATTCTGCCATATCTTCCTGGAAAATCATTATTTTTATCTGTGCCCAAGTGTTTTCGATGCACTGTGCTCCGCTGATTACGAATATGACGACGGTTTTTCGATAAACTCATTAGGAAACTAGAAATCCGCATGGGAAAAAAGTGATCACAGATCAGCGTCCTTTTCGCTCTAGGACCGATATTTCGCGAGAAAAACGCGAAAAACTTTTTGCATCATCTCTCGGACTTCGCATATAGTTTTTATTATGTATTTTTGGCCGCTGAACAGGAATATAACATTATTTCAGTAATAGAATGTGCGGAATTAATAATAACGGTAAAAAACCCGCACCGAGGATCTTAATTTTGTTCGTTTTTCGGAGAACTCGGTAATTCTGCTATATCTTCCTGGAAAATCATCATTTTCATCTGTGCCCAAGTGTTTTCAATGCACTGTGCTCCGCTGATTACGGATATGACGATGGTTTTTCGATAAACTCATTAGGAAGCTAGAAATCCGCATGGGAAAAAAGTGATCACAGATCAACGTCCTTTTTGCTCTAGGACCGATATTTCGCGAGAAAAACGCGAAAAACTTTTTGCATCATTTCTCGGACTTCGCATATAGTTTTTATTATGTATTTTTGGCCGCTGAACAGGAATATAACATTATTTCAGTGATAGAACGCGCGGAATTATTAATAACGGTGAAAAACCCGCACCGAGGATCTTAATTTTGTTCGTTTTTCGATGAACTCGGTAATTCTGCCATATCTTCCTGGAAAATCATTATTTTTATCTGTGCCCAAGTGTTTTCGATGCACTGTGCTCCGCTGATTACGAATATGACGATGGTTTTTCGATAAACTCATTAGGAAACTAGAAATACGCATGGGAAAAAAGTGATCACAGATCAGCGTCCTTTTCGCTCTAGGACCGATATTTCGCGAGAAAAACGCAAAAAACTTTTTGCATCATTTCTCGGACTTCGCATATAGTTTTTATTATGTATTTTTGGCCGCTGAACAGGAATATAACATTATTTCAGTGATTGAACGCGCGGAATTAATAATAACGGTGAAAAACCCGCACCGAGGATCTTAATTTTGTTCGTTTTTCGATGAACTCGGTAATTCTGCCATATCTTCCTGGAAAATCATTATTTTTATCTGTGCCCAAGTGTTTTCGATGCACTGTGCTCCGCTGATTACGAATATGACGATGGTTTTCCGATAAACTCATTAGGAAACTAGAAATCCGCATGGGAAAAAAGTGATCACAGATCAACGTCCTTTTCGCTCTAGGACCGATATTTCGCGAGAAAAACGCGAAAAACTTTTTGCATCATTTCTCGGACTTCGCATATAGTTTTTAGTATGTATTTTTGGCCGCTGAACAGGAATATAACATTATTTCAGTGATAGAACGCGCGGAATTAATAATAACGGTGAAAAACCCGCACCGAGGATCTTAATTTTGTTCGTTTTTCGATGAACTCGGTAATTCTGCCATATCTTCCTGGAAAATCATTATTTTTATCTGTGCCCGAGTGTTTTCGATGCACTGTGCTCCGCTGATTACGAATATTACGACGGTTTTTCAATAAACTCATTAGGAAACTAGAAATCTGCATGGGAAAAAAGTGATCACAGATCAACGTCCTTTTCGCTCTAGGACCGATATTTCGCGAGAAAAACGCGAAAAACTTTTTGCATCATTTCTCGGACTTCGCATATAGTTTTAATTATGTATTTTTGGCCGCTGAACAGGAATATAACATTATTTCAGTGATTGAACGCGCGGAATTAATAATAACGGTGAAAAACCCGCACCGAGGATCTTAATTTTGTTCGTTTTTCGATGAACTCGGTAATTCTGCCATATCTTCCTGGAAAATCATTATTTTTATCTGTGCCCAAGTGTTTTCGATGCACTGTGCTCCGCTGATTACGAATATGACGACGGTTTTTCGATAAACTCATTAGGAAACTAGAAATCCGCATGGGAAAAAAGTGATCACAGATCAGCGTCCTTTTCGCTCTAGGACCGATATTTCGCGAGAAAAACGCGAAAAACTTTTTGCATCATTTCTCGGACTTCGCATATAGTTTTAATTATGTATTTTTGGCCGCTGAACAGGAATATAACATTATTTCAGTAATAGAATGTGCGGAATTAATAATAACGGTAAAAAACCCGCACCGAGGATCTTAATTTTGTTCGTTTTTCGGAGAACTCGGTAATTCTGCTATATCTTCCTGGAAAATCATCATTTTCATCTGTGCCCAAGTGTTTTCAATGCACTGTGCTCCGCTGATTACGGATATGACGATGGTTTTTCGATAAACTCATTAGGAAGCTAGAAATCCGCATGGGAAAAAAGTGATCACAGATCAACGTCCTTTTTGCTCTAGGACCGATATTTCAAGAGAAAAACGCGAAAAACTTTTTGCATCATTTCTCGGACTTCGCATATAGTTTTTATTATGTATTTTTGGCCGCTGAACAGGAATATAACATTATTTCAGTGATAGAACGCGCGGAATTATTAATAACGGTGAAAAACCCGCACCGAGGATCTTAATTTTGTTCGTTTTTCGATGAACTCGGTAATTCTGCCATATCTTCCTGGAAAATCATTATTTTTATCTGTGCCCAAGTGTTTTCGATGCACTGTGCTCCGCTGATTACGAATATGACGATGGTTTTTCGATAAACTCATTAGGAAACTAGAAATACGCATGGGAAAAAAGTGATCACAGATCAGCGTCCTTTTCGCTCTAGGACCGATATTTCGCGAGAAAAACGCAAAAAACTTTTTGCATCATTTCTCGGACTTCGCATATAGTTTTTATTATGTATTTTTGGCCGCTGAACAGGAATATAACACTATTTTAGTGATAGAACGCGCGGAATTAATAATAACGGTGAAAAACCCGCACCGAGGATCTTAATTTCGTTCGTTTTTCGATGAACTCGGTAATTCTGCCATATCTTCCTGGAAAATCATGATTTTTATCTGTGCCCAAGTGTTTTCGATGCACTGTGCTCCGCTGATTACGAATATGACGATGGTTTTCCGATAAACTCATTAGGAAACTAGAAATCCGCATGGTAAAAAAGTGATCACAGATCAACGTCCTTTTCGCTCTAGGACCGATATTTCGCGAGAAAAACGCGAAAAACTTTTTGCATCATTTCTCGGACTTCGCATATAGTTTTTAGTATGTATTTTTGGCCGCTGAACAGGAATATAACATTATTTCAGTGATAGAACGCGCGGAATTAATAATAACGGTGAAAAACCCGCACCGAGGATCTTAATTTTGTTCGTTTTTCGATGAACTCGGTAATTCTGCCATATCTTCCTGGAAAATCATTATTTTTATCTGTGCCCAAGTGTTTTCGATGCACTGTGCTCCGCTGATTACGAATATGACGACGGTTTTTCAATAAACTCATTAGGAAACTAGAAATCTGCATGGGAAAAAAGTGATCACAGATCAACGTCCTTTTCGCTCTAGGACCGATATTTCGCGAGAAAAACGCGAAAAACTTTTTGCATCATTTCTCGGACTTCGCATATAGTTTTCATTATGTATTTTTGGCCGCTGAACAGGAATATAACATTATTTCAGTGATTGAACGCGCGGAATTAATAATAACGGTGAAAAACCCGCACCGAGGATCTTAATTTTGTTCGTTTTTCGATGAACTCGGTAATTCTGCCATATCTTCCTGGAAAATCATTATTTTTATCTGTGCCCAAGTGTTTTCGATGCACTGTGCTCCGCTGATTACGAATATGACGATGGTTTTTTGATAAACTCATTAGGAAACTAGAAATCCGCATGGGAAAAAAGTGATCACAGATCAACGTCCTTTTCGCTCTAGGACCGATATTTCGCGAGAAAAACGCGAAAAACTTTTTGCATCATCTCTCGGACTTCGCATATAGTTTTAAATATGTATTTTTGGCCGCTGAACAGGAATATAACATTATTTCAGTGATAGAACGCGCGGAATTAATAATAACGGTGAAAAACCCGCACCGAGGATCTTAATTTTGTTCGTTTTTCGATGAACTCGGTAATTCTGCCATATCTTCCTGGAAAATCATTATTTTTCTCTGTGCACAAGTGTTTTCGATGCACTGTGCTCCGCTGATTACGAATATGACGATGGTTTTTCGATAAACTCATTAGGAAACTAGAAATCTGCATGGGAAAAAAGTGATCACAGATCAACGTCCTTTTCGCTCTAGGACCGATATTTCGCGAGAAAAACGCGAAAAACTTTTTGCATCATTTCTCGGACTTCGCATATAGTTTTAATTATGTATTTTTGGCCGCTGAACAGGAATATAACATTATTTCAGTGATTGAACGCGCGGAATTAATAATAACGGTGAAAAACCCGCACCGAGGATCTTAATTTTGTTCGTTTTTCGATGAACTCGGTAATTCTGCCATATCTTCCTGGAAAATCATTATTTTTATCTGTGCCCAAGTGTTTTCGATGCACTGTGCTCCGCTGATTACGAATATGACGATGGTTTTTTGATAAACTCATTAGGAAACTAGAAATCCGCATGGGAAAAAAGTGATCACAGATCAACGTCCTTTTCGCTCTAGGACCGATATTTCGCGAGAAAAACGCGAAAAACTTTTTGCATCATCTCTCGGACTTCGCATATAGTTTTAAATATGTATTTTTGGCCGCTGAACAGGAATATAACATTATTTCAGTGATAGAACGCGCGGAATTAATAATAACGGTGAAAAACCCGCACCGAGGATCTTAATTTTGTTCGTTTTTCGATGAACTCGGTAATTCTGCCATATCTTCCTGGAAAATCATTATTTTTATCTGTGCCCAAGTGTTTTCGATGCACTGTGCTCCGCTGATTACGAATATGACGATGGTTTTTTGATAAACTCATTAGGAAACTAGAAATCCGCATGGGAAAAAAGTGATCACAGATCAACGTCCTTTTCGCTCTAGGACCGATATTTCGCGAGAAAAACGCGAAAAACTTTTTGCATCATTTCTCGGACTTCGCATATAGTTTCAATTATGTATTTTTGGCCGCTGAACAGGAATATAACATTATTTCAGTGATTGAACGCGCGGAATTAATAATAACGGTGAAAAACCCGCACCGAGGATCTTAATTTTGTTCGTTTTTCGATGAACTCGGTAATTCTGCCATATCTTCCTGGGAAATCATTATTTTTATCTGTGCCCAAGTGTTTTCGATGCACTGTGCTCCGCTGATTACGAATATGACGACGGTTTTTCGATAAACTCATTAGGAAACTAGAAATCCGCATGGGAAAAAAGTGATCACAGATCAGCGTCCTTTTCGCTCTAGGACCGATATTTCGCGAGAAAAACGCGAAAAACTTTTTGCATCATTTCTCGGACTTCGCATATAGTTTTTATTATGTATTTTTGGCCGCTGAACAGGAATATAACATTATTTTAGTGATTGAACGCGCGGAATTAATAATAACGGTGAAAAACTCGCACCGAGGATCTTAATTTTGTTCGTTTTTCGATGAACTCGGTAATTCTGCCATATCTTCCTGGAAAATCATTATTTTTATCTGTGCCCAAGTGTTTTCGATGCACTGTGCTCCGCTGATTACGAATATGACGATGGTTTTTCGATAAACTCATTAGGAAACTAAAAAACCGCATATGAAAAAAGTGATCACAGATCAGCGTCCTTTTCGCTCTAGGACCGATATTTCGCTAGAAAAACGCGAAAAACTTTTTGCATCATCTCTCGGACTTCGCATATAGTTTTTATTATGTATTTTTGGCCGCTGAACAGGAATATAACATTATTTCAGTAATAGAACGCGCGGAATTAATAATAACGGTGAAAAACCCGCACCGAGGATCTTAATTTTGTTCGTTTTTCGATGAACTCGGTAATTCTGCCATATCTTCCTGGAAAATCATGATTTTTATCTGTGCCCAAGTGTTTTCGATGCACTGTGCTCCGCTGATTACGAATATGACGATGGTTTTCCGATAAACTCATTAGGAAACTAGAAATCCGCATGGGAAAAAAGTGATCACAGATCAACGTCCTTTTCGCTCTAGGACCGATATTTCGCGAGAAAAACGCGAAAAACTTTTTCCATCATTTCTCGGACTTCGCATATAGTTTTTATTCTGTATTTTTGGCCGCTGAACAGGAATATAACATTATTTCAGTAATAGAATGTGCGGAATTAATAATAACGGTAAAAAACCCGCACCGAGGATCTTAATTTTGTTCGTTTTTCGGAGAACTCGGTAATTCTGCTATATCTTCCTGGAAAATCATCATTTTCATCTGTGCCCAAGTGTTTTCAATGCACTGTGCTCCGCTGATTACGGATATGACGATGGTTTTTCGATAAACTCATTAGGAAGCTAGAAATCCGCATGGGAAAAAAGTGATCACAGATCAACGTCCTTTTTGCTCTAGGACCGATATTTCAAGAGAAAAACGCGAAAAACTTTTTGCATCATTTCTCGGACTTCGCATATAGTTTTTATTATGTATTTTTGGCCGCTGAACAGGAATATAACATTATTTCAGTGATAGAACGCGCGGAATTATTAATAACGGTGAAAAACCCGCACCGAGGATCTTAATTTTGTTCGTTTTTCGATGAACTCGGTAATTCTGCCATATCTTCCTGGAAAATCATTATTTTTATCTGTGCCCAAGTGTTTTCGATGCACTGTGCTCCGCTGATTACGAATATGACGATGGTTTTTCGATAAACTCATTAGGAAACTAGAAATACGCATGGGAAAAAAGTGATCACAGATCAGCGTCCTTTTCGCTCTAGGACCGATATTTCGCGAGAAAAACGCAAAAAACTTTTTGCATCATTTCTCGGACTTCGCATATAGTTTTTATTATGTATTTTTGGCCGCTGAACAGGAATATAACACTATTTTAGTGATAGAACGCGCGGAATTAATAATAACGGTGAAAAACCCGCACCGAGGATCTTAATTTCGTTCGTTTTTCGATGAACTCGGTAATTCTGCCATATCTTCCTGGAAAATCATGATTTTTATCTGTGCCCAAGTGTTTTCGATGCACTGTGCTCCGCTGATTACGAATATGACGATGGTTTTCCGATAAACTCATTAGGAAACTAGAAATCCGCATGGTAAAAAAGTGATCACAGATCAACGTCCTTTTCGCTCTAGGACCGATATTTCGCGAGAAAAACGCGAAAAACTTTTTGCATCATTTCTCGGACTTCGCATATAGTTTTTAGTATGTATTTTTGGCCGCTGAACAGGAATATAACATTATTTCAGTGATAGAACGCGCGGAATTAATAATAACGGTGAAAAACCCGCACCGAGGATCTTAATTTTGTTCGTTTTTCGATGAACTCGGTAATTCTGCCATATCTTCCTGGAAAATCATTATTTTTATCTGTGCCCAAGTGTTTTCGATGCACTGTGCTCCGCTGATTACGAATATGACGACGGTTTTTCAATAAACTCATTAGGAAACTAGAAATCTGCATGGGAAAAAAGTGATCACAGATCAACGTCCTTTTCGCTCTAGGACCGATATTTCGCGAGAAAAACGCGAAAAACTTTTTGCATCATTTCTCGGACTTCGCATATAGTTTTCATTATGTATTTTTGGCCGCTGAACAGGAATATAACATTATTTCAGTGATTGAACGCGCGGAATTAATAATAACGGTGAAAAACCCGCACCGAGGATCTTAATTTTGTTCGTTTTTCGATGAACTCGGTAATTCTGCCATATCTTCCTGGAAAATCATTATTTTTATCTGTGCCCAAGTGTTTTCGATGCACTGTGCTCCGCTGATTACGAATATGACGATGGTTTTTTGATAAACTCATTAGGAAACTAGAAATCCGCATGGGAAAAAAGTGATCACAGATCAACGTCCTTTTCGCTCTAGGACCGATATTTCGCGAGAAAAACGCGAAAAACTTTTTGCATCATCTCTCGGACTTCGCATATAGTTTTAAATATGTATTTTTGGCCGCTGAACAGGAATATAACATTATTTCAGTGATAGAACGCGCGGAATTAATAATAACGGTGAAAAACCCGCACCGAGGATCTTAATTTCGTTCGTTTTTCGATGAACTCGGTAATTCTGCCATATCTTCCTGGAAAATCATGATTTTTATCTGTGCCCAAGTGTTTTCGATGCACTGTGCTCCGCTGATTACGAATATGACGATGGTTTTCCGATAAACTCATTAGGAAACTAGAAATCCGCATGGTAAAAAAGTGATCACAGATCAACGTCCTTTTCGCTCTAGGACCGATATTTCGCGAGAAAAACGCGAAAAACTTTTTGCATCATTTCTCGGACTTCGCATATAGTTTTTAGTATGTATTTTTGGCCGCTGAACAGGAATATAACATTATTTCAGTGATAGAACGCGCGGAATTAATAAAAACGGTGAAAAACCCGCACCGAGGATCTTAATTTTGTTCGTTTTTCGATGAACTCGGTAATTCTGCCATATCTTCCTGGAAAATCATTATTTTTATCTGTGCCCAAGTGTTTTCGATGCACTGTGCTCCGCTGATTACGAATATGACGATGGTTTTTTGATAAACTCATTAGGAAACTAGAAATCCGCATGGGAAAAAAGTGATCACAGATCAACGTCCTTTTCGCTCTAGGACCGATATTTCGCGAGAAAAACGCGAAAAACTTTTTGCATCATCTCTCGGACTTCGCATATAGTTTTAAATATGTATTTTTGGCCGCTGAACAGGAATATAACATTATTTCAGTGATAGAACGCGCGGAATTAATAATAACGGTGAAAAACCCGCACCGAGGATCTTAATTTCGTTCGTTTTTCGATGAACTCGGTAATTCTGCCATATCTTCCTGGAAAATCATGATTTTTATCTGTGCCCAAGTGTTTTCGATGCACTGTGCTCCGCTGATTACGAATATGACGATGGTTTTCCGATAAACTCATTAGGAAACTAGAAATCCGCATGGTAAAAAAGTGATCACAGATCAACGTCCTTTTCGCTCTAGGACCGATATTTCGCGAGAAAAACGCGAAAAACTTTTTGCATCATTTCTCGGACTTCGCATATAGTTTTTAGTATGTATTTTTGGCCGCTGAACAGGAATATAACATTATTTCAGTGATAGAACGCGCGGAATTAATAAAAACGGTGAAAAACCCGCACCGAGGATCTTAATTTTGTTCGTTTTTCGATGAACTCGGTAATTCTGCCATATCTTCCTGGAAAATCATTATTTTTATCTGTGCCCAAGTGTTTTCGATGCACTGTGCTCCGCTGATTACGAATATGACGACGGTTTTTCAATAAACTCATTAGGAAACTAGAAATCTGCATGGGAAAAAAGTGATCACAGATCAACGTCCTTTTCGCTCTAGGACCGATATTTCGCGAGAAAAACGCGAAAAACTTTTTGCATCATTTCTCGGACTTCGCATATAGTTTTAATTATGTATTTTTGGCCGCTGAACAGGAATATAACATTATTTCAGTGATTGAACGCGCGGAATTAATAAAAACGGTGAAAAACCCGCACCGAGGATCTTAATTTTGTTCGTTTTTCGATGAACTCGGTAATTCTGCGATATCTTCCTGGAAAATCATTATTTTTATCTGTGCCCAAGTGTTTTCGATGCACTGTGCTCCGCTGATTACGAATATGACGACGGTTTTTCGATAAACTCATTAGGAAACTAGAAATCCGCATGGGAAAAAAGTGATCACAGATCAGCGTCCTTTTCGCTCTAGGACCGATATTTCGCGAGAAAAACGCGAAAAACTTTTTGCATCATTTCTCGGACTTCGCATATAGTTTTAATTATGTATTTTTGGCCGCTGAACAGGAATATAACATTATTTCAGTGATTGAACGCGCGGAATTAATAATAACGGTGAAAAACCCGCACCGAGGATCTTAATTTTGTTCGTTTTTCGATGAACTCGGTAATTCTGCCATATCTTCCTGGAAAATCATTATTTTTATCTGTGCCCAAGTGTTTTCGATGCACTGTGCTCCGCTGATTACGAATATGACGATGGTTTTTCGATAAACTCATTAGGAAACTAGAAATCTGCATGGGAAAAAAGTGATCACAGATCAACGTCCTTTTCGCTCTAGGACCGATATTTCGCGAGAAAAACGCGAAAAACTTTTTGCATCATTTCTCGGACTTCGCATATAGTTTTTATTATGTATTTTTGGCCGCTGAACAGGAATATAACATTATTTCAGTGATAGAACGCGCGGAATTAATAATAACGGTGAAAAACCCGCACCGAGGATCTTAATTTTGTTCGTTTTTCGATGAACTCGGTAATTCTGCCATATCTTCCTGGAAAATCATCATTTTTATCTGTGCCCAAGTGTTTTCGATGCACTGTGCTCCGCTGATTATCAATATGACGATGGTTTTTCGATAAACTCATTAGGAAACTAGAAATCCGCATGGGAAAAAAGTGATCACAGATCAGCGTCCTTTTCGCTCTAGGACCGATATTTCGCGAGAAAAACGCAAAAAACTTTTTGCATCATTTCTCGGACTTCGCATATAGTTTTTATTATGTATTTTTGGCCGCTGAACAGGAATATAACACTATTTTAGTGATAGAACGCGCGGAATTAATAATAACGGTGAAAAACCCGCACCGAGGATCTTAATTTCGTTCGTTTTTCGATGAACTCGGTAATTCTGCCATATCTTCCTGGAAAATCATGATTTTTATCTGTGCCCAAGTGTTTTCGATGCACTGTGCTCCGCTGATTACGAATATGACGATGGTTTTCCGATAAACTCATTAGGAAACTAGAAATCCGCATGGGAAAAAAGTGATCACAGATCAACGTCCTTTTCGCTCTAGGACCGATATTTCGCGAGAAAAACGCGAAAAACTTTTTGCATCATCTCTCGGACTTCGCATATAGTTTTAAATATGTATTTTTGGCCGCTGAACAGGAATATAACATTATTTCAGTGATAGAACGCGCGGAATTAATAATAACGGTGAAAAACCCGCACCGAGGATCTTAATTTCGTTCGTTTTTCGATGAACTCGGTAATTCTGCCATATCTTCCTGGAAAATCATGATTTTTATCTGTGCCCAAGTGTTTTCGATGCACTGTGCTCCGCTGATTACGAATATGACGATGGTTTTCCGATAAACCCATTAGGAAACTAGAAATCCGCATGGTAAAAAAGTGATCACAGATCAACGTCCTTTTCGCTCTAGGACCGATATTTCGCGAGAAAAACGCGAAAAACTTTTTGCATCATTTCTCGGACTTCGCATATAGTTTTTAGTATGTATTTTTGGCCGCTGAACAGGAATATAACATTATTTCAGTGATAGAACGCGCGGAATTAATAATAACGGTGAAAAACCCGCACCGAGGATCTTAATTTTGTTCGTTTTTCGATGAACTCGGTAATTCTGCCATATCTTCCTGGAAAATCATTATTTTTATCTGTGCCCAAGTGTTTTCGATGCACTGTGCTCCGCTGATTACGAATATGACGACGGTTTTTCAATAAACTCATTAGGAAACTAGAAATCTGCATGGGAAAAAAGTGATCACAGATCAACGTCCTTTTCGCTCTAGGACCGATATTTCGCGAGGAAAACGCGAAAAACTTTTTGCATCATTTCTCGGACTTCGCATATAGTTTTCATTATGTATTTTTGGCCGCTGAACAGGAATATAACATTATTTCAGTGATTGAACGCGCGGAATTAATAATAACGGTGAAAAACCCGCACCGAGGATCTTAATTTTGTTCGTTTTTCGATGAACTCGGTAATTCTGCCATATCTTCCTGGAAAATCATTATTTTTATCTGTGCCCAAGTGTTTTCGATGCACTGTGCTCCGCTGATTACGAATATGACGATGGTTTTTTGATAAACTCATTAGGAAGCTAGAAATCCGCATAGGAAAAAAATGATCACAGATCAACGTCCTTTTCGCTCTAGGACCGATATTTCGCGAGAAAAACGCGAAAAACTTTTTGCATCATTTCTCGGACTTCGCATATAGTTTTAATTATGTATTTTTGGCCGCTGAACAGGAATATAACATTATTTCAGTGATTGAACGCGCGGAATTAATAAAAACGGTGAAAAACCCGCACCGAGGATCTTAATTTTGTTCGTTTTTCGATGAACTCGGTAATTCTGCGATATCTTCCTGGAAAATCATTATTTTTATCTGTGCCCAAGTGTTTTCGATGCACTGTGCTCCGCTGATTACGAATATGACGACGGTTTTTCGATAAACTCATTAGGAAACTAGAAATCCGCATGGGAAAAAAGTGATCACAGATCAGCGTCCTTTTCGCTCTAGGACCGATATTTCGCGAGAAAAACGCGAAAAACTTTTTGCATCATTTCTCGGACTTCGCATATAGTTTTAATTATGTATTTTTGGCCGCTGAACAGGAATATAACATTATTTCAGTGATTGAACGCGCGGAATTAATAATAACGGTGAAAAACCCGCACCGAGGATCTTAATTTTGTTCGTTTTTCGATGAACTCGGTAATTCTGCCATATCTTCCTGGAAAATCATTATTTTTATCTGTGCCCAAGTGTTTTCGATGCACTGTGCTCCGCTGATTACGAATATGACGACGGTTTTTCGATAAACTCATTAGGAAACTAGAAATCCGCATGGGAAAAAAGTGATCACAGATCAGCGTCCTTTTCGCTCTAGGACCGATATTTCGCGAGAAAAACGCGAAAAACTTTTTGCATCATTTCTCGGACTTCGCATATAGTTTTTATTATGTATTTTTGGCCGCTGAACAGGAATATAACATTATTTCAGTGATAGAACGCGCGGAATTAATAATAACGGTGAAAAACCCGCACCGAGGATCTTAATTTTGTTCGTTTTTCGATGAACTCGGTAATTCTGCCATATCTTCCTGGAAAATCATTATTTTTATCTGTGCCCAAGTGTTTTCGATGCACTGTGCTCCGCTGATTATCAATATGACGATGGTTTTTCGATAAACTCATTAGGAAACTAGAAATCCGCATGGGAAAAAAGTGATCACAGATCAGCGTCCTTTTCGCTCTAGGACCGATATTTCGCTAGAAAAACGCGAAAAACTTTTTGCATCATCTCTCGGACTTCGCATATAGTTTTTATTATGTATTTTTGGCCGCTGAACAGGAATATAACATTATTTCAGTAATAGAATGTGCGGAATTAATAATAACGGTAAAAAACCCGCACCGAGGATCTTAATTTTGTTCGTTTTTCGGAGAACTCGGTAATTCTGCTATATCTTCCTGGAAAATCATCATTTTCATCTGTGCCCAAGTGTTTTCAATGCACTGTGCTCCGCTGATTACGGATATGACGATGGTTTTTCGATAAACTCATTAGGAAGCTAGAAATCCGCATGGGAAAAAAGTGATCACAGATCAACGTCCTTTTTGCTCTAGGACCGATATTTCGCGAGAAAAACGCGAAAAACTTTTTGCATCATTTCTCGGACTTCGCATATAGTTTTTATTATGTATTTTTGGCCGCTGAACAGGAATATAACATTATTTCAGTGATAGAACGCGCGGAATTATTAATAACGGTGAAAAACCCGCACCGAGGATCTTAATTTTGTTCGTTTTTCGATGAACTCGGTAATTCTGCCATATCTTCCTGGAAAATCATTATTTTTATCTGTGCCCAAGTGTTTTCGATGCACTGTGCTCCGCTGATTACGAATATGACGATGGTTTTTCGATAAACTCATTAGGAAACTAGAAATACGCATGGGAAAAAAGTGATCACAGATCAGCGTCCTTTTCGCTCTAGGACCGATATTTCGCGAGAAAAACGCAAAAAACTTTTTGCATCATTTCTCGGACTTCGCATATAGTTTTTATTATGTATTTTTGGCCGCTGAACAGGAATATAACACTATTTTAGTGATAGAACGCGCGGAATTAATAATAACGGTGAAAAACCCGCACCGAGGATCTTAATTTCGTTCGTTTTTCGATGAACTCGGTAATTCTGCCATATCTTCCTGGAAAATCATGATTTTTATCTGTGCCCAAGTGTTTTCGATGCACTGTGCTCCGCTGATTACGAATATGACGATGGTTTTCCGATAAACTCATTAGGAAACTAGAAATCCGCATGGGAAAAAAGTGATCACAGATCAACGTCCTTTTCGCTCTAGGACCGATATTTCGCGAGAAAAACGCGAAAAACTTTTTGCATCATTTCTCGGACTTCGCATATAGTTTTTAGTATGTATTTTTGGCCGCTGAACAGGAATATAACATTATTTCAGTGATAGAACGCGCGGAATTAATAATAACGGTGAAAAACCCGCACCGAGGATCTTAATTTTGTTCGTTTTTCGATGAACTCGGTAATTCTGCCATATCTTCCTGGAAAATCATTATTTTTATCTGTGCCCGAGTGTTTTCGATGCACTGTGCTCCGCTGATTACGAATATGACGACGGTTTTTCAATAAACTCATTAGGAAACTAGAAATCTGCATGGGAAAAAAGTGATCACAGATCAACGTCCTTTTCGCTCTAGGACCGATATTTCGCGAGAAAAACGCGAAAAACTTTTTGCATCATTTCTCGGACTTCGCATATAGTTTTAATTATGTATTTTTGGCCGCTGAACAGGAATATAACATTATTTCAGTGATTGAACGCGCGGAATTAATAATAACGGTGAAAAACCCGCACCGAGGATCTTAATTTTGTTCGTTTTTCGATGAACTCGGTAATTCTGCCATATCTTCCTGGAAAATCATTATTTTTATCTGTGCCCAAGTGTTTTCGATGCACTGTGCTCCGCTGATTACGAATATGACGACGGTTTTTCGATAAACTCATTAGGAAACTAGAAATCCGCATGGGAAAAAAGTGATCACAGATCAGCGTCCTTTTCGCTCTAGGACCGATATTTCGCGAGAAAAACGCGAAAAACTTTTTGCATCATTTCTCGGACTTCGCATATAGTTTTAATTATGTATTTTTGGCCGCTGAACAGGAATATAACATTATTTCAGTGATTGAACGCGCGGAATTAATAATAACGGTGAAAAACCCGCACCGAGGATCTTAATTTTGTTCGTTTTTCGATGAACTCGGTAATTCTGCGATATCTTCCTGGAAAATCATTATTTTTATCTGTGCCCAAGTGTTTTCGATGCACTGTGCTCCGCTGATTACGAATATGACGACGGTTTTTCGATAAACTCATTAGGAAACTAGAAATCCGCATGGGAAAAAAGTGATCACAGATCAGCGTCCTTTTCGCTCTAGGACCGATATTTCGCGAGAAAAACGCGAAAAACTTTTTGCATCATTTCTCGGACTTCGCATATAGTTTTAATTATGTATTTTTGGCCGCTGAACAGGAATATAACATTATTTCAGTGATTGAACGCGCGGAATTAATAATAACGGTGAAAAACCCGCACCGAGGATCTTAATTTTGTTCGTTTTTCGATGAACTCGGTAATTCTGCCATATCTTCCTGGAAAATCATTATTTTTATCTGTGCCCAAGTGTTTTCGATGCACTGTGCTCCGCTGATTACGAATATGACGACGGTTTTTTCGATAAACTCATTAGGAAACTAGAAATCCGCATGGGAAAAAAGTGATCACAGATCAGCGTCCTTTTCGCTCTAGGACCGATATTTCGCGAGAAAAACGCGAAAAACTTTTTGCATCATTTCTCGGACTTCGCATATAGTTTTTATTATGTATTTTTGGCCGCTGAACAGGAATATAACATTATTTCAGTGATAGAACGCGCGGAATTAATAATAACGGTGAAAAACCCGCACCGAGGATCTTAATTTTGTTCGTTTTTCGATGAACTCGGTAATTCTGCCATATCTTCCTGGAAAATCATTATTTTTATCTGTGCCCAAGTGTTTTCGATGCACTGTGCTCCGCTGATTATCAATATGACGATGGTTTTTCGATAAACTCATTAGGAAACTAGAAATCCGCATGGGAAAAAAGTGATCACAGATCAGCGTCCTTTTCGCTCTAGGACCGATATTTCGCTAGAAAAACGCGAAAAACTTTTTGCATCATCTCTCGGACTTCGCATATAGTTTTTATTATGTATTTTTGGCCGCTGAACAGGAATATAACATTATTTCAGTAATAGAATGTGCGGAATTAATAATAACGGTAAAAAACCCGCACCGAGGATCTTAATTTTGTTCGTTTTTCGGAGAACTCGGTAATTCTGCTATATCTTCCTGGAAAATCATCATTTTCATCTGTGCCCAAGTGTTTTCAATGCACTGTGCTCCGCTGATTACGGATATGACGATGGTTTTTCGATAAACTCATTAGGAAGCTAGAAATCCGCATGGGAAAAAAGTGATCACAGATCAACGTCCTTTTTGCTCTAGGACCGATATTTCGCGAGAAAAACGCGAAAAACTTTTTGCATCATTTCTCGGACTTCGCATATAGTTTTTATTATGTATTTTTGGCCGCTGAACAGGAATATAACATTATTTCAGTGATAGAACGCGCGGAATTATTAATAACGGTGAAAAACCCGCACCGAGGATCTTAATTTTGTTCGTTTTTCGATGAACTCGGTAATTCTGCCATATCTTCCTGGAAAATCATTATTTTTATCTGTGCCCAAGTGTTTTCGATGCACTGTGCTCCGCTGATTACGAATATGACGATGGTTTTTCGATAAACTCATTAGGAAACTAGAAATACGCATGGGAAAAAAGTGATCACAGATCAGCGTCCTTTTCGCTCTAGGACCGATATTTCGCGAGAAAAACGCAAAAAACTTTTTGCATCATTTCTCGGACTTCGCATATAGTTTTTATTATGTATTTTTGGCCGCTGAACAGGAATATAACACTATTTTAGTGATAGAACGCGCGGAATTAATAATAACGGTGAAAAACCCGCACCGAGGATCTTAATTTCGTTCGTTTTTCGATGAACTCGGTAATTCTGCCATATCTTCCTGGAAAATCATGATTTTTATCTGTGCCCAAGTGTTTTCGATGCACTGTGCTCCGCTGATTACGAATATGACGATGGTTTTCCGATAAACTCATTAGGAAACTAGAAATCCGCATGGGAAAAAAGTGATCACAGATCAACGTCCTTTTCGCTCTAGGACCGATATTTCGCGAGAAAAACGCGAAAAACTTTTTGCATCATTTCTCGGACTTCGCATATAGTTTTTAGTATGTATTTTTGGCCGCTGAACAGGAATATAACATTATTTCAGTGATAGAACGCGCGGAATTAATAATAACGGTGAAAAACCCGCACCGAGGATCTTAATTTTGTTCGTTTTTCGATGAACTCGGTAATTCTGCCATATCTTCCTGGAAAATCATTATTTTTATCTGTGCCCGAGTGTTTTCGATGCACTGTGCTCCGCTGATTACGAATATGACGACGGTTTTTCAATAAACTCATTAGGAAACTAGAAATCTGCATGGGAAAAAAGTGATCACAGATCAACGTCCTTTTCGCTCTAGGACCGATATTTCGCGAGAAAAACGCGAAAAACTTTTTGCATCATTTCTCGGACTTCGCATATAGTTTTAATTATGTATTTTTGGCCGCTGAACAGGAATATAACATTATTTCAGTGATTGAACGCGCGGAATTAATAATAACGGTGAAAAACCCGCACCGAGGATCTTAATTTTGTTCGTTTTTCGATGAACTCGGTAATTCTGCCATATCTTCCTGGAAAATCATTATTTTTATCTGTGCCCAAGTGTTTTCGATGCACTGTGCTCCGCTGATTACGAATATGACGACGGTTTTTCGATAAACTCATTAGGAAACTAGAAATCCGCATGGGAAAAAAGTGATCACAGATCAGCGTCCTTTTCGCTCTAGGACCGATATTTCGCGAGAAAAACGCGAAAAACTTTTTGCATCATTTCTCGGACTTCGCATATAGTTTTAATTATGTATTTTTGGCCGCTGAACAGGAATATAACATTATTTCAGTGATTGAACGCGCGGAATTAATAATAACGGTGAAAAACCCGCACCGAGGATCTTAATTTTGTTCGTTTTTCGATGAACTCGGTAATTCTGCCATATCTTCCTGGAACATCATTATTTTCATCTGTGCCCAAGTGTTTTCGATGCACTGTGCTCCGCTGATTACGAATATGACGAAGGTTTTTCGATAAACTCATTAGGAAACTAGAAATCCGCATGGGAAAAAAGTGATCACAGATCAGCGTCCTTTTCGCTCTAGGACCGATATTTCGCGAGAAAAACGCGAAAAACTTTTTGCATCATTTCTCGGACTTCGCATATAGTTTTTATTATGTATTTTTGGCCGCTGAACAGGAATATAACATTATTTCAGTGATAGAACGCGCGGAATTAATAATAACGGTGAAAAACCCGCACCGAGGATCTTAATTTTGTTCGTTTTTCGATGAACTCGGTAATTCTGCCATATCTTCCTGGAAAATCATTATTTTTATCTGTGCCCAAGTGTTTTCGATGCACTGTGCTCCGCTGATTACGAATATGACGATGGTTTTTCGATAAACTCATTAGGAAACTAGAAATCCGCATGGGAAAAAAGTGATCACAGATCAGCGTCCTTTTCGCTCTAGGACCGATATTTCGCTAGAAAAACGCAAAAAACTTTTTGCATCATCTCTCGGACTTCGCATATAGTTTTTATTATGTATTTTTGGCCGCTGAACAGGAATATAACATTATTTCAGTAATAGAATGTGCGGAATTAATAATAACGGTAAAAAACCCGCACCGAGGATCTTAATTTTGTTCGTTTTTCGGAGAACTCGGTAATTCTGCTATATCTTCCTGGAAAATCATCATTTTCATCTGTGCCCAAGTGTTTTCAATGCACTGTGCTCCGCTGATTACGGATATGACGATGGTTTTTCGATAAACTCATTAGGAAGCTAGAAATCCGCATGGGAAAAAAGTGATCACAGATCAACGTCCTTTTTGCTCTAGGACCGATATTTCAAGAGAAAAACGCGAAAAACTTTTTGCATCATTTCTCGGACTTCGCATATAGTTTTTATTATGTATTTTTGGCCGCTGAACAGGAATATAACAGTATTTCAGTGATAGAACGCGCGGAATTATTAATAACGGTGAAAAACCCGCACCGAGGATCTTAATTTTGTTCGTTTTTCGATGAACTCGGTAATTCTGCCATATCTTCCTGGAAAATCATTATTTTTATCTGTGCCCAAGTGTTTTCGATGCACTGTGCTCCGCTGATTACGAATATGACGATGGTTTTTCGATAAACTCATTAGGAAACTAGAAATACGCATGGGAAAAAAGTGATCACAGATCAGCGTCCTTTTCGCTCTAGGACCGATATTTCGCGAGAAAAACGCAAAAAACTTTTTGCATCATTTCTCGGACTTCGCATATAGTTTTTATTATGTATTTTTGGCCGCTGAACAGGAATATAACACTATTTTAGTGATAGAACGCGCGGAATTAATAATAACGGTGAAAAACCCGCACCGAGGATCTTAATTTCGTTCGTTTTTCGATGAACTCGGTAATTCTGCCATATCTTCCTGGAAAATCATGATTTTTATCTGTGCCCAAGTGTTTTCGATGCACTGTGCTCCGCTGATTACGAATATGACGATGGTTTTCCGATAAACTCATTAGGAAACTAGAAATCCGCATGGTAAAAAAGTGATCACAGATCAACGTCCTTTTCGCTCTAGGACCGATATTTCGCGAGAAAAACGCGAAAAACTTTTTGCATCATTTCTCGGACTTCGCATATAGTTTTTAGTATGTATTTTTGGCCGCTGAACAGGAATATAACATTATTTCAGTGATAGAACGCGCGGAATTAATAATAACGGTGAAAAACCCGCACCGAGGATCTTAATTTTGTTCGTTTTTCGATGAACTCGGTAATTCTGCCATATCTTCCTGGAAAATCATTATTTTTATCTGTGCCCAAGTGTTTTCGATGCACTGTGCTCCGCTGATTACGAATATGACGACGGTTTTTCAATAAACTCATTAGGAAACTAGAAATCTGCATGGGAAAAAAGTGATCACAGATCAACGTCCTTTTCGCTCTAGGACCGATATTTCGCGAGAAAAACGCGAAAAACTTTTTGCATCATTTCTCGGACTTCGCATATAGTTTTCATTATGTATTTTTGGCCGCTGAACAGGAATATAACATTATTTCAGTGATTGAACGCGCGGAATTAATAATAACGGTGAAAAACCCGCACCGAGGATCTTAATTTTGTTCGTTTTTCGATGAACTCGGTAATTCTGCCATATCTTCCTGGAAAATCATTATTTTTATCTGTGCCCAAGTGTTTTCGATGCACTGTGCTCCGCTGATTACGAATATGACGATGGTTTTTTGATAAACTCATTAGGAAACTAGAAATCCGCATGGGAAAAAAGTGATCACAGATCAACGTCCTTTTCGCTCTAGGACCGATATTTCGCGAGAAAAACGCGAAAAACTTTTTGCATCATCTCTCGGACTTCGCATATAGTTTTAAATATGTATTTTTGGCCGCTGAACAGGAATATAACATTATTTCAGTGATAGAACGCGCGGAATTAATAATAACGGTGAAAAACCCGCACCGAGGATCTTAATTTTGTTCGTTTTTCGATGAACTCGGTAATTCTGCCATATCTTCCTGGAAAATCATTATTTTTCTCTGTGCACAAGTGTTTTCGATGCACTGTGCTCCGCTGATTACGAATATGACGATGGTTTTTCGATAAACTCATTAGGAAACTAGAAATCTGCATGGGAAAAAAGTGATCACAGATCAACGTCCTTTTCGCTCTAGGACCGATATTTCGCGAGAAAAACGCGAAAAACTTTTTGCATCATTTCTCGGACTTCGCATATAGTTTTAATTATGTATTTTTGGCCGCTGAACAGGAATATAACATTATTTCAGTGATTGAACGCGCGGAATTAATAATAACGGTGAAAAACCCGCACCGAGGATCTTAATTTTGTTCGTTTTTCGATGAACTCGGTAATTCTGCCATATCTTCCTGGAAAATCATTATTTTTATCTGTGCCCAAGTGTTTTCGATGCACTGTGCTCCGCTGATTACGAATATGACGATGGTTTTTTGATAAACTCATTAGGAAACTAGAAATCCGCATGGGAAAAAAGTGATCACAGATCAACGTCCTTTTCGCTCTAGGACCGATATTTCGCGAGAAAAACGCGAAAAACTTTTTGCATCATCTCTCGGACTTCGCATATAGTTTTAAATATGTATTTTTGGCCGCTGAACAGGAATATAACATTATTTCAGTGATAGAACGCGCGGAATTAATAATAACGGTGAAAAACCCGCACCGAGGATCTTAATTTTGTTCGTTTTTCGATGAACTCGGTAATTCTGCCATATCTTCCTGGAAAATCATTATTTTTCTCTGTGCACAAGTGTTTTCGATGCACTGTGCTCCGCTGATTACGAATATGACGATGGTTTTTCGATAAACTCATTAGGAAACTAGAAATCTGCATGGGAAAAAAGTGATCACAGATCAACGTCCTTTTCGCTCTAGGACCGATATTTCGCGAGAAAAACGCGAAAAACTTTTTGCATCATTTCTCGGACTTCGCATATAGTTTCAATTATGTATTTTTGGCCGCTGAACAGGAATATAACATTATTTCAGTGATTGAACGCGCGGAATTAATAATAACGGTGAAAAACCCGCACCGAGGATCTTAATTTTGTTCGTTTTTCGATGAACTCGGTAATTCTGCCATATCTTCCTGGGAAATCATTATTTTTATCTGTGCTTAAGTGTTTTCGATGCACTGTGCTCCGCTGATTACGAATATGACGACGGTTTTTCGATAAACTCATTAGGAAACTAGAAATCCGCATGGGAAAAAAGTGATCACAGATCAGCGTCCTTTTCGCTCTAGGACCGATATTTCGCGAGAAAAACGCGAAAAACTTTTGGCATCATTTCTCGGACTTCGCATATAGTTTTTATTATGTATTTTTGGCCGCTGAACAGGAATATAACATTATTTCAGTGATTGAACGCGCGGAATTAATAATAACGGTGAAAAACTCGCACCGAGGATCTTAATTTTGTTCGTTTTTCGATGAACTCGGTAATTCTGCCATATCTTCCTGGAAAATCATTATTTTTATCTGTGCCCAAGTGTTTTCGATGCACTGTGCTCCGCTGATTACGAATATGACGATGGTTTTTCGATAAACTCATTAGGAAACTAAAAAACCGCATATGAAAAAAGTGATCACAGATCAGCGTCCTTTTCGCTCTAGGACCGATATTTCGCTAGAAAAACGCGAAAAACTTTTTGCATCATCTCTCGGACTTCGCATATAGTTTTTATTATGTATTTTTGGCCGCTGAACAGGAATATAACATTATTTCAGTAATAGAACGCGCGGAATTAATAATAACGGTGAAAAACCCGCACCGAGGATCTTAATTTTGTTCGTTTTTCGATTAACTCAGTAATTCTGCCATATCTTCCTGGAAAATCATTATTTTTATCTGTGCCCAAGAGTTTTCCATGCACTGTGCTCCGCTGATTACGAATATGACGATGGTTTTTCGGTAAACTCATTAGGAAACTAGAAATCCGCATGGGAAAAAAGTGATCACAGATCAACGTCCTTTTCGCTCTAGGACCGATATTTCGCGAGAAAAACGCGAAAAACTTTTTGCATCATTTCTCGGACTTCGCATATAGTTTTTATTCTGTATTTTTGGCCGCTGAACAGGAATATAACATTATTTCAGTAATAGAATGTGCGGAATTAATAATAACGGTAAAAAACCCGCACCGAGGATCTTAATTTTGTTCGTTTTTCGGAGAACTCGGTAATTCTGCTATATCTTCCTGGAAAATCATCATTTTCATCTGTGCCCAAGTGTTTTCAATGCACTGTGCTCCGCTGATTACGGATATGACGATGGTTTTTCGATAAACTCATTAGGAAGCTAGAAATCCGCATGGGAAAAAAATGATCACAGATCAACGTCCTTTTCTCTCTAGGACCGATATTTCGCGAGAAAAACGCGAAAAACTTTTTGCATCATTTCTCGGACTTCGCATATAGTTTTTATTATGTATTTTTGGCCGCTGAACAGGAATATAACACTATTTCAGTGATAGAACGCGCGGAATTAATAATAACGGTGAAAAACCCGCACCGAGGATCTTAATTTCGTTCGTTTTTCGATGAACTCGGTAATTCTGCCATATCTTCCTGGAAAATCATTATTTTTATCTGTGCCCAAGTGTTTTCGATGCACTGTGCTCCGCTGATTACGAATATGACGATGGTTTTTCGATAAACTCATTAGGAAACTAGAAATCTGCATGGGAAAAAAGTGATCACAGATCAACGTCCTTTTCGCTCTAGGACCGATATTTCGCGAGAAAAACGCGAAAAACTTTTTGCATCATCTCTCGGACTTCGCATATAGTTTTAAATATGTATTTTTGGCCGCTGAACAGGAATATAACATTATTTCAGTGATAGAACGCGCGGAATTAATAATAACGGTGAAAAACCCGCACCGAGGATCTTAATTTTGTTCGTTTTTCGATGAACTCGGTAATTCTGCCATATCTTCCTGGAAAATCATTATTTTTCTCTGTGCCCAAGTGTTTTCAATGCACTGTGCTCCGCTGATTACGAATATGACGATGGTTTTTCGATAAACTCATTAGGAAACTAGAAATCTGCATGGGAAAAGAGTGATCACAGATCAACGTCCTTTTCGCTCTAGGACCGATATTTCGCGAGAAAAACGCGAAAAACTTTTTGCATCATCTCTCGGACTTCGCATATAGTTTTAAATATGTATTTTTGGCCGCTGAACAGGAATATAACATTATTTCAGTGATAGAACGCGCGGAATTAATAATAACGGTGAAAAACCCGCACCGAGGATCTTAATTTTGTTCGTTTTTCGATGAACTCGGTAATTCTGCCATATCTTCCTGGAAAATCATTATTTTTCTCTGTGCCCAAGTGTTTTCAATGCACTGTGCTCCGCTGATTACGAATATGACGATGGTTTTTCGATAAACTCATTAGGAAACTAGAAATCTGCATGGGAAAAGAGTGATCACAGATCAACGTCCTTTTCGCTCTAGGACCGATATTTCGCGAGAAAAACGCGAAAAACTTTTTGCATCATTTCTCGGACTTCGCATATAGTTTTAATTATGTATTTTTGGCCGCTGAACAGGAATATAACATTATTTCAGTGATTGAACGCGCGGAATTAATAATAACGGAGAAAAACCCGCACCGAGGATCTTAATTTTGTTCGTTTTTCGATGAACTCGGTAATTCTGCCATATCTTCCTGGAACATCATTATTTTTATCTGTGCCCAAGTGTTTTCGATGCGCTGTGCTCCGCTGATTACGAATATGACGATGGTTTTTCGATAAACTCATTAGGAAACTAGAAATCCGCATGGGAAAAAAGTGATCACAGATCAGCGTCCTTTTCGCTCTAGGACCGATATTTCGCGAGAAAAACGCGAAAAACTTTTTGCATCATTTCTCGGACTTCGCATATAGTTTTTATTATGTATTTTTGGCCGCTGAACAGGAATATAACATTATTTCAGTGATTGAACGCGCGGAATTAATAATAACGGTGAAAAACCCGCACCGAGGATCTTAATTTTGTTCGTTTTTCGATGAACTCGGTAATTCTGCCATATCTTCCTGGAAAATCATTATTTTTCTCTGTGTCCAAGTGTTTTCAATGCACTGTGCTCCGCTGATTACGAATATGACGATGGTTTTTTCGATAAACTCATTAGGAAACTAGAAATCTGCATGGGAAAAAAGTGATCACAGATCAACGTCCTTTTCGCTCTAGGACCGATATTTCGCGAGAAAAACGCGAAAAACTTTTTGCATCATTTCTCGGACTTCGCATATAGTTTTAATTATGTATTTTTGGCCGCTGAACAGGAATATAACATTATTTCAGTGATTAAACGCGCGGAATTAATAATAACGGTGAAAAACCCGCACCGAGGATCTTAATTTTGTTCGTTTTTCGATGAACTCGGTAATTCTGCCATATCTTCCTGGAAAATCATTATTTTTATCTGTGCCCAAGTGTTTTCGATGCACTGTGCTCCGCTGATTACGAATATGACGACGGTTTTTCGATAAACTCATTAGGAAACTAGAAATCCGCATGGGAAAAAAGTGATCACAGATCAGCGTCCTTTTCGCTCTAGGACCGATATTTCGCGAGAAAAACGCGAAAAACTTTTTGCATCATTTCTCGGACTTCGCATATAGTTTTTATTATGTATTTTTGGCCGCTGAACAGGAATATACCATTATTTCAGTGATTGAACGCGCGGAATTAATAATAACGGTGAAAAACTCGCACCGAGGATCTTAATTTTGTTCGTTTTTCGATGAACTCGGTAATTCTGCCATATCTCCCTGGAAAATCATTATTTTTATCTGTGCCCAAGTGTTTTCGATGCACTGTGCTCCGCTGATTACGAATATGACGATGGTTTTTCGATAAACTTATTAGGAAACTAGAAATCCGCATGGGAAAAAAGTGATCACAGATCATTGTCCTTTTCGCTCTAGGACCGATATTTCGCGAGAAAAACGCGAAAAACTTTTTGCATCATTTCTCGGACTTCGCATATAGTTTTTATTATGTATTTTTGGCCGCTGAACAGGAATATAACACTATTTCAGTGATAGAACGCGCGGAATTAATAATAACGGTGAAAAACCCGCACCGAGGATCTTAATTTTGTTCGTTTTTCGATGAACTCGGTAATTCTGCCATATCTTCCTGGAACATCATTATTTTTATCTGTGCCCAAGTGTTTTCGATGCACTGTGCTCCGCTAATTACGAATATGACGAAGGTTTTTCGATAAACTCATTAGGAAACTAGAAATCCGCATGGGAAAAAAGTGATCACAGATCAGCGTCCTTTTCGCTCTAGGACCGATATTTCGCGAGAAAAACGCGAAAAACTTTTTGCATCATTTCTCGGACTTCGCATATAGTTTTTATTATGTATTTTTGGCCGCTGAACAGGAATATAACATTATTTCAGTGATTGAACGCGCGGAATTAATAATAACGGTGAAAAACCCGCACCGAGGATCTTAATTTCGTTCGTTTTTCGATGAACTCGGTAATTCTGCCATATCTTCCTGGAAAATCATTATTTTTATCTGTGCCCAAGTGTTTTCGATGCACTGTGCTCCGCTGATTACGAATATGACGATGGTTTTTCGATAAACTCATTAGAAAACTAGAAATCTGCATGGGAAAAAAGTGATCACAGATTAACGTCCTTTTCGCTCTAGGACCGATATTTCGCGAGAAAAACGCGAAAAACTTTTTGCATCATTTCTCGGACTTCGCATATAGTTTTAATTATGTATTTTTGGCCGCTGAACAGGAATATAACATTATTTCAGTGATTGAACGCGCGGAATTAACAATAACGGTGAAAAACCCGCACCGAGGATCTTAATTTTGTTCGTTTTTCGATGAACTCGGTAATTCTGCCATATCTTCCTGGAAAATCATTATTTTTATCTGTGCCCAAGTGTTTTCGATGCACTGTGCTCCGCTGATTACGAATATGACGACGGTTTTTCGATAAACTCATTAGGAAACTATAAATCCGCATGGGAAAAAAGTGATCACAGATCAGCGTCCTTTTCGCTCTAGGACCGATATTTCGCTAGAAAAACGCGAAAAACTATTTGCATCATTTCTCGGACTTCGCATATAGTTTTTATTATGTATTTTTGGCCGCTGAACAGGAATATAACATTATTTCAGTGATTGAACGCGCGGAATTAATAATAACGGTGAAAAACTCGCACCGAGGATCTTAATTTTGTTCGTTTTTCGATGAACTCGGTAATTCTGCCATATCTCCCTGGAAAATCATTATTTTTATCTGTGCCCAAGTGTTTTCGATGCACTGTGCTCCGCTGATTACGAATATGACGATGGTTTTTCGATAAACTCATTAGGAAACTAGAAATCCGCATGGGAAAAAAGTGATCACAGATCAGCGTCCTTTTCGCTCTAGGACCGATATTTCGCGAGAAAAACACGAAAAACTTTTTGCATCATTTCTCGGACTTCGCATATAGTTTTTATTATGTATTTTTGGCCGCTGAACAGGAATATAACATTATTTCAGTGATTGAACGCGCGGAATTAATAATAACGGTGAAAAACCCGCACCGAGGATCTTAATTTTGTTCGTTTTTCGATGAACTCGGTAATTCTGCCATATCTTCCTGGAAAATCATTATTTTTATCTGTGCCCAAGTGTTTTCGATGCACTGTGCTCCGCTGATTACGAATATGACGATGGTTTTTCGATAAACTCATTAGAAAACTAGAAATCTGCATGGGAAAAAAGTGATCACAGATTAACGTCCTTTTCGCTCTAGGACCGATATTTCGCGAGAAAAACGCGAAAAACTTTTTGCATCATTTCTCGGACTTCGCATATAGTTTTAATTATGTATTTTTGGCCGCTGAACAGGAATATAACATTATTTCAGTGATTGAACGCGCGGAATTAATAATAACGGTGAAAAACCCGCACCGAGGATCTTAATTTTGTTCGTTTTTCGATGAACTCGGTAATTCTGCCATATCTTCCTGGAACATCATTATTTTTATCTGTGCCCAAGTGTTTTCGATGCACTGTGCTCCGCTAATTACGAATATGACGAAGGTTTTTCGATAAACTCATTAGGAAACTAGAAATCCGCATGGGAAAAAAGTGATCACAGATCAGCGTCCTTTTCGCTCTAGGACCGATATTTCGCGAGAAAAACGCGAAAAACTTTTTGCATCATTTCTCGGACTTCGCATATAGTTTTTATTATGTATTTTTGGCCGCTGAACAGGAATATAACATTATTTCAGTGATTGAACGCGCGGAATTAATAATAACGGTGAAAAACCCGCACCGAGGATCTTAATTTCGTTCGTTTTTCGATGAACTCGGTAATTCTGCCATATCTTCCTGGAAAATCATTATTTTTATCTGTGCCCAAGTGTTTTCTATGCACTGTGCTCCGCTGATTACGAATATGACGATGGTTTTTCGATAAACTCATTAGGAAACTAGAAATCCGCATGGGAAAAAAGTGATCACAGATCAGCGTCCTTTTCGCTCTAGGACCGATATTTCGCTAGAAAAACGCGAAAAACTTTTTGCATCATTTCTCGGACTTCGCATATAGTTTTTATTATGTATTTTTGGCCGCTGAACAGGAATATAACATTATTTCAGTGATAGAACGCGCGGAATTAATAATAACGGTGAAAAACCCGCACCGAGGATCTTAATTTTGTTCGTTTTTCGATTAACTCGGTAATTCTGCCATATCTTCCTGGAACATCATTATTTTCATCTGTGCCCAAGTGTTTTCAATGCACTGTGCTCCGCTGATTACGAATATGACGAAGGTTTTTCGATAAACTCATTAGGAAACTAGAAATCCGCATGGGAAAAAAGTGATCACAGATCAGCGTCCTTTTCGCTCTGGGACCGATATTTCGCGAGAAAAACGCGAAAAACTTTTTGCATCATTTCTCGGACTTCGCATATAGTTTTTATTATGTATTTTTGGCCGCTGAACAGGAATATAACATTATTTCAGTGATTGAACGCGCGGAATTAATAATAACGGTGAAAAACCCGCACCGAGGATCTTAATTTTGTTCGTTTTTCGATGAACTCGGTAATTCTGCCATATCTTCCTGGAAAATCATTATTTTTATCTGTGCCCAAGTGTTTTCAATGCACTGTGCTCCGCTGATTACGAATATGACGATGGTTTTTCGGTAAACTCATTAGGAAACTAGAAATCCGCATGGGAAAAAAGTGATCACAGATCAACGTCCTTTTCGCTCTAGGACCGATATTTCGCGAGAAAAACGCGAAAAACTTTTTGCATCATTTCTCGGACTTCGCATATAGTTTTTATTATGTATTTTCGGCCGCTGAACAGGAATATAACATTATTTCAGTGATAGAACGCGCGGAATTAATAATAACGGTGAAAAACCCGCACCGAGGATCTTAATTTTGTTCGTTTTTCGATGAACTCGGTAATTCTGCCATATCTTCCTGGAAAATCATTATTTTTATCTGTGCCCAAGTGTTTTCAATGCACTGTGCTCCGCTGATTACGAATATGACGATGGTTTTCCGGTAAACTCATTAGGAAACTAGAAATCCGCATGGGAAAAAAGTGATCACAGATCAACGTCCTTTTCGCTCTAGGACCGATATTTCGCGAGAAAAACGCGAAAAACTTTTTGCATCATTTCTCGGACTTCGCATATAGTTTGTATTCTGTATTTTTGGCCGCCGAACAGGAATATAACATTATTTCAGTAATAGAATGCGCGGAATTAATAATAACGGTAAAAAACCCGCACCGAGGATCTTAATTTTGTTCGTTTTTCGGAGAACTCGGTAATTCTGCTATATCTTCCTGGAAAATCATCATTTTCATCTGTGCCCAAGTGTTTTCAATGCACTGTGCTCCGCTGATTACGAATATGACGATGGTTTTTCGGTAAACTTATTAGGAAACTAGAAATCCGCATGGGAAAAAAGTGATCACAGATCAACGTCTTTTTCGCTCTAGGACCGATATTTCGCGAGAAAAACGCGAAAAACTTTTTGCATCATTTCTCGGACTCCGCATATAGTTTTTATTATGTATTTTTGGCCGCTGAACAGGAATATAACATTATTTTAGTGATAGAACGCGCGGAATTAATAATAACGGTGAAAAACCCGCACCGAGGATCTTAATTTTGTTCGTTTTTCGATGAACTCGGTAATTCTGCCGTATCTTCCTGGAAAATCATTATTTTTATCTGTGCCCAAGTGTTTTCGATGCACTGTGCTCCGCTGATTACGAATATGACGATGGTTTTTCGATAAACTCATTAGGAAACTAGAAATCCGCATGGGAAAAAAGTGATCACAGATCAGCGTCCTTTTCGCTCTAGGACCGATATTTCGCGAGAAAAACGCGAAAAACTTTTTGCATCATTTCTCGGACTTCGCATATAGTTTTTATTATGTATTTTTGGCCGCTGAACAGGAATATAACATTATTTCAGTGATTGAACGCGCGGAATTAATAATAACGGTGAAAAACTCGCACCGAGGATCTTAATTTTGTTCGTTTTTCGATGAACTCGGTAATTCTGCCATATCTTCCTGGAAAATCATTATTTTTATCTGTGCCCAAGTGTTTTCGATGCACTGTGCTCCGCTGATTACGAATATGACGATGGTTTTTCGATAAACTCATTAGGAAACTAAAAAACCGCATGGGAAAAAAGTGATCACAGATCAGCGTCCTTTTCGCTCTAGGACCGATATTTCGCGAGAAAAACGCGAAAAACTTTTTGCATCATTTCTCGGACTTCGCATATAGTTTTTATTATGTATTTTTGGCCGCTGAACAGGAATATAACATTATTTCAGTGATAGAACGCGCGGAATTAATAATAACGGTAAAAAACCCGCACCGAGGATCTTAATTTTGTTCGTTTTTCGATGAACTCGGTAATTCTGCCATATCTTCCTGGAAAATCATTATTTTTATCTGTGCCCAAGTGTTTTCAATGCACTGTGCTCCGCTGATTACGAATATGACGATGGGTTTTCGGTAAACTCATTAGGAAACTAGAAATCCGCATGGGAAAAAAGTGATCACAGATCAACGTCCTTTTCGCTCTAGGACCGATATTTCGCGAGAAAAACGCGAAAAACTTCTTGCATCATTTCTCGGACTTCGCATATAGTTTTTATTATGTATTTTTGGCCGCTGAACAGGAATATAACATTATTTCAGTGATTGAACGCGCGGAATTAATAATAACGGTGAAAAACCCGCACCGAGGATCTTAATTTTGTTCGTTTTTCGATGAACTCGGTAATTCTGCCATATCTTCCTGGAAAATCATTATTTTTATCTGTGCCCAAGTGTTTTCAATGCACTGTGCTCCGCTGATTACGAATATGACGATGGGTTTTCGGTAAACTCATTAGGAAACTAGAAATCCGCATGGGAAAAAAGTGATCACAGATCAACGTCCTTTTCGCTCTAGGACCGATATTTCGCGAGAAAAACGCGAAAAACTTCTTGCATCATTTCTCGGACTTCGCATATAGTTTTTATTATGTATTTTTGGCCGCTGAACAGGAATATAACATTATTTCAGTGATTGAACGCGCGGAATTAATAATAACGGTGAAAAACCCGCACCGAGGATCTTAATTTTGTTCGTTTTTCGATGAACTCGGTAATTCTGCCATATCTTCCTGGAAAATCATTATTTTTATCTGTGCCCAAGTGTTTTCAATGCACTGTGCTCCGCTGATTACGAATATGACGACGGTTTTTCGATAAACTCATTAGGAAACTAGAAATCCGCATGGGAAAAAAGTGATCACAGATCAGCGTCCTTTTCGCTCTAGGACCGATATTTCGCGAGAAAAACGCGAAAAACTTTTTGCATCATTTCTCGGACTTCGCATATAGTTTTTATTATGTATTTTCGGCCGCTGAACAGGAATATAACATTATTTCAGTGATAGAACGCGCGGAATTAATAATAACGGTGAAAAACCCGCACCGAGGATCTTAATTTTGTTCGTTTTTCGATGAACTCGGTAATTCTGCCATATCTTCCTGGAAAATCATTATTTTTATCTGTGCCCAAGTGTTTTCAATGCACTGTGCTCCGCTGATTACGAATATGACGATGGTTTTCCGGTAAACTCATTAGGAAACTAGGAATCCGCATGGGAAAAAAGTGATCACAGATCAACGTCCTTTTCGCTCTAGGACCGATATTTCGCGAGAAAAACGCGAAAAACTTTTTGCATCATTTCTCGGACTTCGCATATAGTTTTTATTCTGTATTTTTGGCCGCCGAACAGGAATATAACATTATTTCAGTAATAGAATGCGCGGAATTAATAATAACGGTAAAAAACCCGCACCGAGGATCTTAATTTTGTTCGTTTTTCGGAGAACTCGGTAATTCTGCTATATCTTCCTGGAAAATCATCATTTTCATCTGTGCCCAAGTGTTTTCAATGCACTGTGCTCCGCTGATTACGAATATGACGATGGTTTTTCGGTAAACTTATTAGGAAACTAGAAATCCGCATGGGAAAAAAGTGATCACAGATCAACGTCTTTTTCGCTCTAGGACCGATATTTCGCGAGAAAAACGCGAAAAACTTTTTGCATCATTTCTCGGACTCCGCATATAGTTTTTATTATGTATTTTTGGCCGCTGAACAGGAATATAACATTATTTTAGTGATAGAACGCGCGGAATTAATAATAACGGTGAAAAACCCGCACCGAGGATCTTAATTTTGTTCGTTTTTCGATGAACTCAGTAATTCTGCCATATCTTCCTGGAAAATCATTATTTTTATCTGTGCCCAAGTGTTTTCGATGCACTGTGCTCCGCTGATTACGAATATGACGATGGTTTTTCGATAAACTCATTAGGAAACTAGAAATCCGCATGGGATAAAAGTGATCACAGATCAACGTCCTTTTCCCTCTAGGACCGATATTTCGCGAGAAAAACGCGAAAAACTTTTTGCATCATTTCTCGGACTTTGCATGTAGTTTTTATTATGTATTTTTGGCCGCTGAACAGGAATATAACATTATTTCAGTGATAGAACGCGCGGAATTAATAATAACGGTGAAAAACCCGCACCGAGGATCTTAATTTTGTTCGTTTTTCGATGAACTCGGTAATTCTGCCATATCTTCCTGGAAAATCATTATTTTTATCTGTGCCCAAGTGTTTTCGATGCACTGTGCTCCGCTGATAACGAATATGACGATGGTTTTTCGATAAACTCATTAGGAAACTAGAAATCTGCATGGGAAAAAAGTGATCACAGATCAACGTCCTTTTCGCTCTAGGACCGATATTTCGCGAGAAAAACGCGAAAAACTTTTTGCATCATTTCTCGGACTTCGCATATAGATTTTATTATGTATTTTTGGCCGCTGAACAGGAATATAACATTATTTCAGTGATTGAACGCGCGGAATTAATAATAACGGTGAAAAACCCGCACCGAGGATCTTAATTTTGTTCGTTTTTCGATGAACTCGGTAATTCTGCCATATCTTCCTGGAAAATCATTATTTTTATCTGTGCCCAAGTGTTTTCACTGCACTGTGCTCCGCTGATTACGAATATGACGATGGTTTTTCGATAAACTTATTAGGAAACTAGAAATCCACATGGGAAAAAAGTGATCACAGATCAACGTCCTTTTCGCTCTAGGACCGATATTTCGCGAGGAAAACGCGAAAAACTTTTTGCATCATTTCTCGGACTTCGCATATAGTTTTTATTATGTATTTTTGGCCGCTGAACAGGAATATAACATTATTTCAGTGATAGAACGCGCGGAATTAATAATAACGGTGAAAAACCCGCACCGAGGATCTTAATTTTGTTCGTTTTTCGATGAACTCGGTAATTCTGCCATATCTTCCTGGAAAATCATTATTTTTATCTGTGCCCAAGTGTTTTCACTGCACTGTGCTCCGCTGATTACGAATATGACGATGGTTTTTCGATAAACTCATTAGGAAACTAGAAATCCACATGGGAAAAAAGTGATCACAGATCAACGTCCTTTTCGCTCTAGGACCGATATTTCGCGAGGAAAACGCGAAAAACTTTTTGCATCATTTCTCGGACTTCGCATATAGTTTTTATTATGTATTTTTGGCCGCTGAACAGGAATATAACATTATTTCAGTGATAGAACGCGCGGAATTAATAATAACGGTGAAAAACCCGCACCGAGGATCTTAATTTTGTTCGTATTTCGATGAACTCGGTAATTCTGCCATATCTTCCTGGAAAATCATTATTTTTCTCTGTGCCCAAGTGTTTTCAATGCACTGTGCTCCGCTGATTACGAATATGACAATGGTTTTTCGATAAACTCATTAGGAAACTAGAAATCTGCATGGGAAAAAAGTGATCACAGATCAACGTCCTTTTCGCTCTAGGACCGATATTTCGCGAGAAAAACGCGAAAAACTTTTTGCATCATTTCTCGGACTTCGCATATAGTTTTAATTATGTATTTTTGGCCGCTGAACAGGAATATAACATTATTTCAGTGATTGAACGCGCGGAATTAATAATAACGGTGAAAAACCCGCACCGAGGATCTTAATTTTGTTCGTTTTTCGATGAACTCGGTAATTCTGCCATATCTTCCTGGAAAATCATTATTTTTATCTGTGCCCAAGTGTTTTCGATGCACTGTGCTCCGCTGATTACGAATATGACGACGGTTTTTCGATAAACTCATTAGGAAACTAGAAATCCGCATGGGAAAAAAGTGATCACAGATCAGCGTCCTTTTCGCTCTAGGACCGATATTTCGCGAGAAAAACGCGAAAAACTTTTTGCATCATTTCTCGGACTTCGCATATAGTTTTTATTATGTATTTTTGGCCGCTGAACAGGAATATAACATTATTTCAGTGATTGAACGCGCGGAATTAATAATAACGGTGAAAAACCCGCACCGAGGATCTTAATTTTGTTCGTTTTTCGATGAACTCGGTAATTCTGCCATATCTTCCTGGAAAATCATTATTTTTATCTGTGCCCAAGTGTTTTCGATGCACTGTGCTCCGCTGATTACGAATATGACGACGGTTTTTCGATAAACTCATTAGGAAACTAGAAATCCGCATGGGAAAAAAGTGATCACAGATCAGCGTCCTTTTCGCTCTAGGACCGATATTTCGCGAGAAAAACGCGAAAAACTTTTTGCATCATTTCTCGGACTTCGCATATAGTTTTTATTATGTATTTTTGGCCGCTGAACAGGAATATAACATTATTTCAGTGATTGAACGCGCGGAATTAATAATAACGGTGAAAAACTCGCACCGAGGATCTTAATTTTGTTCGTTTTTCGATGAACTCGGTAATTCTGCCATATCTCCCTAGAAAATCATTATTTTTATCTGTGCCCAAGTGTTTTCGATGCACTGTGCTCCGCTGATTACGAATATGACGATGGTTTTTCGATAAACTCATTAGGAAACTAGAAATCCGCATGGGAAAAAAGTGATCACAGATCAGCGTCCTTTTCGCTCTAGGACCGATATTTCGCGAGAAAAACGCGAAAAACTTTTTGCATCATTTCTCGGACTTCGCATATAGTTTTTATTATGTATTTTTGGCCGCTGAACAGGAATATAACATTATTTCAGTGATTGAACGCGCGGAATCAATAATAACGGTGAAAAACCCGCACCGAGGATCTTAATTTTGTTCGTTTTTCGATGAACTCGGTAATTCTGCCATATCTTCCTGGAAAATCATTATTTTTATCTGTGCCCAAGTGTTTTCGATGCACTGTGCTCCGCTGATTACGAATATGACGATGGTTTTTCGATAAACTCATTAGAAAACTAAAAAACCGCATGGGAAAAAAGTGATCACAGATCAGCGTCCTTTTCGCTCTAGGACCGATATTTCGCGAGAAAAACGCGAAAAACTTTTTGCATCATTTCTCGGACTTCGCATATAGTTTTTATTATGTATTTTTGGCCGCTGAACAGGAATATAACATTATTTCAGTGATTGAACGCGCGGAATTAATAATAACGGTGAAAAACCCGCACCGAGGATCTTAATTTTGTTCGTTTTTCGATGAACTCGGTAATTCTGCCATATCTTCCTGGAAAATCATTATTTTTATCTGTGCCCAAGTGTTTTCGATGCACTGTGCTCCGCTGATTACGAATATGACGATGGTTTTTCGATAAACTCATTAGAAAACTAGAAATCTGCATGGGAAAAAAGTGATCACAGATTAACGTCCTTTTCGCTCTAGGACCGATATTTCGCGAGAAAAACGCGAAAAACTTTTTGCATCATTTCTCGGACTTCGCATATAGTTTTAATTATGTATTTTTGGCCGCTGAACAGGAATATAACATTATTTCAGTGATTGAACGCGCGGAATTAATAATAACGGTGAAAAACCCGCACCGAGGATCTTAATTTTGTTCGTTTTTCGATGAACTCGGTAATTCTGCCATATCTTCCTGGAAAATCATTATTTTTCTCTGTGCCCAAGTGTTTTCAATGCACTGTGCTCCGCTGATTACGAATATGACGATGGTTTTTCGATAAACTCATTAGGAAACTAGAAATCTGCATGGGAAAAAAGTGATCACAGATCAACGTCCTTTTCGCTCTAGGACCGATATTTCGCGAGAAAAACGCGAAAAACTTTTTGCATCATTTCTCGGACTTCGCATATAGTTTTAATTATGTATTTTTGGCCGCTGAACAGGAATATAACATTATTTCAGTGATTGAACGCGCGGAATTAATAATAACGGTGAAAAACCCGCACCGAGGATCTTAATTTTGTTCGTTTTTCGATGAACTCGGTAATTCTGCCATATCTTCCTGGAAAATCATTATTTTTATCTGTGCCCAAGTGTTTTCGATGCACTGTGCTCCGCTGATTACGAATATGACGACGGTTTTTCGATAAACTCATTAGGAAACTAGAAATCCGCATGGGAAAAAAGTGATCACAGATCAGCGTCCTTTTCGCTCTAGGACCGATATTTCGCGAGAAAAACGCGAAAAACTTTTTGCATCATTTCTCGGACTTCGCATATAGTTTTAATTATGTATTTTTGGCCGCTGAACAGGAATATAACATTATTTCAGTGATTGAACGCGCGGAATTAATAATAACGGTGAAAAACCCGCACCGAGGATCTTAATTTTGTTCGTTTTTCGATGAACTCGGTAATTCTGCCATATCTCCCTGGAAAATCATTATTTTTATCTGTGCCCAAGTGTTTTCGATGCACTGTGCTCCGCTGATTACGAATATGACGATGGTTTTTCGATAAACTCATTAGGAAACTAGAAATCCGCATGGGAAAAAAGTGATCACAGATCAGCGTCCTTTTCGCTCTAGGACCGATATTTCGCGAGAAAAACGCGAAAAACTTTTTGCATCATTTCTCGGACTTCGCATATAGTTTTTATTATGTATTTTTGGCCGCTGAACAGGAATATAACATTATTTCAGTGATTGAACGCGCGGAATTAATAATAACGGTGAAAAACCCGCACCGAGGATCTTAATTTTGTTCGTTTTTCGATGAACTCGGTAATTCTGCCATATCTTCCTGGAAAATCATTATTTTTATCTGTGCCCAAGTGTTTTCGATGCACTGTGCTCCGCTGATTACGAATATGACGATGGTTTTTCGATAAACTCATTAGGAAACTAGAAATCCGCATGGGATAAAAGTGATCACAGATCAACGTCCTTTTCGCTCTAGGACCGATATTTCGCGAGAAAAACGCGAAAAACTTTTTGCATCATTTCTCGGACTTCGCATATAGTTTTTATTATGTATTTTTGGCCGCTGAACAGGAATATAACATTATTTCAGTGATTGAACGCGCGGAATTAATAATAACGGTGAAAAACTCGCACCGAGGATCTTAATTTTGTTCGTTTTTCGATGAACTCGGTAATTCTGCCATATCTCCCTAGAAAATCATTATTTTTATCTGTGCCCAAGTGTTTTCGATGCACTGTGCTCCGCTGATTACGAATATGACGATGGTTTTTCGATAAACTCATTAGGAAACTAGAAATCCGCATGGGAAAAAAGTGATCACAGATCAGCGTCCTTTTCGCTCTAGGACCGATATTTCGCGAGAAAAACGCGAAAAACTTTTTGCATCATTTCTCGGACTTCGCATATAGTTTTTATTATGTATTTTTGGCCGCTGAACAGGAATATAACATTATTTCAGTGATTGAACGCGCGGAATCAATAATAACGGTGAAAAACCCGCACCGAGGATCTTAATTTTGTTCGTTTTTCGATGAACTCGGTAATTCTGCCATATCTTCCTGGAAAATCATTATTTTTATCTGTGCCCAAGTGTTTTCGATGCACTGTGCTCCGCTGATTACGAATATGACGATGGTTTTTCGATAAACTCATTAGAAAACTAAAAAACCGCATGGGAAAAAAGTGATCACAGATCAGCGTCCTTTTCGCTCTAGGACCGATATTTCGCGAGAAAAACGCGAAAAACTTTTTGCATCATTTCTCGGACTTCGCATATAGTTTTTATTATGTATTTTTGGCCGCTGAACAGGAATATAACATTATTTCAGTGATTGAACGCGCGGAATTAATAATAACGGTGAAAAACCCGCACCGAGGATCTTAATTTTGTTCGTTTTTCGATGAACTCGGTAATTCTGCCATATCTTCCTGGAAAATCATTATTTTTATCTGTGCCCAAGTGTTTTCGATGCACTGTGCTCCGCTGATTACGAATATGACGATGGTTTTTCGATAAACTCATTAGAAAACTAGAAATCTGCATGGGAAAAAAGTGATCACAGATTAACGTCCTTTTCGCTCTAGGACCGATATTTCGCGAGAAAAACGCGAAAAACTTTTTGCATCATTTCTCGGACTTCGCATATAGTTTTAATTATGTATTTTTGGCCGCTGAACAGGAATATAACATTATTTCAGTGATTGAACGCGCGGAATTAATAATAACGGTGAAAAACCCGCACCGAGGATCTTAATTTTGTTCGTTTTTCGATGAACTCGGTAATTCTGCCATATCTTCCTGGAAAATCATTATTTTTCTCTGTGCCCAAGTGTTTTCAATGCACTGTGCTCCGCTGATTACGAATATGACGATGGTTTTTCGATAAACTCATTAGGAAACTAGAAATCTGCATGGGAAAAAAGTGATCACAGATCAACGTCCTTTTCGCTCTAGGACCGATATTTCGCGAGAAAAACGCGAAAAACTTTTTGCATCCTTTCTCGGACTTCGCATATAGTTTTAATTATGTATTTTTGGCCGCTGAACAGGAATATAACATTATTTCAGTGATTGAACGCGCGGAATTAATAATAACGGTGAAAAACCCGCACCGAGGATCTTAATTTTGTTCGTTTTTCGATGAACTCGGTAATTCTGCCATATCTTCCTGGAAAATCATTATTTTTCTCTGTGCCCAAGTGTTTTCAATGCACTGTGCTCCGCTGATTACGAATATGACGATGGTTTTTCGATAAACTCATTAGGAAACTAGAAATCTGCATGGGAAAAAAGTGATCACAGATCAACGTCCTTTTCGCTCTAGGACCGATATTTCGCGAGAAAAACGCGAAAAACTTTTTGCATCATTTCTCGGACTTCGCATATAGTTTTAATTATGTATTTTTGGCCGCTGAACAGGAATATAACATTATTTCAGTGATTGAACGCGCGGAATTAATAATAACGGTGAAAAACCCGCACCGAGGATCTTAATTTTGTTCGTTTTTCGATGAACTCGGTAATTCTGCCATATCTTCCTGGAAAATCATTATTTTTATCTGTGCCCAAGTGTTTTCGATGCACTGTGCTCCGCTGATTACGAATATGACGACGGTTTTTCGATAAACTCATTAGGAAACTAGAAATCCGCATGGGAAAAAAGTGATCACAGATCAGCGTCCTTTTCGCTCTAGGACCGATATTTCGCGAGAAAAACGCGAAAAACTTTTTGCATCATTTCTCGGACTTCGCATATAGTTTTAATTATGTATTTTTGGCCGCTGAACAGGAATATAACATTATTTCAGTGATTGAACGCGCGGAATTAATAATAACGGTGAAAAACCCGCACCGAGGATCTTAATTTTGTTCGTTTTTCGATGAACTCGGTAATTCTGCCATATCTCCCTGGAAAATCATTATTTTTATCTGTGCCCAAGTGTTTTCGATGCACTGTGCTCCGCTGATTACGAATATGACGATGGTTTTTCGATAAACTCATTAGGAAACTAGAAATCCGCATGGGAAAAAAGTGATCACAGATCAGCGTCCTTTTCGCTCTAGGACCGATATTTCGCGAGAAAAACGCGAAAAACTTTTTGCATCATTTCTCGGACTTCGCATATAGTTTTTATTATGTATTTTTGGCCGCTGAACAGGAATATAACATTATTTCAGTGATTGAACGCGCGGAATTAATAATAACGGTGAAAAACCCGCACCGAGGATCTTAATTTTGTTCGTTTTTCGATGAACTCGGTAATTCTGCCATATCTTCCTGGAAAATCATTATTTTTATCTGTGCCCAAGTGTTTTCGATGCACTGTGCTCCGCTGATTACGAATATGACGATGGTTTTTCGATAAACTCATTAGGAAACTAGAAATCCGCATGGGATAAAAGTGATCACAGATCAACGTCCTTTTCGCTCTAGGACCGATATTTCGCGAGAAAAACGCGAAAAACTTTTTGCATCATTTCTCGGACTTCGCATATAGTTTTTATTATGTATTTTTGGCCGCTGAACAGGAATATAACATTATTTCAGTGATAGAACGCGCGGAATTAATAATAACGGTGAAAAACCCGCACCGAGGATCTTAATTTTGTTCGTTTTTCGATGAACTCGGTAATTCTGCCATATCTTCCTGGAAAATCATTATTTTTATCTGTGCCCAAGTGTTTTCGATGCACTGTGCTCCGCTGATAACGAATATGACGATGGTTTTTCGATAAACTCATTAGGAAACTAGAAATCTGCATGGGAAAAAAGTGATCACAGATCAACGTCCTTTTCGCTCTAGGACCGATATTTCGCGAGAAAAACGCGAAAAACTTTTTGCATCATTTCTCGGACTTCGCATATAGATTTTATTATGTATTTTTGGCCGCTGAACAGGAATATAACATTATTTCAGTGATTGAACGCGCGGAATTAATAATAACGGTGAAAAACCCGCACCGAGGATCTTAATTTTGTTCGTTTTTCGATGAACTCGGTAATTCTGCCATATCTTCCTGGAAAATCATTATTTTTATCTGTGCCCAAGTGTTTTCACTGCACTGTGCTCCGCTGATTACGAATATGACGATGGTTTTTCGATAAACTTATTAGGAAACTAGAAATCCACATGGGAAAAAAGTGATCACAGATCAACGTCCTTTTCGCTCTAGGACCGATATTTCGCGAGGAAAACGCGAAAAACTTTTTGCATCATTTCTCGGACTTCGCATATAGTTTTTATTATGTATTTTTGGCCGCTGAACAGGAATATAACATTATTTCAGTGATAGAACGCGCGGAATTAATAATAACGGTGAAAAACCCGCACCGAGGATCTTAATTTTGTTCGTTTTTCGATGAACTCGGTAATTCTGCCATATCTTCCTGGAAAATCATTATTTTTATCTGTGCCCAAGTGTTTTCGATGCACTGTGCTCCGCTGATTACGAATATGACGACGGTTTTTCGATAAACTCATTAGGAAACTAGAAATCAGCATGGGAAAAAAGTGATCACAGATCAGCGTCCTTTTCGCTCTAGGACCGATATTTCGCGAGAAAAACGCGAAAAACTTTTTGCATCATTTCTCGGACTTCGCATATAGTTTTAATTATGTATTTTTGGCCGCTGAACAGGAATATAACATTATTTCAGTGATTGAACGCGCGGAATTAATAATAACGGTGAAAAACCCGCACCGAGGATCTTAATTTTGTTCGTTTTTCGATGAACTCGGTAATTCTGCCATATCTTCCTGGAAAATCATTATTTTTCTCTGTGCCCAAGTGTTTTCAATGCACTGTGCTCCGCTGATTACGAATATGACGATGGTTTTTCGATAAACTCATTAGGAAACTAGAAATCTGCATGGGAAAAAAGTGATCACAGATCAACGTCCTTTTCGCTCTAGGACCGATATTTCGCGAGAAAAACGCGAAAAACTTTTTGCATCATTTCTCGGACTTCGCATATAGTTTTAATTATGTATTTTTGGCCGCTGAACAGGAATATAACATTATTTCAGTGATTAAACGCGCGGAATTAATAATAACGGTGAAAAACCCGCACCGAGGATCTTAATTTTGTTCGTTTTTCGATGAACTCGGTAATTCTGCCATATCTTCCTGGAAAATCATTATTTTTATCTGTGCCCAAGTTTTTTCGATGCACTGTGCTCCGCTGATTACGAATATGACGACGGTTTTTCGATAAACTCATTAGGAAACTAGAAATCCGCATGGGAAAAAAGTGATCACAGATCAGCGTCCTTCTCGCTCTAGGACCGATATTTCGCGAGAAAAACGCGAAAAACTTTTTGCATCATTTCTCGGACTTCGCATATAGTTTTTATTATGTATTTTTGGCCGCTGAACAGGAATATACCATTATTTCAGTGATTGAACGCGCGGAATTAATAATAACGGTGAAAAACTCGCACCGAGGATCTTAATTTTGTTCGTTTTTCGATGAACTCGGTAATTCTGCCATATCTCCCTGGAAAATCATTATTTTTATCTGTGCCCAAGTGTTTTCGATGCACTGTGCTCCGCTGATTACGAATATGACGATGGTTTTTCGATAAACTCATTAGGAAACTAGAAATCCGCATGGGAAAAAAGTGATCACAGATCAGCGTCCTTTTCGCTCTAGGACCGATATTTCGCGAGAAAAACGCGAAAAACTTTTTGCATTATTTCTCGGACTTCGCATATAGTTTTTATTATGTATTTTTGGCCGCTGAACAGGAATATAACATTATTTCAGTGATTGAACGCGCGGAATTAATAATAACGGTGAAAAACCCGCACCGAGGATCTTAATTTTGTTCGTTTTTCGATGAACTCGGTAATTCTGCCATATCTTCCTGGAAAATCATTATTTTTATCTGTGCCCAAGTGTTTTCGATGCACTGTGCTCCGCTGATTACGAATATGACGATGGTGTTTCGATAAACTCATTAGAAAACTAGAAATCTGCATGGGAAAAAAGTGATCACAGATTAACGTCCTTTTCGCTCTAGGACCGATATTTCGCGAGAAAAACGCAAAAAACTTTTTGCATCATTTCTCGGACTTCGCATATAGTTTTAATTATGTATTTTTGGCCGCTGAACAGGAATATAACATTATTTCAGTGATTGCACGCGCGGAATTAATAATAACGGTGAAAAACCCGCACCGAGGATCTTAATTTTGTTCGTTTTTCGATGAACTCGGTAATTCTGCCATATCTTCCTGGAAAATCATTATTTTTCTCTGTGCCCAAGTGTTTTCAATGCACTGTGCTCCGCTGATTACGAATATGACGATGGTTTTTCGATAAACTCATTAGGAAACTAGAAATCTGCATGGGAAAAAAGTGATCACAGATCAACGTCCTTTTCGCTCTAGGACCGATATTTCGCGAGAAAAACGCGAAAAACTTTTTGCATCATTTCTCGGACTTCGCATATAGTTTTAATTATGTATTTTTGGCCGCTGAACAGGAATATAACATTATTTCAGTGATTGAACGCGCGGAATTAACAATAACGGTGAAAAACCCGCACCGAGGATCTTAATTTTGTTCGTTTTTCGATGAACTCGGTAATTCTGCCATATCTTCCTGGAAAATCATTATTTTTATCTGTGCCCAAGTGTTTTCGATGCACTGTGCTTCGCTGATTACGAATATGACGACGGTTTTTCGATAAACTCATTAGGAAACTAGAAATCCGCATGGGAAAAAAGTGATCACAGATCAGCGTCCTTTTCGCTCTAGGACCGATATTTCGCTAGAAAAACGCGAAAAACTATTTGCATCATTTCTCGGACTTCGCATATAGTTTTTATTATGTATTTTTGGCCGCTGAACAGGAATATAACATTATTTCAGTGATTGAACGCGCGGAATTAATAATAACGGTGAAAAACTCGCACCGAGGATCTTAATTTTGTTCGTTTTTCGATGAACTCGGTAATTCTGCCATATCTCCCTGGAAAATCATTATTTTTATCTGTGCCCAAGTGTTTTCGATGCACTGTGCTCCGCTGATTACGAATATGACGATGGTTTTTCGATAAACTCATTAGGAAACTAGAAATCCGCATGGGAAAAAAGTGATCACAGATCAGCGTCCTTTTCGCTCTAGGACCGATATTTCGCGAGAAAAACGCGAAAAACTTTTTGCATTATTTCTCGGACTTCGCATATAGTTTTTATTATGTATTTTTGGCCGCTGAACAGGAATATAACATTATTTCAGTGATTGAACGCGCGGAATTAATAATAACGGTGAAAAACCCGCACCGAGGATCTTAATTTTGTTCGTTTTTCGATGAACTCGGTAATTCTGCCATATCTTCCTGGAAAATCATTATTTTTATCTGTGCCCAAGTGTTTTCGATGCACTGTGCTCCGCTGATTACGAATATGACGATGGTGTTTCGATAAACTCATTAGAAAACTAGAAATCTGCATGGGAAAAAAGTGATCACAGATTAACGTCCTTTTCGCTCTAGGACCGATATTTCGCGAGAAAAACGCAAAAAACTTTTTGCATCATTTCTCGGACTTCGCATATAGTTTTAATTATGTATTTTTGGCCGCTGAACAGGAATATAACATTATTTCAGTGATTGCACGCGCGGAATTAATAATAACGGTGAAAAACCCGCACCGAGGATCTTAATTTTGTTCGTTTTTCGATGAACTCGGTAATTCTGCCATATCTTCCTGGAAAATCATTATTTTTCTCTGTGCCCAAGTGTTTTCAATGCACTGTGCTCCGCTGATTACGAATATGACGATGGTTTTTCGATAAACTCATTAGGAAACTAGAAATCTGCATGGGAAAAAAGTGATCACAGATCAACGTCCTTTTCGCTCTAGGACCGATATTTCGCTAGAAAAACGCGAAAAACTATTTGCATCATTTCTCGGACTTCGCATATAGTTTTTATTATGTATTTTTGGCCGCTGAACAGGAATATAACATTATTTCAGTGATTGAACGCGCGGAATTAATAATAACGGTGAAAAACTCGCACCGAGGATCTTAATTTTGTTCGTTTTTCGATGAACTCGGTAATTCTGCCATATCTCCCTGGAAAATCATTATTTTTATCTGTGCCCAAGTGTTTTCGATGCACTGTGCTCCGCTGATTACGAATATGACGATGGTTTTTCGATAAACTCATTAGGAAACTAGAAATCCGCATGGGAAAAAAGTGATCACAGATCAGCGTCCTTTTCGCTCTAGGACCGATATTTCGCGAGAAAAACGCGAAAAACTTTTTGCATCATTTCTCGGACTTCGCATATAGTTTTTATTATGTATTTTTGGCCGCTGAACAGGAATATAACATTATTTCAGTGATTGAACGCGCGGAATTAATAATAACGGTGAAAAACCCGCACCGAGGATCTTAATTTTGTTCGTTTTTCGATGAACTCGGTAATTCTGCCATATCTTCCTGGAAAATCATTATTTTTCTCTGTGCCCAAGTGTTTTCGATGCACTGTGCTCCGCTGATTACGAATATGACGATGGTTTTTCGATAAACTCATTAGAAAACTAGAAATCTGCATGGGAAAAAAGTGATCACAGATTAACGTCCTTTTCGCTCTAGGACCGATATTTCGCGAGAAAAACGCGAAAAACTTTTTGCATCATTTCTCGGACTTCGCATATAGTTTTAATTATGTATTTTTGGCCGCTGAACAGGAATATAACATTATTTCAGTGATTGAACGCGCGGAATTAATAATAACGGTGAAAAACCCGCACCGAGGATCTTAATTTTGTTCGTTTTTCGATGAACTCGGTAATTCTGCCATATCTTCCTGGAACATCATTATTTTTATCTGTGCCCAAGTGTTTTCGATGCACTGTGCTCCGCTGATTACGAATATGACGATGGTTTTTCGATAAACTCATTAGGAAACTAGAAATCCGCATGGGAAAAAAGTGATCACAGATCAGCGTCCTTTTCGCTCTAGGACCGATATTTCGCGAGAAAAACGCGAAAAACTTTTTGCATCATTTCTCGGACTTCGCATATAGTTTTTATTATGTATTTTTGGCCGCTGAACAGGAATATAACATTATTTCAGTGATTGAACGCGCGGAATTAATAATAACGGTGAAAAACCCGCACCGAGGATCTTAATTTTGTTCGTTTTTCGATGAACTCGGTAATTCTGCCATATCTTCCTGGAAAATCATTATTTTTATCTGTGCCCAAGTGTTTTCGATGCACTGTGCTCCGCTGATTACGAATATGACGATGGTTTTTCGATAAACTCATTAGAAAACTAGAAATCTGCATGGGAAAAAAGTGATCACAGATCAACGTCTTTTTCGCTCTAGGACCGATATTTCGCGAGAAAAACGCGAAAAACTTTTTGCATCATTTCTCGGACTTCGCATATAGTTTTTATTATGTATTTTTGGCCGCTGAACAGGAATATAACATTATTTCAGTGATTGAACGCGCGGAATTAATAATAACGGTGAAAAACCCGCACCGAGGATCTTAATTTTGTTCGTTTTTCGATGAACTCGGTAATTCTGCCATATCTTCCTGGAAAATCATTATTTTTATCTGTGCCCAAGTGTTTTCGATGCACTGTGCTCCGCTGATTACGAATATGACGACGGTTTTTCGATAAACTCATTAGGAAACTAGAAATCCGCATGGGAAAAAAGTGATCACAGATCAGCGTCCTTTTCGCTCTAGGACCGATATTTCGCGAGAAAAACGCGAAAAACTTTTTGCATCATTTCTCGGACTTCGCATATAGTTTTTATTATGTATTTTTGGCCGCTGAACAGGAATATAACATTATTTCAGTGATTGAACGCGCGGAATTAATAATAACGGTGAAAAACCCGCACCGAGGATCTTAATTTTGTTCGTTTTTCGATGAACTCGGTAATTCTGCCATATCTTCCTGGAAAATCATTATTTTTATCTGTGCCCAAGTGTTTTCGATGCACTGTGCTCCGCTGATTACGAATATGACGATGGTTTTTCGATAAACTCATTAGGAAACTAGAAATCCGCATGGGAAAAAAGTGATCACAGATCAGCGTCCTTTTCGCTCTAGGACCGATATTTCGCGAGAAAAACGCGAAAAACTTTTTGCATCATTTCTCGGACTTCGCATATAGTTTTTATTATGTATTTTTGGCCGCTGAACAGGAATATAACATTATTTCAGTGATTGAACGCGCGGAATTAATAATAACGGTGAAAAACCCGCACCGAGGATCTTAATTTTGTTCGTTTTTCGATGAACTCGGTAATTCTGCCATATCTTCCTGGAAAATTATTATTTTTCTCTGTGCCCAAGTGTTTTCGATGCACTGTGCTCCGCTGATTACGAATATGACGATGGTTTTTCGATAAACTCATTAGAAAACTAGAAATCTGCATGGGAAAAAAGTGATCACAGATTAACGTCCTTTTCGCTCTAGGACCGATATTTCGCGAGAAAAACGCGAAAAACTTTTTGCATCATTTCTCGGACTTCGCATATAGTTTTAATTATGTATTTTTGGCCGCTGAATAGGAATATAACATTATTTCAGTGATTGAACGCGCGGAATTAATAATAACGGTGAAAAACCCGCACCGAGGATCTTAATTTTGTTCGTTTTTCGATGAACTCGGTAATTCTGCCATATCTTCCTGGAACATCATTATTTTTATCTGTGCCCAAGTGTTTTCGATGCACTGTGCTCCGCTGATTACGAATATGACGATGGTTTTTCGATAAACTCATTAGGAAACTAGAAATCCGCATGGAAAAAAAGTGATCACAGATCAGCGTCCTTTTCGCTCTAGGACCGATATTTCGCGAGAAAAACGCGAAAAACTTTTTGCATCATTTCTCGGACTTCGCATATAGTTTTTATTATGTATTTTTGGCCGCTGAACAGGAATATAACATTATTTCAGTGATTGAACGCGCGGAATTAATAATAACGGTGAAAAACCCGCACCGAGGATCTTAATTTTGTTCGTTTTTCGATGAACTCGGTAATTCTGCCATATCTTCCTGGAAAATCATTATTTTTATCTGTGCCCAAGTGTTTTCGATGCACTGTGCTCCGCTGATTACGAATATGACGATGGTTTTTCGATAAACTCATTAGAAAACTAGAAATCTGCATGGGAAAAAAGTGATCACAGATCAACGTCCTTTTCGCTCTAGGACCGATATTTCGCGAGAAAAACGCGAAAAACTTTTTGCAGCATTTCTCGGACTTCGCATATAGTTTTTATTATGTATTTTTGGCCGCTGAACAGGAATATAACATTATTTCAGTGATTGAACGCGCGGAATTAATAATAACGGTGAAAAACCCGCACCGAGGATCTTAATTTTGTTCGTTTTTCGATGAACTCGGTAATTCTGCCATATCTTCCTGGAAAATCATTATTTTTATCTGTGCCCAAGTGTTTTCGATGCACTGTGCTCCGCTGATTACGAATATGACGACGGTTTTTCGATAAACTCATTAGGAAACTAGAAATCCGCATGGGAAAAAAGTGATCACAGATCAGCGTCCTTTTCGCTCTAGGACCGATATTTCGCGAGAAAAACGCGAAAAACTTTTTGCATCATTTCTCGGACTTCGCATATAGTTTTTATTATGTATTTTTGGCCGCTGAACAGGAATATAACATTATTTCAGTGATTGAACGCGCGGAATTAATAATAACGGTGAAAAACCCGCACCGAGGATCTTAATTTTGTTCGTTTTTCGATGAACTCGGTAATTCTGCCATATCTTCCTGGAAAATCATTATTTTTATCTGTGCCCAAGTGTTTTCGATGCACTGTGCTCCGCTGATTACGAATATGACGATGGTTTTTCGATAAACTCATTAGAAAACTAGAAATCTGCATGGGAAAAAAGTGATCACAGATTAACGTCCTTTTCGCTCTAGGACCGATATTTCGCGAGAAAAACGCAAAAAACTTTTTGCATCATTTCTCGGACTTCGCATATAGTTTTAATTATGTATTTTTGACCGCTGAACAGGAATATAACATTATTTCAGTGATTGCACGCGCGGAATTAATAATAACGGTGAAAAACCCGCACCGAGGATCTTAATTTTGTTCGTTTTTCGATGAACTCGGTAATTCTGCCATATCTTCCTGGAAAATCATTATTTTTCTCTGTGCCCAAGTGTTTTCAATGCACTGTGCTCCGCTGATTACGAATATGACGATGGTTTTTCGATAAACTCATTAGGAAACTAGAAATCTGCATGGGAAAAAAGTGATCACAGATCAACGTCCTTTTCGCTCTAGGACCGATATTTCGCGAGAAAAACGCGAAAAACTTTTTGCATCATTTCTCGGACTTCGCATATAGTTTTAATTATGTATTTTTGGCCGCTGAACAGGAATATAACATTATTTCAGTGATTGAACGCGCGGAATTAACAATAACGGTGAAAAACCCGCACCGAGGATCTTAATTTTGTTCGTTTTTCGATGAACTCGGTAATTCTGCCATATCTTCCTGGAAAATCATTATTTTTATCTGTGCCCAAGTGTTTTCGATGCACTGTGCTCCGCTGATTACGAATATGACGACGGTTTTTCGATAAACTCATTAGGAAACTAGAAATCCGCATGGGAAAAAAGTGATCACAGATCAGCGTCCTTTTCGCTCTAGGACCGATATTTCGCTAGAAAAACGCGAAAAACTATTTGCATCATTTCTCGGACTTCGCATATAGTTTTTATTATGTATTTTTGGCCGCTGAACAGGAATATAACATTATTTCAGTGATTGAACGCGCGGAATTAATAATAACGGTGAAAAACTCGCACCGAGGATCTTAATTTTGTTCGTTTTTCGATGAACTCGGTAATTCTGCCATATCTTCCTGGAAAATCATTATTTTTATCTGTGCCCAAGTGTTTTCGATGCACTGTGCTCCGCTGATTACGAATATGACGATGGTTTTTCGATAAACTCATTAGAAAACTAGAAATCTGCATGGGAAAAAAGTGATCACAGATTAACGTCCTTTTCGCTCTAGGACCGATATTTCGCGAGGAAAACGCGAAAAACTTTTTGCATCATTTCTCGGACTTCGCATATAGTTTTTATTATGTATTTTTGGCCGCTGAACAGGAATATAACATTATTTCAGTGATAGAACGCGCGGAATTAATAATAACGGTGAAAAACCCGCACCGAGGATCTTAATTTTGTTCGTTTTTCGATGAACTCGGTAATTCTGCCATATCTTCCTGGAAAATCATTATTTTTATCTGTGCCCAAGTGTTTTCACTGCACTGTGCTCCGCTGATTACGAATATGACGATGGTTTTTCGATAAACTCATTAGGAAACTAGAAATCCACATGGGAAAAAAGTGATCACAGATCAACGTCCTTTTCGCTCTAGGACCGATATTTCGCGAGGAAAACGCGAAAAACTTTTTGCATCATTTCTCGGACTTCGCATATAGTTTTTATTATGTATTTTTGGCCGCTGAACAGGAATATAACATTATTTCAGTGATAGAACGCGCGGAATTAATAATAACGGTGAAAAACCCGCACCGAGGATCTTAATTTTGTTCGTATTTCGATGAACTCGGTAATTCTGCCATATCTTCCTGGAAAATCATTATTTTTCTCTGTGCCCAAGTGTTTTCAATGCACTGTGCTCCGCTGATTACGAATATGACGATGGTTTTTCGATAAACTCATTAGGAAACTAGAAATCTGCATGGGAAAAAAGTGATCACAGATCAACGTCCTTTTCGCTCTAGGACCGATATTTCGCGAGAAAAACGCGAAAAACTTTTTGCATCATTTCTCGGACTTCGCATATAGTTTTAATTATGTATTTTTGGCCGCTGAACAGGAATATAACATTATTTCAGTGATTGAACGCGCGGAATTAATAATAACGGTGAAAAACCCGCACCGAGGATCTTAATTTTGTTCGTTTTTCGATGAACTCGGTAATTCTGCCATATCTTCCTGGAAAATCATTATTTTTATCTGTGCCCAAGTGTTTTCGATGCACTGTGCTCCGCTGATTACGAATATGACGACGGTTTTTCGATAAACTCATTAGGAAACTAGAAATCCGCATGGGAAAAAAGTGATCACAGATCAGCGTCCTTTTCGCTCTAGGACCGATATTTCGCGAGAAAAACGCGAAAAACTTTTTGCATCATTTCTCGGACTTCGCATATAGTTTTTATTATGTATTTTTGGCCGCTGAACAGGAATATAACATTATTTCAGTGATTGAACGCGCGGAATTAATAATAACGGTGAAAAACCCGCACCGAGGATCTTAATTTTGTTCGTTTTTCGATGAACTCGGTAATTCTGCCATATCTTCCTGGAAAATCATTATTTTTATCTGTGCCCAAGTGTTTTCGATGCACTGTGCTCCGCTGATTACGAATATGACGACGGTTTTTCGATAAACTCATTAGGAAACTAGAAATCCGCATGGGAAAAAAGTGATCACAGATCAGCGTCCTTTTCGCTCTAGGACCGATATTTCGCGAGAAAAACGCGAAAAACTTTTTGCATCATTTCTCGGACTTCGCATATAGTTTTTATTATGTATTTTTGGCCGCTGAACAGGAATATAACATTATTTCAGTGATTGAACGCGCGGAATTAATAATAACGGTGAAAAACTCGCACCGAGGATCTTAATTTTGTTCGTTTTTCGATGAACTCGGTAATTCTGCCATATCTCCCTAGAAAATCATTATTTTTATCTGTGCCCAAGTGTTTTCGATGCACTGTGCTCCGCTGATTACGAATATGACGATGGTTTTTCGATAAACTCATTAGGAAACTAGAAATCCGCATGGGAAAAAAGTGATCACAGATCAGCGTCCTTTTCGCTCTAGGACCGATATTTCGCGAGAAAAACGCGAAAAACTTTTTGCATCATTTCTCGGACTTCGCATATAGTTTTTATTATGTATTTTTGGCCGCTGAACAGGAATATAACATTATTTCAGTGATTGAACGCGCGGAATCAATAATAACGGTGAAAAACCCGCACCGAGGATCTTAATTTTGTTCGTTTTTCGATGAACTCGGTAATTCTGCCATATCTTCCTGGAAAATCATTATTTTTATCTGTGCCCAAGTGTTTTCGATGCACTGTGCTCCGCTGATTACGAATATGACGATGGTTTTTCGATAAACTCATTAGAAAACTAAAAAACCGCATGGGAAAAAAGTGATCACAGATCAGCGTCCTTTTCGCTCTAGGACCGATATTTCGCGAGAAAAACGCGAAAAACTTTTTGCATCATTTCTCGGACTTCGCATATAGTTTTTATTATGTATTTTTGGCCGCTGAACAGGAATATAACATTATTTCAGTGATTGAACGCGCGGAATTAATAATAACGGTGAAAAACCCGCACCGAGGATCTTAATTTTGTTCGTTTTTCGATGAACTCGGTAATTCTGCCATATCTTCCTGGAAAATCATTATTTTTATCTGTGCCCAAGTGTTTTCGATGCACTGTGCTCCGCTGATTACGAATATGACGATGGTTTTTCGATAAACTCATTAGAAAACTAGAAATCTGCATGGGAAAAAAGTGATCACAGATTAACGTCCTTTTCGCTCTAGGACCGATATTTCGCGAGAAAAACGCGAAAAACTTTTTGCATCATTTCTCGGACTTCGCATATAGTTTTAATTATGTAATTTTGGCCGCTGAACAGGAATATAACATTATTTCAGTGATTGAACGCGCGGAATTAATAATAACGGTGAAAAACCCGCACCGAGGATCTTAATTTTGTTCGTTTTTCGATGAACTCGGTAATTCTGCCATATCTTCCTGGAAAATCATTATTTTTCTCTGTGCCCAAGTGTTTTCAATGCACTGTGCTCCGCTGATTACGAATATGACGATGGTTTTTCGATAAACTCATTAGGAAACTAGAAATCTGCATGGGAAAAAAGTGATCACAGATCAACGTCCTTTTCGCTCTAGGACCGATATTTCGCGAGAAAAACGCGAAAAACTTTTTGCATCCTTTCTCGGACTTCGCATATAGTTTTAATTATGTATTTTTGGCCGCTGAACAGGAATATAACATTATTTCAGTGATTGAACGCGCGGAATTAATAATAACGGTGAAAAACCCGCACCGAGGATCTTAATTTTGTTCGTTTTTCGATGAACTCGGTAATTCTGCCATATCTTCCTGGAAAATCATTATTTTTCTCTGTGCCCAAGTGTTTTCAATGCACTGTGCTCCGCTGATTACGAATATGACGATGGTTTTTCGATAAACTCATTAGGAAACTAGAAATCTGCATGGGAAAAAAGTGATCACAGATCAACGTCCTTTTCGCTCTAGGACCGATATTTCGCGAGAAAAACGCGAAAAACTTTTTGCATCATTTCTCGGACTTCGCATATAGTTTTAATTATGTATTTTTGGCCGCTGAACAGGAATATAACATTATTTCAGTGATTGAACGCGCGGAATTAATAATAACGGTGAAAAACCCGCACCGAGGATCTTAATTTTGTTCGTTTTTCGATGAACTCGGTAATTCTGCCATATCTTCCTGGAAAATCATTATTTTTATCTGTGCCCAAGTGTTTTCGATGCACTGTGCTCCGCTGATTACGAATATGACGACGGTTTTTCGATAAACTCATTAGGAAACTAGAAATCCGCATGGGAAAAAAGTGATCACAGATCAGCGTCCTTTTCGCTCTAGGACCGATATTTCGCGAGAAAAACGCGAAAAACTTTTTGCATCATTTCTCGGACTTCGCATATAGTTTTAATTATGTATTTTTGGCCGCTGAACAGGAATATAACATTATTTCAGTGATTGAACGCGCGGAATTAATAATAACGGTGAAAAACCCGCACCGAGGATCTTAATTTTGTTCGTTTTTCGATGAACTCGGTAATTCTGCCATATCTCCCTGGAAAATCATTATTTTTATCTGTGCCCAAGTGTTTTCGATGCACTGTGCTCCGCTGATTACGAATATGACGATGGTTTTTCGATAAACTCATTAGGAAACTAGAAATCCGCATGGGAAAAAAGTGATCACAGATCAGCGTCCTTTTCGCTCTAGGACCGATATTTCGCGAGAAAAACGCGAAAAACTTTTTGCATCATTTCTCGGACTTCGCATATAGTTTTTATTATGTATTTTTGGCCGCTGAACAGGAATATAACATTATTTCAGTGATTGAACGCGCGGAATTAATAATAACGGTGAAAAACCCGCACCGAGGATCTTAATTTTGTTCGTTTTTCGATGAACTCGGTAATTCTGCCATATCTTCCTGGAAAATCATTATTTTTATCTGTGCCCAAGTGTTTTCGATGCACTGTGCTCCGCTGATTACGAATATGACGATGGTTTTTCGATAAACTCATTAGGAAACTAGAAATCCGCATGGGATAAAAGTGATCACAGATCAACGTCCTTTTCGCTCTAGGACCGATATTTCGCGAGAAAAACGCGAAAAACTTTTTGCATCATTTCTCGGACTTCGCATATAGTTTTTATTATGTATTTTTGGCCGCTGAACAGGAATATAACATTATTTCAGTGATAGAACGCGCGGAATTAATAATAACGGTGAAAAACCCGCACCGAGGATCTTAATTTTGTTCGTTTTTCGATGAACTCGGTAATTCTGCCATATCTTCCTGGAAAATCATTATTTTTATCTGTGCCCAAGTGTTTTCGATGCACTGTGCTCCGCTGATAACGAATATGACGATGGTTTTTCGATAAACTCATTAGGAAACTAGAAATCTGCATGGGAAAAAAGTGATCACAGATCAACGTCCTTTTCGCTCTAGGACCGATATTTCGCGAGAAAAACGCGAAAAACTTTTTGCATCATTTCTCGGACTTCGCATATAGATTTTATTATGTATTTTTGGCCGCTGAACAGGAATATAACATTATTTCAGTGATTGAACGCGCGGAATTAATAATAACGGTGAAAAACCCGCACCGAGGATCTTAATTTTGTTCGTTTTTCGATGAACTCGGTAATTCTGCCATATCTTCCTGGAAAATCATTATTTTTATCTGTGCCCAAGTGTTTTCACTGCACTGTGCTCCGCTGATTACGAATATGACGATGGTTTTTCGATAAACTTATTAGGAAACTAGAAATCCACATGGGAAAAAAGTGATCACAGATCAACGTCCTTTTCGCTCTAGGACCGATATTTCGCGAGAAAAACGCGAAAAACTTTTTGCATCATTTCTCGGACTTCGCATATAGTTTTAATTATGTATTTTTGGCCGCTGAACAGGAATATAACATTATTTCAGTGATTGAACGCGCGGAATTAACAATAACGGTGAAAAACCCGCACCGAGGATCTTAATTTTGTTCGTTTTTCGATGAACTCGGTAATTCTGCCATATCTTCCTGGAAAATCATTATTTTTATCTGTGCCCAAGTGTTTTCGATGCACTGTGCTTCGCTGATTACGAATATGACGACGGTTTTTCGATAAACTCATTAGGAAACTAGAAATCCGCATGGGAAAAAAGTGATCACAGATCAGCGTCCTTTTCGCTCTAGGACCGATATTTCGCTAGAAAAACGCGAAAAACTATTTGCATCATTTCTCGGACTTCGCATATAGTTTTTATTATGTATTTTTGGCCGCTGAACAGGAATATAACATTATTTCAGTGATTGAACGCGCGGAATTAATAATAACGGTGAAAAACTCGCACCGAGGATCTTAATTTTGTTCGTTTTTCGATGAACTCGGTAATTCTGCCATATCTCCCTGGAAAATCATTATTTTTATCTGTGCCCAAGTGTTTTCGATGCACTGTGCTCCGCTGATTACGAATATGACGATGGTTTTTCGATAAACTCATTAGGAAACTAGAAATCCGCATGGGAAAAAAGTGATCACAGATCAGCGTCCTTTTCGCTCTAGGACCGATATTTCGCGAGAAAAACGCGAAAAACTTTTTGCATTATTTCTCGGACTTCGCATATAGTTTTTATTATGTATTTTTGGCCGCTGAACAGGAATATAACATTATTTCAGTGATTGAACGCGCGGAATTAATAATAACGGTGAAAAACCCGCACCGAGGATCTTAATTTTGTTCGTTTTTCGATGAACTCGGTAATTCTGCCATATCTTCCTGGAAAATCATTATTTTTATCTGTGCCCAAGTGTTTTCGATGCACTGTGCTCCGCTGATTACGAATATGACGATGGTGTTTCGATAAACTCATTAGAAAACTAGAAATCTGCATGGGAAAAAAGTGATCACAGATTAACGTCCTTTTCGCTCTAGGACCGATATTTCGCGAGAAAAACGCAAAAAACTTTTTGCATCATTTCTCGGACTTCGCATATAGTTTTAATTATGTATTTTTGGCCGCTGAACAGGAATATAACATTATTTCAGTGATTGCACGCGCGGAATTAATAATAACGGTGAAAAACCCGCACCGAGGATCTTAATTTTGTTCGTTTTTCGATGAACTCGGTAATTCTGCCATATCTTCCTGGAAAATCATTATTTTTCTCTGTGCCCAAGTGTTTTCAATGCACTGTGCTCCGCTGATTACGAATATGACGATGGTTTTTCGATAAACTCATTAGGAAACTAGAAATCTGCATGGGAAAAAAGTGATCACAGATCAACGTCCTTTTCGCTCTAGGACCGATATTTCGCTAGAAAAACGCGAAAAACTATTTGCATCATTTCTCGGACTTCGCATATAGTTTTAATTATGTATTTTTGGCCGCTGAATAGGAATATAACATTATTTCAGTGATTGAACGCGCGGAATTAATAATAACGGTGAAAAACCCGCACCGAGGATCTTAATTTTGTTCGTTTTTCGATGAACTCGGTAATTCTGCCATATCTTCCTGGAACATCATTATTTTTATCTGTGCCCAAGTGTTTTCGATGCACTGTGCTCCGCTGATTACGAATATGACGATGGTTTTTCGATAAACTCATTAGGAAACTAGAAATCCGCATGGAAAAAAAGTGATCACAGATCAGCGTCCTTTTCGCTCTAGGACCGATATTTCGCGAGAAAAACGCGAAAAACTTTTTGCATCATTTCTCGGACTTCGCATATAGTTTTTATTATGTATTTTTGGCCGCTGAACAGGAATATAACATTATTTCAGTGATTGAACGCGCGGAATTAATAATAACGGTGAAAAACCCGCACCGAGGATCTTAATTTTGTTCGTTTTTCGATGAACTCGGTAATTCTGCCATATCTTCCTGGAAAATCATTATTTTTATCTGTGCCCAAGTGTTTTCGATGCACTGTGCTCCGCTGATTACGAATATGACGATGGTTTTTCGATAAACTCATTAGAAAACTAGAAATCTGCATGGGAAAAAAGTGATCACAGATCAACGTCCTTTTCGCTCTAGGACCGATATTTCGCGAGAAAAACGCGAAAAACTTTTTGCATCATTTCTCGGACTTCGCATATAGTTTTAATTATGTATTTTTGGCCGCTGAACAGGAATATAACATTATTTCAGTGATTGAACGCGCGGAATTAACAATAACGGTGAAAAACCCGCACCGAGGATCTTAATTTTGTTCGTTTTTCGATGAACTCGGTAATTCTGCCATATCTTCCTGGAAAATCATTATTTTTATCTGTGCCCAAGTGTTTTCGATGCACTGTGCTCCGCTGATTACGAATATGACGACGGTTTTTCGATAAACTCATTAGGAAACTAGAAATCCGCATGGGAAAAAAGTGATCACAGATCAGCGTCCTTTTCGCTCTAGGACCGATATTTCGCTAGAAAAACGCGAAAAACTATTTGCATCATTTCTCGGACTTCGCATATAGTTTTTATTATGTATTTTTGGCCGCTGAACAGGAATATAACATTATTTCAGTGATTGAACGCGCGGAATTAATAATAACGGTGAAAAACTCGCACCGAGGATCTTAATTTTGTTCGTTTTTCGATGAACTCGGTAATTCTGCCATATCTTCCTGGAAAATCATTATTTTTATCTGTGCCCAAGTGTTTTCGATGCACTGTGCTCCGCTGATTACGAATATGACGATGGTTTTTCGATAAACTCATTAGAAAACTAGAAATCTGCATGGGAAAAAAGTGATCACAGATTAACGTCCTTTTCGCTCTAGGACCGATATTTCGCGAGAAAAACGCAAAAAACTTTTTGCATCATTTCTCGGACTTCGCATATAGTTTTAATTATGTATTTTTGGCCGCTGAACAGGAATATAACATTATTTCAGTGATTGCACGCGCGGAATTAATAATAACGGTGAAAAACCCGCACCGAGGATCTTAATTTTGTTCGTTTTTCGATGAACTCGGTAATTCTGCCATATCTTCCTGGAAAATCATTATTTTTCTCTGTGCCCAAGTGTTTTCAATGCACTGTGCTCCGCTGATTACGAATATGACGATGGTGTTTCGATAAACTCATTAGAAAACTAGAAATCTGCATGGGAAAAAAGTGATCACAGATTAACGTCCTTTTCGCTCTAGGACCGATATTTCGCGAGAAAAACGCAAAAAACTTTTTGCATCATTTCTCGGACTTCGCATATAGTTTTAATTATGTATTTTTGGCCGCTGAACAGGAATATAACATTATTTCAGTGATTGCACGCGCGGAATTAATAATAACGGTGAAAAACCCGCACCGAGGATCTTAATTTTGTTCGTTTTTCGATGAACTCGGTAATTCTGCCATATCTTCCTGGAAAATCATTATTTTTCTCTGTGCCCAAGTGTTTTCAATGCACTGTGCTCCGCTGATTACGAATATGACGATGGTTTTTCGATAAACTCATTAGGAAACTAGAAATCTGCATGGGAAAAAAGTGATCACAGATCAACGTCCTTTTCGCTCTAGGACCGATATTTCGCTAGAAAAACGCGAAAAACTATTTGCATCATTTCTCGGACTTCGCATATAGTTTTTATTATGTATTTTTGGCCGCTGAACAGGAATATAACATTATTTCAGTGATTGAACGCGCGGAATTAATAATAACGGTGAAAAACTCGCACCGAGGATCTTAATTTTGTTCGTTTTTCGATGAACTCGGTAATTCTGCCATATCTCCCTGGAAAATCATTATTTTTATCTGTGCCCAAGTGTTTTCGATGCACTGTGCTCCGCTGATTACGAATATGACGATGGTTTTTCGATAAACTCATTAGGAAACTAGAAATCCGCATGGGAAAAAAGTGATCACAGATCAGCGTCCTTTTCGCTCTAGGACCGATATTTCGCGAGAAAAACGCGAAAAACTTTTTGCATCATTTCTCGGACTTCGCATATAGTTTTTATTATGTATTTTTGGCCGCTGAACAGGAATATAACATTATTTCAGTGATTCAACGCGCGGAATTAATAATAACGGTGAAAAACCCGCACCGAGGATCTTAATTTTGTTCGTTTTTCGATGAACTCGGTAATTCTGCCATATCTTCCTGGAAAATCATTATTTTTATCTGTGCCCAAGTGTTTTCGATGCACTGTGCTCCGCTGATTACGAATATGACGATGGTTTTTCGATAAACTCATTAGAAAACTAGAAATCTGCATGGGAAAAAAGTGATCACAGATCAACGTCTTTTTCGCTCTAGGACCGATATTTCGCGAGAAAAACGCGAAAAACTTTTTGCATCATTTCTCGGACTTCGCATATAGTTTTTATTATGTATTTTTGGCCGCTGAACAGGAATATAACATTATTTCAGTGATTGAACGCGCGGAATTAATAATAACGGTGAAAAACCCGCACCGAGGATCTTAATTTTGTTCGTTTTTCGATGAACTCGGTAATTCTGCCATATCTTCCTGGAAAATCATTATTTTTATCTGTGCCCAAGTGTTTTCGATGCACTGTGCTCCGCTGATTACGAATATGACGACGGTTTTTCGATAAACTCATTAGGAAACTAGAAATCCGCATGGGAAAAAAGTGATCACAGATCAGCGTCCTTTTCGCTCTAGGACCGATATTTCGCGAGAAAAACGCGAAAAACTTTTTGCATCATTTCTCGGACTTCGCATATAGTTTTTATTATGTATTTTTGGCCGCTGAACAGGAATATAACATTATTTCAGTGATTGAACGCGCGGAATTAATAATAACGGTGAAAAACCCGCACCGAGGATCTTAATTTTGTTCGTTTTTCGATGAACTCGGTAATTCTGCCATATCTTCCTGGAAAATCATTATTTTTATCTGTGCCCAAGTGTTTTCGATGCACTGTGCTCCGCTGATTACGAATATGACGATGGTTTTTCGATAAACTCATTAGGAAACTAGAAATCCGCATGGGAAAAAAGTGATCACAGATCAGCGTCCTTTTCGCTCTAGGACCGATATTTCGCGAGAAAAACGCGAAAAACTTTTTGCATCATTTCTCGGACTTCGCATATAGTTTTTATTATGTATTTTTGGCCGCTGAACAGGAATATAACATTATTTCAGTGATTGAACGCGCGGAATTAATAATAACGGTGAAAAACCCGCACCGAGGATCTTAATTTTGTTCGTTTTTCGATGAACTCGGTAATTCTTCCATATCTTCCTGGAAAATTATTATTTTTCTCTGTGCCCAAGTGTTTTCGATGCACTGTGCTCCGCTGATTACGAATATGACGATGGTTTTTCGATAAACTCATTAGAAAACTAGAAATCTGCATGGGAAAAAAGTGATCACAGATTAACGTCCTTTTCGCTCTAGGACCGATATTTCGCGAGAAAAACGCGAAAAACTTTTTGCATCATTTCTCGGACTTCGCATATAGTTTTAATTATGTATTTTTGGCCGCTGAATAGGAATATAACATTATTTCAGTGATTGAACGCGCGGAATTAATAATAACGGTGAAAAACCCGCACCGAGGATCTTAATTTTGTTCGTTTTTCGATGAACTCGGTAATTCTGCCATATCTTCCTGGAACATCATTATTTTTATCTGTGCCCAAGTGTTTTCGATGCACTGTGCTCCGCTGATTACGAATATGACGATGGTTTTTCGATAAACTCATTAGGAAACTAGAAATCCGCATGGAAAAAAAGTGATCACAGATCAGCGTCCTTTTCGCTCTAGGACCGATATTTCGCGAGAAAAACGCGAAAAACTTTTTGCATCATTTCTCGGACTTCGCATATAGTTTTTATTATGTATTTTTGGCCGCTGAACAGGAATATAACATTATTTCAGTGATTGAACGCGCGGAATTAATAATAACGGTGAAAAACCCGCACCGAGGATCTTAATTTTGTTCGTTTTTCGATGAACTCGGTAATTCTGCCATATCTTCCTGGAAAATCATTATTTTTATCTGTGCCCAAGTGTTTTCGATGCACTGTGCTCCGCTGATTACGAATATGACGATGGTTTTTCGATAAACTCATTAGAAAACTAGAAATCTGCATGGGAAAAAAGTGATCACAGATCAACGTCCTTTTCGCTCTAGGACCGATATTTCGCGAGAAAAACGCGAAAAACTTTTTGCAGCATTTCTCGGACTTCGCATATAGTTTTTATTATGTATTTTTGGCCGCTGAACAGGAATATAACATTATTTCAGTGATTGAACGCGCGGAATTAATAATAACGGTGAAAAACCCGCACCGAGGATCTTAATTTTGTTCGTTTTTCGATGAACTCGGTAATTCTGCCATATCTTCCTGGAAAATCATTATTTTTATCTGTGCCCAAGTGTTTTCGATGCACTGTGCTCCGCTGATTACGAATATGACGACGGTTTTTCGATAAACTCATTAGGAAACTAGAAATCCGCATGGGAAAAAAGTGATCACAGATCAGCGTCCTTTTCGCTCTAGGACCGATATTTCGCGAGAAAAACGCGAAAAACTTTTTGCATCATTTCTCGGACTTCGCATATAGTTTTTATTATGTATTTTTGGCCGCTGAACAGGAATATAACATTATTTCAGTGATTGAACGCGCGGAATTAATAATAACGGTGAAAAACCCGCACCGAGGATCTTAATTTTGTTCGTTTTTCGATGAACTCGGTAATTCTGCCATATCTTCCTGGAAAATCATTATTTTTATCTGTGCCCAAGTGTTTTCGATGCACTGTGCTCCGCTGATTACGAATATGACGATGGTTTTTCGATAAACTCATTAGAAAACTAGAAATCTGCATGGGAAAAAAGTGATCACAGATTAACGTCCTTTTCGCTCTAGGACCGATATTTCGCGAGAAAAACGCAAAAAACTTTTTGCATCATTTCTCGGACTTCGCATATAGTTTTAATTATGTATTTTTGACCGCTGAACAGGAATATAACATTATTTCAGTGATTGCACGCGCGGAATTAATAATAACGGTGAAAAACCCGCACCGAGGATCTTAATTTTGTTCGTTTTTCGATGAACTCGGTAATTCTGCCATATCTTCCTGGAAAATCATTATTTTTCTCTGTGCCCAAGTGTTTTCAATGCACTGTGCTCCGCTGATTACGAATATGACGATGGTTTTTCGATAAACTCATTAGGAAACTAGAAATCTGCATGGGAAAAAAGTGATCACAGATCAACGTCCTTTTCGCTCTAGGACCGATATTTCGCGAGAAAAACGCGAAAAACTTTTTGCATCATTTCTCGGACTTCGCATATAGTTTTAATTATGTATTTTTGGCCGCTGAACAGGAATATAACATTATTTCAGTGATTGAACGCGCGGAATTAACAATAACGGTGAAAAACCCGCACCGAGGATCTTAATTTTGTTCGTTTTTCGATGAACTCGGTAATTCTGCCATATCTTCCTGGAAAATCATTATTTTTATCTGTGCCCAAGTGTTTTCGATGCACTGTGCTCCGCTGATTACGAATATGACGACGGTTTTTCGATAAACTCATTAGGAAACTAGAAATCCGCATGGGAAAAAAGTAATCACAGATCAGCGTCCTTTTCGCTCTAGGACCGATATTTCGCGAGAAAAACGCGAAAAACTTTTTGCATCATTTCTCGGACTTCGCATATAGTTTTAATTATGTATTTTTGGCCGCTGAACAGGAATATAACATTATTTCAGTGATTGAACGCGCGGAATTAACAATAACGGTGAAAAACCTGCACCGAGGATCTTAATTTTGTTCGTTTTTCGATGAACTCGGTAATTCTGCCATATCTTCCTGGAAAATCATTATTTTTATCTGTGCCCAAGTGTTTTCGATGCACTGTGCTTCGCTGATTACGAATATGACGACGGTTTTTCGATAAACTCATTAGGAAACTAGAAATCCGCATGGGAAAAAAGTGATCACAGATCAGCGTCCTTTTCGCTCTAGGACCGATATTTCGCTAGAAAAACGCGAAAAACTATTTGCATCATTTCTCGGACTTCGCATATAGTTTTTATTATGTATTTTTGGCCGCTGAACAGGAATATAACATTATTTCAGTGATTGAACGCGCGGAATTAATAATAACGGTGAAAAACTCGCACCGAGGATCTTAATTTTGTTCGTTTTTCGATGAACTCGGTAATTCTGCCATATCTCCCTGGAAAATCATTATTTTTATCTGTGCCCAAGTGTTTTCGATGCACTGTGCTCCGCTGATTACGAATATGACGATGGTTTTTCGATAAACTCATTAGGAAACTAGAAATCCGCATGGGAAAAAAGTGATCACAGATCAGCGTCCTTTTCGCTCTAGGACCGATATTTCGCGAGAAAAACGCGAAAAACTTTTTGCATTATTTCTCGGACTTCGCATATAGTTTTTATTATGTATTTTTGGCCGCTGAACAGGAATATAACATTATTTCAGTGATTGAACGCGCGGAATTAATAATAACGGTGAAAAACCCGCACCGAGGATCTTAATTTTGTTCGTTTTTCGATGAACTCGGTAATTCTGCCATATCTTCCTGGAAAATCATTATTTTTATCTGTGCCCAAGTGTTTTCGATGCACTGTGCTCCGCTGATTACGAATATGACGATGGTGTTTCGATAAACTCATTAGAAAACTAGAAATCTGCATGGGAAAAAAGTGATCACAGATTAACGTCCTTTTCGCTCTAGGACCGATATTTCGCGAGAAAAACGCAAAAAACTTTTTGCATCATTTCTCGGACTTCGCATATAGTTTTAATTATGTATTTTTGGCCGCTGAACAGGAATATAACATTATTTCAGTGATTGCACGCGCGGAATTAATAATAACGGTGAAAAACCCGCACCGAGGATCTTAATTTTGTTCGTTTTTCGATGAACTCGGTAATTCTGCCATATCTTCCTGGAAAATCATTATTTTTCTCTGTGCCCAAGTGTTTTCAATGCACTGTGCTCCGCTGATTACGAATATGACGATGGTTTTTCGATAAACTCATTAGGAAACTAGAAATCTGCATGGGAAAAAAGTGATCACAGATCAACGTCCTTTTCGCTCTAGGACCGATATTTCGCTAGAAAAACGCGAAAAACTATTTGCATCATTTCTCGGACTTCGCATATAGTTTTTATTATGTATTTTTGGCCGCTGAACAGGAATATAACATTATTTCAGTGATTGAACGCGCGGAATTAATAATAACGGTGAAAAACTCGCACCGAGGATCTTAATTTTGTTCGTTTTTCGATGAACTCGGTAATTCTGCCATATCTCCCTGGAAAATCATTATTTTTATCTGTGCCCAAGTGTTTTCGATGCACTGTGCTCCGCTGATTACGAATATGACGATGGTTTTTCGATAAACTCATTAGGAAACTAGAAATCCGCATGGGAAAAAAGTGATCACAGATCAGCGTCCTTTTCGCTCTAGGACCGATATTTCGCGAGAAAAACGCGAAAAACTTTTTGCATCATTTCTCGGACTTCGCATATAGTTTTTATTATGTATTTTTGGCCGCTGAACAGGAATATAACATTATTTCAGTGATTGAACGCGCGGAATTAATAATAACGGTGAAAAACCCGCACCGAGGATCTTAATTTTGTTCGTTTTTCGATGAACTCGGTAATTCTGCCATATCTTCCTGGAAAATCATTATTTTTCTCTGTGCCCAAGTGTTTTCGATGCACTGTGCTCCGCTGATTACGAATATGACGATGGTTTTTCGATAAACTCATTAGAAAACTAGAAATCTGCATGGGAAAAAAGTGATCACAGATTAACGTCCTTTTCGCTCTAGGACCGATATTTCGCGAGAAAAACGCGAAAAACTTTTTGCATCATTTCTCGGACTTCGCATATAGTTTTAATTATGTATTTTTGGCCGCTGAACAGGAATATAACATTATTTCAGTGATTGAACGCGCGGAATTAATAATAACGGTGAAAAACCCGCACCGAGGATCTTAATTTTGTTCGTTTTTCGATGAACTCGGTAATTCTGCCATATCTTCCTGGAACATCATTATTTTTATCTGTGCCCAAGTGTTTTCGATGCACTGTGCTCCGCTGATTACGAATATGACGATGGTTTTTCGATAAACTCATTAGAAAACTAGAAATCCGCATGGGAAAAAAGTGATCACAGATCAGCGTCCTTTTCGCTCTAGGACCGATATTTCGCGAGAAAAACGCGAAAAACTTTTTGCATCATTTCTCGGACTTCGCATATAGTTTTTATTATGTATTTTTGGCCGCTGAACAGGAATATAACATTATTTCAGTGATTCAACGCGCGGAATTAATAATAACGGTGAAAAACCCGCACCGAGGATCTTAATTTTGTTCGTTTTTCGATGAACTCGGTAATTCTGCCATATCTTCCTGGAAAATCATTATTTTTATCTGTGCCCAAGTGTTTTCGATGCACTGTGCTCCGCTGATTACGAATATGACGATGGTTTTTCGATAAACTCATTAGAAAACTAGAAATCTGCATGGGAAAAAAGTGATCACAGATCAACGTCTTTTTCGCTCTAGGACCGATATTTCGCGAGAAAAACGCGAAAAACTTTTTGCATCATTTCTCGGACTTCGCATATAGTTTTTATTATGTATTTTTGGCCGCTGAACAGGAATATAACATTATTTCAGTGATTGAACGCGCGGAATTAATAATAACGGTGAAAAACCCGCACCGAGGATCTTAATTTTGTTCGTTTTTCGATGAACTCGGTAATTCTGCCATATCTTCCTGGAAAATCATTATTTTTATCTGTGCCCAAGTGTTTTCGATGCACTGTGCTCCGCTGATTACGAATATGACGACGGTTTTTCGATAAACTCATTAGGAAACTAGAAATCCGCATGGGAAAAAAGTGATCACAGATCAGCGTCCTTTTCGCTCTAGGACCGATATTTCGCGAGAAAAACGCGAAAAACTTTTTGCATCATTTCTCGGACTTCGCATATAGTTTTTATTATGTATTTTTGGCCGCTGAACAGGAATATAACATTATTTCAGTGATTGAACGCGCGGAATTAATAATAACGGTGAAAAACCCGCACCGAGGATCTTAATTTTGTTCGTTTTTCGATGAACTCGGTAATTCTGCCATATCTTCCTGGAAAATCATTATTTTTATCTGTGCCCAAGTGTTTTCGATGCACTGTGCTCCGCTGATTACGAATATGACGATGGTTTTTCGATAAACTCATTAGGAAACTAGAAATCCGCATGGGAAAAAAGTGATCACAGATCAGCGTCCTTTTCGCTCTAGGACCGATATTTCGCGAGAAAAACGCGAAAAACTTTTTGCATCATTTCTCGGACTTCGCATATAGTTTTTATTATGTATTTTTGGCCGCTGAACAGGAATATAACATTATTTCAGTGATTGAACGCGCGGAATTAATAATAACGGTGAAAAACCCGCACCGAGGATCTTAATTTTGTTCGTTTTTCGATGAACTCGGTAATTCTGCCATATCTTCCTGGAAAATTATTATTTTTCTCTGTGCCCAAGTGTTTTCGATGCACTGTGCTCCGCTGATTACGAATATGACGATGGTTTTTCGATAAACTCATTAGAAAACTAGAAATCTGCATGGGAAAAAAGTGATCACAGATTAACGTCCTTTTCGCTCTAGGACCGATATTTCGCGAGAAAAACGCGAAAAACTTTTTGCATCATTTCTCGGACTTCGCATATAGTTTTAATTATGTATTTTTGGCCGCTGAATAGGAATATAACATTATTTCAGTGATTGAACGCGCGGAATTAATAATAACGGTGAAAAACCCGCACCGAGGATCTTAATTTTGTTCGTTTTTCGATGAACTCGGTAATTCTGCCATATCTTCCTGGAACATCATTATTTTTATCTGTGCCCAAGTGTTTTCGATGCACTGTGCTCCGCTGATTACGAATATGACGATGGTTTTTCGATAAACTCATTAGGAAACTAGAAATCCGCATGGAAAAAAAGTGATCACAGATCAGCGTCCTTTTCGCTCTAGGACCGATATTTCGCGAGAAAAACGCGAAAAACTTTTTGCATCATTTCTCGGACTTCGCATATAGTTTTTATTATGTATTTTTGGCCGCTGAACAGGAATATAACATTATTTCAGTGATTGAACGCGCGGAATTAATAATAACGGTGAAAAACCCGCACCGAGGATCTTAATTTTGTTCGTTTTTCGATGAACTCGGTAATTCTGCCATATCTTCCTGGAAAATCATTATTTTTATCTGTGCCCAAGTGTTTTCGATGCACTGTGCTCCGCTGATTACGAATATGACGATGGTTTTTCGATAAACTCATTAGAAAACTAGAAATCTGCATGGGAAAAAAGTGATCACAGATCAACGTCCTTTTCGCTCTAGGACCGATATTTCGCGAGAAAAACGCGAAAAACTTTTTGCAGCATTTCTCGGACTTCGCATATAGTTTTTATTATGTATTTTTGGCCGCTGAACAGGAATATAACATTATTTCAGTGATTGAACGCGCGGAATTAATAATAACGGTGAAAAACCCGCACCGAGGATCTTAATTTTGTTCGTTTTTCGATGAACTCGGTAATTCTGCCATATCTTCCTGGAAAATCATTATTTTTATCTGTGCCCAAGTGTTTTCGATGCACTGTGCTCCGCTGATTACGAATATGACGACGGTTTTTCGATAAACTCATTAGGAAACTAGAAATCCGCATGGGAAAAAAGTGATCACAGATCAGCGTCCTTTTCGCTCTAGGACCGATATTTCGCGAGAAAAACGCGAAAAACTTTTTGCATCATTTCTCGGACTTCGCATATAGTTTTTATTATGTATTTTTGGCCGCTGAACAGGAATATAACATTATTTCAGTGATTGAACGCGCGGAATTAATAATAACGGTGAAAAACCCGCACCGAGGATCTTAATTTTGTTCGTTTTTCGATGAACTCGGTAATTCTGCCATATCTTCCTGGAAAATCATTATTTTTATCTGTGCCCAAGTGTTTTCGATGCACTGTGCTCCGCTGATTACGAATATGACGATGGTTTTTCGATAAACTCATTAGAAAACTAGAAATCTGCATGGGAAAAAAGTGATCACAGATTAACGTCCTTTTCGCTCTAGGACCGATATTTCGCGAGAAAAACGCAAAAAACTTTTTGCATCATTTCTCGGACTTCGCATATAGTTTTAATTATGTATTTTTGACCGCTGAACAGGAATATAACATTATTTCAGTGATTGCACGCGCGGAATTAATAATAACGGTGAAAAACCCGCACCGAGGATCTTAATTTTGTTCGTTTTTCGATGAACTCGGTAATTCTGCCATATCTTCCTGGAAAATCATTATTTTTCTCTGTGCCCAAGTGTTTTCAATGCACTGTGCTCCGCTGATTACGAATATGACGATGGTTTTTCGATAAACTCATTAGGAAACTAGAAATCTGCATGGGAAAAAAGTGATCACAGATCAACGTCCTTTTCGCTCTAGGACCGATATTTCGCGAGAAAAACGCGAAAAACTTTTTGCATCATTTCTCGGACTTCGCATATAGTTTTAATTATGTATTTTTGGCCGCTGAACAGGAATATAACATTATTTCAGTGATTGAACGCGCGGAATTAACAATAACGGTGAAAAACCCGCACCGAGGATCTTAATTTTGTTCGTTTTTCGATGAACTCGGTAATTCTGCCATATCTTCCTGGAAAATCATTATTTTTATCTGTGCCCAAGTGTTTTCGATGCACTGTGCTCCGCTGATTACGAATATGACGACGGTTTTTCGATAAACTCATTAGGAAACTAGAAATCCGCATGGGAAAAAAGTGATCACAGATCAGCGTCCTTTTCGCTCTAGGACCGATATTTCGCTAGAAAAACGCGAAAAACTATTTGCATCATTTCTCGGACTTCGCATATAGTTTTTATTATGTATTTTTGGCCGCTGAACAGGAATATAACATTATTTCAGTGATTGAACGCGCGGAATTAATAATAACGGTGAAAAACTCGCACCGAGGATCTTAATTTTGTTCGTTTTTCGATGAACTCGGTAATTCTGCCATATCTTCCTGGAAAATCATTATTTTTATCTGTGCCCAAGTGTTTTCGATGCACTGTGCTCCGCTGATTACGAATATGACGATGGTTTTTCGATAAACTCATTAGAAAACTAGAAATCTGCATGGGAAAAAAGTGATCACAGATTAACGTCCTTTTCGCTCTAGGACCGATATTTCGCGAGAAAAACGCAAAAAACTTTTTGCATCATTTCTCGGACTTCGCATATAGTTTTAATTATGTATTTTTGGCCGCTGAACAGGAATATAACATTATTTCAGTGATTGCACGCGCGGAATTAATAATAACGGTGAAAAACCCGCACCGAGGATCTTAATTTTGTTCGTTTTTCGATGAACTCGGTAATTCTGCCATATCTTCCTGGAAAATCATTATTTTTCTCTGTGCCCAAGTGTTTTCAATGCACTGTGCTCCGCTGATTACGAATATGACGATGGTTTTTCGATAAACTCATTAGGAAACTAGAAATCTGCATGGGATAAAAGTGATCACAGATCAACGTCCTTTTCGCTCTAGGACCGATATTTCGCGAGAAAAACGCGAAAAACTTTTTGCATCATTTCTCGGACTTCGCATATAGTTTTAATTATGTATTTTTGGCCGCTGAACAGGAATATAACATTATTTCAGTGATTGAACGCGCGGAATTAACAATAACGGTGAAAAACCCGCACCGAGGATCTTAATTTTGTTCGTTTTTCGATGAACTCGGTAATTCTGCCATATCTTCCTGGAAAATCATTATTTTTATCTGTGCCCAAGTGTTTTCGATGCACTGTGCTCCGCTGATTACGAATATGACGATGGTTTTTCGATAAACTCATTAGGAAACTAGAAATCCGCATGGGAAAAAAGTGATCACAGATCAGCGTCCTTTTCGCTCTAGGACCGATATTTCGCGAGAAAAACGCGAAAAACTTTTTGCATCATTTCTCGGACTTCGCATATAGTTTTTATTATGTATTTTTGGCCGCTGAACAGGAATATAACATTATTTCAGTGATTCAACGCGCGGAATTAATAATAACGGTGAAAAACCCGCACCGAGGATCTTAATTTTGTTCGTTTTTCGATGAACTCGGTAATTCTGCCATATCTTCCTGGAAAATCATTATTTTTATCTGTGCCCAAGTGTTTTCGATGCACTGTGCTCCGCTGATTACGAATATGACGATGGTTTTTCGATAAACTCATTAGAAAACTAGAAATCTGCATGGGAAAAAAGTGATCACAGATCAACGTCTTTTTCGCTCTAGGACCGATATTTCGCGAGAAAAACGCGAAAAACTTTTTGCATCATTTCTCGGACTTCGCATATAGTTTTTATTATGTATTTTTGGCCGCTGAACAGGAATATAACATTATTTCAGTGATTGAACGCGCGGAATTAATAATAACGGTGAAAAACCCGCACCGAGGATCTTAATTTTGTTCGTTTTTCGATGAACTCGGTAATTCTGCCATATCTTCCTGGAAAATCATTATTTTTATCTGTGCCCAAGTGTTTTCGATGCACTGTGCTCCGCTGATTACGAATATGACGACGGTTTTTCGATAAACTCATTAGGAAACTAGAAATCCGCATGGGAAAAAAGTGATCACAGATCAGCGTCCTTTTCGCTCTAGGACCGATATTTCGCGAGAAAAACGCGAAAAACTTTTTGCATCATTTCTCGGACTTCGCATATAGTTTTTATTATGTATTTTTGGCCGCTGAACAGGAATATAACATTATTTCAGTGATTGAACGCGCGGAATTAATAATAACGGTGAAAAACCCGCACCGAGGATCTTAATTTTGTTCGTTTTTCGATGAACTCGGTAATTCTGCCATATCTTCCTGGAAAATCATTATTTTTATCTGTGCCCAAGTGTTTTCGATGCACTGTGCTCCGCTGATTACGAATATGACGATGGTTTTTCGATAAACTCATTAGGAAACTAGAAATCCGCATGGGAAAAAAGTGATCACAGATCAGCGTCCTTTTCGCTCTAGGACCGATATTTCGCGAGAAAAACGCGAAAAACTTTTTGCATCATTTCTCGGACTTCGCATATAGTTTTTATTATGTATTTTTGGCCGCTGAACAGGAATATAACATTATTTCAGTGATTGAACGCGCGGAATTAATAATAACGGTGAAAAACCCGCACCGAGGATCTTAATTTTGTTCGTTTTTCGATGAACTCGGTAATTCTGCCATATCTTCCTGGAAAATTATTATTTTTCTCTGTGCCCAAGTGTTTTCGATGCACTGTGCTCCGCTGATTACGAATATGACGATGGTTTTTCGATAAACTCATTAGAAAACTAGAAATCTGCATGGGAAAAAAGTGATCACAGATTAACGTCCTTTTCGCTCTAGGACCGATATTTCGCGAGAAAAACGCGAAAAACTTTTTGCATCATTTCTCGGACTTCGCATATAGTTTTAATTATGTATTTTTGGCCGCTGAATAGGAATATAACATTATTTCAGTGATTGAACGCGCGGAATTAATAATAACGGTGAAAAACCCGCACCGAGGATCTTAATTTTGTTCGTTTTTCGATGAACTCGGTAATTCTGCCATATCTTCCTGGAACATCATTATTTTTATCTGTGCCCAAGTGTTTTCGATGCACTGTGCTCCGCTGATTACGAATATGACGATGGTTTTTCGATAAACTCATTAGGAAACTAGAAATCCGCATGGAAAAAAAGTGATCACAGATCAGCGTCCTTTTCGCTCTAGGACCGATATTTCGCGAGAAAAACGCGAAAAACTTTTTGCATCATTTCTCGGACTTCGCATATAGTTTTTATTATGTATTTTTGGCCGCTGAACAGGAATATAACATTATTTCAGTGATTGAACGCGCGGAATTAATAATAACGGTGAAAAACCCGCACCGAGGATCTTAATTTTGTTCGTTTTTCGATGAACTCGGTAATTCTGCCATATCTTCCTGGAAAATCATTATTTTTATCTGTGCCCAAGTGTTTTCGATGCACTGTGCTCCGCTGATTACGAATATGACGATGGTTTTTCGATAAACTCATTAGAAAACTAGAAATCTGCATGGGAAAAAAGTGATCACAGATCAACGTCCTTTTCGCTCTAGGACCGATATTTCGCGAGAAAAACGCGAAAAACTTTTTGCAGCATTTCTCGGACTTCGCATATAGTTTTTATTATGTATTTTTGGCCGCTGAACAGGAATATAACATTATTTCAGTGATTGAACGCGCGGAATTAATAATAACGGTGAAAAACCCGCACCGAGGATCTTAATTTTGTTCGTTTTTCGATGAACTCGGTAATTCTGCCATATCTTCCTGGAAAATCATTATTTTTATCTGTGCCCAAGTGTTTTCGATGCACTGTGCTCCGCTGATTACGAATATGACGACGGTTTTTCGATAAACTCATTAGGAAACTAGAAATCCGCATGGGAAAAAAGTGATCACAGATCAGCGTCCTTTTCGCTCTAGGACCGATATTTCGCGAGAAAAACGCGAAAAACTTTTTGCATCATTTCTCGGACTTCGCATATAGTTTTTATTATGTATTTTTGGCCGCTGAACAGGAATATAACATTATTTCAGTGATTGAACGCGCGGAATTAATAATAACGGTGAAAAACCCGCACCGAGGATCTTAATTTTGTTCGTTTTTCGATGAACTCGGTAATTCTGCCATATCTTCCTGGAAAATCATTATTTTTATCTGTGCCCAAGTGTTTTCGATGCACTGTGCTCCGCTGATTACGAATATGACGATGGTTTTTCGATAAACTCATTAGAAAACTAGAAATCTGCATGGGAAAAAAGTGATCACAGATTAACGTCCTTTTCGCTCTAGGACCGATATTTCGCGAGAAAAACGCAAAAAACTTTTTGCATCATTTCTCGGACTTCGCATATAGTTTTAATTATGTATTTTTGACCGCTGAACAGGAATATAACATTATTTCAGTGATTGCACGCGCGGAATTAATAATAACGGTGAAAAACCCGCACCGAGGATCTTAATTTTGTTCGTTTTTCGATGAACTCGGTAATTCTGCCATATCTTCCTGGAAAATCATTATTTTTCTCTGTGCCCAAGTGTTTTCAATGCACTGTGCTCCGCTGATTACGAATATGACGATGGTTTTTCGATAAACTCATTAGGAAACTAGAAATCTGCATGGGAAAAAAGTGATCACAGATCAACGTCCTTTTCGCTCTAGGACCGATATTTCGCGAGAAAAACGCGAAAAACTTTTTGCATCATTTCTCGGACTTCGCATATAGTTTTAATTATGTATTTTTGGCCGCTGAACAGGAATATAACATTATTTCAGTGATTGAACGCGCGGAATTAACAATAACGGTGAAAAACCCGCACCGAGGATCTTAATTTTGTTCGTTTTTCGATGAACTCGGTAATTCTGCCATATCTTCCTGGAAAATCATTATTTTTATCTGTGCCCAAGTGTTTTCGATGCACTGTGCTCCGCTGATTACGAATATGACGACGGTTTTTCGATAAACTCATTAGGAAACTAGAAATCCGCATGGGAAAAAAGTGATCACAGATCAGCGTCCTTTTCGCTCTAGGACCGATATTTCGCTAGAAAAACGCGAAAAACTATTTGCATCATTTCTCGGACTTCGCATATAGTTTTTATTATGTATTTTTGGCCGCTGAACAGGAATATAACATTATTTCAGTGATTGAACGCGCGGAATTAATAATAACGGTGAAAAACTCGCACCGAGGATCTTAATTTTGTTCGTTTTTCGATGAACTCGGTAATTCTGCCATATCTTCCTGGAAAATCATTATTTTTATCTGTGCCCAAGTGTTTTCGATGCACTGTGCTCCGCTGATTACGAATATGACGATGGTTTTTCGATAAACTCATTAGAAAACTAGAAATCTGCATGGGAAAAAAGTGATCACAGATTAACGTCCTTTTCGCTCTAGGACCGATATTTCGCGAGAAAAACGCAAAAAACTTTTTGCATCATTTCTCGGACTTCGCATATAGTTTTAATTATGTATTTTTGGCCGCTGAACAGGAATATAACATTATTTCAGTGATTGCACGCGCGGAATTAATAATAACGGTGAAAAACCCGCACCGAGGATCTTAATTTTGTTCGTTTTTCGATGAACTCGGTAATTCTGCCATATCTTCCTGGAAAATCATTATTTTTCTCTGTGCCCAAGTGTTTTCAATGCACTGTGCTCCGCTGATTACGAATATGACGATGGTTTTTCGATAAACTCATTAGGAAACTAGAAATCTGCATGGGAAAAAAGTGATCACAGATCAACGTCCTTTTCGCTCTAGGACCGATATTTCGCGAGAAAAACGCGAAAAACTTTTTGCATCATTTCTCGGACTTCGCATATAGTTTTAATTATGTATTTTTGGCCGCTGAACAGGAATATAACATTATTTCAGTGATTGAACGCGCGGAATTAACAATAACGGTGAAAAACCCGCACCGAGGATCTTAATTTTGTTCGTTTTTCGATGAACTCGGTAATTCTGCCATATCTTCCTGGAAAATCATTATTTTTATCTGTGCCCAAGTGTTTTCGATGCACTGTGCTCCGCTGATTACGAATATGACGACGGTTTTTCGATAAACTCATTAGGAAACTAGAAATCCGCATGGGAAAAAAGTGATCACAGATCAGCGTCCTTTTCGCTCTAGGACCGATATTTCGCGAGAAAAACACGAAAAACTTTTTGCATCATTTCTCGGACTTCGCATATAGTTTTTATTATGTATTTTTGGCCGCTGAACAGGAATATAACATTATTTCAGTGATTGAACGCGCGGAATTAATAATAACGGTGAAAAACCCGCACCGAGGATCTTAATTTTGTTCGTTTTTCGATGAACTCGGTAATTCTGCCATATCTCCCTGGAAAATCATTATTTTTATCTGTGCCCAAGTGTTTTCGATGCACTGTGCTCCGCTGATTACGAATATGACGATGGTTTTTCGATAAACTCATTAGGAAACTAGAAATCCGCATGGGAAAAAAGTGATCACAGATCAGCGTCCTTTTCGCTCTAGGACCGATATTTCGCGAGAAAAACACGAAAAACTTTTTGCATCATTTCTCGGACTTCGCATATAGTTTTTATTATGTATTTTTGGCCGCTGAACAGGAATATAACATTATTTCAGTGATTGAACGCGCGGAATTAATAATAACGGTGAAAAACCCGCACCGAGGATCTTAATTTTGTTCGTTTTTCGATGAACTCGGTAATTCTGCCATATCTTCCTGGAAAATCATTATTTTTATCTGTGCCCAAGTGTTTTCGATGCACTGTGCTCCGCTGATTACGAATATGACGATGGTTTTTCGATAAACTCATTAGAAAACTAGAAATCTGCATGGGAAAAAAGTGATCACAGATTAACGTCCTTTTCGCTCTAGGACCGATATTTCGCGAGAAAAACGCGAAAAACTTTTTGCATCATTTCTCGGACTTCGCATATAGTTTTAATTATGTATTTTTGGCCGCTGAACAGGAATATAACATTATTTCAGTGATTGAACGCGCGGAATTAATAATAACGGTGAAAAACCCGCACCGAGGATCTTAATTTTGTTCGTTTTTCGATGAACTCGGTAATTCTGCCATATCTTCCTGGAACATCATTATTTTTATCTGTGCCCAAGTTTTTTCGATGCACTGTGCTCCGCTGATTACGAATATGACGAAGGTTTTTCGATAAACTCATTAGGAAACTAGAAATCCGCATGGGAAAAAAGTGATCACAGATCAGCGTCCTTTTCGCTCTAGGACCGATATTTCGCGAGAAAAACGCGAAAAACTTTTTGCATCATTTCTCGGACTTCGCATATAGTTTTTATTATGTATTTTTGGCCGCTGAACAGGAATATAACACTATTTCAGTGATAGAACGCGCGGAATTAATAATAACGGTGAAAAACCCGCACCGAGGATCTTAATTTCGTTCGTTTTTCGATGAACTCGGTAATTCTGCCATATCTTCCTGGAAAATCATTATTTTTATCTGTGCCCAAGTGTTTTCGATGCACTGTGCTCCGCTGATTACGAATATGACGATGGTTTTTCGATAAACTCATTAGGAAACTAGAAATCCGCATGGGAAAAAAGTGATCACAGATCAGCGTCCTTTTCGCTCTAGGACCGATATTTCGCTAGAAAAACGCGAAAAACTTTTTGCATCATTTCTCGGACTTCGCATATAGTTTTTATTATGTATTTTTGGCCGCTGAACAGGAATATAACATTATTTCAGTGATAGAACGCGCGGAATTAATAATAACGGTGAAAAACCCGCACCGAGGATCTTAATTTTGTTCGTTTTTCGATTAACTCGGTAATTCTGCCATATCTTCCTGGAACATCATTATTTTCATCTGTGCCCAAGTGTTTTCAATGCACTGTGCTCCGCTGATTACGAATATGACGAAGGTTTTTCGATAAACTCATTAGGAAACTAGAAATCCGCATGGGAAAAAAGTGATCACAGATCAGCGTCCTTTTCGCTCTAGGACCGATATTTCGCGAGAAAAACGCGAAAAACTTTTTGCATCATTTCTCGGACTTCGCATATAGTTTTTATTATGTATTTTTGGCCGCTGAACAGGAATATAACATTATTTCAGTGATTGAACGCGCGGAATTAATAATAACGGTGAAAAACTCGCACCGAGGATCTTAATTTTGTTCGTTTTTCGATGAACTCGGTAATTCTGCCATATCTTCCTGGAAAATCATTATTTTTATCTGTGCCCAAGTGTTTTCGATGCACTGTGCTCCGCTGATTACGAATATGACGATGGTTTTTCGATAAACTCATTAGGAAACTAAAAAACCGCATGGGAAAAAAGTGATCACAGATCAGCGTCCTTTTCGCTCTAGGACCGATATTTCGCGAGAAAAACGCGAAAAACTTTTTGCATCATTTCTCGGACTTCGCATATAGTTTTTATTATGTATTTTTGGCCGCTGAACAGGAATATAACATTATTTCAGTGATAGAACGCGCGGAATTAATAATAACGGTAAAAAACCCGCACCGAGGATCTTAATTTTGTTCGTTTTTCGATGAACTCGGTAATTCTGCCATATCTTCCTGGAAAATCATTATTTTTATCTGTGCCCAAGTGTTTTCAATGCACTGTGCTCCGCTGATTACGAATATGACGATGGTTTTTCGGTAAACTTATTAGGAAACTAGAAATCCGCATGGGAAAAAAGTGATCACAGATCAACGTCTTTTTCGCTCTAGGACCGATATTTCGCGAGAAAAACGCGAAAAACTTTTTGCATCATTTCTCGGACTCCGCATATAGTTTTTATTATGTATTTTTGGCCGCTGAACAGGAATATAACATTATTTTAGTGATAGAACGCGCGGAATTAATAATAACGGTGAAAAACCCGCACCGAGGATCTCAATTTTGTTCGTTTTTCGATGAACTCAGTAATTCTGCCATATCTTCCTGGAAAATCATTATTTTTATCTGTGCCCAAGTGTTTTCGATGCACTGTGCTCCGCTGATTACGAATATGACGATGGTTTTTCGATAAACTCATTAGGAAACTAGAAATCCGCATGGGATAAAAGTGATCACAGATCAACGTCCTTTTCCCTCTAGGACCGATATTTCGCGAGAAAAACGCGAAAAACTTTTTGCATCATTTCTCGGACTTTGCATGTAGTTTTTATTATGTATTTTTGGCCGCTGAACAGGAATATAACATTATTTCAGTGATTGAACGCGCGGAATTAATAATAACGGTGAAAAACCCGCACCGAGGATCTTAATTTTGTTCGTTTTTCGATGAACTCGGTAATTCTGCCATATCTTCCTGGAAAATCATTATTTTTATCTGTGCCCAAGTGTTTTCGATGCACTGTGCTCCGCTGATAACGAATATGACGATGGTTTTTCGATAAACTCATTAGGAAACTAGAAATCTGCATGGGAAAAAAGTGATCACAGATCAACGTCCTTTTCGCTCTAGGACCGATATTTCGCGAGAAAAACGCGAAAAACTTTTTGCATCATTTCTCGGACTTCGCATATAGATTTTATTATGTATTTTTGGCCGCTGAACAGGAATATAACATTATTTCAGTGATTGAACGCGCGGAATTAATAATAACGGTGAAAAACCCGCACCGAGGATCTTAATTTTGTTCGTTTTTCGATGAACTCGGTAATTCTGCCATATCTTCCTGGAAAATCATTATTTTTATCTGTGCCCAAGTGTTTTCACTGCACTGTGCTCCGCTGATTACGAATATGACGATGGTTTTTCGATAAACTTATTAGGAAACTAGAAATCCACATGGGAAAAAAGTGATCACAGATCAACGTCCTTTTCGCTCTAGGACCGATATTTCGCGAGGAAAACGCGAAAAACTTTTTGCATCATTTCTCGGACTTCGCATATAGTTTTTATTATGTATTTTTGGCCGCTGAACAGGAATATAACATTATTTCAGTGATAGAACGCGCGGAATTAATAATAACGGTGAAAAACCCGCACCGAGGATCTTAATTTTGTTCGTTTTTCGATGAACTCGGTAATTCTGCCATATCTTCCTGGAAAATCATTATTTTTATCTGTGCCCAAGTGTTTTCACTGCACTGTGCTCCGCTGATTACGAATATGACGATGGTTTTTCGATAAACTCATTAGGAAACTAGAAATCCACATGGGAAAAAAGTGATCACAGATCAACGTCCTTTTCGCTCTAGGACCGATATTTCGCGAGGAAAACGCGAAAAACTTTTTGCATCATTTCTCGGACTTCGCATATAGTTTTTATTATGTATTTTTGGCCGCTGAACAGGAATATAACATTATTTCAGTGATAGAACGCGCGGAATTAATAATAACGCTGAAAAACCCGCACCGAGGATCTTAATTTTGTTCGTTTTTCGATGAACTCGGTAATTCTGCCATATCTTCCTGGAAAATCATTATTTTTATCTGTGCCCAAGTGTTTTCGATGCACTGTGCTCCGCTGATTACGAATATGACGATGGTTTTTCGATAAACTCATTAGGAAACTAGAAATCCACATGGGAAAAAAGTGATCACAGATCAACGTCCTTTTCGCTCTAGGACCGATATTTCGCGAGAAAAACGCGAAAAACTTTTTGCATCATTTCTCGGACTTCGCATATAGTTTTTATTATGTATTTTTGGCCGCTGAACAGGAATATAACATTATTTCAGTGATTGAACGCGCGGAATTAATAATAACGGTGAAAAACCCGCACCGAGGATCTTAATTTTGTTCGTTTTTCGATGAACTCGGTAATTCTGCCATATCTTCCTGGAAAATCATTATTTTTATCTGTGCCCAAGTGTTTTCGATGCACTGTGCTCCGCTGATTACGAATATGACAATGGTTTTTCGATAAACTCATTAGGAAGCTAGAAATCCGCATGGGAAAAAAGTGATCACAGATCAACGTCCTTTTCGCTCTAGGACCGATATTTCGCGAGAAAAACGCGAAAAACTTTTTGCATCATTTCTCGGACTTCGCATATAGTTTTTATTATGTATTTTTGGCCGCTGAACAGGAATATAACATTATTTCAGTGATAGAACGCGCGGAATTAATAATAACGGTGAAAAACCCGCACCGAGGATCTTAATTTTGTTCGTTTTTCGATGAACTCGGTAATTCTGCCATATCTTCCTGGAAAATCATTATTTTTATCTGTGCCCAAGTGTTTTCGATGCACTGTGCTCCGCTGATTACGAATATGACGATGGTTTTTCGATAAACCCATTAGGAAGCTAGAAATCCGCATGGGAAAAAAGTGATCACAGATCAACGTCCTTTTCACTCTAGGACCGATATTTCGCGAGAAAAACGCGAAAAACTTTTTGCATCATTTCTCGGACTTCGCATATAGTTTTTATTATGTATTTTTGGCCGCTGAACAGGAATATAACATTATTTCAGTGATAGAACGCGCGGAATTAATAATAACTGTGAAGAACTGGCACTGAGAATCTTGAGGCCATCTTGATCGTAAGCATGTTTGTTAGGTAATTAACAACATCACGTTTGTGTATAAGCACACTGTGTACAGAAATTTCGTATGACGTCTTTGTGACCGACATCCCATATGTGCTACAAACATGATATGCTATATAGCAAAATTATGTTAATAAGGAAAAGCGTGCAATTTATCTCCACCAATAGGTCCCACTCTCACTTCTAATTCTTTTCCGTTTTTATCACTTACGTTTTTCAGGATGCAGTGATACCAATCCTCATTGATAATAATATCAATCTCGAAAATTACTGCGTTACAAATATATGTTCGTCCTTAGCAATATCCGATATTGCTGGAAACTGGTCGGCTTGAATGAGCAATTTCCACCTGTTCCTGAACTTGGATAATAGAATTAAATAGTTGTATATTTGCAGTGTATTCCAAGATTGAGTTCTTTTTTCATAGCTCTTCTGATTGACCGAAACCAAGCAACTCCGTTGTATTAAAATATTTTTGATATAAATATTAACACATGACCTGAAGCTCATCTATAAGAGTGAATAAGCTCTCATATTTCTAGACTAGAAAAATTTGCAATCATAGAAATCACTATTCACTATTGTCAATAAATGCATTAATCTTACGTTAAACATTGTAAAAATTCACCCCTTATGAGAGCAACGTGATGCCCAGTAGATAGTGGGTACATGACTTAAATTTTATGTTACAAATACCTTGCCGTTACTTTCTTGCTCAATTCGAGACGATTGTTACAGTTCTATAATTTCAACTAAAACTTCAAATATTCTTTGCATAATCAACTGTGGTTTCACTTCCAATTACTCACTTTCTTTTGGGCGCATTGCTCATCAGGACGTAACGCTTTGGCTGGAGTTCGTGACTTTATAGACGTAATTAAATTGTCGATGATCCTGCCCAATTTAATTGTTACATCCGCTGTTTTCAGCTCTGGACACAACGGATCGTCTTCGAAAAACGTTATCGCGGCTCTCACTCGATCCGAGAACAGCTGAGATGGAATATCGTCATTAGTTTGTAATACTTCATTCTCCCTTATAACTACCACAACCGTTGTTGCCAAATGAGCCTATTTAAAAAATGGTCAGTACATACTTGAAGAGCGAGAGGCACGTTTATTGTTCCGTACCTTTTGGGATTGAGATGAGTAGGAGTAATCTTATTAGCAATTCGAAGATTACTCTTCATGTATCCTTCACGATCGAGAAGCGCCTGTCAATGACTTTTGCTCACTATCCCATCAGGTGTCTGCAAAACTACTTTATTGACACCTTGCATTAGAATTCGACTTACAAAAGTGAGTCGAAGTCTGTAATTTGAATTTTTTTATACTGTTACATTTCGTTACTGAACAATTTCTTCGACGAACTAAAGTGTCAACACATGACAATATGCCATGATTGTTACTTACCCAGAATGATTGTACCTCATCAACGCATTACGGAGACTGCGAGAGGGTAACGATTATAGATTGACGACACAATGGAGGCATAAAACGACGTGCGTGCAGTCAAAAATACCCCATGTACTTTAGCATTAAGCTGCGTTATTAACGGCACGGCGTGCCGATGCAGGTAATGTTCTTGAGGAGTTCTGACATGCGTCCCGACAAATTGGCGTCATACGTGCCGTTGTGCACATTGTGTCGTTAATAATGCATCTAAATGCTGCCGTGTACCATGTCTTTCTATCTGGGTTGATAGGATCTCAAAAGCATTGTAAAAAAGCTCGATATCAGGTCAAATTTCGGTAGGATTCGGGCTGATCAACCGAATTCCTATCGTTTGTCTTGTGGCAAGAAAAAACAACCCGAAACCAACCAGGTTCCAACCGTTTGAAAATAAGTCCGCAGTTTCCTTAACAGTTGGTTTTACGAATTCCTACCAAATTTCAACTTTCACTCGGCATAGCAATTGGTAGGACAGTCGGTTGGTCTTACAAAATCCTACTAAATTAGGACTTTTACACCATATGATGGGATTGGTTGGAATTACGTTAGTCACGGATTGGTTTTTTGCACAAACCACACAGTTGGAATCGGGTTCGCGCCCAGTTGGTCTAGACCACGAGCGAATCCTTTATTTTCTCAGTTTTGTCGTCTGCTTAATAGTTCATTTACTGGTCTGTTTACCCTACGCAGTCTCTACAGTTTGTCGCACGGGCCCACAAGTGCGACGAGCTGCACAATCTTTGTATGATATTCGTATGGGTATCGCGAATTATTTTTTGTAACAAATGCATGAAAAGCGCATGTAAGTAGCGCTGGAATACGGCGAGTCTTAGGGGGTCCAAGGGCTGGAGCCCCGACGTGGTTTGCGGACCCTATCGGATCACCGCAACCTCAAAAAAACCCGTAGAACGACCTGAAAGTAATCGCTTGCCAACCGCGATTCTACCATTGTAACAGCTTGGCAACCGCGATTCTGCCGTTGTTACCGCGAAGCAATCGCGTTTCTGCCAACGGTGTTTTTTACACTTCCGACTGCAGCGACCAAAACCAACTCTAAAACAACCGTCTTTCCACCAGCACTAAGGTTGTTTTATAGTCGTTTAGCGGTAAAAGGCAACCGGTGGTCTCGCGGCAGAAAAGTGGTTGTGGCTACGGTTGCCTAATCTGACAGGGAAGCTGAAGCTCCCTAACATAAACAACTGAAATCTTTTAAAGTTTTACTGAGCTACAAATATTACAATAAGTGAAAAATATTGAGCGACAGATTTTTTCGGCGATCCAGAGATTCACGCTTGTAGGTCGTCGTGAATTTTATTTTCATTTATTTTTTGAAGGGTTAGTATAACGATCTAAGTAAGAGCCGTATTATACGCCTGGTAGAACCTGACTGTTACAGTTGTCAGGTTATAAATGACGTGAACGCTTGCCTACCTAATTGGTGGTAGCTGAATAGAGCAATCAGTGTGAGGGCCCGTGGTCACAAAAAATTAGAAGAAAAAAAGATGTGTGCGAGTCGCGCGAGCAGAGCGTGCGTGAACTGCGTACGTGTAAATAGCACTCGTTCGAAAAGTCCCCATAAGTTGCAAAAGACATCCATAGCAGTGGCACAGGCTTATGAGATAACTTATGAGATAAGTACGTGTGAGAAGTCAATTTGGGCTGGATTGCACATGCGCAACATTTTTTATGCGACCCTGTGCGAGAAGTACCTACTTGTCAGCACACGCCGCGCGTGCGAAAAGTCACTCATGAAATAAAATTGTATACGAAACTCGAGGGAGAAACTTTTTCTCAACTCGTCTGACTGCAACACTCACATTTGGCTCGTGCAAACTCACACTTAGCAGAAAAAGTTTTGTCGCACTCTCTCCGTAATACACTATTATGCCACTCGGCGCGTGAAGGGCCTACTTCGGGCAGACTTCGTGAGCAAGTCGTACTTCTCGCACTAGTGGCATAAAGTCGTGTAAGAAACTCGCCTTCGGCTTGTGCTCCAAACTCACACTCGTCTAAAAAAGATCTTATCGCACTAGTATCGTAAAAGTATGGTAAAGGACTATAGAGTAGATGTACCGTTTTGGTGACCTTAGTTCCAGTTGTCGCCATCACATTCACACGAATGAATCTAAAGATTTAATTGACAGAAAGAAAAATCATTCACAGTGAATTAATATAAATCTGCTTGAGGAATTGACGTGCAATCGTGGAAAAGAAAAGCATTTGAAGAATCTACACTTATTATAAATGGAAGTGGCCGAAAATGTTTGTGTGTCTGTATATTCCACATTTAAATTTTTTAAAGAATTTCTAAGATTTCTGAGATTCCAAAAATTTCAATATTTTCAAAAATTTCGAAAATGGCAAAATTCTTAAAAAATTTTACATCTTCAAAAATTTTCGAAATTAAAAAAAAAATTGACATCTTCAAAATTTTTTAAATTTTTTAAATTTTTTAAATCTTCAAACATTTTTAAATTTTCAAAATTTTTTAAATTTCCAAGTTGGCCATGGAATTTTGAGCGAGTCGTTTCAAGTTGGCCATAGAATTTTGAGTAAGTCGTTTCAAGTTGACCTCAAGGGGTATGTGGGATCTCACACACCCTAGACCCCGAGCCCAAATTATTTTAAGTCACTTAATGCGAGCGCGAGCTACAATAACATCCTAGTATAATAATAAAAATGAACACAAGTAGTACAGTAGCCACTAATGGTACATTTACCCTATTGTATACTGGGCCATAGAATGTCGCCAGTGGCATTCGCGGGAACCATGATAAGAAAAACGTCGCACGCATGTGTTGCATAAATATGATAAAAGATAATAAATGTCTTGTTACCTAATTTTGCAAGTAATTCGATCTGTGGCTACTATAAAAGACACTGTACGCTTATATTTGATAATTCGTTATGTCTTATCCAAATTTTCGAACCCTCTTGCGCTGATAACGTAATTTCGTATACGCAATAAATTATTTGCATATTCATAAAAAAGAAATAATATATTGTATATAACTAGAAAATTATCGCAATGATTATTTTCGAATATAAATAAAACATATACCATAAATATGACTGCATTCGCCTCGTTCGCATCTTGCGTATCAAACGCAAGCGACCTTCCCGTGTCATCATGATAAGTCCTACAGTTATGTCACAAATGCGACAATTCCAAGTGAACAAATAAATCGAACATGAACATCTGTCGTGCGTGCGAGAGGGTGATGAAATGATCGGCAAATCTTGCAAGGGGACTATGCTATACAAGCTATTAATAAATCTTCGCATTAAGATAAATACCACTGAAATATACGGTCTCGCGCATTATTTAGATCGCGGCCGTTCACATGCATTTTCCCTTTCGGTTCAATCTTTCATGGTGCACATATTATCATATGCGCACCATATGTATATTACATTCGTAAGCCTTTTAAAGTGTCTCGGCTGGACTTGAGTCAGGGATGTATGTATGGAAAGCTTTCATTCCCGAGTTCGTCTAAATCGTACGGCGGACAATGAATAATATTCTTATAAATTTTGAACACTGGTAAAGTAATTTTTTTTGTTCATACTTTTTTTTTATCGAGTAGGAATTCGTACTTGAGATCGACTTTCACATATTATATCACACTCCAATTCGAACTTGAGTTCAAACATGAAACTGTAAGTTCGATCTTGAAATAGATAGTTTGCGAGCTATCGTGATATGAGTAATTCCTTCATTACATATGCCTGTCTGTGTAAGCGGCCCAGTTTCAGTCACTCGGTATCGGTTATCGACCTTCCATTTATAGTAATAATGAATGTATTTTGGAAATTAAATCAATGCTATTTCGAAGATCGTTTTTTACACTACATTATTGTCGAAATGCGATTTTTCTCATGAAGTTTTTCATACAACAATGTTAGAGTGAGTGGCGCTGCGCGTGTATCCGTACTTTCGAGCAGCAACTGATGTCCGATCGTGCTTGACGAAGAGCCTCGGAAAACATCGAATTTGATCATTTATAAGTATTCAGAGATATAAATGTTATATGGATAGCTTCATAATAAATCACGTAACCGGTTAGTTTAGTCAGAATTACGAAAAGTAGGTTAGTGCGACCGAATAAAAGATACGAGATTTGATTTTAATTAAGCAGATTGTTTATGTATAATTGGACATTTTGGAAGTAAAAGATAAAAAACAATACACATAGTAATTATAGAATATAGACATTGTTTTGTTTTAGAGCACTTATAAAGAAGATTTTGTACCAAGGTAACAAAGTAAATTAATTTGAAAAAATATATAATTTTTTCACGATAATTTTAATATTATAACCTAATAATTTAACGTAACCAATTATTTGACTATATTTAGAAGGATTAATTGCGTAAATGAGAAAAGTACGTTTTCAAAATTTCGATAATACTCGTTCAGAAGCAGTGGGAAACATGGGCCTAAGCTCTAAAGATGACCGAGACTGGGCCGTTTACCTTATAATGGAGAGATTAAACCTCTGTGGTCATACTCTCTCGCTGCAACACGTGTGGTGGATCTATGTTGACCCCATGTGACCACGGAGGGTTGCTACATACTTAGGGTTACTCTCTAGACATTTTTCTAAAATATTTTTCTCGACATTCGTGGCCATTTGACCATTTTAAATTATTTTCTTATTGAAGCGGCATAACATCTATGAATGAGAAAACAAGGATGTAAAGTAGAACCTTACACATTGCTTCTTCATTATTTTTTCATTTTTTGCAAAGCTACCTCTATGAGAAAGTTTGTTCATCAATTTTGACTTCCTCATAGAAGAAGTGTTGTAAAAAGCAAAAAATAATGTGGAAGCAATGTGCAAAGTTGCATTTTGCATCTTTGTTTTATGACAATTTACGTAAGTTATATAGCAAAATGTAAAGAAAATATTCAAAATGTCATAAAATCCGAACCGCTTTAGCGATCATTACACAATTTGGTACGTAAGAGGACTGAAAATTACTTTTGGTGTGTGGAAAATGTTAATTGATTCCGCGACACTTTAAGATAGCGGAAAACGTACATTTCTTTCGAAAATTTCGAAATCCAATAAAAACCAGATTCACTTATACATTCATCCTACATTCAATACGTATCCCCTTTAGCATGGCTCCATTTATTAAAAATCATTTAGCTCCATAGCTACTGATTTTCGGAAACCAGAGAAACTACAGACATTTTTCTAAAAATTGAAAAAATTGTTTTTAAACAGAAGAAATAATCTTCTGTTTAAGTTTTTCCGAAAATAATTACAAACACAGGGGGCTACAACGTGTGAGCGAAATTTCAGCTCGATTGATAAAGCCGTTCGTCAGGTGGCTAAGTTTAAATTTTGATACACACAGGCACGTACATATATTTTCCTGAACCACTTTTCTCGGCGTCTTAGTAATGAATTCTCAAATAAATTTTTTTTCAAGAAAACAAACTTCATCTAAGAGGACGCAAAAAAACAAATATAAATTATGAACAAATAAAAACATTGTGGATATCGTAAATACTTTAAAAACTGATATTCAATGATGATTAAAATAATAGCAATGAAATCTCGATAAGCTGTTTATCAAATGATTAACTAAAAAAAATTTCTTCTCTTCCTTTCATTTACTTCTGATTTTTTATTACAATCTCAAGTAACATTTGGACACTGCAAAAAACAACATAACGTTTATGTACCTTAAGTATTCGCGTTAAATAACAGATGCCTCATTATCATAAGTACGTGGGAAAATTTTAAATCAACCTGATAAACTTTGTGTCGACGTACCTCCCAAAACAGATATTCATGTTTTTATATTTATTTTTATATACCAGCCGGAGCGACATTGCTCTTCAATAGTAATAAGGTAGACCTCCTGTATTGTCTGACATCGCATAAGTTCGACCGAAATCGAGACAGTATTACAAACTTTTCTCGAAGAAATGAAAATCTGAAAAAAATCAACTACATGAAAGATGCTGAAGAGATTAATTTGGCATAATAATAATTGAAAAATGTTATTTACAAATTACTGAAATAAATAATTCTGCAACAAATTTCCCGGCAACCTAACTTTTTTTATGAAAATGATTTGTTTATTTTTATGAATACATGTGAATTTTTTTGGAATTTTATCTGATGTTTGAAAATGGCCTTTTTTTCCAAGTTTAAAATTGAAAATCAGAAAAAAATCAGAAAAAATACTTACGTATTTAGAAAAATAAACAAATGTTTTACATGACAAAAAAAAGTTAGGTTGCCGGGTAATTTGTTGCACTATTATTTATTTAAGTAATTTGTCAATAACATTTTTTAATTATTATTATGCCAAAATGACCTTTTCAGCATTTTCTATACGCTCGATTTTTTTCAGATTTATATCTCATCGAGAACTGTTCGTAAATTTTGTTTAATTCTCCCTCGAATTTATACGGGGTCAGACCGTACAGGAGGACTACCTTAAGGCCAAGTAATTTGTAAGAGATTTGTACATATGTGTGTATCTGTGTCAATCAAAACAAAAATAGTTTCCGCGTTCTGTGTCGAGTTTATTTGTGGATCTTCGAGCCGCATCACTCGTCGGTACGTAGAACGCATAAAATGTACTCAATTTGAAGTTCAATTGCCCTGGTGACTATCCCCCAACCACAACCGTTATCTCACGCGGTGCTTAGTATTACTCAGAGAATTTGTTTTTATCGTCGCCGCTACATGTTTCGATATCTTGAAACACGCACTACGCATTGATTATACACCGTGGAGCGGGATATATGCATATATATGTATATATACATGTATATAGGCGTTCTCGTTGCAGGTGTATTATATATTTATATGATCGTTCGAGCTCGTGCCTCGGAAAACTTCCTCTAATAATTAGCAGAGATTTTATCAAGATCTGAATAGTTGAGCGGAGGTGTGGTAAAACGGGCACCTCGACTAATAATCGATATCTGGGGCAAAATGGATACTGTTCAACTTTATTCAAACGACTCGGGCTCCGATTTTTACGTTTCTGAAATTAGGAATATACGAAAAATAAGTCAATTCGTGGATGCTAGGAAAAAAATGATTACACAAGTCGAACGAGAGTTTGTTAAGACATTTGCTTGGAACTTTGTTTTCGAAAATTTCTCGAGTATACAACTTTCTTCGCGCATTCGTTTATGAAATCAATAATTTTTTTATTGGTAATGGTAACAACTTTCTGAGACATCTGGCAGAGTTTAAATTTTTTCTCAAACATATAATCAAATTCATTTTTGATAAATTTATAATTACCATCAACGAATCGAAATGAAACAGACGAAAATCCAGAAAAATATGGCGATGGCATATGCAAAACTGTTTCATTCCATCACCATTTTTTTCTCTGTGTTATTTTGCAAAAGAACAACATCAAAATATCTTAAAAAATCGATTGAAACAAAATGATTATGGCTGAATAGACCTCGACGACTTTTTACATATAACACAGGAACTTCGAAAAGACGTTATAGTCGTGAAAATGTGTTGTGAGAACATTTTTTCACTGTGTTAGACGTTTGTGCAATGTGGGAGATTTGGTGTCCGTTTTGCCCTTCTTATGCATTTGTTCCCATTACCCCCATTTCCCGAATTTTTTTTAAGCAATAAACGACGGGAAACCGTCAAAAGACGTCTTTTAAAAAATTACCGGCATACCCGTTTTGTCCACCTGTTCATTTTGCCCCCATCTACTGTATAAAGGAATATTAATTGCATGATTATAAATCTTGAATGATGGTTCAGAGCAGCTGACTTGCATATCGACGTAAAGCTCGTTCATGAGTCAGCAAGATTCACTATAATTGAAAGGGAAGTGAGGGGTATTAGAAAGGCTGTGAGATCGGGGCTTCATAGCTCGGATCATAATTTGGCATCAGAATAAACAAATTGATATGATACCTGATCGATATTGAAAGTTATGAACCACATTTTTCTGCTGCTATTGATTTTTGTTACACTATAGGCGAAGTTTTGTTTTCATGAAATTTTTATTTTTTGAGATTTCAATGCTAGAATCTTTAAAATGGCCCACAGCATCGAGAAAAAAGCTGCAAAATTGATCTTTGCAACTTGCTTCCTTATTATTTTTGGTTTTTGTGGACATTTTATGATTCAAAATATGTCATAAAAACGTCTCCCAATAGCAAACATCTGAAATGCAATGAATATAAAAAATGTCAATCATATTCTCTCCCCTTAACGTGTTGTGTTACACATTTCTGTCGTTCTTTCCCGCTCTACTGCGACCGCAATGACGCTATCCCAATCGCACTCACGGCGACTCGGTCGGTATAGCTCATTACTTTAAGGTGATGGGCTACATATCATCTGTCCTTCTTAGATCGTCAGAAGTACGAGTAGGAAAATTGTGTCCAAGAACAACGCTTTACAGTTTCCGTTATCGACCGAGCATCAATCTTATGGGCGACATAAGTTCGGTCGGTAAGAAAAACTGTAACCCATGTCTCGGCGGCCACCAAATGTTTCCAGGTGGAAGAAATATTCGTTCAAATCGACCAAAGATTTCTTTCGCTACGTTTTTAAAAGAAATATTTGGTTGATTGGAACAAATATTTTTTCCAATGAACTAAATATTTGTTCCACCACCCGTAACCATAGATTCGGTGGGTATTACCAATTCTTTTCATCGGTGTGGCAATCTCCTTCGCGCTCATTAATGTTTTGCCTCCCCTTAAAGCATGCATGAATTATATTCCTAGTGTATTTCAATTTCTTTACCGTTAGCACCATTTGTTCAAACTCAATTGTACGCATAGGTGAAAGTTCAATACCAATACTCCATTCGGATATTTTCCGATCTTCGTCGTCGAATTTTCTGATATTTGATAGAAAGTTTGGGATCGAGCAAAATGTCCGGAGAAGTAAAAATCTGTACTGAACGTTATCCGGATTCAGTACATATTTCACTAAACAGAATTGAGAGACAAAGATGATTTTGGCTTTTTGAAAAAGGGGTATCGCCTCTGAATTATTTCGGATACAGCTTTCGATACCAACCTAGTAATGTGCCACAACTCAGCCAGTAACAATAACGGCAACCCTTAAATTTTAATATTCTAAGAAACATAATTTGGTACCGCACTCAGTAATTAGACAAATCTAGTAATTAGCAAAAAAATTTAGTTAGACCGACGATAATCTGACTATAAAGTATAATTTCCAGTAGGAACGTCTATATTCTATAGTTATATCAAATATAATTATAGTAGCAAATATCGCAACGATGACAGTTTCAAAAACCAATCTAATAGTTTTAAATGTGCCGTTTTTTTCGCATATACGATTTCAAAGTTTGTTTCCCATAACCTTTCAAGTATCGTTTATTGAACCATATGATAATCGCTTCAATCATAAAGGATATTCGTTTTATTATGTGAAATCGTTCAATCAACGATATGCTTTTCTCGCAGTGCGGAAATTAAAAAATCATTTTTCATAACACACTTAGTTTGAAGGCATACTTCACAATTCCTGACGATCTGCTTGAATTCTTTTCATTTCAAGATTTTGAGTGCTAAAAAGCGTCTGGTAAGTTGCTTTGCAATAATTGGTTTCACTACATTGAACTCAGTGCGACGCCTTAGATCGATTCTTCAAGCTTAAGTGCGTCGATTCGGAGCATATATGTATAACGGTCGAAGTTAACTTGACAAGAAATGATAAGCTCGAGACAACAAATCAAAAATTGACAGACCATGATGACCCAACTAGCCCCGGTCTCCCCTAGACCGATGATGTTTAATCGACTCGGCTTCTCATCAAACACTCGTCAGAAGACTGAGGGAGGCATTTATAGTGTCAGCGAATTATGAGTTATCAATTTATGAACTCTGTCAGTAGACAATAATTCATTCATTTACGCACGAGTTATGAAACTCTGGTAATACGCGTTAATAGGAAAGAAATCCCTCCACCACTGCACTTAGGACCTAATCTATCTTTAATCATTTGATGTGCTCAAAGCGTCACGTCCGTGGATCAGCACCACTTCGATAAATACCTATTCAACGAATTGATTTGCAAATATTACGAAGGCTAATTTTCCTGAAAAAAGATCAGAACAAATTATAATTCAACCAAATTACAAATTTTCGTTTTTGTTCCATTTTTTTATTCGATGGATTCAGTTTATCTGTAATTACGTCAATATACGCTTCTGAAAAAGCTTATTTATATAAAATTTTGGGGGAACCTTGTAATCTGGGTCAACTATATTTTTAGTTACTCTGATATAAATGATTAACCGATAGGAGAGTTTAGGGCCATTTGGGTTACTTTTGATTTTCAATTTACTTTTTATGGTTGCAAATATCGCATTGAGAACATTGCCATTTTTTTAATGCAATAGACGATGTCTATTGTGAATTGCATTCTGATTATAATTGTCATCAAATATTCTACGATTCATTTCCTTGTGAATATAATTGCGCTCATACGGAAACTCTCCAAAAACTTGAGTTATCTCAAGTCTTGGAAGAGTTCAGAAAGAGAATAGAAAATTTTGGGACCCCCTAATGTATACATACCGACACTCAAATAAACATCCAATTTTTATTTTGAAATGTGATTTCTGGACGTGTTGGCATATTGTAAATCTATTGGCATTGAAAGGTCGAAAAAAACGACCATGAGAACGCTTCCTCTACGAAGAAGCAATTGTGAATGCCAACCGTAATTTTACTGCAATAGCGTTTTCATTGAAGTCGTTATACGTAGTTATAAAACTACTATTTATTTATCATTAAAAGAAACGAAAAAATAATATCCCGTGATAAGACTTAGACCCTCTCCAAAACCTAAATGTAGTAGTCTCGTGGGGTAAGCGGAGTTACATTGGTAAGTAATGTAACCGGCCGTTTTATTGCAAAGGATGATTTCGAAGTAAGCGACTTCATATCGGCCAGAAACGAAGTAGGGGAATATATTAAACCTTTCATTTCCCTCTTTGAAGTTTCGGTCACTATGCGCGGACCTTCCTCATGTTTAATAATTTTTTTCTTTTAATCATGTGCTCCGAGCCTCTCCAGATTGAGGGAAAAAAATACATTAAATATCTGAGGAAGGTCCGCTAGTGACCGAAACGTCAAAAAGATTTAATACATTACCTTATTTCCTTTCTGGCCGATAAGAAACCGTTTCTTTCGAAATCATCGGTTCCTCCGTTCCTTTGATACTCCTCAAAACTTCAAAAAATAGCAGATATTATCCACTCGGAATAAACAAGGAGACGACTGTGGACTGAAACTTTTATATTTGAACCACCATTTAAGATTTACAGGTTGGGTCAAGGATGTTAGGCTCAGGTATAAAGTTCTAAAACTGTCATATTTTATCTATTAGTTTCGATTCAACGAAGGCTGTTTGGAGACCGTAAATTTTAACTTGGGTTAGTAGCTACCGAGAGTTTTATTACCAGTAATTAATAATTGGTTTTGTAGAAACTAAACAACTTGTAATTAAAGATAACTTGGATTCATATAACTAAGGCAAGAAAATCTTGAACATCCACATGACCCCACATCTTGCAAAGAATATTTTATCATTTTGGGAAGAGACAATTGTGTAAATGATTTGGCATTGTGTGAATGATTGACTTTTGCATTAATAACTTGCCGCGAAGTTAATCACAATGATTTTAATCTCAGGACAAACGATTAAGCCGATATGAAAAATTATCATACAAGACACGACCAAGTTAAAAACATTCTAAAAATGATTGAGAGACAGGGCATGTTTCGATGTCGAATAAATATTTAAAAAATTAAAAACAGAAAAACCTTGCATATTTCTACTTTATTAGTCTTCACTATTTACAAATCTAGCTCTATGACAAAGTATGCATAATGATTTCATGGCTTTCACGTATAGGAAGTGTTGAGAAAAGTTTAAAAAGTAAGAAAGCAATGTGCCGGGTTTTACTTCACTTTCTTGTTCTAAACAAATTTTAAAACCGAAGTTAGGCAAAATTTCGGTCGTAAAGAATAAAAAAAAATGAAGCTTTCAAGTTCTTACAATAATCCAACCCTTTTACTACACGTTACTAAATTATGTATATAACATAAATAAATGATATTTCGTTTCCATAGAAAAGTTGAGCACTCCATCTTAAGTTTTTTATGGAATTCAATACAATATCGTTTTTTGAATTAAAACTTTGTAAAATCGGAGCTGCTATACTACTTCGAGCCAAATTCGAAACCAAACCACATTAAGTGCATCTACACTTATAAAGAACTTATTTAACATAATGAACTGAAATAGAATTTTACGACAATAGAAAAAATCGCGCCTTTAAAGAATAAGTATTCAGACGACATAAAATTTAAGCTTATGTATACGATTTTTCAACGATTACAACAATCGAACAGAGGCTCATACTTCACTCATCCGACTTCAAGTTGATACTGTGGTTAGAATTTGAAACCTTTGAACATACTCCTCATTAAATAATTATGGATAAAATATGCCAATTTTGGAAGTCTATGCAAGGACCTAAAAACCTCATCTCACTTTGTACAAGCTTATTGGAGGTCCAAACATAATAATTCCTATAATCTGTATTCTTATTGAGTATTCTTATAATCTGGTTTTTTCAAATTACTCGAGGAAAGCTTTTTTGTTCACTGCTAAAATGATAATAAATATCTCATATGCTGTATAAGCATTAAACTTGATATACACCGTATGTATTTCCATCCAGAAATTATCAAGAGTGGGTATGGACAAGCTTATATAAATATGCTGCTTTGCATACTGAGGGAAGGGATGAAGAATACGTTTGAAACTTGATGATAAATCGTTGTTTTAAACTGTTATAAAATCTAAAAAAATTCACTTGTTGAAGCGCACATAAAACCGCATATTTTTGTGTTTGAATACTTTATACAGTATTTTTATAAGTTGGTTTTTTCAAATTACTCGAGCAAAGCTTTTTTGTTCACTGCTAAAATGATAATAAATATCTCATATGCTGTATAAGCATTAAGCTTGATATACGCCTTATGTATTTCCATCCAGAAATTATCAAGAGTTGGTATGGACAAGCTTATATAAATATGCTGCTTTGCATACTGAGGGAAGGGATGAAAAATACGTTTGAAACTTGATGATAAACTGTTGTTTTAAACTGTAATAAAATCTAAAAAAATTCACTTGTTGAAGCGCATGTAAAACCGCATATTTTTGTGTTTGAATACTTTATACAGTATTTTTATAAGTTGGTTTTTTCAAATTACTCGAGAAAAGCTTTTTTGTTCACTGCTAAAATGATAAGAAATATCTCACATGCTGTATAAGCATTAAGCTTGATATACAGCTTATGTATTTTCAACCAGAAATTATCAAGAGTGTGCATGGACGTGCCTATATGTATGTGCTGCTTTGCATACGATGGAGTGTGCTCCGCAACACTCACGTGCCCGCATGGGTCGCTCGTTACTTATATAAGGATGCATAGCAGTTCGACCGCTAAAACAGTGGCCAGCGCCGTCGATGCAGTTTGCCGGCTTTGATATCAAAGCTGTTAGCGAGTAGCGACGCGAGGCGCCGTGCGCTTCCCGCCCCAAGGCCCAGCGACGTTGCCGCCACGCGTCGCGCCTCGCCCGCGCGCCTTTTCGTACCACAACCGTCCGAGGAAATCGCAGTCATGAATGAAACCTACGAAAAGTCGGTCGACGTAAGCCTAAGTCACTACCTCACTTCGTCGTCAACCGCGTTTGTTAAGAATGTCGGAAAACTTTGGTACCTTATCAACCCCCATGAGACAACCTTCGAATTTACTCACCAGGTGCCGGATTACCAACAGCAGGTATATTCACCTTAATTAGATCATGACTAAATTGCCTTCATTAATTCAATTTACAAGAACGGGTCTCCACCAACTTCATGAAAAAAGTGTTCCGTTTATTCTTATCGTTTGACAAATTGTTTCGATAATTACATGCGACTGATTGTTCTTGAGTATTTCCAACGTGTGTAAAAAACATGTGAGATACAAAAAAACTAAACATATAATCGGATGTGGAGAATTTATCATATGATTCCAACATGGTTATCATATGATAAATTGACATTATAAATCAATCATGTCAAGTTCTTGATACGGCTTTTAAGTTATTTTTGAAAAATAATTATAAAAACGAATTTGTTCGGAATTAAATGAAATTTTTGAAATCATCAATTAAAAATATGAACAGTTATTAATGAAATGTTATAAATAGATTGTTGAATATTGATTTTTTGCCGTGACCTTATAAAAATCATAATCAATGAAAATAATGTTGATTTTTTTTCGTTTGAATGAATGTTGTAATAGTCGCTAATTTTTCTTGCTATTTCCAATTTTGTTTTCCAATAATTTATTACTTCAACTAATTTATGATAACTTTTGAGGCCTACAGTTCAAAATTAATTTTGTCCGTATATACACGATCGTAAAATTTTCTAAATATTGTCACTCGGCGCAAAATACTCAAATTCTGCCAGAATCAACTTCAGATGTCAGAATAAAAGATTGGTTAATTAATTTTATCCACCTGAATCCACTGAACGTTTTTTATCGAATATTTGTGTCAGTCTCCACAAGCTTGAAAATTTATCTCTTATCACTTACTTCATGTCCTAGCAATCATTGTCAATACACATTTTTATTGTCAACACTTGCCTGCGAAGGCAATAAGCATCACGGCCGACCATAAAATGAACAGCAACTGAGCAGAGGTATTGCAATAAAGTAGCACAATATCTCACCACCATACATTTTAATGCGCCAACAAATTTTAATGTACTTTCCTGGCAGCAGTCTCGTACATGTTATTGCAAAGTCGATTACGTAACACAAACTAATAAAGGATATCATATGAGGTATAAAAACAATTGAAAATCATAGAAAAAAAATTTATTAGGCCATTTAGTATCCGTTGAACACATAAGAGTATTATGGCAAAGGTGGTATCAGAATTTATTTATATCTTGTACGCTCAGAAATTTTTCTAAACAATTTAAACAAATAAAGCCGCCTATTAAAAATTAAAAAAATAACAGAGTATTTTCAATCGCTCATATAATTGAAAAATATTTATATAAATATTTTTTTGAGCCTTTGCAATTGCAAGTTAAAATCTGCTTATTTAATTGCCTTACATCGATTTCTTAATTGTTTTGAAAACAACAATACAGTAGTCATTGAAACGTAGATGCTTGATTTCGGACGAAAATACGCGACGGACAGTAAACATATGTACGCGTTAATAAGCCAGGGAGAATTTGAGTGAATCCACTTTAATAAAGAAAAAAAGCTCATATTTTACAAAGCAATCGTCGTCTATTAAAAATATAAAGAATATTCATAGGAGTATTTTCACTCGCCTACGAAATTTAAAAACAAATTCATATGAATCTTTTTTCAAGCCCCTGCAATTGGAAATAAAAATTTACCCATTTATTTTCTTCAAATCGTTCTTTTCATTTTTTTTTAGAACGACAATAACTATTGTCATTGAGACATTAATGCTCGTTTTCGGGTAAAAATACGTGACAAACGTTAAACATACGTACGCTTAATATTCCAAGGAGAATTTAAGTGAATCCACTTAAATATAGAAAAAAAGCTCGGATATTTTGCTAAACAATCTTCGTCTATTAAAAATATGAAAAATATTCAACGGAGTATTTTCACTCACCTACATAATTAAAAAAAATATTTATATAATTCTTTTTCCAACCCTCTGCAATTGCAAAAAAAAATGACCTCTTTATTTTTAAAAAAATTGATTCCGCAATTTTTTTTAACAACAACAATACTATTGTCATTGACACATGAATGCTCGTTTTCGTGCGAAAATACGTGACAGACAGTAAACATATGTACGTATATAATATTCCGAGGAACATTTGTGTGAATCCACTTGAATAAAGAAAAAAGACGTTGACCGTCGAACTTTAGCGCGGGCGCGGTAACATATGTAAAATTTCGAAATTACGCACTCAAACAGTAATTAGCACGAGCAAAGCATAGCAGTGGGGCGATAAGGATGACAGACGATTGATGATATTTCTCGGGTCTTCGTTTGTCGGACAAACACAGTGCATAACGCGTGCGATGCTCGTGTTATACACACACAATACAACACTGAATAATGAACGGGGCTCTCTTATGTTGATACCGCAGGTCTGGCTGTCGTTCTTCGTCCTGATAGTACTGGAAAACGTGATACTCTACGCAAAAAAAAAGAACTCATTTCGTCTGAACGATCACGTTACTTCTCTCTCCCATTGGATATTTCAAGAATCTGGCCGGTAAGCGTAGGTAACGCTTTGCAATTCAATTGATTATACGTACTATATATAGTATTACTATTTATATAAGAAAAACCATGGTAATCGATTGGTCTTGGTTCTCTCTTTTATATTCACAGCATCATCTCGTACACTTGTACTAGAATTATATGACTGTCGTGCGTAACTGCATTCTGCATGATAAGTCTATCTACAACGTCGAGCACGAACCATGCTATTAAAGTACTCCAGAAAAATAGAACAATAATAAAAATCAAGCTATTGATCTAAGAGCAACTATTATGATGATCGCTCTAAACTCATAACTGCACTTCTCTTACCTATTAGAATCCTTGAGAGGGCCGAGTTAGCCAAACAGGGAATGATGAAGCATATTTTAGTAATTTTATGCTATGAAGTATTACGGGCAATTTAATAGAAAATCAATTTAAGCAGTTGATCTGCAAACAGCGATTAATAATCACTACAGAGTCATTCGTTTTGCTATTGAATCTGATATATTTATAGAATCCTTAAGAGGGAAAAATTACAGTAACAGCGAATGATAAAAAATATCTTGGTAATTGTTATTGAAGTATTACGGAAAAGGAAAGAAGAAGAAACTACAAACACCAAACAGAAACAATACTTTAATCGCTATAAAATTTAAGGAACAATGACGAACTCTGAAATTAAATACAACACCACAACTCTATCTTCCCTTTTTATCTCCACTAATATTTTTTTTTCACTCCTGAAAATTGCAAATACAAAAAACAAAAACATATAAAACAAGCAACCCAATATAAGCACAACACAGGCTGAAAGACCTCGGTCGATGGCCTCGCAAATCCCAACACACAAACACACTTACACACAAAAACATATGTAAGAAAAAAAAATGGGAATTGCTAAATATATTATCATTATTATAATTATTATAACGAAAAAATGTAGAAACCATTAAAATGAACCAATTGACCTGAAAGCAACTATTATTGATTGCTTTAAACTCATTTTTATTGGTGTTACATCTGACCTATCTTCAGAATCCTAAAAAGAACCGAATCACTCAAAAAAAAATAAAACATACTTTATTGACTATGTGCTATTTGAATATTATACAAAGAATAAAAAAAAATTTAAATCAAGCTATTGATATGCGAGAAATAAGCTCATTGATTGAAGATCGCCATGAGATCACTCCTATTGCTGTTACTTCTAGCGTATCTACGGAATCATTGATTCGATCGAGTTACATGAAAACGGGAATAAGTAAACAAATATATGAAATACTCTAGAGCTTTCAAAACGAATTACTCAATGTTTACGCCGATCACTGTAAGTCTGCAATTTCTTCAAACATCTAGAGAAGATTCAGAATGGTGTAAAAAGGAATATAAATTTTATTCGTTAATAATTAATTAAGAAAATTAATCTGTAAGTTTTCTTATTCACACTGCAAATTAGTTCCGAATATACATTCACTTTATAATATTCCAGAATAATTTTTCGTGGCGCTGAGTACTACACTTACATCTTACTCTACGAGAAATATCGGTTATGGAATCTTCCCTGGGATTCCCTATGGACGTGGTATGTCACGGCTATTGGAGTGGACTTCTGTTACTACTGGGTTCATCGGGCAAATCACGGTACCAAAATAGCAGAACTCCATTTTTATTTTTTCTTCTCCGCTTCATGGGTCCAGTTTAAGATTATGTAAAACATGTATAGGTGCGAGAGGGATGGAACAAATCTTTCTACTCCACATTTCCATGTCACGGAATATTTGTCGGATAAAAAACAAACCGGCGCCTTAAAGAATTCCCAAACTGAAAGCACTCTGTTTTCGACTTTTATCCGACGGATGAACCGTATCGAAGAAATACAGATTACAATTTTTTTATCGGCCGAGTACCATTATTTCTACTTAAAGGCAAGCCCACATCTCGTGACCTGTGCCGCTCACGTATAGAAACGCATTGAAATGTGATGAGTGAAAACTTCCTAGCGAGTTTTTTTTGGACACAATTTTTTTGTAATATAAAAGCATATTGGCACTTATCTGGCAAGTCAAATAAAACCAATGTATAACGAAGGATTAGATTTCGATAGGAATGTGGTGGAGGTTTTTAACGTATCGGTTTAGAGCCAGCTTAAAATATCATGTGCTGCACCTCGCAGAGGTATAATAAATTTCATTGTCTTCTATCCAAAGAAATTAACCGTGACGTCGAAACATGTGTTAGCGCACATTCAATTTTTCAAAATGTCTTGGAAAGCTGAGGTACGATTTTTTTTCGTAGAAAGGATTTGTGTGTTTTTATGATGTATAATAAGTTTTAGTTTAATTGCCAGGACAATCTATAAAAACGGCCTAATGAAATGCTCCAAATTCAGATAGGGTTAACCAACCAGTGAATAGACCCTTAAGTAGACAAAAAACCCAGTGAACGACGTTTTTAATGCACGTACTCTTATGAACAATGTTCATCCACTGGTCACCGTCATTCACTGGCTGATTCGCCCTATTTCAAAATGTTTGGTAAATTACAACAAATTTTTGTTTAATATGGCTGAAGAAATGAGGAAATGCATTTCATATGTGATAAACAACTTCACATCAAATGTGCTAAATATTTTCTCCTACTTTATTAACAATTATTCGGCATTATCGTTATACGGAATTAATGTTCATAATATCGCCAATCATGTCGATTATATGGATCTTTTTCCTCGTTGCATAGTATAAAATTTTTATAAAATCGAATCAAAGTTTAGGCAAAAAATTCGTAATATGCCCTTAATATTTGAGAGAAAATTGAATTCTATTCAGAAGCGTTTATAGTCATAATTTTAGGCACTTTAATTGGGAACTTCATTTGCTTTTGCCTAAAATACGATTTTTTTCTGGAAAAATAGGTAAATATTTCTTACTTATTATATACTCACTGATATACTTACAGAATCTTGAACACGATAATCCTGTCGGTATGTCAGATGGTCGTTAATAGAAACTGTAAAGCATGTGAATGCATTTTGAGACTACATATTTTAGGAAATCTGCTCGAAGCAAAGTTTTACTTTTTCTGGAAAGATGTACCGTCCCGAAATGTCATTCATTGCAGTTTAGATTACCGATCGGACGAATATGTTTCGGTTCGTGTGGTGAACTCTGTTGATAATTTGTGTCCATACAACTCATATTCACAAGCCTATTGAAAATCATCATAACAAAAAAAGTGATTGCATTGCGCCTCCTAACACTCGAAAAAAGTACTTTTTTATACAAAGATGCCATAACTTCTAACGCTTTATTTACAGAGGTGCATTTTTTGTGGGCTCACCATCAAGTTCATCACAGCAGCGAGGAATTCAATCTTGTGGTTGGTCTGCGGCAGTCCGTGTTGCAACACTGGTGCAGCTTCGTGAGTCTATATACTCGTATTACGTGTCGTTGCACGATGTTGACTCTAACTGTACATAATGCATTCTCTGTCAATTAAACCAGTTTTTTTCTCCTTCTCTCAGAGATTCTTAATGACTCCCCTTTAATTTCCACTTGTAGAAACATTCGGCTTACTTTTTTAAATTCAATCATCAAAATTAAAGACTTCAATTTTTTGGTTAATATATGTATATCTTGAACATTGAAACAACAGAAAAATAATATAAAGCGGGAAATTTGCATCTATAGTTATGAATTTACAAATGCAGTTACGTCTCCATTTTAACTTTGATTTTGTACTTCAAAATAATAAAAGGCAAAGTGTCACTGCTATAGGAAAATTAACACAAAAAGAATATTTTTCATCTTCTACTATATTTTTCATAAAAGTAAAATACATGCAGTTGAAAAGCAACACTCAAGACATTGTTCAAAAAATCTAATAAAAAATCACAGAAAATACTCTTTAACAATTTGAAAATTGGGCTGGCAATAAATATTCAAGAGGGACAGAAAAAGTGGCCCAACTGACATAAATTTGCGCATATACATTTCGAACAAAAAAAACACGGTATGATTTCGTATTTCTCTGAGTGCACAAGGCATCTTGATTCATGCGATAAATCGTCTCGTCGGACTTTGGATAACAATACCGACGCATGGCTGAGCGTTCGAAATTTAGGTTGCACGAGCGAACGACACTTAGCGAGCTATTATTACGACGCTGACACGCATATTATCGAGAAGAAACATTGCTGAGATCCCAAGTGTGTCGTGAGCTGCCGTGCCAATTTTATCTGTCGCAGCAGGACTTCACATGAAATCTTCAGTTTTTATTTGCACAATGAACAAATTTTCTTTTTCAGGCCTTCTATTTACCCTTGGCACTCTTCATTCCACCCTCGCACTACGTTGCTCATCATCAATTTAATTTGATTTATCAATTGTGGATACACACCACTCTCATCGATGATTTGGGACCACTCGAGTGGATCTTCAATACTCCAAAACACCATCGTGTTCATCATGGCGAGTAGAATCATATTTGCCTCTTTAAAGTCGATTTATTTTGATTAACATCTTCGGATTTCGGTTTTTTAAATTTTCACTTGAAGCTTTAATTGCATAGTTTTAATTTTCAATATTCTAGTAATCGAATAAAGGCATGAATTTAATTTCAATAATTGATTCAACTGGGGATGAAAAAAAACACTATTTTCATAGTTTATGCACAATCAATTTTAGAGCAATAACATGCTGCACAAGGGATAGATTGATCGATAAAAATTTTAAAGTAACAACGAAAAATTATTTTTGCATTACAAGGCATCGTACAGATGGGAAGAGCAAAATTAGTTCGTGCGTTGAAAACGCGGTTTTCTTGGATGATTCTACTTTACGATTGACTGTTAAATATAGTGCGATTGTCACGAAAATGTCTACATAGTATAAAATCTAATGTCCGTTAAATGTGGTGAAATTTGTTTTATTTTTCATTTTTATTCAGAGTAATAGAGTTTGAAAAAATGTTATATAAAGTTATGGTATGCGTAAATTTGTTTATTCCCAATAAAACTAGATAATGTATCAGATAATACGACAAAGTAATAAATAGTTATAAATATTCTTGCAGGATGCAATTTATATTGCCTCGATAAGAATTATGGAGGTGTGCTAATTATATGGGACCGAATATTCGGGACGTTTACGGAACAAAGACCGCAGGAGAATATCATATATGGTCTGGTTGTTAGTCCCCAGACGTTCAATCCTCTTTACTTGCAAGTCAGTCTTATTATTGTTTCTTATTAGTATGATATCGAGAGGAGGCTCCAATAATTGATAGCTTAACAGTACCTGATAGGGTACGATTATAAATACCATCAAGAACAAGTTTTTAATTCCATTGCATACGTAAAGTCTTACGCAGTAATAAAAAATTCTAATAACCGATATTTCTCACAAGCTCCAACAAAATTGACTAAATTGCCTACAATTTGAAAAAAAATTAAATTCATCAGGCGCACATGGACTGATGTAAATTTAAAATTTTGTTAAGCGATCACCAGATCCTATGTGTTTATAAACACTGGATTTGTTGAAAGTCAATTGTTATATTTTTCGTCAAAATTTTTCTGGAAACCTTAACTTTTTAAAAATAATTTACAATGAATAGGGATCCCCTGTTTTCTGGATAATTGACTATCTATAATTACTATACGTAACTAGTTGAATCGTAGAAGAATAATGGGAAAGTAATTGAAGTAGTTGCATTCTTCCAGACATTCTACACAAGAGCGATGATACAAAAAAGTCTGGCAATGTCCTCCCTCCGGGACAAGTTAGCAGTGATTTGGAAAGGTCCTAGTTGGTTTCCGGGAGCACCACGTCTTGGCCTTGATGAATTCAAAGTGAACGTAAGTGTCGTCAATCCAAATAAGACGATATGTTATACTCCTGTTAATTGAGTATAATCAAGCCCTACGAACCCTAACACAATAAACCGCTCTACATGTATGGAAATTGCTTTATAACATCTCGGGCATAGAATTGTGTTCACCACCTTTCAACGGTTAGGTCGAATGAAAATAAAACGGGTTTATCGAATAAAAAATTTTAATCATCACATTTTTTTCAACGAAATGGGGGCAACACTTTCAGTTTAACCAATGCCAATATTATATCAGCTACTTTTCAATGGCTAATAATATTTTCTAATGGAAAATTTGGCGCGTGGTTGAATGATCGATGTCATCATTTTTCATTTATTCTCATCTTTTATAGATTTTTAATAATTAAAAAATCGATCAATGATCTTATGTGGGACGATGGAATTTAGGACAGGTTATCGAATGTTCGCGATAAGGAGATTATAATACGTAGCAGATAAAACTCGTTCGTAGGAGTTAGTATTAAGGGAGGAGACGAACCACTACTAGTGGTTATTAAATATCTCAATAAATAATTACGTGTTTTGATTAATGTACTTGTACACTTACGTAATTGTATATGAATCTGAAATACAAGTAAGCGAACATACAGTTGTAGTAGTCATGGAAGTAGTAGGAGCTGGTCTCGATATTCATGTATTAAAATAGTAAACCGGTTTTCAGTTATAGTATACTTGAGAAGGAGGGCTTTTAGCATGAGTATAATTGAGTACCTAATAAAAATAAGGATAAAGATCGCTTACATCGCTTCTGCATTTAAGGTAGCTACTCTGCCTTACATTACATTTAAATGGGTGTCAAATTTGTTACAGTAATTTACACAAACAACAGTCCATAATTTTTCAAAAAATTTTAATCAAAATCAACACAAAAAAATACTTGTAGTGCGTATTTAAAAACAACAGCTTTCGAAAAATGAAATGCGTTGTGCTGTATTGCATTCGGTATAAAACTAAGGAGTCCATTTTTTGAAGTCAAGGTAAAGGTTCTATGGGAAGTTGCATTTATCAGCTAATTTTTTCGAGTTCCATCAATATTTAGATCGCTCTCTACTGTATTCTCAATTCATGCATCAAACATAGCGCGACAAAATTCGAAATGAAATTGCATGTTTTATTAGTTTCGGAGTAGCTAGCTATCTTAATAAACAACTTATATCGTTCTCAAAAAAAATATTATTTATCTTGCTAATGTTTTCTGATCCTCAGGTTACTTCCAGAACCAAGTACAACCCCTATTTACCAACGTGGCAGAGTTTCTACATAATTCTGCACTTTTCCATTGTTTTCTACACGCATTTTAATAGTTATGACGAGAAACGGGTGAGTTTGTTTTTTTTCGCGTTAAGACTATGGAGGAAATAATTTTTTTAATTCATAGACTAAACTTTAAACTGTACAAATCGAAATTTGTGAATGACTTAACAGTCTTTACTGTAAGAAGGCTAAGTTGCTCCACAAGAACTTCTTTTTCATTGAATTTTACAATGACTGAATGATTGAGAAGATGATTTTTTATCGTATTTCCCACCTGCGGCCCATTCTCCAAAAATGAATGCGAAATACTTTCATGACCTAATGATTATGGATTATTATGTTAGTGAAGTATTAGAATCCGGTGTAGATAATAATTGATATTAATTATTCTCAATTATGAATATCAGAAATGTGACAATTTTGAGCCATGCATACCAATAATCAAAGATTTTTTCAAATCTTCAAAATGTATTTTTCTTAAATGACTTGGCTTTAGATTGAAATAATTTCCCATCCATTTTTTAACATAATCCGCTTTCTTAAATGTCCTTTTTCAATTGTGACATACATTTTCAGAACTTTTTGAACAGCAGTTCACTAATTTTAAACAATGTGACAATTTCAAGCAATGCATAGCAATTAATCAAAGATTTTTTAAATCTTCAAAATGTAAATTCCTTGAATGGTTTGGCTTCAAATTCAAAACATTTCCGATCCATTTTTTTACATAATCCCTAAAATATCTTGGTTTAATAGTGCCATCAATTTTCAGGACTTTTTGAACAGCAGTTCACTAGTTTTGAACAATGTGTTCACCCTGACGGCGATCGGTCTGTTGTTCGACAAGTACGAGTACTCAAACATCGTGGAACTCGTTCGATGTGCCATGCACCTCGCTTTCTTCAGAGGCGAACGGGACGGCAGCTCCGGATTGGCAAATCAAATGATATACTGTGTCTATCTCGCGTCTTGGTGCATATGGACAGTGTATTTTTTGCGAAAGATTAAATTAAACATTAAGTTTTAGCAATCGTTCGCCCCCACCTAAGTCCAGCCCCGTCCCTGTATTTATCACCCCGTGAAGCCTTCGCAATTCGATGAGCATGCTTTGTAACGCAGCTCGCTGTGTGTTCTGCGCGCTTTCTTCATATAATGCACACTCGGTACGTATCTGTAGCATATATACCGATACATATACAACTGGCTGCTAAGAAACAGCACAGTTTTCACTTTTGTTGCGCATGAAATCAGATACTATTATTTCATAATGTTTTAGAAGGATTCCCCCCCAACCCCCGCAAGGATGAAGATATTTAAGACGAGAAATCGTACAAGTTGCAAAAAAAACCACGCCAACCGCGGTCTACGCTAACCACTCGGGTGTTACAGATGACACCAAACGATCCGCTCTACTTATTACTACCATACAGCTACTAATATCTTGTTGATTAGTATATAGCATGTGTGACTTGGAGAATTTAAGATTTATATGAAGATATTTATACTTGGAAATAAATAGTTTGTGAATAAGCGAAAAAAATTTACATACGTGCGCAATCAATATTTTCTAATCTATTTTGTGTGTTCCATAAATCGTTCTACTGGAGTAAAGATCGGACTTTGGTATCGAGAAATTTTAACTTCGAATAACATTTTTTTAAACCTACGAAAATTTGATAAGTATTTATAAAAAATTGACTCTTTCCATTCTACTTAAAGACATCTTAATTGGCATGCCCGCTTTTTCTAAACATTATTTTTTAATAAATTATGAGCAGAGCAAAGAATATTTCACTGTTTGATGGATTTTTTAATAAATTTACGACTCAACATTTTCTCAATAAAGAATCAAACAGTAACTATTTACTTTTTTTTCTGAATTTGGAAATCTTGACATTAACATTCGGTTTTGAATTACCAAATCACCCTTCTGTCATTCCTTTGTTGTTTAATAAAAAATCGTACGCATAAAGCGCTTCATCGTCACACTGCACTTTCAACCTCCCGCAGCGCATCGGAGATAAGTAATCACTCTGACTCTAAAGGTCGTGGCCGATAGCATAGCAAAATAAATATTATGCCAAGAACGTATTTTTATAATATACCGTATCGCAGGAGATACAGTATAACTCCGGTTAACTGCGATTAGTTTGACCTGGGCGTAGATAAATTGTACATTTTTTTCATATACCGCTCCCTGCTTAGAAATTCCGATTGAAATATAATCAGTTGTAACAGGTTTTAATCGGATTTCTGTCCATGTTATTGGGTTTAACCCGATCTTGTAACTTGAATTAATTACAACCAGCTCGGCTGCCAATTTAATTACAACCGAAAGTTGCACTGAGACGATGGACATCATCTACAAACCGTAACCCGTGTTTGGTAAATCTGATCAATTATTCGTTTAGAAAATCGAAATTTGATTAGATATGAATAAAGTAATATTAGAGGACAAACGGTATTAAATTTTTGTCGAATGTATAAAGAGGTTTAAATTTTATGTGGAGGTAGATTTTTATCCGCTAAGCTCAATTCCTTTACAGACTCGAACTCATGGTACTCATTCATGCTACATATTAAATGTGATAAAATTGGTAGCGGGACTCGGAATTTATAGCAATTTTAATTTCTTATGCTGAAACCTGAATCATCCGACGACATGTTAAAACTTTAGACCTACGTAACGTCACAATATTCAAGAATAACGGGTACCAAATTTTATGAACATCGACGTAGAGGTTTGAATTTGATGAAACATTAAATTTGTATTTTCATTATTGCCGACGCTGTGCTATTATATAAGGGTTCGAGCAAAGAATATCCTGTGCCAGTTGTCAGTTTAAATTAACTAAGAAGCAGCACATCGCATTCAGATAATATTCAACTTTTATTATCAGATGTACAAAATTAATGTATACTGCCTGAAAATCGTAGATAAGACTGCTATCGAATGACCTGATTTCCCTGAGAATTCTATAAACGAAAAATCTACCAGTCGGCTTCTACAGCACGAATTACACTAAGGCAAACGTGCAAAACGAAAAAATGGGATCAACAAGAAGATAAAATTGACTCACTGCAATTTCTTTTGTTTTACGACTGTGTACTTAATTTTGGCTTTTGTAGTCATTGTTCGGTACTAAAAAAACAAAGAACTTATCGGTATTGGAATGTTTACAAAACATGCCACTTTAATACCGCACTATGTTATATTTATAATACAAATTGAACATATTAATATCGCGTTTTAAAATATAAATATACAAATGCAACGTAATAATGCTTGGTAAAAAGTGTAAAACAATTAAGCAAGACAATTGCGACGAATATTCCTATTATAAACACACCAAATATTTGTTATATCTATTAATATTATATATAATATAATATATATAATACCAGAATAGGATATAATGCTTAGACGAGCCACTTTCATTCCACCTAAACTCACTTGCGCAACAATTTTTATATTCTCAATTTTCGTAACTATCGTGATTTGCTTTAAGCACATAGTAAATATTTTATTATTACGAGGATTCGCCGCGGCGACACCGCGCCGCGATAAAAAGTAAACGATAAATTATACTAATTTACGAGTTTTTAATAATAAAAATTCCTAGCTTTGTTTCTGTTTCTCTTCGTCTTCCCGTTTTTCCACGATGCACAAGCTCCGCTCAAGTACCAACATTGTATAAAAGCTTTGCTTCACACACATAAAAGCTGCAGATGCTTCCCGGATTATTATACCACACAATAGCTTCTCAGTATAGCCGTAGATCCCGTCACTGATGTGCAAATCCTGAAAAGCAAATCGTTGTAACAAAAGAAAATATTTGAATCGTTTCGGGGCACATACACCTTAAAAAGAAGTTTTACTAAATGATTGTTCTCAACACTGTCCCATTTAATAGTAAGTATATGAGTTAGAAAATCCAATAACAAGATAATAAAATTCGTATTGAACAGATATTCGATCCTAAAACGGATAGTTATTTTATATTCACATGGAAAGTCTTTGAAAAAAAAATCGATTGCATTAACACGTTCGATTTTCAATAAAAACCCTGAAAATTGTCAATCAGTAAATATATCTTTAACTGGACTGTTGCAAAATTTGTGAGTCTTCATCCCTACACTAGCAATCACGTTTATTCAGAGGACATTTTGATTATTTTCGAAAGTTTTTTTTGTGCAAAAAAATCTTTTATTCAGCGTTATTTTTTAGACACTTTGAAAGTTTCCATGATTACTAGAATAAATGAGAAACGATCTTTCATGTAAACAAAGAATTCGTCGATGCGACTAAATAAGATGAAAAATGTTATTTTCATTGCAGTTATTCAAAAGTTTAGCCACCTTTTTCAGAATTGTGCGGGTTATCCCTATGAAAATTATTCGACTATGGATTCCAATTTCAAAAAATGACAAGATTTTAAAAGTCTGTGTCAATATACTACTGATGTCAGTTTGTCGACAAATATCACTGATACGAACCTAACACCCGCTCTTCGATCAGCAACCTGGAGTTTACCAAAGTTAAGCCCTTAACGATTTGTATATCCCCATTAAAAGAACATCCACTAAGTACCGTACCTATTATATTTTACGTATCGCTGGTCGAGGGTGACCTAGTCTTGCCATTGTTCGTAATTTTCGTGTCAGTCGAAGTCTGTTCGACAGAGTCATCGAAAGATTCCTTAACGTGATAACTGCCATGGCTCCCTGAGCTTTTATCGTGCGAGTCAGGATCCTGTTGTTCAACCAGAGGCATTTCCAGCGAATCCGACGAGATTCGTCTGCTGCTGTTGAACAAATCGGTGGTCGTGTCAACCGGAGCTTCTCTGGGATCCCTCACGTTGTTAAGCGAATCCGAGCTCAACGACGGAAAATCAATAGTCGTCTTCATTTCCAGTGAGTCGGAGCTTCTGCACAGTGGATTATATTTTTTATCAGTATTCTCTTCAAGTTCCAATGAATCCGTACTAGTTTCCATGACATTAGTGTCTCTAAGAGCCTGCTGAGGATCATCGCTCTCCGCCGGTACAGCAGGAACGACAGCAACAGGCTCAATCTTTTCCGCCTCGGCGGTTATCTCAATCTGCGAAATATCTTCAGTCGTATCGTCTTGCCTGTCGAATTTCTCGACATTAGCTTGTGCAATACGTATTATTTCATCAATCTCCATAATCCTCTTCTCATAATCATCAGAACCTGATGTGCTGGGATTGAAAGAGCCAGCGGCGCTCACAGGTTCAATTGGCTTGGGTCTCGGTAAATTTTCTAGCTTATATCTATTTTCCGGACTCTCGTGATCCAGCAGATCCTCCTCTTCTCTCGCTCGCAGTTCTATCAAGTGTGCCTCGCGGCAGGCCTTCTCCAGGCCTTCGAAGTCCTTCAGAGAAGACAAGGAAATGTCGTCGCCATGTCCCGACCGACTGGCGATATAACGCCTGGGAAGACTGCCGTTATTTACCGAATCCTGAGAGCCACACTGAAGTTTCTTTGAATTTTCCAGTGCCACAGCGCTCTCGAGATGCTCGAACTCCTGAAGGGAACTGAGCGAAATATTGTCGTGTTCAGCTGGCTTAGAAAAGCATTTTTTGCCAGCGAGAACATCGTATTCGGTTGTGCTACCGAAGCTGCCTCGCATGCTTCCAACGCTACCTATAGAACCTTTATGGCTTCCAAGACTGCCGAATCTGCTGCTGCCAGCCTCGAAGTCGGTTATCTCTTCCTCCTTGATGTCCTCGAGCCTTCCGCGATATTCCATATCGTAGTCTCTTGGATCGTTTTGGAACTGCATTTCCATCCACTTCTTGCTTCCTTCAAAATTCTCATCGTCGGAAAGCGACTGGGAGTACTGATCGTCGTTGGAAGCCATCGGGGGACTTTCCTCTGACTCAAAATCAAATAAATCGTTGTTTCTGGCAGCGCATTGACTCGTGGACACTTGCTCTTCCTTATTCTCGGTTATAAGATTCTCCAGATCTCTGTCATACTTTTTTATGCTTGTGTAAGACATAGCTCCGATGCTTATGCTCTTACCCTCTGAATCAAACTCCTCAGCCTCCCTAGCGACTTCCTCGATGACGACGAAGTCGTCTATTATATCCGGTTTGTCGACAAGTTCGAAGGAATCACTGTCGGGAGAATGACGATCGATTTTTGGCTCTTTTTCAATTACAGTCTCGAAGGACATGGCGCCAGAAGTAGAAGAAGTGGTACTTGCTTGATGAAGGAGTGTTCCCATGGAGGTTTGCATGGCCGCTGTCTCGTCAACGCTGCTCTCAACCGTCTGCTTAGTTTCCGACAAATCCACCTCTTCATCAGCCTCTAAATGAGTGTCCAAAAGCGGCAGATCGCTTTGAATATCACCTTCAATCTGCCCTTCGGGTACATCGGTTTTTGACTCCATGGAAGAAAGACTTTTGTCGTAAGCTTCACTGGTGAGATCTGTACTCATGAATATAGAATCAGTCTTAAAAGCTTCTTCGTCCTCGGCGACAGTGTCGCTGGGCAATTGTTCAGTTGTGCACTCGTCGAATCTCGTTTCTTCCTCTGGACCAGCTTCTTCATCCATGCCAGCCTCCTCCGCAGCAGCTTCGTCGATTATCTGCTGGAATATCATTTCCGACGAGCGTTTCATTCTACAAGGAAGATCGTCGTCGGTTTTGTCGAAAGCGTCTTCCATTGGAATTTCGCTGCCTGAGGAATCGGACCCTTTAGCAGCTTGATGATCATCGCCGAGAATACATTCGAGATTCTCATCAATCTGATCCTTGTCATCATCTTCCTCGGCTTCAGAGGCTACGAGGGTTTCCGATAGCTCACCGGTGCTGTCAATGCTACCAAGATGACCGGAACTTAGTGAATTCAGAGATTTCATGGATTCTCTGGAGCTCAAAGTGCTCACAGCACTTTGATATTCTTGGGAAGTCGGTCTCGACGCGGATGAATGTTCGATGGACATTAAAGCTGACTCATATTCGGAAACTGTACCAGAAGGAAGTGTTGACTGCAGGGCTTCAATATCAGACGAGCTTGGTCTGCTTCCACTACCAATATCGTAGTCGCAGGACTGATAATTGCTGCTGTCGCCGGAACTGGAACCAGCGTCGCTCTCAGAGGTGACTTTTCTCGGGGCTCTCGCAGGTTTTTGACGCCTTCTAGGCGCTGGTTGGGGAGCTAACAAAGAAGGAGTTTCGTCTTTGCTTTCTGCATCCGAGCTAGTTCTGCTCGCTGGAACGGGCGTCGTTTGGGACCAGGTTTCCTCGACGCTTGCGTCACCGCTGGCATCTCTTTGGACGGTGATTTTAGTCTTTTTCTCAGACTCCTTGATTTCGATTTGTACGGTTTTTGCGATTGAATCGCTAGGCTCGGACTTGACGGTGATTTTTTCAGTTTTGTCGTCATCTTTGCTCGCGCTAGTCGTTGGAGACACTTTGGTTACGGTTTCTGAAGGTATTTTTATGTCTTCCTTGGTATCAGCTTGTTTTCTCGGCTTTGCGATTGGAGAGCCTTCAGCTGAGGGTTGAGCTTCCTGTTCTATTGAAGGCGCTTTGTAGAGAAAGGGGAGATCGTTGGGTATCGTTTCTGGCTCCAGCTTGAATTGAAATTCCGAAGGGGAATCCTTTATCTGAAAGACTGTCTCGCTGTTCTCGCTCAGCTCTTCTATAAGATCCTGCTTAGCGGCCTCCAAGGATTCTTTAACTTCAGCTATTTCCTTCTTCACTACCTGATCTAATACTGTTATCGCGTAACGGGCGCTGAGATCGACACTCTGCAGATCTTCTTTCTTCAGTTTAAAGGCACTGGAATCTCCCGATTTCTCGCGAATCTCCGACTCCTGCTTCTTCGTCTCGTCAAGCGACGACTTTGTCGACTTGCTTGGAGACGTTTGCTTCAAACCCTTTAAACTTACGTCAGTCTTTGCCTCGTCAAGTTTTGTAACGACTTTTACGCTCTCCGTCGCGGGCTTCGCCTGTTGAACTAAACCTTTGGTTTTTGTCTCACTTTTCGAATCCTGAGTAGACTTCGGAACTTCTTTGACTAGTTGTGTTTCATTTTCTAATTCTTGAGGAATAGTTGCTGAAGAACCTTCCAACTTTTCGGCCTTCGTCCTCTCTGCAGTTTCTGAAGCTGTCTTTACTTTCTCTGCTTCAGCTACAAATTTATCCGAAATCGCCGCTGAAGAATTTTTGAAGCCTTCGCTTGTTTTCGGATCTGCAATTTTGAAGGTATCATCAGTTACTTCTTCAGCTCCGATTTTTTCCCGAGTAACAATATTCGAAGAATCTTCACGCTTTTCGGTTTTTATCTGATCTGGAATTTTTGTAACTACTTTTACTATTTCAGCTTCAGTTACTAATTTTTCTGGAATAATCTCTGAAGCATCTTCTATCTTTTTGCTGTCTACCTCTTTGAGAATTTTCGAGGCATTTTCTACAAGATCTACTTTAACAGCAATTTTGTCTGAGATAATCGATGTCGAATCTTTGTGTTTTTCGGCGATTGCTCCGTCCAGAAGTTTCGAGGTTTCCTCTACCAACTCTTTAACTACAAATTCATCTCCCGAAACAATCATCGAATCTTCGATCCTTTCGCTCTCTGCCTCTGCAATTTGTAAGGCAATTTTAACAGCACTGTCCGCAACAGCGCGCTTTTCAGCTTCCTTAACTTTGTCGTGCACGGGTAAAATCGGAACTTCTATTGACAAGTCCCCAGTTGTCGCAAGTCCGATGTCCGTCGCTCCGGAAGAATCCAAAAGGGGTTCAGTGTGAACCGAAAAATCGGTACTTTTCCTAGCTTTTTCAATTTTGCCTGTCAATCCAGAGATATCCGTGTCGAAGGTATATCTAGTACCTTCAAACTCTGGATCTTCCGTCGGCGTTTTAGCCTCGTATTCTCTTTGCAAAGTATCCACTAACTCTTGACAGCTAATATCCAATCTATTCTCCACCAATTCACTTTCAAAATCAGGTTCATTTACCGGTACAACCGTAAATTTAGAAGATTTAGAAGAGGGTGTTATGTGGGAGTCTTGCACGAATGTTTCCTTGACTGAATCGATGGCACTGACATCTTCAGACGACCTTGTTCCAGATTCTGGCTCAAAATCAGCAGATTCTTCGCGCGACAATGTTTGACTCTTTTGTGTCGTTACGGTCGTTTGATATTCTTCAAGATCTTTGTCCGAACCTTGAGGGAACCGAAGAGGCTCTGAAACTTGAATCTTTTCGACAATAGTGCCGGGTTCTTGTTCAAAATCTTCAGAACCTTCGCGTGATAGCGTTTGACTATTTTGTCTCATTATGGTCGTCTGGTATTCCTCAAGTTCTTTGTCAAAGGCTTGAGAGGGCTGCAGAGGCTCAGAAACTTCGATCTTTTCATCTCCGATCATCCAATTGACTGGTTTTATCTGCAGTTCTGTGGGTTTTAGTCTGGGCGAGATAACAGAAGGACCTTCGATCTCCTCGCCATCCAGACTTCCAATGACAAAGTTCGCGAGCTTTTCTCTACCATCCATTTTCTTCTCAACATTATCCTGCGCTAGAGAAAAGTCTATATTTGTATCTTCTGAAATAGTACTCGGGCTCACAGTTATATCCCGATCCAAGCAAATTTTGTCCAGCGATTCGATCGCAGGACTCTCGTGAATCGACGGAAACTCTGCAGGTTCTTTCGAATAACGTTCGAATGACGACGACGAATTGTCGATGAATTCCTGCTGACTGAAACTTCGCGGTTCGTCGATTTCCAAGGAAGGCACGTCTATGGAATCCTGACGCGACTGATAGTCTAACTCTGGCTCGAGCATCTCTAGATTTCGCTTCCCTCGCAACGCCTCTTCGACCTCCGAACCGTTGAACGATTTTATGGGCTTGAAATCATCCGAAGATCTTTTCTCTATTCCGTGTTTCAACGGTTCAACGTTTACAGATTTTTCCGACTCCATAGACACTTCCATGTCTATCTGATCCGAAATACTGCTCGGACTGACTGTTATATCGCGATCTAGAAACTTTTGATGCTCCGATGATGAGGGGAAACTTTCTTCTTTGTCGTGAGGCGTAGATTCTTCGTCTTTGGTCAAATCTTCGCTGATGCTTATACTACCACGATTGGAGATTTTCTCTAGGTTCTCGTCATGAGAAGCTACGATCGATCTTAGACGCTCTGGTAGCATTTCGCTCTCGTCCATAACTTGTGAATGACTCCGCGATCTCTTGTCCATTATGTCTTCGAATTTCTTTGTCAAGTCGTCGGCGATCTGATCGTGAAAGACTTCTGACTCTTTCGTGTCCATGTCGAGAGTATTTTCAGAGTATTCCTTGCTGTCGCTTTCCGAAGTGTCGAATTGTTTAATGCCCTCGAAGCTTGCCGATCTATTAGCAATTTCTGTCTGTATCGATTCGATTATCGTCTCCGCAATGTTACGAGCTTCCACCTCTTTTACTATCTGCTCTTCGCGCTCCTGCAAAGTCTGTGAAACGAAAGCGATTTCGATTTTTTCATTGATTTTTGATGACGTTTCCGTTAATTTTGGTTCCGTTACCGTATCTTTAATGATCTGTTCTTGTGGATCATGCAAAGGCTGCGAAACGGGAGTTTCCTTGATTATTTCGCCGATTTTCGATACCGATTTTTCAGATTTCAGTTCTGAAGGAACAACGCTTTTCACTTCGGTCACCAGAGTTTCTTCAAACTGTCTTTCTTTTATAGCAGCATTTTTCATCTCGTCCTCAAGATTAATCGGCTCTTCCTTCTCAATTTTTAATGCAGCTTCCATTTCTCGTTCTTTAATTGAACTAACCTCAATGGCTTTTATAGAAGTGCCAAGTTCGTCAGTAAGTGACTGCATTTCTTGTGCCTCTTTTTCCATTTTATTCAACTGCGACGCCCTAGCATCTACAGCTTCTTTGCCGTCCTTAAAGATCATAGAAATTTCTTGAGCGGCAGACAATTGTGATACCAGCGACTCCGAGTGTTTTTCCTGAAGAATTTCCTGCGGTGTAGATTTTATTAGGTTCGACTCCGAAAGCTCTTCCTTCTTTTTGTGCTCCGTCTCCTCGTGCTTGACGATTTTTTCAGGAAGTTTCTTAGGATCAGAGGTCGAAACTTCCGTGATTTCTGTAGATGCTTTGTGGTCGGTTTTCGAAGTAACAACCGATGAATCCTTCTCAATCTCTTCAAACTTACTTCCTTCGTCTTTCGTCTGACCGACAAAGCTCTTGCTCACCGTTTTTGTTTTTATTTCTGACGTATGCTTTTGATAATGTTGCGAGGAAACTTTTTCAGTTGTTTTCGTTTCTGTCACTGACTCACTAATTTTTTCTACGTCTTTCTTTTCTTGCGTCGGTTTGGGCAAAGCGGAGCGTTTTGGAATTCTGGATTCGAACTCTTTCTTCGGAGAAGTCATGTCCTCTTTTGGTGACGTTGGTTTTGAGTCTTTCGGCGAAACTGGTTCGGAATCCTTTGGCGATGTCACCTTTTCGCCAGAGAAACGTCTCTCTAGCTTTGTAGGCGACTTTTCAGCCGGCGAGACAGGACTTTTGCTCAGAATGTCATCTTTTGCCTTCAGCGTCTTTTCTTTCTCTGCCTTTGCTGCAGAAATCGGTATTCGCGATTCTTTCTTCAACATTTTCGCCTCTTCCTGCATTTTTAGAGTTGCCTTTTCGGACGGACTCGTAGATTCCTTGTCCACTGGCGTTACGTCACGTTCCGCTTCAGAAGTTTCCGCTGTGATATCCACCAGCGGTTCTACCGGCTCCTGTTTGACTTTCGTTTCGTCAGAAGGCACTTTTTTCGTTGCTTTCGGGGATATTTCAGGCTTTATCTTACGAGGGATCATAGAAGGATGGGAATCTTCTTTGAGTGCTTTCGTTGCTTCTTCAGATGGAGAAAGCATAGCTGAAGCGGTAATTCCTGAACGTTTTACTAAGTGCTGCTTCTTCTCGAGAGAATCGTCATGTTTTTCAACCTCACCGACGATTTTCTCCGCTTCTATTAGATCCTTTCCGCTTACATGCGGCTTTTGTGCATAAGTGCTCTCCAATTCCGTATGACTGAATTTTGTTTCGTGATGCAAAAATTCGCTACAGATTTTCCGATGAGAGTCTAATTCGGGAGGTGACGGTTTCTTGAATTCCGGAATTTTCGAGGGGATTTTAGATTTCTCAGTCTTTTTCTTGGCTTCTTCGGGTATGGGCTCCTTTTTGGCGACCGGTGGCTCAGATTTCTCGAGTTTTTCATCCAATGTTCCACTCGTTTCTTCAGATTTTGATTGCAACGATTCAATTTCTGTCTTGAGCTCCTTCTGCACAGTTTTCGTCGTTTCAACTGAAACTTTCTCAGATATTTCTGTCTTGTATTCAGTTCGAGAATCTAACGTTTGTTTTGTCGTCGTTACTTCCGATTTTTCCACCTCACGATCGTCGTGATGCTCGACCGCAGAAATTTCCTTCGGCAATTTTTTGTCACTGTTAGTCGAAATGCTTTCCTTTGTCAATTTTTCGTCGCTGGTGATTGAAATTTTTTCTTTTGACAATTTTTCGTCACCGGTGATTGAAATTTTTTCCATTGGCAATTTTTCAACACTGATAGTCAACATTTTATCTTCTGAAATTTTTTCGTCGCTCTGTGTCGCGCCTTTGTCATCAACTATGGTCGAGATTTTATCCTTTGGTAATTTTACATCGCTCACAGTAGATATTAATTCCTCGCGCATTATTTTGCAGGTTGTCGTAAACTTTTCATCCTCCGACAATTTATCATCAGCTATGATCGACACTTTTTCATCGCTAAAGGTCGAAAGTTTGTGCATCAACTTTTCGTCGCTTACTCCCGAAATTTTCTCCTTTTGCAATGTCTCGTCACCAACGATCAAAATTTTGTCTTTCTTCATGGACTCCGCGAGGTTCCAGTCTTGTTTATCGCCCTTTCTATCCTCCTCGTCTTGCTCATCTTTCTCAGGCTTTTCGGTGGAAAGTTCAGAAGCAATTTTGCTTGGGATTTTAGCAATAAGATCTTTATCCTTCAGCGATTCTTGAGTAATTAATTTAGAGGTGGGTCTGGATGTGGATAATTCCTTCTGAATCTGCTCCTCGAAGTAGTGAGCTTTTTCGGCGACAGAACACTCGGAAATGTCGGGAATATTCAAATCTTCCATAGTTTCTGATCTGCCGGGTACAGCTTCAGCGGTTTCTTCTTCGGAAACAATGTTCTGTATGCAGCATTCACTGTCGCTCTCGTTGACGGTCAATTGCGAAGTTCTCGAAAGTTCAGATTCGGAGCGTTGATAGTTTTCTCTCTTCCTCGTAATATCCTCCCAGAACTTCCTTTTTTCCGTGTACGTTTGCTTCTCGATCTCCGGCGACAGCTCGTCCTGGACGCTTACGTTACTGGGATAACTAGCATCTACAGATTCTAGGGGACAAGCCGCTTTTTGTGCAAAGGATTCGTGGATAGTAGCGGCATCTAGAACAACCAAGAATTATGCTCATATTATTTTTTATTAGGACGTAATGTAGTAATACATTTTGTTACAATTAATATAGTAATTTGTAGTTCTCGTTAATTAGATTTAGTTTAATTTTTTTAAATGGACTCTTAGATCTCGTTTAATACCAAGAAAATTCTCAACGTCAATAAAATATATAGCACATTAATTAGAATTAACACAATTCGATAAATATATTTATATATATTGTAACTTTTGATTTGTACACAACGGATATTGGCGTTCCAAGCGTGAATACAGTCAAAACGATTCTCACAACTCGATGCTCATTCTTTAATTAAAAACAGCTTTAAAATCTTTAGATATAACGTGTGGGCGTGCATTAGTTAGTTTGTCTTGTTTATTTTTTATTTTTTCATCGATTAATATCCCATTTGGTTGTCTATGATAATGTTGAGGACGGCATTTCTGTCTGCAAGTAACATTAAGAAAGTTGTGATAGTTATATCGTCTCATCTCATATCGAAAATAGAAAGAAAAACGTTAAGGGGACTCCACCAGTATTTAAGCAATTCGAGCGTATGTATCTTTCTATGGGTAATAAAAATTGTATTAAAGTTTTAAAAATCCCATACGTTTGATCCTTCGTAACAGTATTCTTATTATGTTATAAAAAAGCCTCGGATCCAGATAAAACAAACTCCCGGAACTTTATTTTTATTTTTATCTCGTCCATTTTTTTTACTTGGAGCTGAACTTTCTTAATTATTAAAATGCTGTTACAAACGATAAATAATGTAGGATTGCAGTACGATTTTATTTTAACCGACAAAAGACTCAACCTCGCTTTTTTGCTGGAATCGGTGGACCCCTCTTTCATGAATAATAATCATTTTTGAATTTAGGAAAGAAGTAAATATTTCGATGTCAATTATTTTGACGTGGAATGGTAAATGGTAAATTTTAATTGCTTAATATCAAATTCATTTGTTTGCGAAAATACATTTGTTCTTATTATTTAAATCTACACGACAACGAACGTGTAAATTTTCGTCAAAACGTACGCCAACGATAATACAACAAACAATTCGGCACAAATATTCGAGAACTTTTTTTTCACGACTCATAGTCTTATACAGACTGGGATAGTAGTCTGCGGCGAGACGAATCGTGGTTCGGTGCACAAAGAAAGCATGAACGTGATTTTTAAAGTGGTTTCAAGAAGACTTTATTGATAGATCGCACTGCTTACTTGGACGCTTTTATCTTTGAAATAAAGAATACATTTTTAATCGAAGTTTCGAACTTTTTTCATCGGAATTTCGAGCTTTTTTCATTGGAATTTCGAACTTTTTAAATCGAAATTTCGAATTAATATCAATATTTGTATTTGCTAAAAATTTAAATCTTTTTTTTTGCACTTCACAACCCGCAAAGTTTATGTTCTTTGGGAAAAAAAAAAACAATTTTTTTCTAAAATTCCGGAAATTTGAATATATAATTAAATATTTTTATCCCGCAAACGAGTGCAAAGAATCGATAAAATATTAAAAAATCAATCAAACTGTTCTCGAATTCTGCACAAATTTAAATAACATTGCAATCGAAATACTACCAAGTGTGCTCTCTCAATTATTGAACAGTTTCCCAAAATGACAATCGCCCAGAATTGTCAGTACACTAATCTTGGTTACACAGAACAATCTCTTTCAAGCAACGCTATCAACCAATAAAGTTCTCCGAGCCACCAAAGTATTAATCTAAAATTCGCGTGTATGAATCGTTCACAAAAAATCGCCTTATGCTGTCATATCACACTAATTATTCAACGTCTTCGATATCGGTGTGACTGTCGCTAATGTCATTGTCGGAGATGTCTTTAACGCTGAGCGAATTTTCCATTTTGTTGATGTTCTTCATAACGATCTGCGAGGCCGCAAGTAAGTCAAAATCTTCAAGCATCTCTCGTTGTCCACAAGCGCCTTCCTGTTGGTCCTCCTCGTCCGACGCGTCCATGTCCTCGCTGTCGGTCGTCGGCATGACAACGATTTCCGGCGCTTCGCCGAATTCTTTCGTTTCATTTCCCTGATCGAAGGACATTTGATTTCGAACCTCAATAGAAAACGGCCCGTCTCCCTCTTTCGTCGTAATGGTACCTCCAGTAAAATCGTAGAGAATGTCAGTCCTGGGTAGAACATAAATAGGGCTGGGTTCGTCTCCTTCGTCGTTCGAAAGATCCTCATAATCTGTTTCTCCTTGATAAGTGTTATCGGCAACGACCAATGACTTCTGATCGCTTTTGTTGCCATCAATTTCAGGATCGCTCGTGTAGATTTCATCAACATCCGTCAAATTCTCAACAAAACTGTTGCGTCTGGAGGGAGTTCGAATTTCGCCGAAACCTTGCCACTGCAAATCCTCAGTTTTGCTGGCTCCGTCCTCATCCAAGGTAACCGAAATAATAGGATTTTGACAGGCATTTTCCGGCGTTGCAATTTTTCGGCAACTCTTGTTAGGACTCAGATTCCGTACTTGAGAGTTTATAAGCGTGAGCTCGCCCTCGGAATCCGTATCGGAGAAATGAAGCGACGAGTTGTTCATCATCGCGTTTAGACGTCTCCTCGTTGAACGTGATTTGCGCTTCGTTTTCGTTCCCGTTCTCGAGGGACTGCTGGCCTCGTGCTTTGGACTCTTAGACTCCTCCGAAATTGCGTCTACTTGGCAGTTGATCTGCTTCAGAGAATCCAGCTTTTCGACGTTTTCTACGCTTTCCTCAATCTTTGCGTCTTGATTTTCCATTTTTTCTTCTTTTTCTCTTGTGGTGATAAGCGCTTTGACTACCGGCTTCTATCTATCTTTTAAGCTCGTAGATTATAAGGATCGACTAAGAAAAAAAAAACTAAAAAAATACCTGCAATGAAAAAATCGAAGAAATGATACTTTGGTTCGAGCCTAAGGCTTCGAGAGTATTTAAAATGAAAGAAAAATAATTGATGCTCTCGTCACTCACGTTCTAAGAGCTCCGACAGTTAGCTGCGAAATATAATTGCGATATTATGCATTCACCGGAAATAACGCGACTGCTCGAACAAAGTTTTACGTCTGACTGAGGAGACGCTTGCGACCCTCTGAGAATTTGTTGATGCCGTTACCTATAATTGAGTTATGAGGAAGCCACATTTAATCTGCATAATCGGATTTTCTTCCCCCTTGAATGAAAAGTAACACTCTGAGACGGTCGCGCACGATAAATGTACGCATAATGTTTTTTTTTCCTTTATTCCACGTTGTCTGCTAGAGACAATTTTCGGATCAGATTATACGCACATTTCGAAACTCTCTTTTTGCATCTTCCAACCACTTTTCGTCATTCGCCGGTGATATTTTACTTATTTAATTCGAAATCCTTAATTATGTAGCATTTTTGATTGTCATTCAACGTACCTGTCTGTTCTTTTTGTAATATATCGGTTATGAATTTAGATTCCGACGGTGACGAGGGTTTTGGTTTATCACCCTTTTCGCCCTCGACCTTCGTATATGATTTTATACGATCCTCTTTTCGTCCTTTAAGGTTTGAATCTTCGTATTCTGACAGAGAAAAAGTACATGATTAGTTTACGAGAATCGTTTTTAATTTATGCGTCGATGGTGAGCGGATAGTTCGGCCTTCATACACAAATCAGTCTTTTACAACTTCAAATCAAAAGAGTACATTAGTGACCCTTACTTTACGATAAGTGAAAATCTGTGATATTGATTAACGGGTATTTTACATATATGACTGCTCCTAATATATGACAAAATGTGCTGTTATAATGAAGTGGAACAGTGTTTTTTCTCAGTCACAATTGATCTTTCGATGAAAATAAGAGATTCGTTAACGGCGTTTGAAAATTCTGCAGTGAATGTTTTTCGTTTGTGACCTGATCAAGATAAACCCGGAGATGTAGAAAGATGTAAAATATATTATCGTAAGGCATGAAAAAAAAAATGTTCTTCTGTAGCAAACACATCTAATTTTTTTATTTCTATTTTTCCAACCTAATCACTTTTATAAGAGAATCGATTTATTAAAAATCCGAAAATAATTCTCACTTATGCATATCTTTGTTGCATGCAACTGATATTCTCGTACTAACAATTAGTAAAATAATAATTTATTTAGGAATTATTGCATTTGAATCACCTTTTAAAACCATGAAATTCTTTCCGTTTTAATTCTATGTTAAAACACTGAACTTATTAGCGGATGTGATTATCATTCGCACAACTGGCGATTATTTGAGAATCTTTGCCCTACCAGTTTCAAAATAAAATTCTACACAGTGTAAGTACAGAACAAAGAGATGCCTTTGTCAGTTAACAAAAATTCTCTGTTCAAAGGATCAACAGCACATTTTTGCATACGGTCCGCGACCAAATAGTTCAAATAGACATTAATGAACATCTTTAATTGGGTGTGAACCGATCTTCAAGGCTTGGGTCACATACGACATGATTATTACGTATTTAAAAATGTTTTAATTATAGACTACGTTTGATCTAATTTCCACTGCACACAATTTTCCGAATACCGACAATCGGACCAAAAGACACTTTTCTTCAAATAAAATGAGACCCAGGAATCTTAAATCCATTGGCAGAAATTGTATCTAGTCTCAAAGATGCAAAACATCGCAGCGACAAATATTAATATAAAAAATTGACGGGCAACGATGCACGAAATATGCGCTCGCCATTCGATATTTTTATAGTAAAAAGCCTCACCCTTGATCTTTTTTTCCGAATCACTCAAGGCAGTGCTGTCAGGAAGAACGATATTGAGAATGCAAATCGGTTGCTGTGATGGTTCACCTTTAGCAACCTTAGGATCTCTCATGAACATCATTCTGGCAACAGGGTCGAGCAGAGGATCTCGTACTTTGACGTGGAATGAGAGTCTGTTCTGGCGGAAAGCTTTGAAAGTAAATTTAAGCTGTACGCCAGATTTAGTAACGGGAACTAAATTTCCGCTGAATTCGATGTAGAGATCTTTGCCGTCCAATGCCTGAGACAGACACGTTTAAAATATTATTACTGGAAATGAGGTCAAGCTTAAAAGCTACTTAAAAAAATCCGAGACAAGGTCTTTCCATGATCTCGTGGCCGTGTGAAATGGTTGCAACATTTTCTAAGCTTACCTCAACGTCACGACTCTTAACTATCTCCATGAATTCCTCCTGTCGCTCTAGCGTGTGGATGCCTTCTTTGCCATCGGTCATGCATAGAATTCTTAGAGTAGCTTCCAGGACATCCAGCCTCTTAGTATAAATCACGAAGCTGCAAGAAAATATATCACACATTGATTAAGAGGAATGAATTACTTGAGAATGCTCGAAAAATACAGTGTAAGATTATTATTTAAAATGCTTTTGCGAGTATGATCTACGGAAATTTTAAAATTGAGTCACCATTAATTTTTTCCAAACACTATGATATGATTTACTGAATGGTAAATTTAAAAAAATGTAAAAGGACATGAGAATATCGTTGGTGAATATTAATAATTTTATTAAGCTTTATGACGAAAATGTAAATTAATATGTGCAAAAATGTTTCATCTACTCACTTTGTGATGAATGGAACAAACAGCGACTCTTTGTATAATTCCGTAGCCATTTTTGGTACTTCACTTATGTTGCGACAGTCCATAAGCCAAAATCTCGCGGAAACTGTCGTCGTAAATGAAACTCGATCGTTCATAAATGTCAGAGGCGTAGAGCCGGTGACATCCTCCCATTGTGCTTCGCTCGTGCCTCCTTAATGAGAAAAATGGATTAGTTTTATGATATATTGATTAAAAAATATGAATTTTAATTTTTTTCAAGCTTTCGCACAATACATAAAGATTCTCAAATGAAAAAGAACTCGACAATAAGTGAAAATATTGATGCAAATATCGATATGTAAAACCACAACAACCTTTCGATTTTCTCTTAAGGTAATAAATAAATTTTGCCAAATTAAAGTATAAGTAGAACTTTTTTTAATTCTATAGATATTCAATTGTCATATCAAAGACTCTTACACCTTTTATCCGATTTCAAAAGGATTCGTTGTATGTATAAATCGAACCTTAACTCATTATTACACTTTCAGTCTCTGAATAATCAATTTCACTTACAATCATTTATCAAATAGCGAGAAAAAGACACACAAATTACCTGCGATGCTGCACAGAAGACGAAGTGTCGGAGTTTCTCCTCCATAATGATTGATCATTCCCTTGTTCGCAGCTTGCGGTACGGGGATCGTCAGAGTTATAGGTTTATGAAACTTGCGACGTCTTGGCTCGATAGTAATCACTGGTGACACCGCAACGCAATTACCAAGAAGCTTAGCCGTAAGTTCCGCAGGAATAACGTGTGCCTAAAAAAAACAGCCTTATAATCCGAAGCCCCAAAGTCACAAATCCAACCAAACCCTGCGGATCGGTGCAAGAGAGATATACGATTTATTTTTACTTTATTTAGAATTCACGGTCACGATCACTTTAATACCTATCGACTTTCGCCTAAAAACTTAAATTAGAATAAATCTGGTATGGATTTTTCCCTTGTACGAGAATATTTAAATACTACTCGAAATTTTACCGTTCGGGTGGGGATGAAAATAGCGAATGACAAAAATAGTGAATGGCTAAAATAGCGAATTTCGAAAATAGGAACGTTTGAATCTAGAATGGTCATCATTATAGAATTCGCTAATTCAGCAATTCGCTATTTTGATGATTCGCTTTTTCGCCCTCCATCTTATCAAAATGCAATCAAAATAGCGAATGATAAAAATGTAATGTAAATTCGCAATTTTAGCTATTCACTATTTTGATCATTTCTCCCTTACAATGTGGCTTTATTGTTTCACTCCCTGAAAATATAAATTATGGTTAATTTTTAATAGCTTACCTGTAAACCAACTTTAATTTTTTTCGTCAAAGCACCCGGTGGAAATACTGCTTGTACGTGATTTGCAACACTGGAGATAAGTATTCCGCCATCTGCACCAATCACATGAACTTCTTGCTTTATTCGCGTCACAATCGCGAAATATTGTGGAAATTCCGTAGTTAATATTCTCGTTATTCTTCCGGAATGAGAAGCGCTCATTTGGGTATCTAAAAGGAAGATAAACAGTGGATTTTTAGAATCCTAGGTAAGCTGAAAATTGAAGAAGCTTGCATAGCATTTTATACATAAATAAGCACATAGATGCAACGCACTCATATAACGTTTACTACCATGAGGAGTATTGAAGAGAGTATCGTCATTATCCGGTGAATTATCGTGCTCTTTCCACGTTTCCCCATTTTCGCTACGAAGAATAATAATCTCTCTTTCCTTGCCCTGTACTGAGGCGAAGTGGGGAACGTCAATTAAAACGGGTCTGGAATAATAGAATCATCATTAATTTCCTTAAAAAGATGTAAGAAGGGCGTGATTTTGCTATTCACGTAGAAAATAATTTTTACCCCAAGAAGCTGGCACCCACAGGACCCATTTCTATTATTCGCGTTGCCAGAGCCTCACCTTCCATGAGGGAAGGTGGATTAGCAACTTTGCTTGGCTTTATTAGTCTGCAAGTTACGCGTATTGGCATAGTTGCTCTTCGGGGTGGCACGATAATACGTATGCCGCTGTGCCTACAGCCTTTCATAGCACCTCCGCGAGCATCGACCAAGAAACTCACTAAAAATCTAATAATATTTTTTTATTGTAAATTAAAGCTCATTCTATGAAAATTTCGAGTATATCGTCAGTTTACAGAAATGTTATACTTACGACCTAAAGTGAAGCCTTCTAAAAGAGGCATGAAATATTAGAAAAATGAATTATTTACTCGCTTGTTGATTTCATAGGTTCACTTTCTCCGTTCCAACTTATAATAATAACTTTGAATCTATATGGCAAAAGATTTGTACATAATTGAGTTAAGTATCAAGGTCTTCTAAAATTGCGTTTGGCTGAAGTCGGTAAGAACATTTCATCAGGGTTCCTCAGGATTTTTTCGCTTGCTCCCTGTTATCTGAGAAATCTTGTGGGATTTCTCAGACCGTTATTGCAACACGTCCAATGTTTTATCGTATTACTAGCATCTTTTGCGGATTCTAATTACGACACAACGAGCTTTTAATAATGGTTGTATTCTGTTATAAAATATTACAATATTCCGTAGTCACCACTGAATCATATCTATAATAAGAGCACGAAAGACACACATTCAAACGAATGAAATTGCAACCACAAGAAAATTGAAAAAAGACCACTGTAATTGTAACTTGAAAGAAGCAGTATATTTTCGAATTTACGTAGATTCATTGTTAACTCATTGCAATCTCTCAATTTATTATAGGCAGACCGACATAAAAATTTGTGAAGAATCTACATTTATGGAGAAGATCTAGAGGAAATCTACAACAATTTGCCAGCGTCGCGAACTAAACGAGGCATACGTGTAAAAAAAACGTATATTTTGAATGTATTGATGCAAAAACCGTAGCCTTTTTTTAAATGCGTTGTTAATACAAAAGTAGTTCCATGGTATCAACAGCTGATAACGATAAATTCAGTGAAAGGACAACAATGGGCATTTATATGACGAACGCGAGCCTCCCTTCATGACATAACTATAAACAGATCCAAGAACTTAAGCTCGATAAAGAAACGCTATCGATAGAGCTATAAACAACGTCGTCGTCGTGTAAGTCGACCCACAATCAAACGGTTGAAGAGGAAGAAGGACGGAAGCAAATATGCAGATACCAGGCTTGTGAACTGGAAACATGATGCGCCCCAGACGCTTGGCAAGACCTTGAGGGCCTTTGTCAATGCAGCAGAAAAAACGGCAGCAGTTAAAGCCGGCCGGCGTACCCCACTTCGACAAAGTATTTCAAACATCTTCGGGAACATATAAACGAAGCTTCAGACTTTAAATGAAGGCTGAACGCGTCGGAGATTGAAACTATGCCACTGAGAACGACCTACGTCAGTTCAACCCCTACGACCTCGTCGTTAAAGTTACAATTATATAATTATTGTAAAGTTGTAACTAAAAGTTGAAGTGTTTTTGAGAATCTCTTTGGAGGATTTGTTTAGTGAATATGAAGTGAAATTAATTGCAATGCCTGACAATTTTATATTCTACAAAAAGCGTGTGGCAGTTGTATCTGTGGGAATGTCATTTTCCAATTGGATTACAATACGAAACTAGCAGCACATTTAACGATATTACGAAATTAAGATGAAATCAGTGATTTGAAAGAAATACAAAGGTAAGTATTGTGGTAAATGTATTGAGATAGAAATGCTAAAATTGTGTGCTTCGATAGTTGGATGCTCTTAGATGTTTCGTATTAGGGACATTACCGATTTTTTCACTTAATTTACTATTCTGTCTCTCTTAATCCATCTAGATATGGTTAATATTTATTGATTGCTAATTGTGTATATTGCTGTTGAATATGAATTAATTACATCCTCTCCAAGTGAAAATAAAAATCTAAACGGCAGAAGTGAACCTATTGACCTTTGTTACATTTGTGAGAGATAGAGAGAAAAGTACTTACGCCAAGCTCGCGCTGTCATTAGTGTCGAAATTCTCAGCAAGACAGTAATTGTTACTCTGAACGAATTCTTGTTTCTCTTCCTTGGAAACTGAAACGAAATCGATGAAACATTATATCGAAATGATAATGAATCTATCGCGAATATCATCAAATGAATAAATAAATGTTATGCCTTGTCGATGTATCGGATCGTCTCGTGTAACATCGATAGGTAACGAATCGTCTCGCAAGCTTTTCATTAAATCTGCGGTGAGATATCGGTACGGTTGCTCGTTGATCAATCCGTCTGAACCTGTCGCAATAACAGTAACAATTTGTTATGTTTTTTTTTCAAAATTTCTTTTTGTCTCTTCCGTTAAAAAAAATTATTATGTCATTGACACTTGATTACCTCCTTCGTCGTCCGAATCGGACATAAAACTAGTCTCTTGGAGACTTTCCGGTGCGATAACTTTGTACTTTTCTTCCCAAGTTCTGTTATCAGGTGTCAACGTGTCGTACGACAAACCCTTAAGAACTTCCATAACGGATATGTATCCTAATTTTTGAGCTACGTTTAACGCGGTTAAACCGTCCTGCGAAGAAATTTCATTTTACAATTTTTAATTTCAGCGAAAGCAGTATTTTGAAATGGGTTTCAATAGTCATCTTATTGCTAGCATATTTTAGCGTTTTATCATAGTAAAATTGATTGTTAAAAATCGGAAATAATCAGGACATTTTTCTCGAGATTCTACAGTCCATTGTTTTCATATATGATGCGTAGTCAATTTACAGGGTTTATTGTCTACATTTTCATTTGAACCTTTGTAACAGTTGAAGAGGACGAAGTATAAGACGTGTGCGTAGGTAATAGGTAAAAACGGAAATCGAATCCGGATGATGCAAGTCAAGGAAAATAGTCGCCACAAATTAGCCCTCAGAAAAAATTATCTGAGAAATTGACTTCCATTGATATTCTCGTTTTTTGTTTTTTTTTTTGTTTAGGTTTTCGTGACCTAACTTTCTATGAATCACTTGTCCGGGAGGCTAATTTTCATGTTACCGATTTTTCAGGTGCTAAGTGCGCTAAGAGCGCTAACCACCGCGTTAATGTTACACTGTTAGAAAAGATTGGAAGTTTTTGTTCATAAACTCGTCATCGAAATTTAATAAACAGTTGTGGTATAAAATTCGTGTACTTTCCCAGTAAAATTAGAGCAAATTAGTAAAATTCGAGTACTTTTTCAGTATAATTAAATTAAATTATTGAATATGCCATACATGAATTTCACGTTACACTTGTATACAAAATTTCATATACTAGTTTAGTAATGAAAACTTCCAGTAAAAGTACACTTAATTTTAAGTAGATTTACTTTGCAGTGTACCTATAAGACATTCCAGACATTAATCTGAATTATCATCCACCCGATTTTTTTTAATGTTTAAAAAAATAAAATTTCACCATACCTGCGAGGAAAGTTCGACTTACCGCCCTACGGGCTTTACGTAATTCGAATTTTCTGCTGCAGATATGGTAAAAAATAATATATTCCACTAGGGAGTGAAAGTAGGCTATCCCCAACAGCGTATTTACTACCCTCGCCTTCGGCTCGGGTGGTAATTTTACGCGCGTTTGAACATAGTCTACTTTCCCTCCTTAGTAGCATAATATACTATCGTAATTTTGCGGTATTATTATACTAAAAACCGGTGCGGTGATATAGTGTTTAGAGTACTGGCCTCTCTAATCCACAGCATCGGTAGGTCACGGGTTCGATTTCCGGTGCCGTCGATTTTCGTCGAAAATAAAAACATGGACCGAATGAAGCTCCAGATGTTTGCGTGAGACACAACAGGTACCTATGGGGGTCACATGTATACAGCTGTAGTCCGTGTTTATATTCTCGACGAAACGTGACGTAGTTCCAGTGCCATGAGGCACTCGAGACCGGCTCGAGACCTATATCGACATAGATTTTCCGCAATTCCCTTATGCCCTTAACAGAAATGCTATAGCGAATGCGATACAGAAAGGGAAGTCAGATGCGGCCGCAACGGTGCCTGGTTACCGATCCGAACCAGGCGCTTAGGCGGGACTGGTTGCTGACCCGGGCCGACCCTGTAATTGCCGTAATGCCTGCAGACGGGGGAAAATGCGAATGAAATGAAAATAAAAAAAATATATTGTAATACTATATTTCCCCGAAAAAAGTACTAAATTTCGAGAGTCAACGATCTGCAGATTTCGAGGCGAACCGTTTGTTTATATTCTGTTTGGTTTACTGCTGATTCTACACACCCTAAATTTAGTATTTTTTTCTGAGGAAACTTAGTATTGCAGTACCGTAAAAATAAAAAAACTTTTGGAAACATTGGAAAATCGGGTGGCTGAATTGGCGTGGTATGTCTCCTATGCAATTTGTCTCATTCGATTCGTCTTCGTATTTGCAATGTAGGGCGTGATACTTTGTTCCTGGATCGGAAACTTTCCCGTTTACTACAGTTTAAAGTAAAACTTACGGTAGTTCGAGCGTTGTGTGAGGCATTTCCCTCCAACAGCGCAGATACTATGTGGGCATGGCCCTGTTGTGCAGCTTGATGCAGCGGAGTATAATTCTGATTAGTTCTCACGTCGATTTGAGCATTGTGCTTAAGCAAGAAGCGTATCATCGACAAATTGCCAAAGTGAGCTGCAACGTGTATAGGTCTGTATCCCGTTTCCGTCTCGCTCTCGACATTGGCACCATTCTTTACTAAGATCGATGCTACACGTATAAAATCTTCCTGAGCGCAGAGGTGCAACGCTGTCAGGCCATTCTGTCGACAGACAATGGCGAAAATGCAAAAAGAGTTTTTCAGAAAGTCAATACAGATGATTTATTTCAGAATCCGATCACAAGAAACTAAGATTTCTCGAAAGTCCAAATATTGTTTCTCCAAGTTCTTAAATTAATTAAAATAAAAATATGAATTTAAATAAGATTTTACCAATTTGCCGATACCAAGGAAATTAAAACAGTCTGTAATTTGCTTTTCACTACTCAGAGAAAATTATGGTATTAGAAACTATTAAGTGACAACTATTCATTTTTATCCTTTTCTATACTTGTCAGTATTATCAAATTCTTACCATAACTATTTTCATAGCTAACGTAAGTATGGAAGTAACTGCATGGACTAAAAATTAATAATTGTATAATATAATAATCCCTTAATAGTCATCTGTACTATTACGATTTCTCTGAGTAAAGCATCTAAATTACATAGGTCAGTTATTGTTAGTTCAGATTTCTAATAAGTACTCTAAACTTCCGTTATATGCAGAAGTTTAATAGAATTTGTCGCGCGTTAATAAGAAATGGTCGGTTGAGGGTTGGAAACGATTCATACTGCGACAAAGATAGTTTTGAAAGATATCTTATGGAATACAGCTCGGCGATGTATATAGTGTGCACATATTATTTGTTCGTTCGTAAATGGAGTGTTTTTGATATTCCCGGAAGAATAATCATATTCGACCGATCATCTTATTTTGCCATTTCTGATATTCCCCGAAAGAATAATCATATATCATTCGTCAGGTTACAAAAATTCTTTTTCAACGATTTTTTGGTATCCCCACCGAGCGAGTAAATATTTAACATCTCACTTTGTAATGATATCAAAAGCGCGAAACTTAATTATTATCCATTGCTTATTGAATTTTTTTCTAAACTATCCTTTAACACCTAACTAGTTTTCGACGAAACTATCTTGACAGACCATTTCAAAGTATAAAGTGACTAAATATATATATACTATTAAATTAATGAATTTTAGAATTGAATGGCAACTTCGAGAATTCAGCTGAAAAATAACCCGTAGATTATAATGTTAACTCGAATTTACCTTCGCCTTATGATTTGGATCAGCTCCGTGCTCGATCAACAAATTTGTCATATCGTAATGTCCTTTCTGAGCGCTCAGCTGCAGCGGCGTGAAGCCAGCTTTCGATTGAACATTTGGATCCGCACCATGTTCAAGCAGTGTTGAAGCTATATCCATCTGTGCACGACATTAGTAATTTAATTTTTAGATTTATTTTATTTTTAATTTTATTTATTTATTTATTCATTTTATTTTATATTATATTTCATATTCCGCATTGAAACACCCGAAAAATTATAGACTCTTACCTGGTTCTTGCGAGCGGCGATGTGCAGAGGCGTATGTCCATTCTGCGAAGCGAGATGCGGCGACGCGCCCTTGTCCAAAATCATGTTAGCCACATTTGAGTGATCGTAATGACAAGCTAAATGCAACGGCGTTATATCGTTCTTCCCTTGGGCATCAAGTTTGCTGTCCTTTTGCAAAAGAATCTTCGCTACATTCATATTTCCATATTTGGCCGCTATGTGAAGAGGCGTGAAGCCGTTCTTTGTCGCGGCTTTCACTGAAGCGTGATTTTCCACGAGTATTGCTGCTACCTAAATGGCAAACATAATCGTAGATGCATTTCCCTTTTCTACTGATTATCACTCAACATCTTGAGCTCACATGCTTAAAAAAAAATAGAAACTCCCATACGAAAATTAAAAAAGGATGATAATCATAAAATGAATTCCAAATAAATCATCACAAGCTTACCTTGCAACATAGCAGCATATTCACAGCAAAAACAAAAGTAAAACCAAGTGAACGGAAAAACTGTGAAAAAAAAACAAGGATCCGAAGAGAATTCTCCGACAAAACTCACAATTCTATAAATAATAACGCATACACTAGTGAAACATTAACATGAAGATGATAGAGATTTTATTAACAGGCTATAAAATAATAAGAATCGTACAGAAACAAAAGTATACATGAATATAACAAATCGAAATAATAAATACAATAAAATCATAACAAATATCTATAGAGGAGGAGGGGAAATTATATTAAATATTCCTGATGTCGAGTCCAAAACAAATATATCGTATTTTGTGTGTTGATGTAGTCAGCTATTCTGGCGATCTCTTTGTACGTTACCTCCTCTTGGCCTTCCTTAGCGGCAATATGAAGAGCCGTGTACATGTCCTTCGTTGTTGTATCGACGGCTGCTCCATGTTGTAACAGCAACATTACGATATCAACGTTGCCCAAACGCGATGCAATGTGCAAAGGCGTTTGTTCCTCCTGTGAATAATATGAAGAAAGCTACTTTTCAAAATTCTACTGATGGTTTCTGCGACTAAAGGTGCATTACTTTTGATTTTATGCCATGCCTTTTTGACTGTTAGTTGCCGTTACTCGCACTGGAAACTTTTGTCAAACGTAAGTCGTTGTTTCATAGTTATTTAATTTATGAAAAGAAATATAAATTATTGAATTTAAAGAATTCAAATCTTTAAACTGACGAATTCCATTTTTCCTAACTTATGACAACTTTCTATTTACGGTTTTGGGCCGAAATGAATAATAACTAGATGAGCGTGGAATATATATTTGTGTTTAATCAGTACATTTTTAGAGGTGGGTTGACGATGATTTATATTTACTATTTCAATAAGAAGTATAAACACCGTACCTTTTTTCAATCGTGAATAAATTGATCGTTTGAATTAACGCAGTTTTTAAAAGTTTCATTTTCAAGAATCTGAAATGAGCGGTATATTATTTTATGTTGTAGAGAAAAAAATAGAGAAGGAAGTCTGATATTGTACTTTGAAGCACTCCACTAATTTCAATATGACTGAGTCTCTTCAAAAGCCAACTCAAAGAAGGTCGAATGAGACTCGCATGATTTTTCTAAATCATTTTGCAGAAGAGGCAAAAAATTTTTTCTAAAAGTAGTTGGAAAATCGGCGAGTAGCGGCAGACGAACGCATTCCTACGTCAACTTTGAGTCTTCGTTGTATTTGCATAAGCAAAAAGAGGAGCAAAACATTTTAATAACATCGATACTCAAGTATCAATAAGGGTTTCCGTTTATCGAGCATTAGAGACTGGTTAATGGTTCATGCATTCTACGCAAATGATTTTCATTCTGAAAATTCGAGATAGGGTGTTCAATCGACACATAAAGATGGGTTCAATGTCCCACGATTAAGAATAATGTGAATGAAAAATCCTTCATGATAACTCAGACCAGGATTACAAGTACTGAGGATTATATACACCTAGTAAACTATAAAGTACCATTTACGTTATCGTATTACAATTTCATAATCCGATTCCCTCCTGAGTATTTCAGTTAGAGCTTCATATCAAGTCTAATCGAAATGTATGTGAATAAAAGAATCTTGATTATTATTTCTTAAATGAACATTTAAATACCATTTAGCATTCTCGATAGTTCAATAGCCTTAGATGAAAAAACGACTTAGATAAAGCCAACTAAGGTCTAACTATTTCTTTTGAACTAAAAAAACTCAGACTACGAACAACCAACTAAATTCAGTTAAGGGATAACACCACTCTGGAATTTTTGAAAAAATTGATTTTTTTTATTTGCTTAAACAGCACTTCAGGTTAATTAAAACAATATTTAGTCGGTTCTCAGTGAAAAAGAAAAATTCAAAACGTTTCATTATGGTCTTTGCTTTCCATCTCGGAATACGCTTAACGTGATCGTAAAACTTTTTTGCAAAAAATTGTTTTTTTTTAATGCACCATTCCTACAAAATTTGATTTAAAAAACCCCCTACGTCCTTCTATAGCCAACCGTATACAGATTCTGAATTAGTTCGGCTTTTCTGCCAAGTCTTATACATTACGAGAAAACTGTCTTCTTGTTTAGGTGTTGCAAAAAAATACGAAATTTTTGATGGCCTTTATCGCCGTTATTTTGTATTCAAATCATAATAAAAACATTATTCGTCATATTACAACATATGTTAAATAAACCCTCTGAAAAAAAACCCTATTCCTTGTTTTCATACTTCAAAATAAATCGACAAACTTAGGTCATTTTTTTATACTAGAGTGGTTTTACCCTTTAAAATTATTTAAATAATGTCAGTACATTGTATATATGAAACGTTTGTCACACAAGAGTTCAGTATAAAATTGTGACACAACCGAAACGTATATTGTACTTTGTGTAAACTGGGTAGTTACGAAGAATCGTAAATAACAGATAACGCTCTCGTGAATACGAAATACACACTCTCTACTTACCCTTGCGCGAGCGTCTACTTTGGCTCCGTTTCTTAATAATATCCGAATAATATCAGTTTGATTAGCCCTAGCAGCTAGATGCAAAGGTGTTTCACCTCTTACAGTTGGCACGTCAGGATTGGCTTCGTGCTGCAGTAGGAATATGACAATATTCATACATCCCATAAAACTGGCCACGTGCAATGGCGTCAGTCCCGACTGTAAAATACAACATCAACATTTTTTCTTTCGAATGCAAACTTATCAAATGCATTTCAAAGCTCTCTGAAATAATTGTCGGCTGTTTTTGGAGATTATAATCGATGACGTGTAGATTATTGGCGACGTTTTTATCATCGCACGAGCCTTTAACCAGTCTTTCAAGCGAAATTATTATAAATCTCTGTACAACAGCTTTGCCTGATTAACGATTCATTATTATGCGATTATCCGGCTACCGATCGGCGATAGAAACTGCTGTGCAATGTAGCTTCAATTATAAAAGATCGTAAACTATATTCAACGGCGATATGATCAATGAATTTCGTGCATTATATGCATGTTGCGTTTCATATAACATATATACAGTGAGAAAAAAATTATTTTTATAGGATCAACTGAAAATATTTCAGGTGTAATTGAATTCGATTCGCTCAGAGTCAATTGAGAATGCTTGACAAATTTGCGATTCTACTCAAAAGCGATATACTCTAAAATTAGTCTTTAATTTGCAATGATAGAAATAAATTAAAGAAAATAAACGAGACTTAATCATAACTTTTTGGCATCAAAATATATTTTTTCAATATGTCCTTTTAGAAAACTGTTATATATTTTCCAAAAATAGATAAACTCGACTTTGCAATAAATAGTTCGCACAAGAAGTAACACTTCAAAAGTACATTCATATTTTAATTTATTTAAGAGTTTTTTTTCTATGCTTCCAAAATATAGTTAAAAAATACATGCTTTTGTCTAGAGCAGAAAAATATTTTATATATTTTTGATATGTTAAATATGTATATATTATGCATAATATCGTTTTACTATAAAAACCAAGATTCAAGAAGACATATCCGCTCAAAAGATCTTTTGGTATCCGAGCACACAAATTCTAATCGAATCCGATTACTGGTGTATATGTGATACATCTATTATAGAGTTTAACACAACTTCACGTTAGGGTCGATATAGTGAGACTTATGGTGAACTTGAGCCAATTACGCACAAAATCGAGCGAACTAAGCACAGCCTAGGTCGACTGAATTCATTGGTCTCGAAATAAATTCAGGTGTTTTCCTTTAAAATAATTTGTTTCTCAGTGTGTACTCGATATAATTACCTCAGTGGTAGACTCTATCGAGGCGCCGTGCTTCAACAAAAGTTCCACAACTTTGATGCGGTTCTTCTTGCACGCAATGTGAAGCGGCGTGAAGCCATTAAGGGCACGGGCATTTGGGTCAGCTTTTCTGTCGAGCAACAGCTTCGCCACTCTAACATGCCCGCAATGTGCCGCGACGTGGAGAGACGTCAAATAATCGATCGTTACTTCGTCTACAGGTGCACGATGGTACAGCAATACTCTCGCCGCGTCTACGTGATCTCCCTGCGATGCCATGTGTAGCGGTGCTAGTCCATTCTGCGGATTCGAAATGTATAGTTGAAAAATTTCACATGCGATTTCAGAACAATCGTTCTGCTACCTGCTGATCGAATCAGTACTCAATTTTTAATTGTATTTCTAAAAATTATTTTGATTTTGTTGACTTCTGAAACGTGACTTGTACATCAACATGTGTTATTGATAAATTGATATATCTACAAACATGGTTTTCAAAAAAATACGCGTTGCATACGAAATCAACGAGTAAACAAAAATGAAAATCTTCAATGAGGTTCGACTAGATTCGAAGTAGAACCATATCTTTAATAGGAGATGAAAATTTTTCGGATCTCAATTTTTAAGTCACAATTACCAAAAAAATTGAATTTTTTTTAAATCTGAAGAACTTGTTTTTTTATCTAAAATTCGGTACAGAACATAGCGGAAAAGCACAAAAATTGAAGGCTAGTTTTTTTCAATTCCTTCTAAAGTAATTTGTGATTTTTCAGGTAATTAAATTTTCTGCGCAGGAAAATTTTCGTATGGAATGACCCGTATACAAATGATCGATTTAAAGTTTTTGTCATCCAGTCTAATATCTAAAAAAACCATAATATTCATCCGATCATGATGAGGAAAATTTCATTTTGTTCATTGAACCATGCTTTATTGATTCACCTGACACTTTTTTTGTTCGCATTAGTTGTTCAAATGTTACAAGTATTTTTACGATTAATGTTAAGTAACATTAGATGAATAACAGGCTGCAATTTTGTTACAAAGTATACCATAAGAAAATAACTCCTATAAGTCCGATAAATTGAAGTTACTAAACAAAAAATTCTCTTTTGCGACAAGTCGATTATACCTCATTTTCATCACGTTACTTTCTTTTCTCGAAAAATAATAGGATTTAAAAAAATTGATTTTTTTTAATACTCTCTTAACTGATTAAACACTATGCAATATCAGTCTGAAAAGCTAATCAATGTTTATTGTTTGCGCGGGATTTTGTAAAATCGCAAGTTTACAATAATTTTAAAAAATCGTGGTGATTCTGGGGTTTTTTTCGAACTCTTCGAAAGAAATTATTTATGCCTATTAAGTTCTCGATTATCTGAATATAATTTTTCGATACACTGATTAAATTTTCGTTTCAGTTCACAATTTAACTTCAAAACCATTTTAAAAACAACATACTTTTGTTCGTGCGCTAATGGGTGCCTCGTGTTCGAGAAGCGTTGTCACAACTTCCTCGTGTCCGGAGCGGGCGGCGCAGTGAAGCGGCGTCAAGCCGTCTCGAGTCTTGGCATCGATCATCGCCGAATTTTCCAGTAATATTTTCACCATGTTGTTCTTTCCCCACTTGGCCGCTACGTGTAATGGGCTAATATTGTGCTGCAAGTAATAAAATATAACGAATAAAGACGTGAAATTATGTAGGATAATTGCCATTATCGAAAATTCGATAGAAACGAGGACGCTCGCCCACCTTAGCTAAATAATTAACGTCGGCGCCACGTTTTATAAGCAAACGCGCTATCTCTTCGTTTCCATAATGAGCTGCTATGTGAAGTGGTGTAAAACCACTTTTCGAGGTGACGTCCGGTTTGTGATCATTCTGAAATTGATCACAAATTTTATGGCAATTATGAAAAATTTGAATTTACGCTTTACTTAAAAAATTAAATAATTCTTCATTCCCTATCCGAGAATAATGTCTTCTAATGTAGATTTGGGAATCAATCAGCTATCAAATAATATTTTAGTAAAAAAATTATTGTCCACAAATGATCACAGAACATAATAAAGTTCTACTAAATTTTTTTTTCCGAACAAATAAGTTATCTATCAAATAAAAACTCGTTGAATTCACGCGACGTTCAATGAATCGAAAAATGGTGTTGATTTAATTGAACGTGATCTCATTATCGTCTAACTACATAGAAAGTCAGTTATTTGCTCTGTCATTCTGTATTCCATAACGACTGGTAGGAAGAAAAAGGATTTATGTGCAAATTGCTCGCGAACAACTATGTATTTATAGTTAATGAAAAAATACGATATGCGATGATTCGACGCTCATAAATCGGCATCTCGTTTACATCAATATCGTGTCTTTTTATTTATGGACATATAATTACAATAAATCTGGTATACCTGTAATAGCAAATCAGCGGCTTTGCAATCGTCCTTCTTAGCAGCAATGTGCAAGGCTGGTAGTCGGACTTTTCCTTTCGAATCGTTTTCAAGCAGTACGCTTACTACTTTTTCATGTCCTTGTTGCATTGCCACGGCTAGGGGAGTGAAGCCGTCCTGGAGAAATTCCAATGTATGCAATATATGCGTAAACGTTATAAGATTGTGAACGAGGTTATTAAGCTTATCAAATTAATACTCTCGCAAAATTTGACGAACCTCGGTTGCCAAACTTTGATTGGCTCCGTTGGACAGCAGTAATTTAACAACTTGATCGTGATTTTCTTGAGCCGCCATGTACAATGGCGTAAAACCGTTTTGAGACTGGATGTTGGCTGCAGCTCCATATTGTATCAGGATATTAACTATTTCCACTTGTCCCGCTGTTAATAAAATACATAAATGTTTTAAAAAATTAATTAAAAATATAACGCATCATCAGTTCCTTAGATTTTTCAATCAATAAGAAAGTAGTTATTCATTCTGAAAACTTATTGGTAGCATTTATGAACATTAGGGTGGTTGAAAAAAACGCTTTATGTTTTTGCCGTATTACCCAATAAGATTGTTTTCACCGATAATAATTTTCTGTAATACTGTTCCAATTTTTCAAAATGAATTAATGTGAAACTTCTTTCTATTTACGCTAATTTTCAAATGCATTCATTTCCGAATTTTTTTATTGAACATTTTCATTATCAAAGATCGAACATTTATGCAGAAACAAAAAAAAACAATGCATTGTATTTTGTTTTGATATTTATACTGCAAACAAAACACTGAAAGTGCGCATTGAAAACCTTAAAATCGTCGAATAAATTACTGCTCATCCACAGTTTGTCCTCATTTTCTTGAATAGTACATGTTAATTATTTTTAGAGTGATAATTTGTAATATTGAGGCTGAATAATTATATATTTCACGATTTGAAAGCATTCAATGGCACGTTTCTACCACTTTATTAAGAGTTTATAAAACAGACGTAACTTATTTATAACAGAATTTATGGGATAAACGCATTATAAGATTTAAAAAAATTTAAAAACCTGTATTTATCTAGTTCAAGAAAATGACGTGGCTGAAAAAGAATTCTCGGTTGGCCCTTCTGTGCAAACCGATATCTTATTACAATGAACAAAAATGCAGATAAACGGCTCAACAAAAACATACATTTAAAAAAACTAGCTCAATGCAATTATACTTAGTGAAATTCGAATCTAAAGTTGATAAGCTAATAATAAATAATTTGTATGAACAGATGTTATTACAGATAAAAATATCTGTTTAGAGAGAAATAAAGAACGAAATTGAAACGTATATCAGTAAAACATATATTAGAAGTGCGTGACAACGAAATATTAAACCTGTTATATCATTAATGTTTGTGAAATGACTATTCGAGAAATGATTAAAAGTGCAATTTGAATAAGCAAAGTGTCTTATTAGAGTAAATCAGTATAGATTTACCATTCTATAATTCGCAGTTACATTACTTACCTAATGACGCTATATGAAGTGCAGTGTTTCCTTTCTTGGTAGCTGCATCAACTTTAGCTCCTCTCTTCAACAGTTCGGTCACGATTTCAACGTGGCCATCCTTCGACGCTAAATGCAGTGCATTTAAACCGTTCTAGAATGCAAATTCGTTCCGTCGTTATGTAAAGTAAGTCTTATCACTAATAATATCCTTTAATGAATTAATTTTATCTTAGTATTATAAATAGGAGAAAGTTTATGTGGAGAAATCGGCACCAATTCGCCCTGGGTGTGACCCTCGATTTCTCGAAACCGGTCGGTGATTATTTATGTTGTTATTTTTATTTTTATTCATTTTTTCTTTACTTGGCAGTCTTAAAAAAACAGTGAGTGATCTTAAAATTTGGAAGAATTCTTATGAATGCTATAGCACATTTCAAAAGTTTCAAGAGTAAACCTTTTCAAGCCGAAACCCAGCTCACTTACCAAAGTAAGTGAGCGACAAGTAATATAGCAGAGAATTTTTTAAAAATATTTCTGAATTTTTTTATCACGCCAACACAGTTTTTTTTCAGTATATGTAAATTTAAAAAATCTTCGAAAAATCTACTTCCCGTTTAGAATTGAAACGACAACATAAAAAATAGCCCACCAAAGCCGAGAAGACAAGGCCTAGGTCGAATTAGTGCGTATTGCCTAAATATATGTGACTAAAAAATCGTTGGGCCGCTAATCGATAATATTCTTACCGAGTTGGCCGTATTGATATCTAGATCCGTGTCGAGGTACTCGGTCACTTTCTCGAGATTTCCAGACCGAGCAGCTCGAAGAAATGCCGTCGTGTCGTCCGTCTATTATACAAACAATTAAATACCAACAATATAAAACATCTGAAACCTATATCACGATATTTACAGAACATTCCAAAATATTTCATATCACGATTCAAATAACCCAAGAAAACGCGCATTAAATTTCAAACGAATTTAAAAAAACGTACTTTTACTGGAATTGGCCCTGAAAAGTTTCCCTAATTTTACAACACATACAAATTGCCCTTGACGAATTGTTGCCATGAACATTACGCAAACGAAATTACGGAGTTAATAAGCATTTTATTCTCGAAGAGTTATACATTCAAGTTCAACCATCCCCGAAATTATAATCTACCACGTGATATCATTTTGCAGCAGGTGTTTACACAGACGCTTTTGTAGAGGCTCTGGGAAAGTAAAAAGAAAAAATATTTGAGAAAGAAAGCCTCAAGACAAAACCCTGTAATCGTGCAGCAAAATATTTCATGATACACGCCTTAAGGCTGCGTTCACATTTTGGTGAATTTCACCTATACAGCATCCGCCCTTTTCTCTCGCACCCTCTTTTCTGTGCTACACTTCACCACTACTTTAGCACCTGCCCATATCCAGCGCAATATACGTATACGACACGCAGTCTCGCCGGTGAGTGGGTATATCCTGTATATAGGAAGGAAATCACAACTTCACTACAGCTATAGTACTGCGAAACGACACTCGCACACACGGCAACATCCAACGACAGTGACGACTCCCCTCGTTATTCCGGAGTTTCTGACTAATTCCGTGACAACTACCCGGCTTCACAATGTGCACCACATCAGCCCTCTCATTCCGGCACACACAATGAAAGTTGTGACACAACGTTGTATCCAGATGAATCAGTATAATTCAAACTTCTCAATGGAATAGTATAAGCGTGAAAAAGGCTTCCGCCTCAGCGCGTCACTTCGGAGCTTGCACCCTCCGTTTAACCCCTTCGGGCCTCGCGTACCGGTTATTGACCGGGTCAGAGAAGCGTAAATAGCAAAGAAATTTTGATACGGAAGCAACTTGTTGTTTGAATTTATTGTTCAGCGGCTAAAAAAACTTTGCTAATTTCTTAATACATCGATGTAAAAAAGAAATGTTTAATCCAGCGTCGTTTTGTAGTTAGGATCTTGCAATAATAACCTGAATCTATAATACAATTTTGTGTGTATTTTTTAATGAAGTTTCTACTAGAACTAGATAATAATCGTCATGTTTATGAAATATTGAGGAAATTGTGAAAAAAAAAATTAAGAGCACGGTTTTCCATTAGTTGTGCTGTGCATTGTCTGTGTTTTGAGTTTTTATTTTTTTCAAAAGGTTACACTGGAAAAACAGATTTGTTGATCCAACAAAGCAGGCGGTCATCGGCTGTCAAATAGATTTTTTAGTCAGCGCAACAAAAAGTGGTCCGACCTTAAACATCTGTTGGTCTGCAGAACCGATAAACTGTTGAAGACACAAAACATTTCGTTGCTATTGCTATAACTAAATGTTTGTTTGACAGCTAGTGACCGCTGAATTTGGTTGACTCAACTATTTCGTTTCTCTGTTTACAACTAAATCTTATAGAATTTTTATTTTTTTTTGTGGTTATTCGAAAGTTGTACATTATATAATCGCTACATTACGTTGTTTTGCAAACAGAATCACAAAGCTTTATTTATTGAGAAATTGGGAATTTGAATGTTTGCTTGCTTTATTGGAGGAATAGTGAAAACATTTAAAAAAAAAATTATTATTGATAAAAGTGTATTACTCCGTTTAACTCTTAAGTGGTAAGGAATCGATATTGTAATTGGGATCAGATGTCCTATTAAAATTTGCGTTGTTTGTATAAAAAGAGTGGACCGAAACATTAAATGACCAGTTCAAGGTAATTTCGATGGAGAAAGAATATATAACCAAAAAAATGTTAAACTTTTTTTCGTGAAGCTATCGTTCTCCGTTGAGAAAATTTCGCACACTTTTAGTTCCAATGGCTTGTGTCATTTTTTTATCTTAAGGGTTGATTGCTATTTACACTTATAGACAACACAATGATTAATAGCAGTCTAAAGATTTTTCAAAACATTGCAATTCAATAATGTAATTGATAATATAACCCGGAAATGTCACTAACGTCAGATGTGCTATCCTATTCAATTAATTACCTTAAAGGTTGGAAAATATTAATAATGTTTAGCTTGTAAATGTAACTGGAACTCAATGATTAAAATTGATAATTCAATAATTGATGCGACTGTAAAATGCAAAATATTAATATCCACGATACATCATCGGCTTTTATTGTAAAAATATAAAATTCTCAATGACTATTAATTTGTGGTCAATCACTAGGCCAGCGGGCTTATTCGTATCCCAGGAAATTAATAACATGCACTCATAATTGCCACTTAAAGTTGATCGTCGTCAGTTCTTCTATGAAAATAATCAACATTATAACATTTTCTTTGACACCAACTTATTAACGAAAATTGCAAAGTGCACGTATCTTAGCCCTCAATTTCCCCAATAAACGACGGCAGCAATAGATCTTCTGGACATCGCGAAACGCAAGAATAAAAGAAAAATTAGGCTCTGACGATCATCAGCCTATTTAACAGAATTATTTCTGATATACTCACATCGGTTTTATTATCCTAGGAGGGCAATAACTAGGATATTTTCCTTCATTTAACCATTTCTAATAGCTGGTAAACGGACCTTGTCACGATACAATTTACATTGTCTATACTCAATTACACATATTTTTACGACCTCAAAAAGTATTCATGCTGACGCAGAACTCTACAAATGTACAATCGATATTTTATATGGTAGCAGCTATTTGTTGTAAATTTTATGAACAAAAAAACCTTAATGACAATATTTCAGTTATTGATGCCCCGAAGTTACAATTACAGCGATAATTAATTCCAATATCATAGATGTCAACTTTAAGATAATCGACGACTAGACAATCCCACCTGTATTTAGGCTATTTTCGATAGCCGATATGCTTCGTCCGAGTCGTCCAAAATGACAACATCCCAATATATGTTAACAAATAACTGATCCTTTGGACAATATCAAATATCGTTACATATATTCCACACAGAATTAATTAACAAAAATTCCTGATTCCAAAATAATCTCAGTAATCGAGCCTGGAAACTACAAATGCACCTACAAATAAATCTCGCCGAATAAGTGGTAATTTTCAGATGGTCAACAACTGGGCCACCTTCATATTTAGGTGGTTTTTTATAATCCGCTATGAAACTTGACCAAATCACAATCATATCAGTAATACATTCAATTAATCTTACTTTTATCACCTTAACCAGCATCCAAGCTAACAAAGATCCAAAAAACATCGTGAATATTAAATATCATCGTAGCTATTCTGCATAAAATTTATTGACAAAAATGCCTAAATGCAAAACTTCAGTCATCGACCCCACAAAAAAACAAATGCAGCGACAAATATTACTCCACGAAGTGCTGTCAATTTCTAGACGGTCAACTACTAGGTCATATCCTATATTTCTGCATTTTTCGATAGCCGGCTACGACACTTTGTCTAAATCACTTTCAAACTACTAGTATATTCAAATCTTCATGTATTTACGACCTCAAGCAGCAAACATCGTCAACAGAGCACCGAAAATATCGTGGTCATCAAATATATCAACGATTCCGCAAAAAATTCATTATCAAAAATTCCCAAATGCACGACCTCACTCATCGATCCCCCAAAGAAGCAAATGCGGCGATAAATAGTTGTCAATACATCGCTGTTAATTTCCATACAGTCAACTACTAGGTCATATTGTATATTTCGGCAATTTTCTATAGCCAGCAATATCACTCCGTCTAAATAACATGCAAATTACCAATATTTTCAATTCCCCGTATTCGTTAAACCTCTAGCAACATACAAAGGTAACGCAGTCAAATATATCATTAATACGAAATACCGTCGCAGTCATTCCACACAAAACACATTAACAAAAAATCCCAAAAAAAAAAAAAATTCCAGTTATCGATTCCCTAGAAACGCAAATGCAGCGACAAATGATTTTCATCATATCGGTGTTAGTTTCTAGACGGTCAACTACTGGGCCACCTGCGATATTTCGGCGTTTTTTCGATAACTGACTAGGCACTTAGTCTAAATCTCAATCAAATTACCGATACATTGAATTCCCGATGCTTTTACTACCTGATACACCACACAAAGCTGACACAGAGTCAGTATATCATAAATACCGAACAAGTCCACAGCAATTCCGCATAACATACTCACCAAAAACATTCAAATACAAAAATCTCAGTGATTGATCTCCTAAAACTGCACAAGCAAAGACAAATAATGTCCAGTGGCACATCGATATAAATTCCTGTTCGACCATCTCCTATATTTCGCCTATTTTCGCTAGCCGGCTGAGGCACTTGGTCCAAATCACATCCACCTCCCCAATACAATGAATCCCACATCTTTCGCCGCCCTTACAAAGAAACCCGTCCAAATACCTAACCAGCGTAACGTATCGTAAAATAGTTGGATCAAATACCTGACTTGTACTATCCGTGACCATCGTGATATCCGGCGGGGGTTGATAGGCCCTGCTGGAGATCGGCGGTGCAAGGACCGCAAAGCCCGAGTGTGTTTGTTATCCCTTAGTTATTAATATCAAATGTTGTATCTGTCGTTCTCCTTCTAGGTGATAATCGCTACCACTGGTAACTCCGCCCGACACAGTAGGTTTACAATAAAGCGCGACACAGGGAGTACGAAAAAAGGAGAGCATTCACGCACCGGCACACAGCACACACAGCGCGGTGTGTCAGAGAAGGTGGCGAGAGGGGACGAGAGGCAGGAGCCGCCCCGTGCTGTGTGCAAACGTGCTGCAGGTTCCACTCGCTCGTTCGCTCGCTACGAGGATATTGGGAAGGGTGGGTTAGTGGCAAAGCCGCGCAGACTCGGCAGCCGCAACGATTACACGTAACACAGAAGGAGTGGTGGTTCGAGCTTTAAAGCTTCGCCACCGTGCACCGTCGTCACCACGATCATACCCCTCGCACACACTTTTTTGTTTGCTTTTACGTTATACCGGAAAACAAGAGCTAACACTTATTCAACAATATTTATTATTTTTATAAGAGCGACTAGGTAAGAAAAAATTTATCCCGGTTTTTGGCATTTCGTGTCTCTCCTGCATACCCGACGGCGTACACTGGTAAGGTTGCTTTGCGAGAAAGGCGAAAGAAGGCACCGGCCGCGATATTACTTCCGCCGAAACGTTACTGGCACAGAGCGCGCGCGCGTGTCGTTTCTTTCGTGTCGTGGCGCTGCTACAGTCGATGCTCCCTTAAAAGACACTGATTTTGCGTTCTTCCCCCTCTCCTAGACGTTTTCTGCGGGAGGGGTATTGCACCCCTATTTCTCTGACTCTTCTATACTTGGTGTGGTTATATACGGAGGAAATGGATCAGTTGGATCAACCAAGGCTTTTGGTTATAAATGCGCTAACCAAATTATTGGTTACATCAACTAGATTAACTTGGATGGTCAACGTACAACTTGGTTGGATTGTTTGAAAATTGTGGATGAAAATTAATATGAAGTATTGGAAGTTTTTTTGCGGGTACGCGTATATTAATTTGAATATAGAAATATATATTGGTATATAAAAAAATTTTGTTAAAATTAAAGTACTACACTAAAAACTTCATAAAAGTTGTGATTATAAATTCATTGTGTTTATAATATAATTATTGAAATTCTACAACATATGTGTATATTGAATAAAATTTAATATACCGTATTTGCAAAAGAACTGCCAATACATATATTAATTTTCAAAATATTTTCAACAATGTGGTCACCGAATAACTTGGTTGGTCTAACCAATAACTTGCTTGGCGCTTGTATAACTAAGCGCCTTGGTCCTACTTTTTTTGCCTTTTTCGCGGGTACGAATTAAATAGGGACATTTTGTAAAGTCCGAAAAATTCGTAGTAGCCCGTCTAACTGTGAGTGACGACTATACATTTTTAGCCCATGCAGCTATTTCAATATTTGTCATTTGTCCAATTATTGCATTGTTGAAATTACAGTTTTAACGTATAATCGTAAATGATTAAGCCTTGTATATGTTTTGTAATGATTGCGGTTAAAAGTTAACATAACGACTTATTGAATGGTGAAAATATTAATGTGACTATAAATGTAGTTGTATGTACCGACAATTAATAGTTGTTGATTATAGATGTCAGAATCAAGGCCGTTAACAGTGACAACTATAAATTATATCCATGCGACTATTTTATAATTAGCTTTCGTTTAAAAGTTCGATTTATAAGCCAACTTCAAAAGTTTGGTTTATAAATCAACTTTTATCTTAATCGAAAACCGGTGAATACATTTCAAGTTATTAACATAACGCAAACAAATTTCTTACTGTCCGGCTGAAACTTAGGAGTGATGCGAACTTTGTGCTATTGGATTTGCGTAAAATCGGTAGAGCAGTTCACATTTCTAGGAGATTATGAAACTTCCGGAACCTTCACGTTGTTGCATTGACTTTTGCATAAATCGATTGAGCGAGCACAAATTAGCTCGTAAATCAAACAATGTTCAGTGATCATGCCACATCATTTTTTAGAAATATTTATAACGGACTCAAGTAGCTAAGTATTTAAAGTCATTATACGGATGGTTAAACAAGATATATTGTGTTGGTTCAAAAAAGGATTTATCTAAAAATAGAGTTAATTCAATTATATAAAAAATTAATTATACAAATTAATTCAATTCAGTATACAAATTAATTCAATTCATTATACAAATTAATTCAATTCAGTTCAATTCAATTATACAAAAATCATTATATAAAAAAAGTTTTAAAAAATCGGGTTCGTTATTGTTTAGACTTCACCGAATTTCAATGCGATGAAATATAATCCTAACGAGATATTAGAATTTTTCAATTTTCGAAATTAAAACGGCTTTATCTTGGGTCAGCTTCATCGTACTTATAGTAGAAATGTGTAAAAGTTTATGACCTATGACAAAAAAATTGTGCAAATTTATATGGGATATTATAGCTAAAATTAACTAAAATTTTCCAAAACAACTATCAATAATGTTTTTTTCTACCGAAAGTACCGCTACTTTTTAGCCTAATGAATTGTTTCAAGTTCTGTACATAAATATTGAATTTTTGAAATTTTTTTGAAACGGAATTCGAAGTGTCCGATCATTTTGAACGCCAAATCATTTTTGAAAAAATCTTTTTTTGCGAAATCAATAACGAATGTTAAAAACAATTTTTGTAATGCCTAAAGTATTCTAATTTGATGATGATAAAATGGTTATTTTTCAATGATTTTACTGTGTGTTCGCAAAAAAAAAGATTTAAAAAAATCATTTGGCCTTCAAAATGGCTAGAAACTCCGAATCCCATTCCAAAAAAAATCTTACAAATTCTTTATTTATATACAGAACTTAAGAAAATTAATTCAGCTGAAAAACAGTACCTTCAATGATAAAAAAAAATATTGATAATATTTTTGGAAAATGTGAGTTCATTCGAGTCAAAATCTCCCATATAAATCCGTATTTTTTTGTTAAAAAGGCCACAAAACTTCGCACATTTCCATTGTTTACAAATACATGTACAATGAAACATTATAAAAATAAAGCCGTTTAAATAAAAAAATTAAAAATTCTAAGATCACATTCCTACTTCATCTTATAAAAAATTGGTGAAACTTTCACGATGAACAAAATCCGATCTAATGGAATTATTTGAAAAAAAAAAAAAATTTGGTGGCTTAATTTCGATCCCTCACATTTCTCTCAGTGTATATAGCACCAGTCTCTATTTTATGGAGAGTTGACTGTATGAAAAAGGGTGGGTGACAGTGGTGGTGGCTGGATTCGAGTATAAGAAGGGGTGGGCGATGGTGGAGGTGGTGGTTGGATGGATGCGACTGCGTTACCATCCAGTTCGATCAATAACATACTGGAGAGGCGAGCGCGCGGGTCTCCAGGCCGAAGCTGAAGGAAACATCGTATAGGCGCGCTAACCGCGATCGTCGACGACGACGAGCAAAGTCGTAAGCTCGCTCGCCACCCTACAGCGAAGTTGGTTTCATATCCGAACGTTATCACTAGTATAGTGCCTTCAGATATATCCCCACTCGGTGTTCCCTCTCGGTAGCGCGCTGACCTTGTACCCCACGGTCGTTTCTTCGTGTACGAGCTGGCACACACCCTTAATTGCCATCCCGAGCGAGAGGGGGTCACATACGTGGTGCTCTAACTCGGAAAAACATGATATAGCCTTAACCTTTTTTTCCGCCCTGTTCCCTCCCTTCCGACGTAAGAGAATCTTCGGTCAACCGTTACGTTATTACTCATTCTCGCGCGGCGTAAACCTCGATCGGACTTTTTTTGCCCCAACGATTATCTAGTTGGTAATCGGTTATTCGCGAACTTCGGCATCTTTCTGTTTTATGCGACAACGGCAATAACTCAGACAGAAATACAATTTTTAACAAATGCCTTAACACAGGATTTGTTTTGCATATAGACGCTCATTGGTTTAAGAGAAATATAGAAATTTGTGAGCGCTCGGCTTTATTCCGCACTTAAAAAAATGTACTCATAATTTAATATATATGCACTGAAAGTTTTTATTCATAAACTGGTATATTGAATTTACTATACAAGTGCGATGTTAAATTTATTTTTTGTACAGTAATTTTGGTAATTTACTTTAATTCGGCTGCAAAAGTAATTTCATCTTTTTTATTTACTCTAATTTTATTGCAGAATTGTCTTTATTTTATATCGCAATTGTACATTAAATTTTATTCACGAGCTTATGAACAATAATTTGAAATATCGAAGTAAAAGAGTTGTCTATTTTGTTGGAACGGAAGAATTTACCAATTTGTTGAAATAAAAGAATTTTTTATTTTGTTGAAATGGAAGAATTTTTTATTTTGTTAAAATGGAAGAACTTTTCATTTTGTTAAAATGAAAAAACATTTTCATTTTGTTAAAATGAAAGAATTTTTTATTATATTGAAATAGAAGAATTTTTTTTTCGAGCCATATCGTTGATACTTTCCTTTTAGCGCTAAAACTCGCCATATATTCTATATTAAAATCGATTTGTAACTTTTTTTCTGTTTCCAATGCAATTTTTATTCCGAGGATTAAATGAGCTGTGAACTTGAAATCAGCGACCTTGGAAACCCACAGGTAGCATTTTTCAAATAAAAATCTACGTGTATGATGTTGCATGATTGGATAAGATGTCCGTGCCATTCTGAATTGTCGGCTAAATAATATGCTGATCTTCGAGTCGAGTTTCAAAGCAGAAGCCTTTGATGGTCCATGCAAATCATTCGACCCGCTTAGCATTACATTACACGTTACGCTGATTGCATTACAAACGAGTGTATGTCAAATGGTGGAATTAATAAAACAAACACCTCACGAGTGAACACTCAGTAATAAAAATTTATGACCAATATGTACTTCTCATGCCGAATCTAATGAGAGTGGCCGCGCACATCCTTACATATATAAATGTCATAAATGTTATTTTAACTGTTATTACTCATGTATAAGTGTAATTACTGAATCACCGAAACTGAGCTTTAAATTTATATCGTCATTAAATACGTTAAATAATTTTAAAAACCGTACATTAAATAATTGATATGCACTACTTGTTTTTTCGAAGATTATATTTTTTGTTTTTGTCACAAAATATTAATTTATTTATAGTGACGATAGCACAAATTAACCATTTCGTTGCTGAATAGGAGATTGTAAGATTAGATTTATCTCCGTGTAACTTGTGTTTATTGGCAACGCGTTCAGAAATTATTGGTAATTTTCTGTATTTAAATATACATTCGGAACTATCATGATTATATGCTAATTAGATAATGATTAAGATTCAACAATCAAGCACAACTCGTTTTTATATTATTATTTTTAACTGGTGATCATTATTATTATTAAACTTCATTATAATGACAGCCATCAAGCTGAGAGTGCCTCGCATCCGCTGATTTTGAAGTCATTTGTAAAAAAATTGTATCACATATATCTAAAAAAAATGGGAAGATGATAAAACGGAACTCGTACCTTTCTTACGTATGGTATACCTGAACAGGTGAAATCTAGCTTACAATTATTCTCACTAAATGCGTATATCCACTTCGCACGAACCAACTTACTATTTATCGGAAAATATGCAACAAGCAATGGAGCAATGCAACGAAATGCAAAGTGCGGTGTAAAACGCAGACCTCTCAAGGAAGCTCATTTAAAAATTGTAGGTCATCGATTGACTAATTGTTAGTTCATGCAGAATCGAATAAGGTCGGTATGTGTTGACAGACCCTTTTCTGTGTAAATGAATTTTGAAATACCTTATTCATTTTATATGGGTTATACCTTATCTGCTGCGTTCACTTTCGATCGCTGCATTTATTGGATTATTCATATACATTATACTTGCGTACAATATCCTGCAAGATATAATTGTACAAAAAAAAACTTGGACACTTTAAAAATCGGACTTTATTATCTGTTTACTTTTTTTAGATAATTTAATTATTATCATTATTGTTAAATGTCACTGTAAAAATGGTAATCCAATAACCAGGGCCCTGCATCTGCTGATCTTGAAAACTTTTGTAATTAAAAAAAATTACATCTCGCCCTTTCTATATAAAAAACGATAAATTGCAAGGGTGGTAAAACAGAGTTCGTACCTTACCTACATCTAGCAACCCTCAACAGGTAAAATTTATCTTACGATAATTTCCTCTTACATACAACCAAATTACTTTTTTAAAAGAATAGAACAAACGTTAAAACATAGCTCACTCAAAAACGTCGGCCATCGATTGACCAATTGTTAGTTCATGCATAATCGGATAATGTAAGGGTATATTGACAGACCCTGCGTTATATGAACAAGTGTTATATTATTCCAAAAGTGAAACTGAACCATTCGAATATTTTATAAAAAAAATGTTAAACTTATATTATACACCTAATTTGCTACGGTCTCTTCGAATCATTGCACTTCATGTTTCATATTGCGACATAAAATATTTTGTGAAAATGAATTGTCCAAAACCGTCTTTTGAAATTATTATAATTTTATTTATTATCATTGGGCCATTCAAAGACAGCTTGTTTTTCTTTAGATGATCAATCGATTTTTATTATCAGGATTAAATTACAACACAATTATTGACAATGAAACAATCTTGTGCGTTCATATATTTTAAGACCTTTCGTACAAATTTCAATTACTTCCCACTCTTTTTACAAAGAAAATATGAGAATATATGATTATCAATTTTCGCTTCGTCATCAAGGAAGCTTTGCAAAAAGTGAAAAATTATGAGGAAGCAATATGGAAGGTTCCACTTTGCGTTCTCTTTTGGAAGAAATAAATATAAGATTGATGGCCGGCGAAAATGTAGTCGTTAAGAAATAATACCAAAAAATCCAAATTCCTATGTAATCCAAACCTTTCTATCAATTTCCACTAAATTATGGACTTGGCATCACCCAATATTATTCCGTTTACGTACAAATATTAGTTTCGCTATTTTATGTTTTGCACAAATAAATACAATAACATACATTTTTCAAAAATCCTAAAGCCCTATAAAATCTGTACCGCTTTTTCAATTTCAGAAAAATTCCATACCACACAAATTTAATGTCTCTACACTCATGAAAATCTATTTAGCGAAATATCTTAAATTTTACGAAAATTATAACAAGCCCGCCTTTTTTTCACAAAGTACAGAAATTTATAAAATTTCAATTTCTTAATATTTTGTAAAAACAAATTGCAACAATTATAGACGAGCAGCTTTTGTACTTGTGTATCTGAGTTGAGAAAAAAAAACAAAATTAAGTCCCCTACGAATATCCCGAAAGGTATTTCCTAAAATAAAAACAAAGCTTTCCTACAAGGAAGCAAAACGAATTAAGCATGCGCGATGGTAAAGCAGAGCTCGTACGTTACCTACATCTATCAACCTCAGCAGGTAAAATCTACCTTACGATGCCCACAATCCCTACTCGCTCATCCTTCAAAACAAACTATCATTTATTTAAAAATCTCCATCACAGTGATGCAGTAACGAATTTTTATCCCCAAAATAGATTGCAGCTTCCCCAGCAGAGGGAACGCCAATAATAAACTAACGTGTATGTATATAAATATACACATACTACAAGGTGTGCGCTTTCGACGCTGAGCGTTGCATCGAAAGGGATCGAGTTCTCGCGAACGTCACTTCATCATTCGTTAGACACTACCAAACAATAATTTAAAACAAACTTACACCACACAATTAATAAGTTACACAACAAATTATTTATATTATTATCAAGCAAAATAAATCGCGTACGTGTGCAATGATATTTCGTTAAAAAATACGAATTATCTGCAGTTACGTAATGAAAATGGAGCTTTCGAATTAAATCTGGATAGCAAAAGCGATCGGGTATAAGTGTATATTGACATAAGGCGAATAACCGTGTTAGCTTGACGTCGATATGTGTCGATTCAAAATCCGACTAAGTTTATCCTTCAGGCGTGACTGTTAAATTTGTCTCAACAGTAAAAACCGCAGTGCAACAGTCAGGTGTACACTCGTGATAAAAAATATAATATGTAAATGTTTGATACTTATGTGTATAAATTATAATGTAGTATGTCATGATTTTTTTGTATTTACCTCGAGCGTTATGATCGGCGGAAATGCGGCCTCTGTCGTCATTACTAAATATTATACTGGAATACCGTTTGATAGCTTCTATGCATATACGTGTGACGCTACCGCTCGACGCTCAAGACGCGGGTCCACGTTTATTTTTAGAATTATATATTATATTGCAACGCTCCCTCCTCGTCGGCGTTTCTATCGTTCCGAGGAATATCAATTATTTTGAAAAGGGTGCTTTCCCGCCGCCAGCGTACTTCGAGGGAAATATATAATTGAATCGACGAAAATTTGCAAAACAAATATTTATTTGAACAAATTATATATTTAATTGATCATTGAGTTTAATGGAAGCCAAATTTAATTGACCCAGCGAAAAATCAAATCTTTTTGTCTAAATAATGTGACGGTTCACTGTGACTATCTAATGAAAAACGTCAGACGATATACTTATTCATATTATATCGAATTATATGATCAATCCTACCAACTAAACTTATGATTGAATCAAATCAACATTTGTTTTAGTGTGAACAATATTTAATTGCTTTAATTACGTGGGTTTCCAAATGAAACATATACCGCATTTTTTTTTTTTGCGACTATATAAAGAATTCTCTGTCAATTCAGCCACTTTTTTCGACCGTCTCCGATCTGCTCCATAATTGGTATCATAAAAGTACCAGTAAAGGGCACTCTATGTGGATTTTCCCAGATTTTTTAAAACGGTATTTTAGAAAATGCATTTTTTTCAAATGCAAATATTTCAGAAACTTGAAGTTACTAAAAAAACTGTCTCTACCATAAGAGTTTTCATTTTTTGTTAGCTTCCGAGCAGTATATTTTAAAAAATTTCCACGTTCCGGTGAGAATGATTTTTCACCGAAAAACGAAGGAACTATTTGTTTATAATAAAACGGATACATTATTTGTAATAAAACTACAGAGTATTTCTGCATGACTGTTGATATCTCACAAAAATCGTCAGGGTGGCACCGATTGACGTTCTGCAATGATATAAAAAAATGTATTTGTGTAAAAGTTCCGAAAAACGAGGAAATCATTTAAAAAATTTGAAAACAGTTTTTTTTGTCTATGAAAATTATAGAGTATTCCTGCATGTCTGTCGATATAGCAGAAAAATAATCAGAGGGGCATCGGATCCATCTATGGAAACAGTTTGTACATATATAGATTTAACGGAATGATTTTGTTCGTTCAAATATATATTTTAAATACAAACAATTATTCATTTATTCGACTCAACGTAACATATAATTGCTTCGATTGTACTGATTCTTTTGACTTAAGAAATTCGGCTGTCTTTATATAATTGATTCAACGAAATATATCGGTGCTTAAACCATATGTATAGTTGCTTCAAATACCAAGCTACTTGATTTAATTATATATGTTTTAAATAAATGATTTAGTGCATTCAACGGTTCTATTTTTCTCAGTGTACAACTACATTTTGTTCTTTCATACGGGCGAAAAATGGATTATTGTATAAATTGTTTCCTCCTTTTTGGTAAGAAGGAGAATTCCCTGTTTCTCAGCTTCGAAAACGATGGCCAATCGGACACCAAAAAGCTATGGTTTTTGGGGGTGCGTATTGACCGAACAGTCATTAATCGAATACAGAGGATTCTTTTTTGCGGAGCCTCAAAATTTATTTTCTGAATGTACCGATTGGACATCGCTGCCAAAGGTGGGAAATATAATTTTAAAATTAGTCCATTTTTTTTACCCAAAATTCGGAACACTTCCATTTGATTAGAACTGACTCTGCCTATACACGGAAAAGAGGCTCTGATACTTTTTACTATACATCTAGCAAACAGTATCGTAAATTTCTGGTACAAGGGAGCCACGACGCCAGCTATCAAAAAGTACGAAAATTATGTACATTTTTACCACAAAATATGGTTAAAAATGCAATGGGGCAATGGCTTCCCAATATCAGGCACGTTTGATAATTTCTACTACACCATCTCGTAATTTTTATCAGATCCGCGTATCTTCCTGGCTGTACATCAGCCAATATTTAAAAAAAGTTCAACATACCCATTTGTTTGCTGGTTGTAACCATAATTAAATATAATACGGCTAAAATAGTATATTACGATACGAGTGCGAGAAACTTTTTCTGACGAGTGTGAGTTTGCAGCACGAGCCTTCGTTTGCAAACTCACACTCGTCAGAAAAAGTTTCTCGCACGAGTTTCGTATACAATTTTATTTCACTAGTGTGAGGAAAAAGCACTTCTCGCATGGAGCTGCATAAAAAATATTATGTACGCATACACAATAAAGACGACGTAGTCATTGCGTTCCTTTAACTGCTTCTGTTGTTTGTTATATTACATGCCATAACACGGGAAATTATAAAGGTATTAATGTAAATTAATGTTTGCGGTATGAAACCTTTTAAATATATGATTTCATTTTACGTGGTGCGAGATAAGTAGTTTATTCGCACGCCCTACTTGCCCAGAACTTATTTTTCGCACCTTGCAAAATAAAGTTTTATACGATATTCGTGTGAAAAATTTCAAGAAGTTAAAAAAAGTTTTTTTTCGCCCACGCATTAAAATCCACTGATACTTTAAATATACAGCTGTTAAATAACAATGCCGAAGTTTTCAATATTATGAATAAGCTTACGCTTATTATATTTGTAACAGATCTTGCCTGAAAGACAATAAATATTTCTCTTTCACGTCATTCCCAGCTAACACAGGTCCGTATCTCTGATATGATATTTATGTACAGGAAGTTACCCGAACATTTATATAGAATTACGTAACATTTATGTAATAAGTAAGATTATTACGTCTCAATTTAATAAAATCGCAATAACGATTGTTACCATTTTTTGTTACAGAAATAATATATATAGTCTGTATTGTTACGAACAAGCGAAATAACAACATATATCTTTTACGTTGGGACGGATATCATTTTAGTTACAAAGCATATAATATTTATTATGTGCCCGGATGCGATCCCTCATACTTCCGGACGATATGACGTCGTAGACTGAACAGTCATTTGTCTCTATCATCTTTAAGTCGATCACCTATATTCATTTGTCAAATGTCGTACCGTGTGATCTTGCACATCTGAATTTCCAATATTCGTTACAATACATTATTCAAACAGATTTTTGTGTCACAAGTAGATACTATTGTTGTTAAAACAAAACATCATACTTATAGATACGTTATACAACATTACGTTTTTTTACAATTTGAAATTTATGTATCTGTTACATTCTCTGTATATCAACTAGGTCGTTATTCCTAAAACTACTTATAAGATCTTTTGCCTACAATTACTACCGTATTTTGTATATTTCACGCGTCTTGTTTATTCACACGCTCCGTGTTCGCAGAACCCGCTTTTTGCACCTTGCACTGTAAAAACTATTTGGGAAGTTCATATACTGTATAGTTATTTTCATTTATACTAAGTCCGCATAATGTATTGTCACTAAGCCCGTGTACGAAGTTCAATTTAATGTACGTGTGCGAAGTTAAAATTAATCTATATTAAAAACGCAATTTTATAAACAAATTTAGTAGAATTGTAGATCATTTTAACGTTAGCTCATTTTTAAAACGCGACGTGTATGGTGTAATTAGCTGACTGTACGAATATTAATACGACTTTCATAACGAATTGAGAAGAATGATACATTAGTTGTACGTTATTACTTGTATAGTGAATTTTCGATACCCGTTTCTGTAAACGAGCTTTCTATACTGTGTCGTAATTTTACCCAATTTTTTTTAACAGTATGTGAAAAAAATTTTTGCTCGGTACTCGTGCGATTGCAACACTTATTAGATAAAGTTTTTCCGCCCTCATATCGAGATGTACTACAGTATTTGCAGGGTCGTTGCAGTGATGACTGTAATGACATAGAAAAACACAGAAAAAAGGCTGCACATTGGTGTAAAAGTTCCTATGCCAGCTAATCCATAAGCCGTTATCGCCAACTCCTATCACATGTTATTGAGTACCCTATCGATTACTTTATATACCCTCCAGAAATAAACGCAGTGCCCAGCAAAAGGTTTTCGAGTTTATGCGAATAAGACGTGAAAAAGCTCAAGAGTTCCTCCACAGTTGAATCTGCATCGTAACAAAAAAAAAAACAATATTCCAAAACTCATACGTTCAAATCTGGCGAAAAAAAATCTGCAACTCACTACTCAATTTCAGCAACAATATACATATATCTAAAACAATGTATGCGATATCTACTCATTGATTTGGTGAAGACTTTTAGTTTTTTGTACAAAATTCGTAAAACTTTTTACGTAAAGGTACAGGCTTCCTACAACGTAAAAGCACTGAGTTGCATTGAGTCAAATGAAATTGTAGTTCTTAAATATTTTTGCGTAGCAAGTTGTCATTTCGGCATACATTGTCAGTTCATTTTTTAGTATAAAGTTGTAGCATAGTGTCAGTGAAAGGAGTCGTACATTTTTTCCCGCCAGGAAATAACCCTCAACACGTTTGCTGTTCCTTTGTCGTCTATAAAAAGACCCTCATAATACCTTTATCTTTTTATATTTGCGTCATTGCCATAGTTCAATTTATATAAAATGTAGAAACTGTTAGCTTTTAAAGTATATGTTGCATAAACTGTCGGCGTAACTTATATATTCCCATATATTTAACGTTTAAAAGTAATATTTTGTATGTATTCATTTACCTGACGTAAATATTCGCCCGAGACCTAATTAATTTCATCGTAGGGTCAACCTGCGCAAGAACCGCGCGCTCAGGAAGAGACACGTGTAAAATAGCCGCCGAAGGGACCTTCGCGAAGTAATTCCGCAGTCGAGGCAGTTGGCAACACTGTTGGTGTTTCTGATTCTGGCGGTTCGCTCGCGGCTCGTCAGAGAGGAAAGTCGCGCTTTGAATCATTCGAAAAAGAAAGATCACACACGAGTTTCCTGCTAGGCCTTGTCTACAGAATGTCATAGGTATCGTTTCCTTTGTCACATCGTAAGTTCCACGAGGTATTATTCTGTAGTTTTGGACTTTGGGTCTCGAATTGTGCCGTTGAATATTCTTGAAATTAGGATCCACCGACAACGAACTGTCATTGGTTAATTTTCGAGGGAGAAAATTCGGTAATATTGAGAATATACTCAGGCATTCTCTGTTATAACGTCGGCGTTTTGTTTGTACACAAAGGACAAACGTGACAGTCGCCGGACTACGCAGTGCGAACTTATATCGCGAATATGATAACCGGGCTAGTTTGAACCACTCTTAACGACAATCGTCGCGGTCACTGCGATATGATTCATTGAGATTGCAGCTTCGAGTATGCAATCGTTACAAACAACTAAAATACGTAGATATTGCCGAAAGGCGCGGAGTGTGTCACGAGCAACAGGTTTATTGTGATTATACATCTCTGATAAGAAAACCGTTAATTTGTAGCGCTGATTGGATTGACATTGTAATTGGATGGTTTAACGTTGGTCATGAATTGTTTTGAAAAAAATTGTTTTCTTAATATTATTATACGTTTTTAGCGGCTTTTTAAGAGGTTAGTGTTATACAAAAGTGACGTGTCTTTATGTGGTCATAAAGCACGTCGATCCATTTTTTCGCGTCGTTGTTGTGCCATTTTTTCCGATATTCTGCAAATAAAATTGATTGGATTGGAACAAATGTGGATCAAATGGCTGAGAGTTCAGATTTTTTTCATTGTCTAATTGTGACAGTGTTGCCATTTTCTTAATTAGGATATTTTTTTTTCTCACTTACAAAATTTAATATTTTGTTTAATTGCAGGTTTTTGTTGTTGTTTTATTGATTTGAGATTTCTATGGGATTTTTTTTTGTGAATATGATTTTTTATGACTTATATGTGGCCATCAGTTCATTTGCTTCATTTACTTGTACTTCTAAAATAAATTTTTCACTTCCCTCTTTTGTTTAAGCCTTTTTTTTTTGTTTTGTAGATATCTATTTATTTGATTGTGGACAGTTCCTTGTTTAGTCTTGATGTTTATTTAGGAACAAAAATTGCTTGTGTTAATGAAACAATTATTAAACATTCCTTATGTTTATCTATTTTTTGCCCTGTTTTTTTTTACATAGCTGATGGTGCATATATTTGAATTTTTTGTTAACTATCAGATTTTGATGATCAATCTGATAATTCATTAGCATAGATTTATTGTATATATCTAACTTAACTTTTTATTTCAGTTTTTCTTTTCCTCTTAGCAAACTAGAGACTTTTACTGGATATTGCACATTTCTACTTCACTTAATAGCAGTTTCATATTCGTTTTCCAGATAGATTACAGACACTGGCTCATTAATCCAAAATTTAATAGGTATGGATATTGAAATGATATCTGAAATTGTGAAGGTTTGATATCTGGCTATCTGAGTTATTGTGAAATTGTTTCAGAATCTTTGGGAATTGTCATCATGGCTACTGCTACGACCTTACAGTCTACTCGGCCAACGGCAAACCATAGGATATTCAGTATCTTGCAGGGATCTATAAAGATTTCTCAGGTTCGGCAAGGCAAAAGTAGCTGTTGTTTATAAATTGTTTATTGTACTGATACAAAATGTTTTCAGGACCTCAGAGAAATTTTAGAGTCTGCGGCTGAAGCTTTCAATGGAAAGTCCTATAAAACAGCAGCAAAATATTGGCATGCAGCCCTGGATTCATGGACTGCAACGGATGACAAGGTACCTCTGAAAAAAAAAATGGTTTTCATATTAAATTCTGCTGTTTCATAGCGTGTAATTCTATATTTATTTATTTAGTTGAACTATATTTACAACTCTGCTTTATCTATGATTATCACAGCAAATATTGCATGAAATCAAATACAATTGGTTTTTTAAAACACACAAAGCTAAATTAATCAGAAAAACATAATTACCCAGATATACAAAGTTCAGGAATGGCACGTTACAATTGATTTATCATGCCAATTATGACCAAAAAATTATAGAATATAATATCTGAATATCAGAAGTAGTTTTCATCCGGTGAAATTACTCTTTAAATGATTGTGAAAAATTGTGGACATTAATTGTAAATGTGAAGGCTAATATGAGGCATTTTGCTTGTAGTATAAGTTTGTCAATACATTTAAAAACTTTCTTAAAATCTTTTATTTCAGCGTCAGAATCAGCTAGTAGTTCTGACAAAGTATATGTTGTGTATATGCTGGCTTGAATCTACAGATGCTAAAGATTTGTTGGATTCATTGAGAACCCTAAAGGAGCTAGAAAAAAGCTATGGCTATGAATATCCAATGTTGTACTATGCCATAGGAAAAGCATATTTTAAGTTATATCGGTAATTATTGGATTTAAAGTATTTTCTCATTTTGCATGCTAGCTTTGAGAAGAATTTAAAGAGGATTGATTCATAGACTGCTTTGAAGATTCATTAAAGGCTTCGCTAAAGTATGCTTTAATGTTTGGTGTGAAATACATGCAGAGAGTCAGCTTATATCGTCTAAAAGGTATTTTCTGACTAAATTTAATATCAAATAGATAGATTAAATATAGTAATTCATTTATATACACTACCACTTTTTCACATACATTTTTTAAAACATCGTATATTTTTTTGCGTTCACTCACATATAGTTCACATTGAACAAAAATTCGGTTCTTATCGCTTGAACATACTTAATTTTTCGGTTGTCTTTGTCAAAAACTTCGGCCATGTTTTGATGTTCATATTTTCATTAATCTTTGAGTTGTTTATAAAAAAAATTATATCCTTTTTGAAAACCGACGGCTATGCTTCTTTGCGCGTGTTGCATCGTAACATTTTTTTTCGCCCATTTCCGGAACTCCGGATGAGAATCAAAATATTTACAACATTTTATTGTATAGTTCTTTTTTCTAATGCTTTAATTAACCGATGACTCAGCATTAAGGACCTCAAATCTCTGTCAGTTGTTTCTATGATGTATTCCGATGTCAAAGAGTCAAGATTAATTGAAACACGCACATACCTGGGAAATGTAGTGATTTTCACCTGAACAGCTTATTGTTTGAATTACGATTGAAAATAATAACCGAATTTATGACTAAAACATGAAAAAAAAATCCTATCGAATTAATCCATTTGACGCACCAGTTGTTCTTAAAATATTCGAATTTTTGGCCCAATAAAAACTGCTAACTTTGTTCACAGTTTTAACGATGCAGATGAGATACTTAAAAAGGGGTTTTCCGTCTTAAACGGTGATATGCATGCGAACGAGTTTAATATACCTGCTACCAATATTATTATTCCCGAATCTTCGAGAGAAAAACTTGTGGTACGTGTTTTAAAATGTTTTTCCATACATTTAATTAGCCTGAGAGAATTTGAAAATCTTTGTTTTCTTCATCTCGTATTCTCATTCATAAATTTTGTGTCATGAAATGTCTTTGCAGGAACTTCAATAAGTAAACAAATATGAAAATGCAAATTATACTCAGTAATTTAGAGTTCGTCTCAACTCGTCTACTTTCATCTTCACTGACTTCTGGAAGCGTGCAAAAATTTCATACCAAAATAAAGTATATAATGTTATATATTGTATAAAATTCTCATACTGCTAAGTAGTTCTGTAATTAACACAATATAAACTCAGTAAAAATTAATATTTTTCGTTAGAATTACAGATATTTTTAAAACATTTGTTGGCCAATGAAGGTCAATTTTTTTAAATCTTTGAATGATAATTCTCGACATTGTTCTCTACATATTTGTACATTTCTAGAATTTTTGTGCAGAAAAGTTATATTAATTGTGCGAATTATGATAAATTATCAGAAAATACCGATTGATTGTGAATAATGTAAAATTGTTTGTTGAACCGTTGAACTTTCCGGAATTTCCATTTCATGACAACAAACAAGTGCTTAGGTTTGACAGAAAGAGCATAGTCAACGTAGAATTAGTCTCATGATTATATACATATTAGAATCTCTTATGTTTGACTTTTACGAATTAGGCTGCCCTTGTAACTTTGACCGAACAATGCTCCAGCTGGCACCGTCCAGACGCAGTATGTTGTATGTCCGATTGTTCGAGTCACAGCCACAACGAGGGAGTAGATAAGCATATATTTTTCGGGTGATTTTCACGTCATTTAATTAATTATTTTTCATTAGAAAAAAAATGTACAAAGTTTTTTTAATCGTCCTAAATCAATTTACAGGAGTCCTACATTTAACGGAATGGTACAAGTTAGTTGCAATAATCCCAATGTATGTATTATGAAATTTCACATAGCGTGTTGGAAAGCAAAGAAGGAGCAATTATGTTCATTGGGAAAGATGTCTGATAAGGTGAATCTTTAGCGATTTTTTAATACTTGAGCTTCGAAAGAATTTTTTTACGATTTTTCTCTTATCACAGGAAGTATTAAATTGCGAGTGTTTCACTCCAAATTGCGAGAATGAAGGTGTACGTAGTACCATTAAGAAAATTGAGATTTATGACGAAAATGCTGAATCTAAGGCTGTGATCGAGACGCGCTCCGAAGATGCCGTGTGGCACGCTAAACCAAATGTACCGTCGAAAGGAGCAATCCGAAAACAGGTAAAATACAAATTTCGTGAAGAAAAATCTCGGGTGAATCTTCTAAAATGACAATTGATGGATAATTCAACTTCCATCAAACTACGCCAATCCATAAACATATCAAATTTGAAAAAAGTATTCTAATTAATTCAAAAATCTATGAGTTTTGAAAGTTTGAAAATTCATTTTTTTTATCTCTCCATATTTTGAAATGTTTGATTACTAAAAATGTAACATCCATAAAACCTCAGATACAGTGTAACCTACTAATCGATTTACGTTCCTTTTTTTTTTTTTTTTTTTTTTATTGAAAATATTTTCATTTTTACAAAATTCAAATTGCCCCATATTTAGTCTGCAATGTTATTTTCTGTTTTCTTCGTCTTACTTTGTTAGCAACAACAGCCTCCGAAAGTTAAAGTTCCATCAGCGGAATGTCGATCGGCACCGTATGAGCGTCCGGTCCGGCCGCATTCGGTTCCACACAATGTTCCAGCGCATAACAACTCATTGACGCACCGAGTAAAAATTGAGGAAAACGAGGAGGACGATGATATACACGACGAACGGTGAGCTTGATAACTATTAATTACGGATCAACTATGATAAATATCAAGTTCCTTAAAAAAGAAAATGAGGACTTTTTATCCATTGATTAGATTGCTTAGAAAAAATTTTCATAGAATATAATTAAACAAATTTTCATCGAGCACCAGCATTATTAATGAAAAATATTTTTACGTGTGATTCAAATGGCTCAACTTCCGTGAAAAGATGTGAAATATGCATATGTGTAACGCAAATATGTTAAGAACATATTAATTATATAAGATTGATTATTATAACTATCACAAAAACCAATACATAAAAATTACAATTCTTATAACTATTACAAAAAACAGTGTATTTAAATTAAGGTTAATATGAATTTTACAAAAAAAAATTTATAAGAATCATGATAATTCGTAATAATTTCTAGGGCCCTAAAAGTGAGCATTGAAAAGCTTCAAGAACTTAGGGCAAATAACTTCGGAATGAATGCCGATTCAGTCGTGAGTATAACTCGGATTTGGATACAGAATTTGTGTACCTATCTCATTCGCTGGGGATGATCTAATTATAGGATTATATCATGCCGGTGTTTTCATCTTTTTTGTTTCACTTTGAACATTTTTTACAGTGGCGGCCAAATTTACCAATGTATGGTAACGAATTTCTATTGGCGACTGGGGAATTGACACCCGATCCAGATTTTGGGGACTCAGGCGCCGAGGAAGCAGACTTAAAGGCTTTTTTCTTTTCGTACGTATTTCCATGAATCCCCTTTTGCAACTTTGTGTCTGTAATGCACTGAAAGATATAATTGAAGGACCTGTTTTTTTTTATATATCAGGTACTTCTACGAATTCATATCTGCAAATGGTCCCATAAAACTCGGTGTTCTCGCCGAAAAATGGATAGACGCAAAGGGTATACACTTTAATAGTGACGCTGTACTCAAACACTATTTAGGTATTTTAACTGTGCAACACAGAAATTCGTTTTGATTTTTTCTAATGCCATTACCGGTAATTCTTTTTTTTTAAATATTTTCATAGATATTTCTGAGTTTTTGCTACAATCTGTTAAATTTGCCGTTGTTGGCGATTACATATGCGTCCCGGAGAAACTTCCTGAGGCTTATGAGTTAGCAAAAAACGATACTTGCGAGATTCTGCGATTTTTTATGATGAACGACATAGATCAACGCTCTAACAGCTCTTCCGTTGACGGTATGTCTAAACAGATTTGGTTCATTATAATTTGGCATTACATACTTTTTCATTTATTTTTGTACACACTGTCGAAGTTAAAAAGTTCATTTCTTTCGGTAAACCAAAATCGTACAGGAAATGATTTACACTTCGTTATTTGTAACAGTATTCAGATCGCATCCAGAATTTCATAGTACTTAATATGAAACTTGTAGAAATATCAATTAGTAAAACCTTAAATTAATTAAATACTGAAGTTCAAATGTTAATATTTGTCTATAAATAAGGCAATAAACTAAGTTTATAGAACATCTCACTTTATCATGTTGTAACAATACAAAAATCGTAACATCGCTATTATTTTTTAATTCTAGACGATGCAGCGTACGACGCTATTATAAATCCGGAAAACAACAACAACTCATTGTCGTATTCTTCAGTCTTAGACGGCGATAAAGTAATTGTCCAAGAATCTGGTGGTTTTTCGAACCCGCCACTGGATATCCATAAAAAAAAGCCTCCTACTCCCAAAACACCAAAAGCTGAATCATCATCTAAATTGAATAGCGATACTCAAGAAAAGGGTATAATTGCCGCACCCGAAATTACGCAGAAAAAGCCAACTCCTCCGAGTCAAATTCAAGCTGAGAAAAAGGTACTAGTCACGACACCTACAAGAACAACGGAAAAGCGGGCTAATTCACCAGATTGTCCAGCATCTGCACTCGCAGACAAAGAGTCCGAGCCTATCGTTAAAAAAGCAACAGAAAATACGGCTGAATTATTTATCGAAGCGATTAACATCAATCGCAAGCCTCAGGATAAGGAGCAGTTCGTACTTCCGCCATTGAAAACAAGTTTTTCTCTTGAAAAGCTCGCGGAACCGATTGAACATAAATTCAACTTTACGAAACAATTTAAATCAACCAATGACCTGCAGGCATCAGTCGCTTCCCTCGCCGGCAATCATTACGAGTTGGTAAGTACAATTCTGAATTTTTTAAATAAATTTTTCACCGCTCTTGCTGTTTGAATTTCTTTTATGCTCATTGTTATTCCCTGGCCTTTAGTGATTGAACCAGTGAAGTACATCGAAATGTTATCTGTTTTTGTCTAAAAATGAATTCCCGTAGCTTTTGGAATTTTCAGTTTTTGTTATATGCAAATTTACGGGAAAGGTTCGCTTTCACAAGTACAAATAACATTTTAAAAGTCCAGAAATTTGGTGAGACTGCGAACGACGAGAGTAAGTACTAAGAGATGATTTGACTTGGAAGAAATATGCGGGATGAATAAAAAAATTGCACTTAAGCATTTGCGTTGATAAGTATCAACGAAAACTATGGCATCGTAGTTTATATTTGACGAATGCGATTCGAAGGTCTTAAAGCTTTGTTCTAGGATCACGAACACTATTCTTAGTCGTTAGCGCATTTTCTTCAACGACTTTGAATTTCCCTCGAATATATTTTTTTAAATAAATCGTTCAAATCTTTGATTATATCAATCTTCGCTTTGCGATACAAAAATCATAAAAGAGTTAAGGTTCGTTAGTGAATAAAGGTTAGTCCCGCAACCGAGGAAAGAACTCGACTGTTAAAATTTAGGTAGTTCTATGATGAAAAGTCAAAGACAAAACAATTACTATTATTTTGTTATGAAATCATTTATGTGTGTCTATTGAACAATACGTCCAATTGAGAAACATTGAGGTGACATAAAAAGAACGTTAGAATTTGATTTTTATGTCGAATAATGAAATTCCGTGTAAAATAAACGACGACAAACTATGTTATAGCGCGTCAATTTACTAGTTTCTCAGGTCGTGCCAACTGCTGAATACTTAATTTATGGTATTATTTGTATTTAATTATTGGGTTTTCATGGCAATATTCTGTAATACAGTAATTTTTTTATTAACATTTTCGATGAAAAAATCGACACAATGTCGCAAAATCCAAGTACAGTTTTTAAATAGCCATTTTTCGGATTTGCGGAATCATGGTAACGACTCGGCAACGCCGCAAGGCTGATACTGTAGGCACGAGCCGACGGAGAAGGCGTACAATTCAAATTCTTAATTGGGACGACCTCGATAAAATATAAATATATAATATAAAATTGTCTTTAAGTTAATCGCAAAAAAAGAGCTCTTCAAATCCTTGGAAAGGCTAGGGAGGGAAAAAAAAACAAAATTGTAGAAGCTTAAGGTAATGTAAAACTGCTCGGTCGGTATCGAAAACTATAATCCGATTTTCTCCGCGCCGGTTGATCTTTTGATAAAAGATGAGAACGTTGCCCTCCGCCTAAGAATTCTGCAGGGCCACGTTCTCGGTTTTTATCCAAAAGATCAACGATGACGGAGAAATTCAGGATCTCAAGATTAGTTCTGTCTCTCTCGCACTCACTGAGCTTTCACATTACCTTAAGTCGAACAAGCACGTCCAAAACGAGGTGCACGGATGCTGATTGGTAAACATAGCCGCGATTCCCAAACGAATGAAATGTAATTTGTGTGACACAATTTTTTCTTTTAGCTGCTCTCTGTAAATTTAGGTTCTACATCTTTTCACAACCTAAACATACAGTAGAAGATACATATCTTCTCCGTAACTACACCAGCTATGAAAGTCCTTTTCTTGTACCGTGACAAGTTGTGCTTTTAGAGTGTACTGTGTACTTTTTCACACTCTACACTGGCTTGTAAAACAAAATTCATATTTTCTTCCTAGCTACGCTACTCTACGCTACGCTGATTTACAAGGCAGATTTTATATCTCTAGCCATTCTGCCTTTCAAAGTATTTCTTGCTTTATTACAAGCTGTATTGATTGTCAGGTATATTTCTCATTTTGTCACTAGCCACACTGATTTTCAAAGCATATTTTCTGTTCTATTACATATAGTGCTCACTTGTACTTGATCAAATCTGACACTTGTAACTTTTGCTTTGCAGCAAACAACATGTTTTTTGATTTTCCTTTTCAACTTAATTTGATTGCTCATCAGGAACATTATCAGCACTGTTTTTTAATTATACCGAAACAGGTTATCAGGGATAACCTATTCAGGCTATTATTGATTAGTCTATCAACCATTGGTCTCCATTCAATTAGAATAGCGGTTCTTTATAGTTTGTCACAGTTTTTACATGTAGAGATTTGGAATTTAAATTATTACCGCTCGCACATGTGCGGCGGTGTTGCTGCGTCGCCACTAGCGATTTGTGAGAAAAAGGTATTTCACACCTAAATGTGATCTTAAATTGTTGATTTCTGTAAAACTATACGGTAAATTGACTTCATCTTTAAGCGTATGCTTTTGTCACCCTGTCCCCTTGCCATTGGTATATTTTTTACGGTCATATTTTGCGATACATTATGAGAAAATACTTTTGAAATTGAATATTTAAAAAACGGGTCGTTGAATAGCCGTCGCTTTCGGTATAAAAAATAAAATTAGTACATTTCGCAAATGCCGTTCATCATCGAACTACCTTATTAATCATTCGAGTAGTTGATCAGGAATCAATCGGAATCAATTAATATTTCTAAGAACTTTCGAGTTATTTGAAACTTGGCAAATAAAATAACAGAGATAATCAAAACTTATTTGACTGCACTTTCGAAGTACTACTCATAATAACGGGAATATTTGATAGATTTTTTTCCAATGCCAACAATAGAATAGAATAGAATCTCAATAGAATGTACATGAAATACTTTTATATCGAAGCTTATATCACGCGGTATGTTTCGCAATACTTCGGAAATTAACGAAAAACCTCAGATCCAAAATGGAAAATCCTTCCTGCATGTTAATTGAAGTTGCAAACTTTTCAAAGATTTTTCAGCTATGCAAATATATTTATTCGAATTTACTAAGGTTGAATGATTAGCGAATAACGTTCGCAAATTTTACAATCGTCTAAGAAAGTTGAAAATTGGCTGGAGAAGCTTCTTAGCACATTTTTCGCAGCAAAAAGCTACCAGAGAATTTATTTTTATCTTGAGCTCACTTATCACATGAGCTCAACTCTCGTGACTATATTTTGTTGTATTCGTGTAAGCAGAAAGTCCTACTGGAAGCTCCATCCTAACGGAAATGATGACGCAGCCAGCGAATGTCTGCAGCAATGCACGCTTAATTTTTAGTTGTGTAAACGCGTATGTAGCATATGGTCAGGTTATGTTATCAGGAAAATCCGAGGAGCCGAGAGCACAAAATTCAAGTTTAAGTGTAATTAACTCAAACACAATACGGTAAATAGCGTACTGATTTTCGTATATTTTTTATTAAGTATTTCCTCATCAACCATATATTTTTTTTATATTCTTGAGTCTGCAGATTCTTCGCAAACTCTATAACCAATGCATTTTCTATAGAATAAGACAAATCGCGAATTTTTACTGCAATTATATGAAACCAGTGAAGTTTAGATTCGTTTTATTTATCATGATTGGTGCGGAAAAATTTACTATCGCAATAGAAAAACTAAACAAAAAGTAAAGTTACAGTGATTCATCTGCCACTCGTTCAAACGAATACTATTCAAATAATTTTTTTTATATAAAGAATGCATGTAGTCGCTGGAATTTACGTAATTTTATCTACACCTTGCAGTTGCAAAAATTATTTCGATGAGTTTTATTACTCGCTCAACACGAAAATGCAGAGAGTGATTCAATAGGCGATGATTACAGCTTTCCAATCAGAGATAAGAACGACTTGATAATTAATCGATATGAATACTCTTCTAAGAAATATTTTTTACCATTCTTCGAATTTAGTTTTCTTAATGAACTAGTTAATGTCAGAGAAGACAGGTCGGAATAATTTTATGCATGTATATTATCGCGTCTGAAATTATTAGACGCGATATGTATATATTTTTTCTAATCAGTAAATTTTATGCCTCTGGATCTCCACTCTGTTGAGAGTTAATTTGCATCGCGTAGTGTTTGCATCGGAAGCTCATGTGTATAACCTTTTTACCGAGATCAGAACGAGACAATATCACCACCTGTTACTTTCGATTTTATTGCAGTATAATTACTCCCATTTTCGAACGATACTCTGATGAATTATCATTTATTATTTTCTCTTTATTGGTTTTCGTGACATGGTAGGTTTTTTTAGCGTTCTACTAACGACGTATGACAGATGTCAATCCTCAGTACATTTACAAATTTGCCGGCATAAATATGCTGGGTATGGTCTAACCATTTTGTTTTGAATGTAGTTTCTCATGTAACCGCCATTGCCAGAACAAATATCGCTTCTTTGATCGGTGCTTTTGTGAAAAATTGTTTAATTACTATGTAATCAACATTTATCCTGTGCGCACAATGTATCCATCATCTTGTGATTTTATTAATGACAGAATGTTTTGTATTCAATTTCCGGTATCTAATTTTCACGAAATCCTTTTGCGTCATCATTCTTGTTATAAATCATGCGTCATTGTTTTATCGTATATATCACGAGTCCATAACGACTTTTCGGGATAGTTAAAGCGGCCCAAAAGCATGATACAAAAAATTGCGTCTGATATCAAAAAACAGCAAAGAAAGTGCGCGGTAGTAAATAATTGGAACTTCGCAACAATATCAGTAACTAATCGCGAGCAATTCACAAGGCCAAATTATGAAAAGCTTCTTTTATTTGATTTTTTATTTGATCTTATCTCGAATTAAATTGCGCAAAGTACTATTACGCTTGTCTTTGACGTGTCCAAATACACATCAACCCTCTAAATTCTATTCGATTGCAAGACGAATTTTTAAAATGTTGCTCGATCATTTTGAGTAGACTAAACTTGATTTCGCAGCTGCGAGAATAAATAAATGTACCTTCTTTGAAAAAAAAAAATAGAGCAATTTGCGGTAAAAAAAAATACGATAAAAACAGACTTTAGTCTTATCTAGAGAAGATAGCGATTTTGAAACGTACAAGAGCCGAGCTGCAAACTGGGGTCCGGGAAAATAGTGTCTATTCATATTGAATAATTGTTGAAACTAACTTGAATAAACTTTTTTTTTTTTTTCTCTTACTTTCTTTCTTTCCTTCCTTTCTTTTCTTTTTTTTTCTTCTTCAAATATATCGGGGAATAAAAATAATGCTTAACTTTTTTTTTTCATTAGATGAATAATTCCGGCGAGCCTGACGATGGGATTCTCGCTAAAACGTCTTTTCTACCGCCACGCCGAAGAATTGAGACCAGCAGTCCTTCCAAAGCAGAATACGAGAAGATATCCGATTCCCACGAAATTTTAAACAACATATGGCACAATTTTAACACCGAATTGATAGAGTCCAGAGGAAAGGCGCTACATTTGGAATCCGAGCTTGAGTAAGAATTACAATAACGGTATTATCGTTTAAGTATTATTAATGCGACGTCGATGTTTTAATTTTCTCGATCAATGTGATAGATATGAAAAGGCAAGACATGCAGCGATGCGAATACGAATGTTACAGAAAAGTCTACAGAATCAACATTCTTACAATCAAAATAAGATTCTGATGTGAGTATTCGATTTTTTTCTAAATTTATGCACGTTTTGACACTAACTCAACAAATCGATTTGCTGTTTACATCCAGATTTGCCTCAATATCGCGCGAAGGTTAAGGCATAGTATGGTTAAATTCACTGCTGATAATTTCAAACGTAAAATATTTTTGGTTTATGGGCTCTTTCTGCACTCAAATAATCAAGAAATCAAATGTAGAAGGACAAGAAATTGAGGGTACATTCACTAAGGAGAATGTAGTGTGATCTTCATTCCGCACACGACCGCCAATTGAAGAATTAATTTAATTCCACTTTTTTAAAAATTGTTCTGCAGTGTGTATTGCATTTCTATTTAGCAACTTGAAAAAAATACAAAAAACGCTGAAAAAAATTACAATTTAGCAATTACAAATTTTTCGGAAAGATTTGAAAAATTCCTCAAGAGGTTGGGCGTTGAAACTGTATATATAATTTACCCAGGAATGAAAATTCCTAATTGCGTGCACTAAACGAAAATGAATATATTCTGCATTGCAAGTTTACGAATCTTTTGTATGATTGAAGTAAAACCGTTTTAAATATAAAAAAAACCTTGTTTTCTTATAAATTAATCTATATGTGTTTAGAAGTTTAAAAAAAAATGTATGCACAAAAACTTTCAGTATGATTAATTAATTCTCAAGCTGATTGTACAGTGTATAATTATCTAAAGCATTCAACTTAAAAACCAATTTCTCAAATTCAGCATTGTTGTAGCTAGTGTCGAAGCGTCTTGATAATCTCAAACTGAAAATCGTCCTGTACGATCGCTCAACAAAAAATAAATAACTAATTGCAGGAAAATGGAAGAGTGTCGTAAAAATATTGAGGTCTGCGCTAGCATTCAGACGATTCTGAAGAATTCCGCAGGCCTAAATATGCCGAAGTACGAAACGCAATGGACGAAAATAATGGAGGAGCTTGAAAAAATATCGAATAATCATGAGGTACATCACTAACCCTAAGATCTATCCGATTTTCCACTCCTTAAAATAACCGCCACAAAAGTAACAATTCTCATTTTTTTTCGCTACCAGAAAAAATTCAACGAAATAAACGAACAACTTTTCTCGACGAAAGAACCGGAAAAGTTCGAAGGAGTAATTATGCAGCTGGAACCGTTGCCAGCTATGCCTACGATCAAATTAACCGACGTTATACAAAATGCTTTTGATATGTATCGACTGCGACTGACGACAGAATACCAACAAATGTTTCCGCGGTCTCCAGCGCCAGCGAATCGGCCCTTCCAACCACAACTGATTGGGAATTCCCAGCACTGGCAATCAAATGCCGATTTATATACTGGCTCTCAGCTGTTTATGCCTCCTATTGATCCAGTCCGTCTACAAAATTACCTGCATAGCCCCCCGTCGATGTCACAACGAAATTCCGCAAGTTCCGTTGCACCAAATCTGGAATTACTCCGAAGTGTCCCGCCGCCGCCGCCGCTGAACTTTCCATATTTTCCTTACCCGGCAATGCCATACCCACCGGTTAATCCTTCTGTGCCTCCGATGCAACAAATTTCTTCTGTTTCTATACAACCGCAAGCTTTTAATGCTCCGCAACAAGGAACTTCCGAAGCGCAACAACAAACTTCGCCATTCAAACGTAATTTCTCACCTGTCCATCAAATAGCTAGGCCGCATCTTCAAAGTGCTCATCCGCCAAATTTCGGAGCTTCGGAGCATCCGAAACCGAATCCTCTAAGTCAGTCTCCGTTGCTGCCTTCGACGTCTCAAATTTTCCCCAATCTTACGCAACAAAACGATAATTTCTTAGAAAAAAGTGGGTATTCTTCAATGAGTTTTGAAGAATTATCAGTGAAATTTAAAAACAGATCTTCGGACTTTGAGTTACCGACATTTTCGTCAGCTAACGAGCGTCCTTCAACGCCTCTACTAAAAAACTCGATTTCCAGCCCGAAGGAAGGAAAACACGAGCCATCAATGGGGACAAACTCCCAGCGAGCGAATTCTCTTCCTGAATTACTAAAGATTGTCGAGGAGCAAGAACGCGCCGTGAGGACGGCGCAGAAAGCCTCTTCCGGTCAAGAAAAACTAGACGATAGTGGAGGAGCGAAAATTTGTCTTGAGAAATTTGAACAGTTGGATTTAAACAAAGAGGATCAATCTTTTGTTGTTCCGAAAAGTAGCGGCGCTAAGAAGAAATACCAGAATTCGAAAAGCAACAATAATCACGATAACATTGATGTAAGTACTACAGACAATACGTCGGATTACACTCCGTTCGCCAAGTCCGAAACTGTTCTCAAAGTCAACGAAAAGGGCAACAACGCTGCGGTTGTTGAAGCTTCGAACGTCGCGTCGGAAGAAGCTAAGACGCGTAAAAAATCTGAGCATAGTATAGATAAACTAATGAAGATGCTGAGGAAGAAGTACGCTGGAGTTTTGGAGTGAGTAGGAAAGACAGAATTGTTTTTAACAATATAAACGAATTTTTCACACTACGCGATAAAAGAAAATTCTAATGAAGAAACGATCGTGGTTAAAGACAATAGGAACATTCATTTTCAACAATAGTAATGTTGAAATTGTATTGCTCGATTAGAAAAAATAGTTTTACTAATCTTTTGGAAACTTCATTTTTTTTTTGAGAGATAAATTCTTATTTTCTCGAATACATACGGTTTCTTGAATCATTTACATATGAAAATATTTCAAATACATTCTTATTGAATGAATAACTCGCAATAAAAAAAAATGTGAGAAATAGTTCAAACAACTAGGATATTTTTTGCAGATTGGATTTGCTTAGAGGCGTCGAATTCGTACGCAAGTTGCACAATAATTCGCTGTCCGGAATTCCGATATCGCAAATTATTTGCGAAGTCGACAAGAACATCCTCGATCGACAACAGAAGCGTGAGTAATATATATTTTATGAAATACTGGAACGATGTCATAATACTGAGGGATTTTATGTAAAAATTCATACACCATATGTATAAAATTGGTAATTCTGGTCTTCACAAAAGCTTAAAACGAAATCAAGTTTATATATATATTTTTTTTATCATAAAAATTGGCGTTAAAGTCGTCAGAATTTTCAAGTTAATAGAATCTGATACTTGACTTGAGACAATTATACAAATCAATTGATATTAGTATGTTCGAAAGAATTCAACGTATCTTGACGTAAATGATTATTAAAGTAAAATGATATTATATAATTTCTAATGTTCGTTGTTATGAAGTCTTTTGGCTCACAGAAAATCGGACATCAGTAGTAATTTAAGTCGTCTTCTCGCTTTACTATTTTCACAATATCGATTTTTATTTAAGGATATCCTTACCAGAAACGCGAGGGGTCTGAGGCGGCGGGGGATTTTCGGCGAGAAAAATATATGTAGAAAAATATTTGGCAACGCCGCATTTCGCGACTCTGGTGCGGCTTGTGGCTTTAGCGTGTACTAGCTTCCGAACCGTAACTTCAACCTGTCAGTGTAACCCGATTTTAGGTTATGAATATTGTTTGAAATTTAGTGTCACTCGATATGAAAGGTATGCTTGATGAATTCGCAGGCATCGTTATAGGCTTTGGAGATACTCTTCCTTTGTTGAAAAAAGCCTTTCCAAAGAGACCTAGCTATAAGCTATCAGAGATTGCTTCAGCTGAATTAGGCGAGACAGTTATCTACGGGATTCATGATGCATTGCGTGACTGTGAGGTTCTCGACGAGGTAATTGTAAAGGCAATGAACAATTCTCATATATCCAGAGAAGATTTCGTTAATTGTTGCGTTGCAACTGCAGCTTGTTTGCAGAAAGAAAACGACATAGTGGGAACAGCACAGTTTAGCTCAGATTTTTATTTTTTAATAAAGAGTTGAAAATTGAAGTCGCATATATTCTCAATTCCCAATTATTTTTCATTTTTTACCTTCCTATGAATTAATGAATTATAACGAAATTCTTATAATTGCTTTGCAGAGTGACGTCGAGAATGTTTTTATTCCATCTATAGGTATCTATGTTGAGCGTAGTGGGGGGACGCGGCGTTGCCACATTTTCCATAGTCACGCAATTGAAGGCCGAAAAGCCGCGAATAAACTCAATTTACTTTAATCTCCGACGGTTGGACTAATATTTTCTTTTTTCAATATTTTCGAAAAATTTCGGTCTACATCATGTTAGTTCTTCATTCAGATCGAACAGAAATTGCCTGAGAAAATAAATTTCTTTGCCAGTTTTGGACCAGTCGCCCTATCTAACCTATGTTAAAGTACCCTATTTTCCGAATTAATTTCTCAAAAATGACACCGTGAACCTATTTTTTTTAAATCGCGATTGATAAAACTCTTTCTTTTCTACGCACTGTAAAATTTTGATCAAAATCTAACACAAACGATTTTTGGTAAGGATATCCTTAAATTAAATTTCTCAAAAGTATACATGTCCAAATGTATTATAGTAAAATGTTATGGAGATCAGCGGAGTTTTACTGTATGTTTGGGAGTACGGTCATTTTCTGCGTAGAACTTTAAACGCGGTTTTCTCGAAATATCGTTTTTTATTGGCGTCTTCATATAATCCCCGAAACTACTGAACCGATTCTTATGAATTTTTAACCACACATTCAACTACAGCTATAGCGCATATCAAAGAGTTTTATAAATTTCAATATTCACTTCTTTTTTATCTTATCATAGAGGAAGCTTTGTTTTCGGGGGGGGGGGGGGGGGGGGTCGAGTTTTTCATGTCAAGACACTCAGAATGGTTCAAAACTTCGAGAAAATTGGTTTAGAAAAAAGGTCCGCGTGCGTGTGTGGCGAAATTCAAACCGCTTGATCTCGAAAACAGATTTAACAATCAAGCTGAAATTTGATATACTCGTAGAGGATAAACACTCCTTCCTATGGATAAATGTCTGAGAAAATGTTTTTAAAACTTCAGATTTTATAAGAATTGGGTTTATATTTAATAAGACATTGAATTTTTCAAAAAATCACGGTAAGTCCTCTAGCCGCGCTATTTTCCAGTTTTCGGGCTGACACTTTGTATTGAAATTGAACAAAGGAATGCGACCTTTGTAATTGAATTTGGGCTAAATCGGTAGAGTGATTCGGTTTTCATGAGATTTTGAAATTTTCGAATTACTTTTGTTTTTCTCTAATTTGGGTAAAATTTCAACGAATTGATTGAAATTTTGTACACAGGAAAAAAAAACATTCAACTCTGCTACGTACTAAATTTGCTTTTTAAAAGTTTCCTCTATCAGAAAGCCAAAAATAGAATAAACAAACTTCCTAATAGAGGCGGTTTTGCGAAGGATAAAAATTAATGAAGAAGCGATGTGCAAAGTTCTGCTTCGCATCCTTTTTTTTTGTTGGCAAAACGGCAAAACAAACACTTCTCTCGCTCTCTCTTTTTTTTTCGCGAAGACTCTCGACTTTTGGTTATTTTTCCATATATTGAAAATCGTGATGATGAAATAAATATGCGTTATAGCCATCAATATACTGCATCTAAAAATGTTACATTTTTTGTTTCGGATGATCCATCACCGAAACGAAGAAGTCGAATTGCGTTTTATAGACCAAAAGGTAGTTAAAAAATCCCGTAAACAGATTGTAGGTCAACACTGTTTTCTTCAACAATTTGTTTACGACATTTTTTAACTACCTTTTGGTCTATAAGACGTAATGTGAATACATAAATAGATTTCTTGAATATATTTTGAAAGGGTATTTATAAACTGTAACAACATTTATATCAGTATCGATAATATAAACCTGTCAAAAAAATTCATGCAAATAGCCTGTGTCAGCGTTTAAACTGAGAAGACTCCTAAAAATATAAAACCGAATTGGACAAAAATTATATAAATACAAACAATGATAAATTTCAGAGTTGTGCGGCTACATAAAGCGAATACCAGCAACATATTTCGCTGCATCGAATACAGTCGAGCGCCTTCCTTGGACACCAATTATGGAAGAAGAACGCAAGCGACAATCTTCGGTTTCATCCACATCCTCCGGTATTGTTACCGTCTAAAATGTTCCTATTCTCTTTATTTTATATAGACAGAACTAGGGTTAACAATGTTTATCGAATCGCAGCGTGTTCGCTGAGAAAAGAGCCGCAGAATTCATTATCTATAAAGAAAAAGTGGGAGCCAGTGGTGATTCCAAACGACGGTTGGAAGAAGGAAACCCCGGAATCCGACTGCACTATTTGCCTAGAAACCATACTGCTTACCCAATCTCTCACTCTGCAGTGTCAACATACGTTCCACAAGAAGGTTAGTAATATTAGAGTTATTAAATTAAAGAAATTCATGCGGTAAATTTAACAATTGTTTTTAATGTCATCACTCGCCGATCATTTATTATGGTAACTTCTGCTCAAGATTATCAATCGGAAATTCCGCCCGGATATTGCACAATACCTCTTCACTTGTTTTCAACCAATGTAACATTCATATAGAGACCCTACTTCCTCAAATACTGCTCTTTGCTTAGCTGAAACCCAGACTCAAAAAATAATGCGACAAATACCTCTTGACTTCCAAAATTAATCATAATATTTTCCTGTAGTTTCCTCGCTTAGCAATGATCGGGATTTTTGTGCGAAACTTATCAGCAATAAAACAACCGGGAAATATTCCAATAATGTTGAAACTCATGCGATATTACTACTGAGAACAGGATAAAATTCAATTTCGTTCCGTTTTATCAGCAATAAAACAATCGGGAAATATTCCAATAATTTTGAAACTCTCGCAATATTACTAATGAAAAGAGGATAAAATGCGATTTCTCGTGTGTATGAGATTGCTTGAATCAATTTCACTATCTGACAGAAGTTTTTTTATTATGATGGGAGATTAACATCCAACAACAAACAAAGATGAAAAAAATCCTTTGTTATTTCCATGCCAAGACACGGATTCTTAAATGAACAGCTCGGAGGAGATACTTGGCGATAATTTTCACCATGTTTTGAATACAATAAGCCTCGATGGATGTGGCGTACAGACTGACGAAAACCCAAGTTCTACTTTTTTCAGATTGCAAATGACTTTGAAATCTTAAGGTCATTCGGGAAATTAGATATTCCTTTTTTCATTTCAGTGTATCAAGAATTGGTATCAACACAATCAATCGTGTCCGACTTGCCGCGTGCACTCTACAATTGACGATGAATATCCTCCTTTACCATTGGGCTGACGGACAAGATGTTGTGAATTTAGGCGTTAATCGTATTGAGCGCTACCACGACTTTTATGTTTGTTTTTTTATTTCACTCTCTTTCAATCTTCCATAAGATTCAAGTTTCATTTGCGATGTATAAAATTCTGCTGAATTGTCAGGAAAAATAAGTGACCGTTGATATAAGTTATTAATCGTTATCGTAGATTAGTTTGACAGAAGTTAACAAGCATGTTACATAGTTACTAGATTTAAAATTGCGACGCGACTAGACAGACACGGGAAGCTAGTCAATAAGACGCTCATGAGGAACAGTATCTGTAAGATAAACGCAACAGTCTATTACTAACTTCGTTAAATCGTTGAACGGAAGAAAGGTACTCCAAACCAAACAGTATTTTTGGATTTTCTATTTTCAGAGGGTTATAAAAAAAAACGTTATTAAATATTTGTAACATTACTCAGGCTTACGAGTAGCGAAGATTTTATCGGAGTTTTTTGTTTATTTTTATTTTAACACCACCAGAAGCTAACGGAAAAACTTGGCGTTAGCGATTCCACGTGGTGCCACCAACCCGGCGGTATAAAAAGCATTTGGCCGGGTCCCAAATAACACATCGAACCCTTTGCTTTTTTAAATTCTGGCCATTTTTGGTAGTCCGGATTAACGGGATCAACTTGCGCTGTGTTAGATAATAATCTTGTTTCATACGAATACAGGTTTTTGCTCTCGTTCGGTGGATACAGTATAACTCGTTTGCATCCAAATACCTGGAGAGAAACAAAGTTTAAACAAATGTTTTTATAATTAATGGACATAGTTAAGGATGATAAAGATTAATATTTTTGTGCTATTACGTTTTTGCTTCTGTTATTTGATATGGAAAATGACGAATATTCGAAATAAAGAATAAAAATTGTAAAGAAAATTCTTTTTTTTGTTTTTTTTTTTTTAATTTTTTAATTTTTTTAAATATTGTGCGAAACTGCAATATTTTAGTCAGCAGTTGGCGTGCATTCACTATTCAAAATTCGTGATAAAATATTTTCGGAACTGCTTCTTTCCTAGATTATAATTCGAAGTACATTTTGTATGGCGTAGAAAGTAGTTTGCAGAACTATATTTTTACTGTATTTTTTTATTAATTAGGGGACACTTCATTTGTAATCAAGGATTTGCAAGGTATTTTCGTAAAATAAAGGAATGTGTATAAATTATGGCTTAGCAACCATTTTTTTAATTAGCGTTTTAACGGATTCATTCATGGTCTGATTAATCTGACAATTCTTTTTACCACTTTTTAAACTACGGTAGATTCTCAATTTCGACTCTATTTTGAATAGCTACACTCATACCTAGAGGACTTGTCTCTCGCAGAGAGTAGAAACAACAACGGGAATTGCTTGTAGCTGACCAAAAAAGCTATTACTTCTTCACCTTCAAATAAATCGTTTCGTTAACAATAAAAAAATTCAATTGTATATTAGATTTCTTGAATCAATGGAAACAACTCTGGGAACAGTCTAATTTTTCAAAAGTATCTTTCAAAATGTCCATTGCTTCGAAGATATTGTTTCGTATTCGATCGAATTTTCCAACGGTAGAATGTTGCGAAATCTGCGTTCCCTATACGGACAATGTTGAATAAACAATCTAAACGATAATGTGTTTCTGAAACTCTGCGGTCGAACTATTTTGAACTTTGGAGATTTTCTAATATTATCAAACTTTTCTTTCTTCGTATTTTCACCGACAAAACTTTATTTACCCTGTTACCGATAAACCTATCTGCACCTATTTGTGCTTTTATCCATTTATATTAGTCTCTATGAGTATCTTTTAACGGATGTTTGTGTAAGAACCATCTTAACACATTTAAGACGTGCGACGAATATTTCTCATGAAAATATTCTTTATTTCCTATTTTACAATAATCGTTACCTGGCAAAGGAGATTGTTTTTCGGATCGAAATGTAAAGGAGATACAGTGCCTCGCGGGCCAAACCAAGCATTGATATCCGGCGGATTAGCGTCGTTCTCGCTATCAGAAAATATGCAATATTCTGGTACTGCAAAATCGTCTTTCAATTCGGGTATCTAAAGACGAACAGAGAAAAATGTTTCTTCAATTCAACAAACAGCCTTTGATCGCTTTTGATAATCATATAAAAAAATATTGGAGAACCTGTTCGAACAATTGATGCTGAGCCAAATAGCCTATTTTTTCGCTCTCCTTCGATACATGAGATCGAAGGAAATCGGCAAAAGTTACAAGACTCTGAGACCAATCCTCTTCTGTGTAACGCGAGCCGATTTCTATGGGAACGGTTCGATGTCCAGCGATTTTTATCAAATAGTTAATATCTTTCCACGAAGTCAATGCTTTCCAGTGACTTAAGCACCCTAAAAGATATTTTTTAAACGATCAGCTCTAATGTCCAATATTTCAATTCACTAAATGAATAAGAAATGGTCTACAGATTAGATTCAGAGAATCTGTTTAATCATATTTACAAAGTTGTATAAAATATTTCATACGTTTGTTTGTTATATTGTTCTTGATCGTGTAAGAAAAATGCTGACACTTCAATTTACCAAATGGTAGAATAGTAATTTTTCTCACATAATTTAAGGAATAATATCTACTCATCGAATATAACTCTGTAATTTTTCATACTCGAACATGGGTATTTTTCTAATGATCTAAACACCGTAAAAATCATCAAATCATATGTAATTATTTATCAAATTAATTTAAAAAAAAAATTGAGCGAAATCTGTAACTAATTAAAAAAACATTCGAATAATTTTTTTATTCGAACAGATTTTTTTCAAGTCTAACGCTTATGATTATAAGTTAACCTTCTAATACAGCAGGAGATTTCGGCTTGAATATATCTCTGTAAAATGTTTCCATCGATGGAGTTTCGACCCTTGGAATCCAATCTAATCCAGGCAACAATTCTTTGGTAATTCTGCTATCGTCAAGCAAGAATTCTTCGTGTTTTACAGTTTCCAAAACGGGCTCTGGATATTCATGAGTCAATTCAACTACCAATGCATTAAACTTGGTATTCTGGAATTCACTATCGAAATAAAAACTCACGTGCAAGACAATTATTCACTTTAGAAGCCATTCTTGTCATCATATCGTCTGCATTTACCAAAGGAGCTCCCAACAAAAGTGCTTTGTCAATTTGTTTAATAATGTCTGTCAACCTTTCCCTTTTCTCGATTTCGCCCAAGGTCTCAGAAGCTGCACATTGGATTTCCAAAAAGATACACTAAGTGAACGGATAATTAGACAAAAAAATAAGCGGGCAACGTTAGAAAATCTAAAATGGGAATCGCACACTGTTTAGCAACGTTAAGCGTACCTTTATTGCACTACAAATTGTATAACAATATCTGTAATTTATTGGAACGTTTTTCCAATAACCGGTGTTTAAGGCCTCCCAAGTTTGATCCAAACAGGCTTCCAATCGAAGAAGCGAATCTTCAATTTTATCCGTAGGCATGGATCTTTCCCGGTGAAAAAAAGATAAATTTAAAATCTACAAGCATATCCAGCTCTTTCATAAAACATTATTATTAATCAGCGCTTAGCAAAATCGCGTTTCAAAGTTTTGTAGCTGGGAATAGCATATTTTACTTTGAGTTAGCAGAAATAATTTAGCGACAAATTATATAGTGCACTTAATGTAATACATAAAAAAGATATCGCCTTGTTGCTTACGACATGAAAAAATGTTTCAACTCGATCTAATTATTTCATAAAGTTATGAAAAACATCGATTTTGCTAAATCCTGACAGTAACTATACTCATTAGTTTCGCAAGACGCTCGCAAAGCTTTCCAGATTGGTATCAAGTGTATTCTCATCTCAACGGGCACATTTTCCCGAAGATTATCACCAAGAACATCCCACGGAATTCCAGATCCGGTAAGTGCAGCAATATCGCACATAATTGCCTGTAATTAAGCGATGCAGGTTCACAAACTTATAGCAGAAATCAGCGATAATCGAATAAAATTGCCAAAATATTTTACAATTTGAAAACCGGTGAACAATTTGTTCAAAGCAGCAATAATATTAATTTTTTGTGTGTCGTAAAAAATCTTTAGTTAAAAAAAGGAATTATTAGTTAATTTGTCATAATTGATGAAGTTAATATTAAGGTAGCAGTTGATAAATTTCTTCGTCCCGGTAAGTTCATTATTTAAATCGCAAAAATCTTGTATACATTTTTATTCGTATATCGCTCATCCCTGATTAAATCATTTATCAAGAAAATCAAAAATAAATTATCTATTTAATCAGATGCACATGTTTATCTTTGGAGTTACAGAGTTGAGGCCACTGTACTATTATATCATCAGCCACATAGTACAAAATTTTTCCTGTCAAAGACATAGTTTTTACTCTACAAAAGCTCTCAACAAAAATAATTCTCGTTTCTGCGAGAAACGCGACTTTCAGTAGAAAAGCCGCTATGCAAATCGGTACGCATGTGCCTGGACCGTTGCATAAAATCAGTTCAGGTCTTTCACTCCATACGACTTTTATCGAATTTTGAAAAGAAAGGAGCGTAGTCCAGACGGAAGAAAAATACGATTGGCCCACTTCTCTGCTCCGCGAAATTTCTACAATCGTTGCAGCTCCGTTTTTCGGCTCGACGTCTGCAACTTTGCCTGCACTGATTTTATCGTTTCGAGCGCGAACGTAAACTCTCGGCGAATATTCTTCGAAGCTGAGATGCTTCACAATCTGCAAAATCTCTGTAGTGTGGCCGCCAGAACCCAAAACTATCATTGTTTTAACAGGCTTTGATCGCTTTTCACCCATTCTTCCATCCTTTTTGAGCAAATACAAAATTCTTCCTAACAATGCAATGATAAGGAGAGAAACGAGGACAAGTGACCAAATCATTTTCGAATGCTGTACCTGGAATAAGAATTTTTAAAATAAGTCCTCATGCTCTTAAACATTATTGAGGAACATTTAAAGGAAAAAGTATTTACCTTTTTTTTTAAAACAAATAATTGTAAATAAGGATTGCGAAAAGACAACTGATGAAACAAAGAAGTTACGAAACCTTATTTACATAAGATGTTCAATAGTGAAATTGTTTTCAAAGCTCCCCATACTTATTAGTGGTTTTAAACGGAAAGAGTAAAATTGTACTTAAGTATAACATACTCTCTCAGCCTGAGAACTGTGAGCTGCGAGTACATAATATGTTAATTGTGTTTTATGTACATGTTTTTTATTTGTATTTTATAAAATTATATTGTGATTATTATTATTATTATTATTATTTCTCAATAAAGTTTCAATCACCCCATTGAAGCCTTCTTTATTGTATACAAAAACTGTGCATTGGAAGGTTTTCTTATGTATGAATGTAATAAAACAGCAATGGATACCAAAATCAAGCGTAACATTGTAAAATGGTGCAAAATTTTCAGTCATTAACTTTCTTATACTAAAAAACAATATCGGAAGCTCAATAATCTTTACTACATAATATTCATACAATCATATATGTAGAGACTTGACTCGTGGATGTAAGAAAACAAATTGCCTAATAAATGAATAAGCAATTACATTGTTACAAGAGAATTCAAAATACTTTTTCATTCATAATGCCTGATATCTGTTCCAAAACGTAATTTTGAGGTTAGGATATATGAAATGTAATGGGTAATGGGACTTAACTTGTCTGCATTTGAGCCGCTCAAAGCACTTTTTTAATTGCCTCTGGCTCTGAAAGCCCACACAATGAGTCGCAGAATTCTTAACGATAATAAATGTTTTATTTGTAATTCTTCCGGCGTGTTATTCGAAGGCGTACGTACGGCTATTTTTTGTCTAGGGTTTTTATCTGTCAGAACCCGACGATGTCGTTCTGCGTTACCGAAATACCGATGGACGTAGGGTAAATGCACCAGTGAATGAACAACGGCTTTTTGAGAGTTCACGATCAATTTTGGTGACTTAACGGAATATTTTATTTTTTATTTGACTATTTTTCATGTATGTACTCCGATTATTTTATTGCAGAGCCTAATTTCGACTGAGCGTATAGGTTAGATTGGCCCGTTCATTCATTGGTGTTTTTGGAATTTTCGCGTGTGGCTGAGTGTTTTAAAGATACAATCTCGTAATTTTTTTCCCATAAAAACAAGACTTTGTCTATGAGGAAGCAACATTTTTGTCAATGATGAAAAATGTCTAAAACCGGTAATTTAATTACGACAAATAGAAGTATCTAGCTCAATGGATAAAGGATTTCCGCATGATTGTTTTTTTTGTTTTTTTTTGTCTTTTATTCTAATTTCTATTTTAATTGATAAAAAAATATCCGATAAGGCATTCCACGTAATTTCGTCACCATAATAGATTTTACAAAAGTTCGAGCAACAGTTTTTTTTATTCTAACAACTTGAAACGACCCGTAATCTGAATGATTCAGTAAATGATGTAAAAAAAAGTTCGATCTATTCAGGTTGCGTAAGTATGCCAAACTGGCTTGATCTTACAGTTTTCGAACCATAAACGATATTTTCAAAGCATACAAATGAATGGACGGCGATTATTTCGAAATCACTTTTTTAAGATGCATTTAGGCGTTTCCCAAAATAATGTATCCCATCATTTTGATTATCCTCTGGAATGAAAATCTCTTAAAAAATTCGTTCTGCAAAAGGAAGCTTACAAAACAAATATTTCAATTCAATTAAGCAATATTTGAAAAATATTTCTATGATTTCTTTATTTATAAATATTTTTATGATTCCTATGACAGATATACGATGTGCAGTCATTACGTCGTAGTTCTTTTCGCATCTTCAACTGATAAAGAGATGTTTCCGTTTAGCTTAGGTACTGGTATCCTGTGTTTCTGAATCGTATTACCCGAAATTTCATTTACATGTGTATGATCTATGACATCATGAATATTTAGAGTTATTAAGAGGTATCTGTACTCTCAATCAGGAGGGAATTATCACGTGAAAACCGAAGAATGTCGTTCTATCCGAGTAAGTTTCATGATTATCTTGTGTTAACATTGATTGTTATATAATCCGAATCACGAATCGCGGACCGCTTTCTTTATCTTCTCGTTAATGACTCTGAAAACCCTCTCATACACCTCTACATTAGCATAAGAGCAAAATTACATATCCGCGTAATAATAATTAATATCGTTGTCCGCCACGATCTATTGACTTATCGATTTTATAATATTGAACCTACGAGGAATTTTACAAATATGTAGATAATTTTTCCATAAAAGATGTAAAATAAGAACTATTCTATAAAGTAAACCAATTTCCCACAGGATTAAGGCTTCCGTGCGCCATACAAACAGCATAAAGTTTGATAATGAAATCAGCAGTTTTAGAAATTATTTTACTTCATTCAGATTCCAGTAACAGAGTATAACCAATCATGAGCAGTAAAAGCTTTCGAGTTTCCTTCTTTATAGAAAAAGTTTTGTTTCCATGAAAAAAAAACATTGATGCGAGTTTTTTATCTGAACTTTTCAATGGAATTTTTAAAATAATTTTGCGACTCAATAGTATTACTTTTTCGCTAAAAAATATAAGGATTGTTTTTTTTACCAAAAAAAGCCACTTTGTTTTTATAAAAACAAAATCTGTTTGTCGAAAATAATAGAATCAAGTTATTTTTTATTGTGCAGTTCGGAACAACAACAAAACAGCGAAGATAGGGGTCACGAAAATAAAAATTTATTTAAACAATACATAATTTCATTGTTGCTATATATACAAGGCAAATGATCGGTCAACCTTCTTTCCGTTATATTTTTTCGGTTACCGTGTAAGGTTTTTTCTGCACTACTCTATCATGCAGTACTCGAATCCTGCAAAAATACAAAAAAAAATTTTTTAAAGGATTCTACTGAAATATTGAGAAAAGGTGACTTTGATGAAAATCTTATTTTAAGAAGGATCAGTAACAACTCTCGAAGTCAAATCAGTTCAAAATTTTTGTAATGGATTCTTAAAAGTTGAATGCATTCAATAACAATAGTGGAGGATGATTTGTATTGAAACGTTTATAATTAACCTAGAAAAAAAAATAATAGTGACAGATTTGTATCAAGATTGACTGATGAACTTTGTTTTCAATGAGATACATTTTTGTCCGGGTTTTCCCGAGTATAATATGTAATCTTTTAACGATTTCACTGAGTGATAGTTCATTCTTTTTGTCAAAAAAAATTCTACACATTGACCGCCCAGATATTTCATAGAGAATCCTTTAATAATTATAGCCTGTTTTTTTTTAAGAATACTTTCATAAACAACAGGGTATAATTGTTAAACGAACAATACTATAAAATAGCTTGGCAGGCATTTCGTAGAGTATCTTTCAAGATTAAGTGATTGAGCTATTAGTCATTGGAATCGATAAAGAATTACAAATCATTCTGTGAAAAACTGAACGAAAATGTGACTTATTGAAAAAAATCTTAATCAATTAATTTTAATGAACATCCATCACTATTAATCTTTCTCTCAGTCGAGCATACACGATTTTATACAAATCACCTTCTTCTATTTTTATTACACGCACTAATCTTTGAAAAATCGTTTATGAAGATTCAGCACTGATTCGACTTTGAGAGTCGTTACCGATTTTCTTTAAGTACCAAGATTTCAATTTTGGGTTTGTAAAGGTTTTTGGAGAAGACACTCACCTCGAGGTTTGTTTGCTGCGATCCAACTAACGAGTGCACCGACTTTAGTATTGGAAGCTGGATCACCCTGGCCGCAAGCACCTCCTAAACTTGTAACTCCGATTCCTACAATTCTTCGAGTAGTTGGATTCTGCCACAGGACGGGACCACCACTGTCGAACTGTGAAAACGGAGATATCTATACTTAGTTTGTCTTTACAATAATCCAATTGATTTATAATGGAAAACCCAATCGCAAGTTTGATGCGATAAAAGTTTCAATACTTCTCGACAGTGAAAAATTATCACTATAAAACAATTTCTTTAAAAATGTAAAAACATTGACTTTGCTTTCTTATAGAGAACGTTTTGTTTCCGTTAATATTATTCTTTCGCAATTTTTATGTTGGTATAGTTCAAATTTTCTGAAACATTTCCTCTTTTTTTGTGTATCCCTGTGTCTGTATTTCATATATACAATAAAACAAAATGCATAGAATAAATGAATCTATTATAACTAGAAAACGGGTAAGACTATCGGGACTGAAGTTGAAGCGCAAGCGGAGCAGTTTATAGTATTTCATTGCTGTAAATTTAGTAAAATATGTCCTTCACATTTTGTCATTGTTCAATTTTTGTATTTTTCTAATAACGATATGAAAACGCTCACTTGTGAACCTTCCAAAAAACTGACCATCTCTCCATATCTGCACTTTCTTGGTCGCTATTGCATTTGAGAAAAAACGGCAGAACGGCACAAAAGTTATACATTTTTTCAATCAAAATTTGCTTTTTTACATTTAAACCTTATAATTTGAGAATGGTTGATGTATTCACCTAAAAGTTTGCATGAGCATAGATCAAATATTATGTGACTGTTGTACTTAGTGCATTTCATCAGAGTTAAATGATGCAGTTTCCAAGATTTATTTTCAAAATGACCAAGTTTCACGAGATTTATTTCCAAAATATTTAAATCGGCGTAGACACCCTGTTTCGTGTTAATTTCGTGATTTCCAAGAGAATATTTACACATAAATAAAATATAATTAATATTGCTTGGTGTTAAGTTAGTCCAGGGCTAATAAGTGGAGCCAAAAATAGCAGGAATTATTTTTTGAATTTCACAAAAAAAAAAAAAAAATTCTTGTAGGAGGGCGCTAAAATGTATAAACATAGTTCGACATTAAAGTAGATTTTCTGAGGTCTGAAACATAATAAGCAAGCAATGTACAACGGTTCTACTCTGCACCTCTTGTTTTTGCTTCTGATAATCGAAAGCTGAGTAAATATCATCGAAATATGAAATTGCAGTAGTTATAAGAATCTCACCTGGCAGGTGTCTTTGCCACTTGCGTAAGTGCAAATTTGTCTGTATGTTATTTCTGGGTAATCTCTTATACACTCGGCATTCGTAATTACGCTCAGTGTTGCCTTTAGCAGCACAGGAGATGTGGGGCCGGCAAACTCGGTAGATCCCCAGCCTGTCATTAATTTTTAATTTAATAAACGTCCAAACTTTTTACATATAATAAAAAATCTTGTCAATAATGAATACATGAGTGAACCGGTAAATTAATTATGAGAAATTCAAAAGATTAGTTCACTGGGTTATTTACGCATGATTATTGAAGTAAACAATTTACTTATGCAATTTGGACATACCAAGCGGTACATTATTCTGTTTTTGTTCTCTATTTTAATAGAATTTTTTTTTTATATAAGACATTCCACGTGATTATGACTTTTAAACTTTAAGACGTGAAACAAAAAAATATTCGTTTTTGACAAATAATTAGTTTGTAACAATTTTACGCTTTGCGTACCCAAAACTTGTACAAACATTCCAGCGAAAGTATCCCGATGGTGTAGGAATGGAAGACAAACCGGACCAACTTCTTGAGTAAAGGTAATTGTGCCCCGAAGGTCAATGATAGCTATATCATAGTCGAAGGTAGTTGAGTTGTATTGGTCATGTACTCGGATCGAATTTGCACGGAAGAGCTTTGAAGCGTTCGTATCGGAACCTATGGAAAACGAAAGTTATAGCTATAACATTACGATTTATGAAATGTGCTGTATAACCTGTGGCAAAAATATTCCTTCGTGAAAATCTCGGTTAGTTTCATGCGCATTTCTTTTTTTCTGGGTGTAACAGAATTGAATTTATAAATTCCGGAATTATTCGATCAGAATAGCCGGGCTATTTAAATATGAATAGCAGCCATTATGCGAAACACCAATGGACAATGCAAGTGACGGCGCACCAGCAGTTCGCATAATCCCGCTAGATGGCAAATGAAGTCCGCGTTTCTCGCAAACGATTTAAGGCCAAAGTGTTTGTCGAACTACGGAGATATTTAGGATTCGACTGCACTTGAGGGAGCTATCGTCTGAAGGTGATGCTCCTTGGTGTTGATTTTTGTATTCCTTCGATTAATAGAGACATACCGGCGACTGTCTTCTTGCCTCGACTTAGAATTTTGGTTCTGATATGATTAATAAATCTAGAACATGATTTCCTACGGCAGGCTTTGCACTCAGAGAAAAATCTGGTAATTCAATAATGAAAATAGTTAGTCCGACGATAATCTAACTATAATGTATTGTTGCCAGAAAAAACGACGATATTTTATGGTTGTACCAAATATAAGAAAATAGTTGGATGAACCGTTAATATAATTCCCAGGAGAAACGTTTATATTTTATGGTTATAGCAAATATAATTATAGTAGCAATCATCAAAATGATGCAAGTATCGTTTATTGAACCATATTATCATCGCTTCAACCCTAAAACATTACAAGCCTTCCTATATTCGTTTTATCATGTGACATCGTTAAGGATGTATGTTTATACGTACAGTTCGGCCAAAAGTGAGTTTCAGAGACAATTTCGAACACTACCCGATGGGATAAAAATCGGAAAAAAATAATTCATATAAAACGTGCTGAAAAAATTGATTTCGTATAAAAATAATCCCAAAATGTTATTAACAAATTGGTGAAAAGAAAACAATTGTTCAACAAACAATCAGTCATTCTAACTTTTTTTCTAATGCAAATGATACGTTAATTCATTCGAATGCATTGGCACGACGATTTAAGATTTTCGGTGTGGCACGACGTGACGGCATGGTAATGGTACGTTGTGATATGTCAAAAAATTTAGAACGCACGGCGTACGTGCATGGTAACGGCATGGTGACAGCACGTGACGGCACGGTACCAGAGTGTGCGTGTGCTCAAACTTTCTAGTACTCACGATAACGGTGATTATATTCACCATATTAACAAATGAAATGACAGTCGCGTTTGTACACTTTATCAAGGATAATTACGGAATTTTTTTACGGACCATCATTTTTTAAAATTATGAGCAATATCGCACCGGTATTAAGGTGTACAAAAACGAGTGCGTCATTCTCGCTGCCATTACGATCGTTCCCGTGAGTGTTAAAACATGTGCCGGATTCTTAACTGACGACATGTCAGTATTCTGACTGCACAGTGGGTCCATCACTATGTCAACACTGTGTGCCAGCACAAAATTATGATTTTTGTTCCGGTCATCCATTTTTGTAGTGACTGCGGCGCAAGCTGCTTAGGGATGTATGATCCGTACAGTCCCGCTAAAAGTGAGTTTCAGAGACAATTTCGACCACTTCCCGATGGGATAAAAATCGGAAAAAAATTATGCATATAAAACGTGCTGAAAAGATTGATTTCGCATAATAATAATCCCAAAATGTTATCAACAAATTGGTGAAAAAAACAATTGTTCAACAAACAATCAGTCAACGTAACTTTTTTTCTAATGAAAATGATATGTTGATTTATTTGAATGCATACGAATTTTTTCAGATTTTTTTCTTTATTTTGATTTTTATTTTTTTTATTTTCAAAAATGTGCGCGACATAACGAATTTTGGATATGTATTCGGCATAAAACCATCGACTACACTCAAGATTTTTTTGCAAAACGCATATCCAAATTTTGTTACATTCTGCGCATTTTTCGAAATAAAATAAATCAAAATCAAAATAAAGAAAAAAATCTGAAAAAATTCGTATGCATTCAAATAAATTAACATATCATTTTCATTAGAAAAAAAAGTTAGGTTGACTGATTGTTTGTTGAACAATTGTTGTTTTCACCAATTTTTTAATAACATTTTGAAATTATTATTATGCGAAATCAATCTTTTCAGTACGTTTTATATGCATTATTTTTTTCCGATTTTTATCCCATCGGGAAGTGATTAAAATTGTCTCTGAAACTGACTTTTGGCGGGGCTGTACGTATCATACATCTTTAATTTTCACGTTCTCTGATGTCCTGCCCAACTATTCCATCTAAATTTGTTCTTATAAGATAATACGTATTAATAATATATAAGCCGCTTCACGAACTTATAAGTAACAAAGCAAACTGAGCAATTTTTTAAACATTTCTCTCAATAAATTATTCATGTTAACTCTCTAAAAATGCTTCACGTATATATTTCTTAACGAAAGTTTTATTTTATCCGTATTTAAATACTTTGCGATAAGAGAAAAATCTACTAAATAATCAACTATAGCAAAGATGCTAACAAGAGCGTTTATTTCCAATAATAAGAGGTCGAAGTATTTATAAAAAAATCAGTTTCAAACATATCTATCGTATTAAAACCATATAAAACACAAGCGAAAGTAAACTAATAGAAACGATTCAATTTCTATAAATTTATGGAAGTCCGAATAGATCGAGATGACAACACACGATTAAATCCCATTCAAATTCTATCGCTCTGTATCAGTCTCCATATTATATTTTTATCAGGGTAACCTGCCAAGGAGCTTGTAATATATTGCATTTTTCTATCTGGGATATTGTGATCCTTTTCACGATCGAGCATGGTTACCGATTAAGAAAATTATTGTCCCTGAATGTTGCACAGTTTTTCGTGGATTAATCTTATTGTATGGTGTAAAAAGACAAATATTTTCACAGTGGAACCTTAAAAAAGTATCAATTTGATTAATTAAACATAAAAGGAGAGAGAAAATAATCCAAATAAATTTGATAAATACCTGTTGTCAAATCGTGATCGCCAACTAAAACTCCAAGTGTTGAGATGTTACGAGTGGCTACGCAATGGGCTGCTGTCAACACTTGTTTATTATTGATGATAGTCCCACCGCAGAAAACCATACCCAGCGAGGAATCAACTAACCCAGCCATCATAGGATACTCGTTAATACCGGTCTCCTCGCCTCCAACAATTCGCGACTTGAATATAACATCAATGCTTTATATTACCAGAAATTGGAGAATTAAAAAAAAAAGCTTTGGGCTTGAGGTACAATCAAAAAATCTAAATTATTTTATCGTAATGTTTTAATAATTTCAATCCCATTTTCAAGGGATTGAGCAAATATTTCTATTCGTAAATGTAGGAAAACCAATAATATCATAATGTACATAGTATTCCTATTTCTGGTTGCAGGAAAATACCTTTCAAGTTCGATTGCAATTTTTTGTATGAAATTTGAAAGTAATGATATTAGTATTGAGTTAAGAATTATTCTTAATATATTGTAAGAATTATTCTATATATATCTTATAATATTGTTGTTGCAAACCGGATATATTTATTCCTGATTTTTTAGAGGTATTTAATTTTATTCTAACTCGTTTTAAACAAGATTCCTCGAAAATAGTAACAACAATATGTAAAATTCTGTATCTACTATTAAATACATTGTAAAGTTTTTTTTTTTTATTTTTTTTTTTTTTGTTAAGACAGTGGCATAGGTCACCAACGAGAAACGAGCCATCTAGGCTAAAAAAATGTAAAGCTTTTCACGGATTATTAAGGATAATTGTAATCAGAACATAAAAGCACGAAAAAAAACGTTGCACAAGCTACAAATATAAAGTATAAATTGATTCGTATACATACAGGATTTTTCCACCCACAGGAACAGTTTGTTTCTGGATTCGGCGAAACGGTCGTAATGTTACAAAAAAATCTGCCACCTGGAGATGATCTGGCAGTCGTCAGGCCGATAGATACTCGAGTTCCCGTACTGACATAATCGAAATTACCGCTTCCGCAGTAACGGTGACCCACTGAGTCAGACCCATCGAAAATAGTAAGTGAATCCTGAGCGCACCGATCAGTCTGAACATGGAATAATTACAAATGCTCATTTATGTTTATTGAATATGTAAAATAAAAATTATTTGACAAATAATTGAAACAGTAACTGAAGATTAGTAACTACTCACAGCGGGTAACTCAAAAGGACCGCACGAGAGTTTAATCGGTCGATCACTCCTCGCAACCCAACGACAAGAAGATCCCGGGGAGTAGAACCGTGGATAGTGATTGTTGAATATTTCATATCGCCTGCCCGGCACTAGATTCTCAGTATAATCGCAATTTCGAAACTGTTGCGCTGCATTTCCACTTATTAACCACAGCAGTGCCAGTAAGTGTGGAACAAATTCTGAAATTGGTTAAAAACCTCTTCTTCCTTATAAAATTCAACTTCGTTCAATTTACCACTGGTGTAAAATTTTAATTTCAATTAATTTATTTAAAATTTAATGACACTTTCTGTCAGTTTACATACTTGTGAGACAGAAAATCCCGAAAGAATTTCTTTTTTGTTCGTTTGAAATTGTTCAGTTTTTTTTTGTGCATGTCAAATATTTTATCTAGCGAAATCATGAAATTAATCTACAATAATAATAACGATAGGGTTTCGATTAGTTTAAAGTTATCATTTTAATAATATTTATTTTTGTTCTTAAATAAAAAATTCCCTTAATTGTTATCGTTTTTAATAATATTTATTTTTTTTCTTGAATGAAAAATCCCCTTCTATATCATTACTTACTGAGCATGATGAAGAAGATCCAGTGATTTCCGGCACGGTCTTCATGCGCTCACAAATTAAATAACCCGATTTATTCGACATCTCTATATAAGCACTCGCAACTCGCCACTGATAACGTTTATGTATATTTTACGAGTAGACGCTTTTTTCAAGGGTAAGTAAGTGTAAGTGTGGGATGAAGTGAGAAAAATGACGCAGACTAAACGGATTAGGAACGATTTTACGATCTTCCTAAATTCGACAAATAGTGAAAAAAAATACGTAAAGCACCAACTGGGACAATAAAGAGAAAATGAGAGACCCGGTTATCGTTGACTTCAAATCAGATATAACTCGGTATATTGACTTTATGCTTGGATAATAACTTATATAGCACCGAAATGTTCGGGAAACATAACTCTACCTACTTCCTCATTGTTTTAAATTCTTCTCAAAAACACGTTCATGAGGAAACATTTTGATCGAGTTGAGAAGATGATATACAATAAACTTGCTACAATGTGATTAGGACCGTGCACAAATGCTGTGCTCATTTTCTTAAATTTTTCGAATATTCATTTGGCCGAAGGCACAAAAAATGGAAACAACCATTAAATGTGAACCACTGTATTATAGATTCAGAGGAAGCTCTATAAAAAACATCACTGACTGGATTTTGTTTGTGTAAAGAAGTGAGTGTAATCATTATATAATTCAAAAACCTTATGAAATTTGCACCTCTTTGCTGATTTCGGTTAAATAACATAAGAAATCATTACAAACGTAACAGCACGTATAAAAAAACAATTTACTACAGTGTAAAACATTTGACAAAAGTTTGTTAACAATGTTTTTTTTGTTCAACAACTCAAAACGCCGCATAATCTTAATTGCTGAGGAAATTTTGTAAAACAATTTAAATCTTAAAAGTCGAGTACGTAATTCCTGTTTTTATGTCAAAATTCAACTCGATTACTCTTACAATTTTTGAGCAAACTATTGATTTCTCAAAACAGATTGATGGTCGGCGATTATTCTGGAACCGCTTTTCCGATATGCTTTTAGGCGTTTCTTGAAATGATGTTTTCCATAATTTTGAGCGTCCTAGTATTACACGCGCGAATTTTTTTTTTTTTTTTCCGAAAAAAAAAAAACTTTTTTTCATACGAAAGAAATATTGTAGAAATATTCGTTTTTGTTTGTCGATCTTATAACTCGAAATTTCACTTGTTCGTGTATGATATATGTTATGATAAGCATTTGGGGTTATTTGAGAAGTACCTTTACTCTGGATTAGAAGTGAATTATTACGTGAAACCCGAATATCGCCGTTCTATCTAAGTAAGACTCATGATTATCTTGTATTAGCATTGATTGTTATAGGTTTAAAAATCCCAAAACGCGTTTTTTATCTTCTCGTTAATGACACTGTAAATCATCCCACACAACTCCTTCTTAGCATAGGAACAAGATTACATACCCACGGAATAATAATTAGTATCGTCGTCTGAGACTATTTTTAACTCATCGGTATTTTAAGAACCGAACTATTGTTTCTATAACAACATAATAACAATAATATTGAGTACAATAGATTGATCGTGCTCCATTAGCGGAAATCATCGTATAACAAATTCCAAACCGTAACAGTTATTTATTTTTTATTTTTTACAACGAAAAAAAGATTTGTGCATTTATTGCAGAAATTAAAACCTGTTATAGCAACAACAACAACAAAAATTCTAAGGTATGCCACTGCATTCAAGCGTTGAAACTTTCCATCTATACTTCAGATAGAATATTCAGTGTATGCAAAATAATCTTTCTTTTGCATGTGAAAATCGTTGAAGATATACATATAGCTTCGAAAGAAATTAGTTATGTCAGTCATTGTGTCATGTCAGGTATGTCAGTCAGGGTTCGCTACCCGCAAACTCAAAAGTAATGTTTCTGCGTGTTTTTTTCTGCACGATCTCCATCCGTTACCGTAAAGGAGTAGAACCTTGCACATTGCTTTCCATTATTTGTTGCTTTTTACAAAGCTACCACTGAGAGGAAGTACGTCAATCGATGTTGACTTCCTCATAGGAAAAGCTTTATAGAAAGCAACAAATAATGGGAAAGCAATAAATAAATAAATAATTCAAATAAATAGATGAACATGGCTGAGTTCTATTTTCTTGACATAACAAATAATGATAATAACAATAATAATAATAATACTCAAAAAGTAAATGCGATAAAGTTTTTTTTTAATCATTCGAAATTCCATAAAATCAAAAATATTTACATTTCATTACTGAATGATATATCTATCATAGCTGCATTTTATTTTGTTCATATGTTAAACTTTCAGTTATTATCTGACTTTTTGCAGCAGTTATTGTGACACCGTTTATCATTCAAATTTTAAAAAAATCCCTCAAACTAAAAATTTTATATCGTTTGCCACTAAATTATATATTTATTATAGCTGAATATTAATATGTTCACATAACAAATTTGAGCTCGATAACTCAAATAAGATTTTGACAAAGTTAATGCAATAACATCAATTTTTTTGAAAAATTCAACAGGCCATGAAATCTGGCTCAATTTACCGATTCGAGCGAAATTCAATATCAGGCAACATCAAGTGCACATACTCCTATGAAGAACTATTTGACATGATAGGCCCTTTTTACGGAAATTAGAGCGGTCACTCTTCTTCACAGAAAATTAAAAAACTTAGGAAATCTTCTTGCATACATTTGGTCGACAATTGCAACAATTCGAGAGAGTCTGCTGCTCTAGTTGTGAGTCAAATTTAAGCTCGATAGCTAAAGTGGTTCTTGACTTATCAGCGTTTAAATTTTCGAAGTTGCACGCACACACACACACACATTTTTCGACGTTTTAGATCATTCTGAGTCTCTTGACATTAAAATCTCAAAACCAACTTTTTTTCATAAAAACAAAGCTTCCTCTGTGAGGAAGCACAAACAGTCGATAGAAAAATCAGCATAAGCCAATCGTATAATTAAGGTTCCTGGATTCAATTGACGATGCTGAAAAGCGTGGTCGACGAAAGTCTCATATCAACGATGAATCTCCAGATAGTACGAACCTACAACTGTAGATATAAGCCCGTTAGGGTCGTTGTTTACAGTCAACTATCGCTTAGAGAATCTCCGACACTGTTAAGAAGAGGTCGAGGTCGCAATAAGAGGAAGAGTGGCGGCTGTAACCCTGAAGAGATCGGTGTACGAACATACATCCATACATTATTATGAGATTTATACAAAATGGTGAACGGAAGGGACTTTTTGGGTAGCTAAAGTCTGTTGGAATAGCGCGTATGCTAATTTCTCAAAATAAGTTTAAATATACGATAACTTCGTTTACTGCGATTTAAAAAATGTCATATTTTATTATATTTACAATGATGCATTTTCGCAGCATCTACGTCTTGCTGTGTTGCTTTTTGTGCTTCAAAATTTCAATCGGTGTCAAATGGAGAACCTTCCCACACTCTGAACACTCGAAAGCTTTACTGTTAGGTTTCAAAGTAGGAGGCGTTTCATTCCGCGAAGTCGTTTTTTCGGGATTGGACTTTTGGCACGATTTTTGATGTTGCAATTTCTCAATACTTGATAGAATAATTTCTTGATTACAGTTGCTACACTGCCATGGAGTTTCCAGCATATCCGTTGCTAGTTTATCGCTCCATTCGGTTTCCATCAAACTGGAATAAATTCGATTTTTTATTATATATTCTAAATAGTATTGAAGTATTTTTTAAAAATGTACGTACCAATTATATGTTATATTGTTAGTTAACCTAACACCGCCCTTTGCGATGTTTGGAGTGCTCTCAAAATCGTCGGCAAAAGGATTTGGGTTCACGTTAACGATGTTTTCCCCACTGCCAACATACATTGTTTTCAGATCTGCCGCTAGGAGCCTTTTCACTGTATACGGCACAGTAGTGTGCATAAATTGAATCAAGTCGTAACTAAGCTCGTCTTCCATTTCGCTGGTGTCTTCCCTTTTCTCGCCGCCCGGTATAGTTTCTAAAAAATGACAATATATGTAGTTAATACATGTTTGGAGCAGAAACCAACCGTTCGAGTTGACTCCAATATACCTTGGAGCTGTTTCGTCAACAAACAATCCCATTTTTGACGAAGTTTCGTAGCTTTCATCAGCAAAGTTTGTCCACTATCCGGCATTGGAAATTCTAGCGATAACCACATATCGCATATCAGGCTGTAAACATCGCAAATTCAGAACACCATACAATTTTTTTTTTGACAGTCAATGTACTGATTATGAAGCCCGGATCCATATACCGTATATTCATTTGCATATATATTCATCACTGGCAAACACAATGTTGGTAAACTTATATGAAACTCATGTACCTGGTTTGTTAATCTTATATCGTTATGTATTATTAAATTTACTTGCGTTTTTCAGAATGCAAAACATCATTCATCCGAAACTCAATAATTTTAATGATGACTCAAATTAACCAAACGCTTAATTATCGAAACCTTGGCGGGAAAGATACATTGTTGCTCACTGCAGTATTGCGAGAACCGCGCGTATTTAACGGTGGATATAGATGCATTTTATGATAAAATGCGTCGGAATAGGAATCTGTTCTTCGCAGCACGTAGATAAAAATGTAAATTCTGAATTGTTCCTTTATTATAATCTTGTTCGTCAATTAATTTTGGACCATGATTTCACCGGCGAGTCTTTTGACCTTCCAAGCAAAAGGGTGGAAAAAACTGGAAATCCTTTTGAAGGCGGATCTTTTGTACTCATTTATAGTGTCGCAAAAGAACCGATCACCGTAAAAAAGTAATAAACATCTACTATTTTTATGTAAAAAATTGATGTTCTTACTGTAATAGTATCGGTGTAAATAGAAAAAAATTATCCAAATCTTTTTTATGTGAAAATTGTAATTTTTCGTAAATTTTAACCTATTATCGTTGAGAGGTAGTTTCAGGTTCTTACGGTGAATTTCGTAGAATTAGAAACGATCTTGAATCTTTAATTGGCCTTGGTTACGGTGATTTTCTCATAGAACTCATAGAAGTGGAACGGAGCGAGGGCAAGATAAGGTTTCTAGAGGTTGTCTATTTTTTATGCGAAGCCCTCAACCCATTGCAATGATAACGATTATTCAGGCATTTTGCTGGCCATGAATAATACCTCTCCTAAATCTTTGTGAGATAATGATGATTTCTCTACGTGAAAACTTTTGTTTTTTAATATTTTCATGACATTATCAAAACTCAAAACTATCACAAACGACGAGAAAAGCGATATAAAACAAATATCCAATGGATGGGTGGATATTTCGAAAATGGGTTGAAGCAATAAACTTAAATTTAGTACGGTATTGAAACAGTTAATGCCTGTCTGGATTAACCATCTCTTAATTTAGCTTGTCTTATCTACGAGATCCGTCTGAATCGTTTTACCTAGCGACACTGTGATTTAACTTGGTTAATTTGAATCTCGCTTCGCCATTTTGGTTGTAATTTTGCTAATGTTTAATAAATCGTAAAAGATAATTGCTTGAGATTATTTAGATTTTTTTAGATGAAAGTTTCATGAGAGTAACAAGTTATTGCAATATATCGATTACCTTATTTAAATTATCCTGAAACGTGATTAATAATATCTGAAAAAAAGTTAAGACGTATGCCTACGGAAAAAATTGTAGCTTTTAAACAACAAAGAATGACTGGGGTTAAAAACATTGGTATATTCAACATTACCAAAGTTAAAGTCAGATCGATGAGACGAGGTGAGGTACTAACGTTGCGCAATAAATATCGAAATTACCCATATACATATGGTTCTATCTGTTTGGTTTGCAAAAGCAAATACATAATTACATTCATACCATACGAAAATAAATAAGTAAATAATAATTTCTACAATTACTGTCATGGAAAATGTAGCGTTAGTATCGATTTCTTTTTAGTTAGTTTTTTTTTGCAAAAACATATACATAATTCATACCATACGAAAATAAATTAATTAATAATAATTTCTACAATTACTTACATGGAAAATGTAGCGTTAGTATCGATTTCTTGAGAAAACAGGAGTAGAGTTTGTGCTGCCGGCATTCTGAGGGTATTTACGAGATACGGTTTCGTCGTTTCGAGAAGTGACCTGAAAGCACCAATAATTATTTACCGAGTCCTCGTTAAGCATCGATAAATCCGATGATCGTGAAAATATATTCTCAACTTACAAATACGTTAATAACTGATGTTTTGCGCTCACTGGGGCTTTGGATTTAAAACCAGGAAGAGACACAATGTCGGGTTCTTCCAATTGCAAAATTTGAGGATGATTCCCAAAAAAACTCATCGGATGCAAGGCGACGTAGGGTTTTGCTTTCGTGTGAAACAATTGTTCATTCATCGACTACAAATGAAAATATGCTTTTTGATTTACATTAACTCGTAAATATACGGTACAAAATCTAGAAAAATAAAATACCTTGCAATAATTGAATTCGTCTGCAGACGCGAATTGCGGATACAATCCACTGCATAAAATCAATTTTAGCATCGTCAAATCCTTGTAGCTGCACGCCGTAGAAGCAGTCAACAAATTTTGAACTTGTGAGGGGTCGTTTCTCATACGAAATTCTACGTCTTTGATATCTATTTCTCCATCATTATTGTCGTCATCTTCTAATTGTAAGTCGAATCGATCGACTTTTAATTCCTTGCGTTTTCTCGGGGCGGTTTCTTTGTACGTTCTTTTCAGCGATTTCAATAATTTTAATTCCCCATGTCGAATTGCGCGTTCGGCACTCGTCATTGAGGAACTCGGTTCGGGTAAGGTTTTCAGTAAATTGCAATCCTGTAAATTTCGACGTTTAAAAAACGATTCAAGGAAACATAATTCGATCATAAATACAAATTAGTCATCATAAAGTATCTGGTTGCTTACACGAAGCAGGTCTTTGAATTGAACTCTCAATTTAGTCATTTCGTAAAACCTCTGTTCCTCCAATCCTCGTCTTTTGCACCACTTTCTACTGGTGCTACTTCCACCTCTTGATTCATGGCTACTTTCTTGCTTGACTTCCAACCACTCTTTATACGCATTCAGTAATGTTATGGGATCGCCGTGATCGGATTCGAGCTTTTTTCTCGACGTCTAAAAGAGGTCAACATATTTTTTTTTTTTTTTTAATACTGATTATGGTGATGTGCTATAACATCTGAATGAGTGCGAGGGAGAAAACGACATTGGCAGTCGCAGAGGAGCGAGAGGAAACGACAAAACGTGTAACACTTCACGTTAACAACATTTTTTCGAGGAATAAAAACTATATAGTGTACAATATTATTCCGCGCAAAAAAAATGCTGCAAAATTTGAAGGGCCAAAAATGTTTTGCGCATTCATATTGTCATGAATTTGTATAAAAAATCGATATCCTCTTTTTTGCGATGCATAATCGAATCGTGAGCCGAGCGGGTTTTCCCATAGAATTGTTTTTGTCACATACCTCACACTCAGTGTCTTTGTAAGATCTGTTGGTGAATGGATTTTGGATACTCAGCGCAGCTGCCAAAGAAAGTACCGGTTCAACTTGATGAAATATCGAACCCATAATCAACATTTTTCCTATAGTAATATCCACAGGTAATCTAGATAATGTTTTCCCTATGCACGTAAGTTTCTCGTTCTCCGTTAAGGCACCCTAATTTAGGGTTTTAAGGTATCATAATTGTTAATATTACGTGAGATATGAAGCCATTGATCCGAAGATTTTTTTCTGAATGGTTTACATACGTGTTCTTTCAATGATAATATAGAATTCTCAACACTTTCAGAAGGCGGAGGTTCTATGAAAGGAAATTTTCGGGCGTCGGGAAGTCCCATTGCCATCATCTGTAGAAGAAGCGAATCTAGAGGTACCCGCTGAATTTCAGGTGCCGAGTATTTTTCTAATGCCGTATATTCTTCTTCCGAATAGATTCTGTAAAAATGCCGCTTTTACAAGTACGAAAATAATTTATTGGCAGCATTATTGTAGCAGTGTTAAATCACATGTTTCCAAATTCATGTCTGCTCATTGAAAAGAAAAAACATGTCTATTAATTGATGTAAAAAATAGGCTGTAAAAATACCGTTAATATTTATCAGGGATGGAAATTGTTCAAATAAAGATCTTAATTTTGTTCGATTTTCTAGATTGATATTTACTCAATTTGTTTTTTAATTTCTTTGCTTATTCACGATATGTAAACTGAGTGTATTATTATACCTGTAACAAACACCTGGTCCTGTTCTACCGGCTCTTCCTTTCCTTTGCTCCGCACTTGCTTTACTTATCCAAAATTCCTTGAGCCTCTGCATTTTGCAAGTTGGATCATAGCTCATTTCTTTGACTTTCCCGCTATCAGCGACGAATCTTATACCATCGATGGTAATTGACGTTTCTGCTATATTGGTCGAAACGATACACTTTCTGACTCCATCGGGAGGATAGTCAAAGACCTGAAAAAAAAAAAAAATTAATTTGATGTTGAGCGACGACAATAATTAAATTACACGTCGTGAAGCCCAAAACACTTGTAGACACAGACAAAGAATCTTGCATTGGGTGAAAATAAGTAAAGAGAGAGAATATTACACAGTACACTGTGTAATATTCGGGTAAATTTTCGGGGTAAAATTTCTGATAAAATTTTTATCAAATTAACTCGATTACCAAGAACACCGCTCTGTGATTCGTTGAAATCCAGGCCCGAAAAATAATCCTAATTAATTTGATAAATCTCACTGTTTACAAAATTTTCTAGAATTCTCATATTCAAATTTGTAAACATATCAATAAGTATTGTTCCCAACAATGTAGCACATACCTTATCTTGCTCAGCAATAGAAAGCGTGCTGTGTAGCGGCAAAACAATCCAATTCGTTTTTTTCTTTGCGTATTCTTTGGCGGCGTCTACAACGGCTGTAATTTCACTCATTCCGCTCAAGAAAATGAGCAAATCTCCTTTTTCTTCATCTAGAAAATAAAATGTGCGTTTTAATATAAAGGTATTGAGGCGGAATCATTTTATTGTTTTTCCACTTGAATACCTTTGTATTTTTGGTCAATAATCTGCATGATTTGCACGTAAGGACTTGGATTAAATCGATCGGATTTGTACCGGGCGTCCTCAATGGTAATAGGTCTATACATTAATTGTATAGGATATAATCTTCCTGGTACCTGAAAACATAAACAACTGATGATTTCCTTAAAATTGAGTGCAGCTATTTGAAGACAATCGGCCGCGTATTACATTACATTTTATCAAGCGTCTTTGGTTTCGTGAATATCATTGTGCTGTTGTATCTCACTCACTTGTATCACGCGCACATCTTCCTTGGCAAAATAGTTACTAAAAAGTTGTATATTGATAGTAGCCGACATAAGGATCAGTTTGATATCTGGTCGTTGATGAATTATACATTTCATAATTCCTAATAAAAAGTCACCGTGTAAATGGCGCTCGTGCACTTCATCGAGAACGACTACATCGTACTGTGTTAAACCTGAATCTCCTGAAACCTATGGATAATAATGATGTTTAGCTCTGGTTCCATTCATTTAGTATTTTGAAAGGTAATTTCAAGAATAGATTCCTCAGACAAACTAAAAAAAAATTGATCTTTTGCTTGCAACTTCTTTGAATCATCTTTGTTTTCATTCAGGCAATTTCATCCATTTTTAAATTACAAAGGTCTAGAGTTTTCATAAACTTGAGGTTCAAGTTCGAAAGGTTGTTGGTTCTTTGGAAAGTTTTTTTTCCCATGTAAAGCATATTACGAATTGGCCATTCAGAGTTCTGGTAGCCATGATATGAGCAATGAATAGTTAAAAATTACAATGTAACAATAATTGTTTTGAAAAATCGTTTTAACTGTATTTTGGATGTATAAAAAAATAGTCACAAGAAAAATAATCATTTTGAAGTGAAGTTTCGCTTTTTGATATTTTCTAGCGAAACTATTAATTATGGAGTCATAGATTTATACCTGCCGAAGGAGCAATCCTTCTGTAATAAAGGTTATCTTGGTATCTTGATTTCTTTGCTTCTCAAAACGTATTTGATATCCAACTTCATTACGATTTTCAGTGAGAGTCTCAAAAGCAACTCTTTTAGCCAACGAAATACATGCTATCCGCCTGGGCTGAGTGCAAGCTGAAAAGAATGCGAATTGTAATAATGTGATTACAAACAAATTTTGCACAGTCCATGATAAAGATTTCAGTGCTTCCTACAGGATTTAGCACTCTATTCTTAAATAATTTACTCTTCCCTGCTACATTGTAAAATTTTACAAGATTTTAATAAAAATATAGAGTAAACTAATTATTAAATATTACAGAACAGTAACTATTATCAAATTTGATGAAAAGTTATTAAATAATTATCATTGAGTCATAATTAGACATCAATGGTTCATGAAATAAAATGATGGTGGTTTATGTCCTGTATTGTAAGAATATCAATTGTGCTGAATTACTTTTAAATACTTGTTTGTTCTGTAAATTTCCTCCAAAAAAATGATTGTATTTTTTTTAGCAGATGATAAACAAAGCCTACCAATTTTTCCAAAACCAGCTGAGTACAGATATTGAGGTACTTGCGTAGATTTTCCACAGCCAGTATCTCCGGCTATGATTATGACCCTTTCATTCTTCACAGCCTCAACAATTTCATCTCTGTACTGTGCCACTGGTAAATTAGCTTGATTCTCCCTGAGTTTCTTCAGTTTACTAAATTTTTCCTTTTGCTTAAAATCCAGATATAATACAATTACATCTTTAAACAGAGATAATTTTTTATTGCTGAGTTCTTTGGTCTGCGGAACTCTGGCGAATATTTCACCAAAACTCAGATTTATATTTATGTTGATGCAATGAGACTTGTGATAGTTCAAAGGTACTCCAATTCCATTGAGCTTTATCTCCGAGGCTAGAATTTCTGTTTTCTTTCCTAATTTTTTCTGTACTGTCTCATACTTTTGTACGAATCTCCAAAAATCTTCAGTATCTTGAACCAGATTTGGATTTGCGGAAAATACTTTGTTTAATTCATACTTGTATTTGACAAATGAAAAATCTTCGTCAATATTATCTTTAGAGAAATGTGTTGAGCTTTGTGCCTTGGAATGATGATCGTAGTCATCTTCGTTTTTTTTGTGCCTTCTGTGCATTTTACTCTCTCTGCTACGACTGCGACTTTCACTCTCATTGAGAGTTTTGTGCCTTTTTGATAGTGAATTATGATAGCGTTCGCTACTATCATCTGCAGTCTTTCTTCGCGACGCGTTTCTCGAATCCATTTGTTTGTACGATACAATTGTCAATGAATGTTGTTCACGAACATTGTCTGAACGTCACTATGTTTATAACCTCATAGATGCTTAGTTTAACCTCAATGATACGAAGTATTTCAGTTGATCATTATAAGGCTTTGAGCTCTTGAAAATAATAAAAAGTAAATATTCCGTCGGTTTGTTCAGAAAACCTTTCACAAACATAGCATATATTTTATATAACGCTTGACAAAATATAACATCACGAATCACCACTTTTGTTGTTTTGCGAAGTCAATACTAGCAGACGACGTGAACTTTTTGAAAAAACTTTCGTAGTTATCACGACGTCAAAGATGATTTGGGGATGATAATCCGTGTGTAAATCAAGTTGTCCAATAACAATTTCTTAAATTCTTATTTGTCTGATAATCATTAGTTGAAAATATTCGGTCTTATAATATGTCTCAGAAACGGAATGTCAAATAAAGAATTCGGAAAAATGGGGAAGCCCCGATTTGAGGAATTGTCTATAGTCTTTTGAATGTTTTTATTCCGCAAGATTTGAACTATATTGTGAAATGTTTGTATAGTTTTTCTATTGTAGGGGAACGTATTCATAGGTTTTTCAATTAAAGCGGGAAATATTCGAAATTTACTCAGTATGACACAAAATATTCGAAGTATTTTGCACTACCAGTAGAGAATGTCATTGGAGTTTTCGTCTGCAGTAAAAAATAGTGTATTCATCTTGAAACTGCAAGTCCAGCTCATAATTATTATTATTAGTCGAACGGTTATTGACCAAGTGGTTTTGAATAAATATTATCTGTGAACGTATCAAATACGCGGTAGCGTCGCGATGCCGAGTATTAAATATTTGTATTCCGCGTATTTTTATATGCATTCCTTCATTTACTTAACTTTCTTGGTAGCTGCGACCCAATTTGTCGCAAACGAAGCAAGTTCGACCATGTTATTAACTTCGAAATTACTAATTATCTTGAAACATGTTAGTCAAGGTGCTTCTAGCAGTACAGTCTATGTATGGTCAAGCGTGAGTTCAGAATAAGTTTCAAGCACTTTTTGATGGGGTAAAAATCTGAAAAAAAATCAAGCACGGTGAAGGTGCTGAAAAAAATTATCTTGCATAACAATAATTAATTCCAAAACGTGATAACGAATTGGTGAATAAAATTGTTTGGAAAATCACACCAGAACCTAACTATTTTTTAAAATGATGCTTTGATATTCGATTTCGAAATTTCGAAAGATTTTTTTATTTTTGAGTTCGAAATTTCGAATCATCTTTTGATTTTCGAGTTCGAAATTTCGAATGATGCTTTGATTTTCTAATTATAAATTTTGAATGATGTTTCGATTCTCGAATTCGACTGATATTTTGATTTTTGGATTCGGAATTTCGGATGATGTTTTGATTTTCGAATTCGATATTTCGAATGATGTTTTGATTTTTCTGAATGCGTATATTTTTTCCAGAATTCCATGTAGTTTTGTAAAGCTGCGTTTTATTTTCAATGTTTGAACTGCATTCGCGAATCTATTTGGCCAATTGCCCAATTACGTGTGAGTGCAGTCATGACACGCGCATATCCAAAATTCGCGACTTTACACACATTAGGAACAGAAAAAATCTAAATTATAAATTCGGAAAAATTAGATAAAATTCCTAGAAAATTTATTTATTTTTCAAAAATTAGGTTGACCGGTGATTGTCAAATAACTTTTTTTTCATTCCTTGTTAATAACATTTAGAAATTATTATCATTATTATTATGCTCAATTTCTCTTTTTTCATCTCATCGAAAAGTATTCGAAAGTTTCTCTGAATCTCATATTTGACCCGTCTGCACCGCTAGAAGTACTTTAAGTACATTCTTAACTCTTCGTGTGCACCTGTTGCGTTAAAGATCCGGTCCACAAACGCAGGGGACACAGTGTACACACAGAGAGTTGCAAAAATCACATTATATACCTAATAATCCATGTACGAAGATACGTAGCTTTACATTCATCCCAATTATGCAGCAATCTATAACAAAAAAAATCATAAACAGAAGTTGACCCAATTAGCCCCGGTCTCCCCTAGATATTGATAATGCACTTTATCAGAGTGCAGTGACATATGTAGACCGCTACATACATATATAGTCCTAAACTGTGTCGCTGTGACGTTCTTATACGGATTGCGATATTGTATTTATCGGCTGGCAAATTAATCTTTAACAATGACTTATCAACACTATAATGATACAGTGGGATATAAATGCACCCAAATAAAATGCAAAACTAATACAAAGTAGACAGTATCACTCTGGAATTAACCGGTTTTAAACAATTGTCTCTTCAATTACGTCACTTTCATCTGATTTTACTCATTTCGCAAATTATTCAAATACGAATCAAATCAATATTTTAATAGCGAACGTATGTGTAAAGCATTCTTAAGATCGAATTTATAATTCAAAGTTCAATTTTGAGTTCAAACTGATATATATAAAGTAATATGTAAAATTCGATATTAAATACGAATTGTACGTGAAACTTGGGAGTGACAATTCGACCCTTAGATACTGTAACAGGTCATTAATACTGCATCAATCACACCTTTACATATTTCATTGTTCTAAGCTGGGTCAGCGATCCCACTTTCGAAGGCAACCGCCGCGCAGCAAACAAGCGTGCGATGGCCGTCTTATCGCTGGCGCAATAATCTCAAGGGCTCGAGACAATGGACCAGCTGACTTCTTCCGTACTGCCTTCGAGCTTACACATTTTAACGTTTCTCCAAAATTGTAATTAACGTGCTACAATCATACTTTTGTAATTTTCCATATTTTTTTAGTAATCTCATGAAAATTATATGTTTCCCTTGTGCACTTTTTTACAAAGTTGTTCGTTATAAATTATACTTGTAAAATGAGCGATCCTTCTCATAAAGAAAATCAACTATCATTTATCAGTATCTCATCAGTGCCAAAAATCAAACCGTGGACGGAGAGAACGTGTTTGCCCGGTTAGCAAATCTATTGCTAAAATAGTGACATTATAATAGTGAATATGATTGCGTTATTTGCTAGTTGAACTGAAGAAACTATTGGTTTAACTAATTTATTTGCCGGGCCAACAATTTTTTTTTGCTAAGCTAGTAAGTAATCTAATGCTGTCACTTTTTCAGCAAAAGACTTATTATTAGCCCATTGCATTCTTCGTGCGAGTTTCTGCAGCAGCGATTTTAATGTTTTTTTCCTGAAAATATCGTCCGCTTCCTTGTTTTTATACCGCGGTGATATCCCCTGGAAAAATATTATATCCGCGACGCCGCCAAGCCGTTCATAATCTCATATAGTAGATAAATTCTGGATATACATGCGGCCTTATCTGAGCGATTACAAGTTCGTCGATCAGTTCGATGAACGTCTTTGAGAACAGACTGCGTACAAGATCCGAGTGTCCGCTAGAGTAAAACAGTGCGAGCCAGTGTTTACCTGTTGCGTGAAATATATAGCGAAAAAAAACAATGACCTTAACGTCGACTGAGGCAAAATGGATATCCATGTTGGCTGTCGGAATCGGCAGTTTTGTAATTGGCGTTATACCCGCGTGTTTCTTTGCTCGTGGCCGTACTATTTCTCGGAAATTAACTTTATCCTCATTACTGTGCTTCGGTGGTGGAGTGCTTTTAGCTACGTCGGTTCTTCATATGCTTCCGGAGACAAGGGAACTTTTGCCCGAATACGCGGAACTTGTTTTCTGTTGTGGATTTCTTCTATTGTATCTCGTCGACGAAGTCGTTCATTATTTTTGGATAAAGGAAGACGGATCACCTCCTCATAGTCCTCATACGCATGATCATCCTGTAGATCGCAATAATAGATCGAATCACAGTAACAAGTAAGTTTACAGTGTTTACGTTACCGATTAGAAAATTTATGGGGCATGGAGCACGAAACATTATTTTCTCCTGAAAAAAGTATGCATTGTCTTACAGGTGTATTGAACAATGGGAAATAATGTACGTCATATTTACATGCACAGGTTTAATGTATTTACATTACACGATAATATTTCATGAAAAATTGGAAGATGTAATTAGAAATTAAATGTACGTCAGTATATTTAATGACGAAATTTTATTATGAAAATATGGAAAAGAATTTAGTGTTGGTAGTGAATTTGACCGTTTTTAGTATGGAAAATGGCTCGAGTCTTATACTGATCTGATGTACCACTTTATTAGCGAGAAGCCTTCGTTCGTTGTGTCGCCACCTAGCTTCTGGATCATGTTATTGATTCCAATCCCATTGTGTTCCTCTTTAACATTTCTATGCACTATTTACGAAGTTAATACGAATTTTATAAACCTGTTGTGAATTTCATGGCAGCACTGAATAGAACTTCCATTATATGAAACAATCCATAGCAATTTATTCTGGGTCTGACCCTCAACCTCTTGAATCTAGTTGGTAATTTTATACGTTGTTGTTCGAATTTTAAACGGAAAGCATATTTTTTTAATATTGCTATTTTTATCTTATTTTCTACTTATCACTGTTTGGAAAAACAGTGTAGAGCGTAATTTATAAAATGGACCAGCATTGACTTCCATTTCTTATCAAAAACTTTTTTTGAAAAAAAAACTCCTAGGCATTCGAAACGGTCAATCGATTATGAGATCAGTTTTAATCGTCTTTACGTAAAACACAGTATATTTTGAATAATTATCCACGATTTTTCCAGTCCTTGTTTTAATTCAAAAGTCAATTCACAATATGCAAGATTATAATGATAAGCGAATCTTATCTTTGGGTCTAGGCTTGAAAATGTTAAAATGTGGCAAAAGTTCCTTTTTAATTCACATTTTTAATCACGACCAACACTGTTTGTACTTTCTGATTACCTATTGAGCATGTAAAAAGAGAATGTGTGATAACACAAAAAAAATCGACATCAATTTTCTTTCAAGTGTGATAAGTCAACATTTTTTAAAATAAACTGCTTTCCTTTTAGAGTTGGAATAACAATATTAAAAAATCACCGTTTAGATCTACGAGGCCGTGATTCAGACCCAAGTCGAATTGGCGCGGATTGCCCCATATGATTGTGCTGAACTGATAAGTTTTGTGTGGTCACGGACAATTTTTATTGCTTAAGTTCCACAAATGGTTGAAATGAAGTGATTTGTAGCTTTGTTTCTGTAAAAGGATCGCGTTTCGCATACCAAAATCATTAATCGAAGAGTTCCGTTCAAAAAACTGAAAAAACTCGAAGACCATAAATTTAAAAAAAATCGAGAATTCTTTCACAAAATTATGCGCATCTAGCAAAACTAATTCGCTAGTTTGTGATTTTCCAGCGTTGGTTTTATGCACATTTTTTTTAGTATCTTCAATGATGTTGATTTCACACATTTTTTATTGTCATTCTGCAAAAATTCGCATAAAACTGAATTTGTAAATTTGAACATATGCATAAAGCATATTTAATGACTATATTAATTACGAGGAAAATTTCATTTTGCAGTCAAACACAAAATCAGCATTTCCCGTCTACTTGTTTTCATTACGATATACCAAACCGTAAACCGCGTTATCAAGATCAGACGTATCGTGATGAGATCTACGAGATAGGATTCAATGCGGGCAGTCGGAATCTTGCCGGACCTTCAGCTCATCAGGGTGGCATAAGAAGTTTGTCCTACGATCCCAGCAGCGTTGCAACAACCAACCGTGTAAATTCGTTGGTAACCAGTGCCCACAGTCCGAATAAACCGAAAGCTACACAATACGGAACTCTGTCACCATTTGCACCAGAGCCTTCAACTTGTTGCGGTGAAAATGAAACTTTTCTTTGCCACGGAAATCACACGGAACCGTGCGCTAACACTAACACTGGTCATGTAGGACTTTCCTTAGCACTGACCCTTCATGCCCTTCTCGAAGGACTTGCTATTGGCTTGCAAAAATCATCGTCTGAGGTAAAAGTCAGAGAGAAAAATAAAAATCATAATACGAGTAGTTCTTGTCATAAAAATTGAAATTTTGGAAATGCTGACGACACTAATATAAAAAAAAATAATTCTAAAACGTTGGTGATGGATCAGTTTTTAAGAGTGATATTATACTTTTGTAGAAAATTTGAGTTATTTCTCATACAAAATTAATTCGCTGATAATTACCGAATTTGTAGTAATTGTTTTTGTCACTTGGTGGGATAATGGGAGATTTACACACGCTTCACAGTGGTCGAACCGCGATTTTCAGAACTTGCGATCTTAAATTTTGTACAACACGAGTAAAAAAAGTAATCCTATATCATAATATAGTATTTTATGATTCTGTCGATTTGATTTTAATTTTGGCAAATAAGTTAATGGTCACGTGTGGATATGTATAAGTAGAAAAAATTCATGTATAGACCACAGGATTCAGGACCATTGAACAAACAGGTTCTTATAGAATACATTTGAAATTAATTACAAAAAAGATATGTTGAGACTTTCAAATTGCACTTTTTTTTGTTGTTGAAAAGTAGGAGCTAATGATATCTCAAAATACCATCTGAATTATATCTATTTATTCCAGGTATTGCTTCTTCTGGGCGCAGTCGTCTCGCACAAATTTGTTGTTGCCTTTTGTCTCGGCTTAGAACTCGCAGGATCTGCAAGTACAGCTCTTAAAAATGCATTGGCTGTTGCTCTGTTTTCCGGCGGGTCGGTCCTAGGAATTGGAATTGGAATGCTAGCTGTTAAGGTAATACAAAACGGTGATCGATGAAAAAAAAACAATAATACAAAATTTAAATACAAATATAAATATAACTGGTACACAAAAAATTTCACGATAAATAGGAGTCCAATCATAAATGGAAGTGAGTTAAAGAATGTGCATCTTCAAAATTGTAATTTATATTTGCAGTTGTAAATTCCGTATTTTGTTACAAATTTACTTTATTTCAATAAAATAAATCTTCCTGATAAATGTGTGCGATGGCCAGCCTGATAAGATCTATTTAATTCAAATCAATTGTATTCGATCGAAAACAATATTATTCGATTTCGTCCAATAAACTCCTTTGTATTCAGTGTTTTTTCCCATCAATATTTCTCCTAAAGTTTGGAGGGGAAAAATTTATGGGAATGGACTGCAAATTATTTTAAGTTGAGGTCGAAAAATGAGACCGATTTTCAATTTTTATTTCTGATGCGAATAATGAGATAATGAGGTCGAGAGTTTGCACACAATTAAAACATGCATTGCCAAATCTAAGTTGATATTCTTGAAAAATATCGACCAGGAACATGTTTATATTTGAACAAAGTGCTGCCAAATAATCCATTCGTTCAATTTATTTCTCAAGACGAAGGGATAATAATTTATAACATTTTCCAACGTAGGAGGAGATTATTTTTTAAATGTATTAATAACAAATCATTTTGGTCAAAAATCGAACAAACTTTGTTTGATTTACCAGGTGGAAGGTAGTTGGGCTTCTGTTTTAATGCCTGTTCTGCAAGGTCTTGCGGGTGGAACTTTGCTCTATGTTACTGTGAGTGAAATATTGCCAAGGGAAAGGGCGCGCTGGCATCGAAACATTCGTCGTTCAGCGGGGCTCGTTCAATTCTGCTCGATGCTCTTCGGTTTCTCCATTATGTTCGCTCTAAATCGTTATCTAGGTGAGTTGAAATAACACAAGCGTAATAAAAATGATGTATCATATATTTTTGGATACAATTCGATTCAAAATTATGACCATTTTGATTTTTTACAGATTCACATCACGATGTAGGACCAAGTAAATAATGCCTTCTATTAAACTATTCTATTCATCGAAATTTTTCCACTGTATTTATTTTCATTCTCACGAGTGGGATATGTTAAATCAATATATACATATACGTATATATGTAGAAGCTCAACAGAAATTAGGTCATGTTTGCCCATCGAGGCGCTTAAACAAAATATACATGAGCGCTCATAACAATTTTTGGTCGTTATACGAATAACGAGATTTTCGTTGACCGATTGAGAATCAAGTCAACTGCTCGCTCGGCCATTGCTATTATCACTGAATTCGGTGTCCCTGATATTGGAGATGGCAGGACACTGGCGTCCATTATTCTCAAGTTTTTAATACCATGAACTCTGGAAATAAAAAAATTCGATGTAGTTTTATTTCACAAAATTGCAAGTTTTAATGTAGACTCATCGTTTGCAGTTGATTAGAGTTTTATACATGTCGGGTCAATTGAACCAGTCCTCTATCCCTAGCAGATCAGAAGACCGTTGTCACCCTAAAAAACGACCAGTTATTTTGTGCCAGAAAATAACCATGCGAACCACTTCAAAACGACTAGTATAGTCGTTTTCTTAATTAGCAACCGCAAAACGATGTCAAAAGCGACCATCCATAAAAAATCGTAAGTATGGTCGTTTTGGGAATTAGAGATCGCAAAACGACCTCAAAAGCGACCATACTTAGGATTTTTCGGGATAGTCGCTTTTGAGGTTGTTTCGCGGTTGCTAATTGATATAACGACTATACTTACAATTTTCTGGATAGTCACTTTTGAAGGGCGTCTTGTGGTCGCTAATTAAGAAAACGAATATACTGGTCATTTTGAGGTCGTTTGCATGGTTATTTACTGGCACAAACCGACCGGTCGTTTTTGAGGTCGCACGGATTGCAGGCGTTTCATAGTATTAATCCCGACGGATTTAGAATAATAAGAATCTATGAAAGACCAACGAAGATTTACGATGGATCTACGGATGACTTTGGAAATGTGCGGCGTGGACACTCTCTTAATAGCAGTCAAAAAATTGGCGCTTAGTGGTCTTGGAATAATCGACGCGAATGCGAGAAGAGTCACGGTCTTAGCGTGGACAATATTAACGTCCATATTTACGCAGGGGGCGTATATATACTTCGAATATATAGCGACAAACATAAATGGGTATCCACTTCAATTTATCCTTGATGGTCATCAACACTTGGTCATCGATACAATGTCCATCCGAGTCTAGGAAATCTAGTCCGGAAAATTGGTTTCAGAATTTTAGTCCCTGGAAAATTGGCCCTCAGACAAAATATTCTCGGATATCTATCTCTCTTTTTGTTAGTTTTATTTTTATTCATCTCTTTACGGGATCAATTTTCTGATATGACAGAGGCCATATTTTTTCGTGTTACCGTCCATGCCAATAGGCAAAAGGCAGATGAATAAGAAAAAAATTACGAATGAAATAAATACACGGACGAACCTATTTTAGAGCGTTTTATTTTGTTTCTTTTTAAGTATTTACCTTAGTCGATGGTCCACGACAGAGTCTTGCAAATTATGACCCATCCTACAAGTGCCACCAGGATGATGGCTCGTTAGTGCCACAGTTCTTATGACACATTCTGAGTACTCCAGATCACGATAGGTTTGTCGCAAGTGTAGACACTCCTCGAGTTCGGGAACATGAACATTCGCACCGAGACTTCGAAATTCATCAGTCTCCAAAGTTTCCAAAGCTAGATTTATCGCTGTATAATGGTATAATTAATGTAAAAATATGCGGTTCCTTACAATAACTAGCTCTGCCTTTAAACGATGGAGTAATTGTACAAAAAAAGTATGGCGAAAGTTTCTTGGTGTAACATGCTCATGGTTTTTTCAAAATAAATATAATAATCACCCTAAAAAAATTTTGTTTAAATGTTAAAAGTTGACGCAGAGAATTGCAAATTTTACAGATCATTAAGAACCCAATTATATAGGAAGACCTATAATAATAAAAATATTAAATCATACATCATTTCGGTTTGATCAATGGAGAATTGGAAATCAATGGAGAATTGATTTAAGAAGGTACGTGTACGTAATAAAATAATAATAATAATAATAATAATAATGGGATTATTCTTCTAGAGGTAGCAAAACGAACAACTGGCTTGTAATTACCTCGCTGAGTGCATGAAATGTCTTCCTGATCTTCGAGGTAAGCTGGCTCAATTTGCGGTGGGTCGAATATGTTCTTCGATCGGAGAGTTATATTTCCACGACTTTTTGGCTGAAGACAACTTGCAAGATAAATGAAACCTTCATGGCTGGTATCGTTGTACGATGGAAATAGGGACCTGTAGGTCTAACCATTTAAAAAATCGTAAAAGAAAATGAGATCGTTTCTGCATTCCACATTAGTTCTTGAACGCCAAACTCAGAAATATGTCTTAATAAAGTTCAAGTGCATTTAAGCACTTATGGCTATAAAGGTTCATTAATATTTTGCTTCTCATCGCTGGTTTTTCGGAGAAGAGATATTAACATATAGAATGAAAAGGTAACCAATCAAGTTACGCAAAAATGAACATAGTGGCTAATGACAAAATCAAATGATACGAAGGAAACTATGACAGAAACAACAAACTCTACACAGCGAACATCGAGTGTCTTAAGGTGTACAACACATCACGTTTAAGACGTTTATTAAAAATATTAGATTTTTAAAGTCTGGCGTTAAATAAACTTCAATATCACCGGTGAAAATATTTATCCAATAATGTTCGAACTTTTTCAAATGAGTAAGAGTTATTTCTTACTGTTTTGTTTTGCTTATTGTTCGGAAATGTTCAGTGAAAATGAAAAAAACAATCGAAAAATCTGTAGAAACCTTTAAAACGGCCCGACCATCTTTTTTCAACATTTTTTTTTTAGAAAAATAATTTCACCTGGGATAGATTTCACAGTTTAAATGACGAATTCTTTTACATCTGTCTCAAAGTTGGAGACGTCTTTTAGGAGTTTTTCATCGGTCGATGCAACGCCGAATAGTACGATCCCGCTACCATTAACTCTTGCTAATGCCATTACTCCATTGGTTGCCAGCAATCCTTGATGCAATAAAGGAAGAAACATTTTTTTACTACAACTAATGGCAAACTCGAGATTTGTTATATTTACCGGTTTCGAAGACGAAGTACTTGATTACCTCGGCGACCGTTTGCATTTTTTGAAGTGTTATGCTGACCGGTGCGTCCAAATTTACGTATACCGGCATATTCAAATGATCGAACAGATTCTTGCCCACTCGAGGTAGATCTTTGATAATTGGTATCTAAAATTTTTTTAAATTCTTCATTTATAGGCAGTTATTTTTTATTTTGTTAGAATTAACTTCTGGGTGCCACACCGAATTAAGTACACCTGAGCCGTTCGGAGAATTGCAGCATTTTGCAACCCCTCGACCCTTACAAACAGCAAAAGTTGAAGATTTTGAGTTTTGAAGAAACAAATTGCCTCATGCAGTGAAATAAATATTACTTATGTTAAGAACCCGAATTTTGTAACGGATGCAGCAGAACTGTACATAAATTTTACGTTATACTCGTGTAGTAAAAAAAAAAGTGTACTTACTGAATGTTTCTCGAGCTCGTCCTTGGGGCCAATACCGGAAATCATTAATAATTGAGGTGTATTTATAGCACCCGCGCAGACAATTATCTCATTACGCGCCTCAATTCTTCCAAAAGTTCCATCACGGTATTTGACCTCAACTCCGTGAGCAATCGAGTCATCGTCAATGTTTATCTGGTATTAATATAAAGATTCAAACTTGCGAAAATTAAAATGGTTTTTGTTCTTTCAAAACCCAAACTTTATCTTTCGAGTTTAAATGTCTGTAGCCTCGGCACCTATATTTTTTTTTGTAAAAACATCTGTAAAAGCACTTTAAAAAAAAAAGTATAACGGTCTTTTTGGAAAAATAAAAAAATCAAGAATAGTGTCCTAGAAAATCGTAACATTAATTTCTGTAAATGGCGTCAATATTGCTCAAAAAGATATTTCCACATAAAAACATGAAAATAGAATGTCTTGTTCATGTTTTTTTTAAGTTTAAAAGTAACAAGCAGATTTATTTAATAATTTTCCTCATAATAGAAATCATGAACAATAATACATTGGCTACTTTTCTGGGTGTCGAAAGAAAATGCTTTGAAAATTTTCATACTTTTGTAACTAAAGTGTTAGTGAGAATATGCAAATTTTTTCGGTTCCAAGCATTTTGGAGATATGCGTGATAAGTGCTCCAACGGGCGCCTCGTTTTATCGTGTTACTCGACTTCTGGATTGTCACATTTCCGCTAAACATGGATACATTGAGATTTATAAATGCATCGAGTAGACGTCCTTCCGGCGTTGTACCCGGTAGATGCATTTTGTGAGCAACTTTTTCAAAATACGAATACAACTCTGCGTAAGACCATTCATTCGGCCAATTGTCGTAGTCTTCCGGTATACCAAAGGAGTGGACCAGATAGTTCAACTGGCCGCTACCTCCCAGTCCCTTTCCTCTGGGCCAGAATTGTTGCTGAACATACAAAAAAATTAATTGCAATAATCGAAATACGTTTTTAATGACTTTAAGTGATTTGAGAACAGTACTTTCGGAATCACCCTATTTGTTTATTTATTCCATGTATGATATGTGTAATATTAACTATTTGTTTCAAATACTCCTCAATATTGGTTTAAAAATGTATTTGCCATTGATTAAAAACAATCAAATAAATATTTTCCATAAAATTCCTATGAAAACTATCTGAAAATTTCAAATAACGAATTGATGACTATGAGTGTGTGAATTACTTGAATGTGAATTAAATTTTCAATTCTATTATCGGATTAAATACTTTTTTATTTGAATAGTTCGAATGTGCATATATTTTTTAGTTTTCATTTTTAATTCTCTATAAGGCAGCGTTAATGGTTCAAAATTCCTTTCTTTTTTCAGGTTTTCAGAAATGCCGTCAATATTTTTTACGATAGCAATAAATTGATGTATCTTCTCTCAATTAAGAAAAATTACATCGATTTTTACGCCGTTGATTATATTCGCCACTTGTTACCATTTTTATAATTCCTGATGAGACGACGTTAATTAAATCAGAAATCTCATTTTACGACCGTTCATTTTTCCATACAAAGGTTGTAATAACTAACAATCATTTTCATCTGTGGAGCTTTTGATTTATACTCAATTCCAATTATTCCAATCAAAATATGTATGTATCAATATGTCGAAAAATTATTCGGTATTTTCAATATTTGCCTATTCCTCGTCTCACTCATATTCTTACGAATTCTTGAACGAATTCTTCAACCAAAGTTTACGACAAAAGCTTTTCCTTTGCTGGTAATAAAAATTGTCTATCAAAATTGTATCGATAGGTCAAAAAATTATTAGGATGTATAAAAATTTTATACATCCTTTCTACTAATATTATAAAATATTCACGACGAAAAAAAATATGTAACTTAAAAAAATATATATAGTTAATATTTATATCTTCAATTACGTAGTTAATTAATCCTCTGGATGAATAATACTGCGTTTCGGTTTTATACGTCCAGTCGACTGACGATCCTTGCATCATAGGCGCTGCTAGGGGCACTGTCGACAACCAATTAAAATATCCACCTGCTTCAATGAGCAACACCGTGATATTTGGCACTTCGGAAAGTTGAGAAGCAATCACACATCCTGCAGTTCCGGCACCAACTGTACGCACATTAAATGCAAATTAAAACATTAATAACAATATTATTCAAACATTAATAAAAATATTATTCAAACATTAATAACAATATTATTTACACATTAATAATAAATGAACATTCCAGCAGCGATTATAATACAACTTAATACAATTCGCTTCCTCATAGAGAAAGCTAGTTTTCATTGAAAAAAAAAATTTCGAGATTTTTATGTCAAAACACTCAGATTGGTCTTAAACGTCGAGAAAAGTAGTTTAGAAAAATTGTCTGGATGTATGTATGTGTGGGTGTGCGTTTGTGTGTCAATGCCAAAAATTCATATAATTGTAACTTTCAATTTTCAGCTATCGAGCTGAAACTTCGGATTGAAATTGATCAGTAATGCGACATTCGGTATTGAATTTCAGCCGAATCGGTAAAGCTGTTCGATTTTTATAAGGTTTAAAAATTTTCAAAAAACTTTCGTTTTCTTGTAATTCACATAAAATTCCAGGAAATCGACTGAAATTTTCTACACAGAAAAAATAACATTCAGCCCTGGTGTGCACTAAATTTGGTGATGATCGGTAAAGCGGTTTGGATTTCACATGATTTTGAATTTTTTGAAAAAAATTGTTTTTGACAATTGATTACCAAATTTTATTTCGTGATGACTAAAGTTTCTATGAATTTAAGATTTTCAAGTGTATCGGAAATTGACGATGCAAAGTAGAACTCTGCATATTGTTTCATCAATAATTTTCATCTTTTGGAAAGCTTCTTCTATGAGGAAACCAAACATACAATGAATGAACTTCCTCATATAAGTTTTGCGAAAGATGAAAATTAATAACGATGTGCAAAGTTCTACTTTGCATCCTTATTTTTTATTAAATACTCGTCAGTACGTCTATAGGCTCACTAATTCACTAACTTCTTCCCTTTTATTGCTCATTCATTCCTAAAAACCCCATAGAATATTGCAGATAGCCGCCCATCCTAATGCACTACGCTATCGCATATCCAAAAACGGCTTCCGGTTCAGCAGTTGGCGTGCAACAAACGCTACTTAATGGGGCTACCTAAATCAAAATTTGTCAAAATTTTTTTTTTTTTCCAAAGAAAGTATCGAAATAAAATAATTTTATAATAGAACGATTTCTTTCTATTAGAAAAAGAATGATTAAACGATATAAGAGAAAAGATATGACCACCAGCTGATGATGCAATTTTTTACCGGTGGACATCATATCTCGAGAACCGCGAATCAAACTTTTAAAATCAACACAAAATATGCACACAGGTAAATCTCGAAAATTTTATATATTTTTTTCAAATAGCTGTTCGCGAGAACGATATCTTATTATCAATAAAACATTTGGATTTCGATACGACTATGTGGCATAGGACAGATGCTTTTCGGAACGAGGGAAAAAAGGTGCGTGGCAGCAACAACTTTTATAACGCTAACTTTTGTCCAAGCTGTCAGTCAGATCTGAATATATTATGTCCAAGTTGAGAGTCACTGCTAATTGTAACATAGCGAATTAAATGATTATCTTACCAACAATATAGTCGTAGCGGGCTCGCGGATGTTCAATTATACTCAGCGTGGATTTATTCACGTTATAGTGATAAAGAAGTGATAGCACTAAAATCACAAATGACACACCAACGTAATTCCTCATTATTTATTTTTTAACTTTTTTTTCAGAGCTTTCGAATAGTATAGTAGGGTAAACTTGGAGTGTTCGATGGATCATCTCCTTGTGGCGAATGTGCTATACGAGTAGCTTAGTACTAGGCTATAATTGCAATATTAGATTAGCGCAAGGGGAATCGATACGGCTACTAAAGCCGAGGAAATAAACAGTGTTTCTTGGATTTTTTAATTTTCATTGAATCGCTTTTCTTCAAAATGTCATGTTGAATTAATGTGCGTTGCTAAAAATCTGGGGTGATTCTTAAATAAGTGTTTATCGGTTGAGATCATCTTCTTTACTAGCGATCGTAAGTCAATAAAAATTATCAAGATGAAGTGGAATATTACGGTCGGTCAAAATCGCAGTCAATCTTTTTTAAGAGTATAATCTCTGGCCATCCCAACAACCACCGGTTTACTGTAAAAACCATCGGGTGGATTTTTGCAACAAAAAAACCTGAAAATCTGTTGTAACGACTGTAAAAACGGACGCGCAATTTTTTTTTTTTAATTTGCTATTTTTTTTCGGTAGTCGATGCATGTAAACGATTGTGAGAACAACGGTTAAAATATTGTATAATAATAAATTAATAATAATACAAACTGTTATTATAATAAAATTTATATCCGGTCGTCTTTCGGTAAACAATTTTTTTTACAGTCGTTATGACAAATGTTCGCTTTTAATTTTGCAAAAAACCACGCAGTGGTTTGACGGTATTTTTATACAGTATTCCAGACGAAAACGACGGTTGTCAAGATTGCTAGGGTCTTCACTGCAGAGTGCTCAAACGCGTTGAGTATTTCTCGACTTTTGCCTGACATCTCTGCATTCTACGTCGAGTCCGCATACAAAAAAACAGTAATAAATACATCATTCAAACTTCATGTACGAACGCAAGATAGTTCTGCAAATAAATGCATATAACAGTTATGTGTGCAATATAGTAGTGCGCAAATCTGTTACAAAATTTAAACTTTGTACACAAGATAGTTCTGCAAATAATTGCATTTAACTGATATGTGCGCAATATAGTAGTGCGCAAATCTGTTCCAAAATTCAAACTTCATACACGGACAAAGATAGTTCTGTAAATAAATACATATAACAGATATGTTCGCAATATAGTAGTGCACAAATCTTTTACAAATTCAAACTTCGTACACGTGCACAAGATAATTCTGGAAATATATACATATAACAGATATGTGCGCAATATAGTAGTGCGCAAATCTGTTACAAAATTAAAACTTCGTATACGTACACAAGATAGTTATGCATAAATGAGCATAACGAATATCTGCGCAATATAGTATTGAAAAAATTATAAACATGCAAATGATCAATGTGCACGCAAGAATTGCACACAAAACATAGTAAGTTTGCACATACAAAAAAATTGCAGATTTGTGCCGTGCATCCTTGAGATGTGCAATATCTAACGAAATACAATTGATCTGTGGTCAACGAAAGTCCCACCAGTATATTTTCCGAAAATGTCGCATATGTCTAACAATGTTAATAATAGATCATCCAAATTATTTATCATATGAGGAGATACCAACAAATGAGTTTTCTTCCTTACCACCAAATTAGTTGACATTCTTACGTAGTTCCATGACGGACCGCGTTCCGAGTATGGTGCTAGTGTTCCCATCTCGGTTTTATGTTGACGACAAGCGCTCCCCGTTGACGAGGGGCAACGGTTACCTCGGTCACTTTTTACAAGCAAATACGCGAAAAACATGCGTATAGAAACGTGTTACTTCTGTTCGTCCCGGATATATCCGGGACACGGTATCCAGTTTGTCAGAAACGACTGCAAAGTGAGTAATTTTTTGAATTGTTACATTATATTTTCTGCACTTGCATCTCATTTGCAGAATCGTTTTTAATTGCATCCACGTGGTTTGTTGACAGCGATTTTTGGTTATGTTGCTCCGTGTTGTGTTAAATAAACGTTATTAAAGGATTGCGCATAGTTACGACGCTATAGAAAATCAAGCAATAAATTCATGAATATTTATGCAGGATAACATTTTCTGTGGCTTATTAAATAACCTACACTATAGCATGAAACGACTAAGGCTGAAAATTGGAAAGAGCAAATGAAACATCAAAATAGTTGATACAACTTCAGACGACCATAATTTTTGGTGTCCACATTCAGACTATTATTCCTATTGTTTAGAAACCCATGAAAACCTATTTAAAAAAAAAAAATGTTCTGTTCTTACTTTAATATTTTTATCTCTGAGAAACATCAAAATATAATTATATTGCAATTGCAAGTATTGCATATTGTGACTCAATAAATGAGAGTTTTTTATAAGCTCGAGGATGAAAGAATCATTCCGTTAGATATACATTTATTCGGCGGTAGTTCTTATTTTTGTTTTATATTTACAACTTTTCGTTCAGTTTGGGTCCTTCAGATGCGTCAAATTCAACTTACAAAGATTTATTATCGTTCTTAAAACATAAAGTATCTTTCAAATATGAGGATCCCCTACTTCAAGTTCTTGCTCAAAATATAAAATAGTCATTGCGATAAATGATTTTTATACGGTTACTTGTTGATCAAATTTCCTCAAAATTTATATGTAAAAACTCTAAAACAAAACCTTAGAAAGATAATTCATTTCATTAGTGCAATCTCAATGCCATAAGTTAAAATTGAAAGAAATAATTATACCAACAGATTGAATCATGCAAAAAAAGGTCATGTATGTTTGAAAAAAAAATCTTCGGTACTCACAATATTACAATGCCCAGTTACTAAAATATAAAATATAATTTTATGCTTTATGCTTATGCTCTTTCGAGAAAGTATGTTTTCCAAGATGTCAGTCGGTCTGGAATGTACTATAAATGCTTCTGGTCCGACGACAATAGCCAACTACAAAACTTTTCATTGTGGTTCAATAAGCAATTTTTTACCCCTAATTTTCAATTATTATTATTAATTATATAATAATTATTATTATTATTCAATTATTATTATTATTTATTTTTCATACTGCTTGTTATTGACAGCTATCAAATCGATACCTGACATCTTAGCTCTGTACCATAGCTATTTATTTACTAAGTTAATTAATGCATCATCTGAAATTGTGTTGAGATTTCCAATCTGGAGTTTTTGAAACTTATAAAAAATACCATATTTGTTGCAGATTTTCAAATTTTGCCGATCCAAATGCCATGCAGCATTCAAAAAGAAGAAGAACCCCAGGAAAGCTAAATGGACCAAAGCTTACAGAAAGACAGCTGGCAAGGAATTGGCAGTGGATCCATCCTTCGAGTTTGAGAAGAGGAGAAATGTTCCAGTTAAATATAACAGAGAGCTATGGTCAAAGACAGTCGAGGCGATGAAGAAGGTTGAGCTTATCAGACAAAGGAGATCAAATACGCACATAATGCAGCGACTGAGAAAGGGTCGGGAGTTGGAACAGGACAGAGATGTTAAGGAAGTTCAAAGAGACTTGGCTCTCATCGTATCACCGGCTGCTGGCCTCAAGGATCGCAAAAAGCTCGAAGAATCTATCGAGGATGACGAAAAAATGGAAGCCTCAGATGAGGAGATGGAGGCCGAAGAAGTAGCTATCGCCAATTAAGAATTTCACAATAGTATTTCAATTTTTTCACTGTATTCCTGATCTGTTCATAATTTAATGAGGATTCGTTAAAAAGTTTATCACCGAGCTAAAATAAATGTACATAAATCCATATAACTCTTGGAAAGTTTGTTATTTATCGTGCAGTAATCCTTCGTTATCGACCGAGCAGACATGCCGCGAAAAAATTAAGGCTATTCTTTATTATCGGCATATAATTTTACATATACAAATCCTACTGTGAATACTTAAAATCGCGGATGTCGAAACGACGCATAACAAAGGATTGTTGTACTTCATTCATCCAACCTTATTTTTAAGAGTTTTGCTAAGGACGAGAGAAATTGTGATGCTTAAATATATTTAAGTGTACTGAGAAATTCGATAATTAGAATGGGGTGCTAGGGAATTTGGTGAGAAATCAAAAGGGTTTCTTTATTGGGTGTTGATCGTTTGATGCAATATACGCCCACTCTCCAAACCATTTATTGTACAACTGTGAATGATTTCTAGCTTGTCACCTTCCCGCCCTGATTCTCAAGCGATAACCAATTGATATATATATATTAGGCTATCGTCCAACAAATGCAAACTATGTGTAGTGCATAAACATCAGGAATTATTAACATCAGTATTTCATTGTATGCATTGTTATTGCATACTATGAAAATCAATCTTAAATACTGGAATTTTGCGAAGCACATGTTGGTTCTGAGACAGTGATCGTTAGATTCAAAGCACCCGAAACCCAAGCCCAATTCAGGACGCACGTTTAAAGTTTTGAAACGTGATATGAGATGAAAAATTCGACTGTTCACATTTTTGGCTATTCGTCAGCTATTCTAGCATCATAAAGCTGCCCTACCATGTTTTAATATTCTTCTTAATTTTCTTTCGTCAACGATTTTATGGCAGAGCGTGGTTTTTATGCCGCATATGTCAAAGACACAAAAATTGCTTGAATGGACGCCAATCTCCAAATTTTCATCATTCATAGAATATTATTCAGATTGAAATTGCACGCTGCAATATCAGTCGTCATATTCACTATTTTTTCCCCATTTAAATAAGTTTTTGGAAACAAATTTCGAAGTCTTTTTTGCTCATGTTTTCAACTAGACATTAACATTTTCTGATGATATCTCTTGTGTATTAGAAAAGTTAGAAATCAAAAGCTAAGACGTTAGGCGGTGTATTCCCAACAGGGATTTATTTGATGCAGATAGTCGTGTTCGAACAATCCGACGGGGTTGGCGAAGCGTTTGAAATTTCAGGGACAAAAATTTCATCTACGTAATAAAGATTTTCCCCATATTCTAGAAGGGTCAGAGCATTATTTAAGGTGCTACACCGACCGACCGAGGGGTCGAGTCGCTGCGAATACGAGGGAGAAAACGCCATTATCGGTCGCTGTGGAAGGAGAGAGAACGACAAAAGCGTGTAATACATTATGATAAGCCAATTTAAGAAATTGGTTGCCGGAAATATTTACAGTGGTGTGACGACTCAACACATTTTTTGGATGGTTAAGAGGGATTCACAATCTGGCTATTATATACAAAAAAGTATAAACATGGTGGCAACTGGTCAACGAAATCAGGGGAAAGTCAGGGAATTTTTTAATAAGTTAGCGAAAAAATACCGCAGTATAATAAATAAAATAAAAACTTACACAAAATTTATTCTGAACATTAACCAATATATATTTCAATTTTTTAAAGTCGGAATTGTCGTTCTTGTAACCAGGATTTTTTCCATCCCTAACTTTTCATTTTACAGCGAAATTTGGGCCTGAAAAAATCACTTTTATTTTCTGAAGAGTGCCATTTTGTTATTTTCTGATAAAATGCAATAATCCTAGTTCCAACGAGAATGACAATTATATATATTGATAATCAATTCGATTTTTTTACATTAGATGTCCTGAAGAGACAAAATCACCGGAACCCTCGTACCCGTTGTTTTGAGGTGTCTACTTTGACCAATAATAATAATAATAATAAAACGTAACATTGAGACAATTTTTTTTAAATATTCTTTTGATGTCAATAGTAACATGCTAAAAAAAACGATTGAATTTTATTTAGCCGCTTAAACAAATTCCCGATAAAGACGTAAAAAAAACGTGCAAGTTACCAGACTTCTTGTCAGACCTTAAATATTGGCCTCTTCATAACCGAAATATTTTTAAAAAATTAAAAGGCAAAGTGAAAAATTCAAAGCTTGCTTTCGAAAAATATAATTTTTCAGAATATCACGGTCAATAATAATAAATGATAAACAAAAATCCATGTTGAAGGTAAAAAAACTTCGTCTCGTGATTTCCGGGTCGGATTCGTGAGGAAATCCTCTCAAAGCATGTTGAAGTACCTAACTGAACGTAAATAATCGCACCGCGTGTATCACACGTTGTACTCGACGGCGATCTCGAGACCCTTGAATCGGTATGTCGAGATTCTTCGTGCGTAGATGACTCCGAAGAGCTCTCTTAGTCTTTACCCGTGTCACTCTGGACAAGGTCAAGGAACTTTATATCGAAACGGTAAAGCAAGGTCTCTGCTACTAAACCATAGCATCTCGTTAACATTGGTCCATTGGGATTCGTCCCGGGTCGCGGGACTTCGGGAATAGGAATTCCTTCATTGAGTCGCCGCCACGACTCTCTAATAGCTTCACGCAGCTTCGAAGCCGCTTCACCCTTCGCGCTTTGCTCCTTTTCGACTTATTTCACTTTCTCCCTTCTTCTCACGAAGAACGTTTAAAATTAGCGTCGCCTGTCCCAACCATTCGCCAAATCTTTACCTGACAGGTACTTATTTTTAGAGTCCCGCCGAGCTTATGCTAATAGAAGATAGTGACACGTCTCGTATTGTACGAAAAAAATGCAGAGGACTAATCGACACACGTTACGGTTATCGTTTAACGATCCCATTTCTATTCTTTTCTTTTCTTTGGCCTTGTGCCCCTTGTCGAGATTAAAAACAGCGCGAATAAAAATAATATAACGACTTTGAAGTTCCTGGAACAGAAATTTCTGCCGAAATTAAAGTTTTTAATGTAATCTTTTTTTTTTGATGATACGATTTTTTCAAAGAATTGTTAGTAAAAATTGGTCGGTAACAAAAAGCCGTTCTCTCTCGGCTGTGAAAAAGGATGAAGAAACGATGCTAGTAATTCCGAAGTGTCGGAGATGAAAAGGAAGAGGTGTGAGTCTCGAGGACATTGCAAACACTCGAACGATGTTTCAGCAATTACGAGAAAAATCCAATGGGCTGTTTGCCCTTCCTGAAATGTGTTACAAAAATATGGCCGGCATTCATCCAAAAAAAATATAAGATGAATTCGGTTTTAAAGGGTACAGATATTTTGGAAGCGTGAGTTTGCGGATTTGTCTGCATAGACAAATTCGTGCCGCTACTCAATCAGACCCTTTTCTTTGTTCACAATGCTTTGTGCTAGCCGAAATGTTGTTTGCACGATTTTATGGGTTCGCACCGAACCGTAACCCGAGTAGCCACAACAGTTTTAGCGATAACTCTTCAGCAAAAGAATATTTGAATTTACGCAACGTATTTCAAACGTTCTTGAGAGGATAAATGTTTCGACTCGGAAAGCTTCGAGTTTCTATGTAGTTAGGAGAACCCTTCAGTATAATCACGTTGGCAATTAGAAGAAGTCATTTCTCGTTTATTGAATGATTTTCTCATTCAAATATATTGTGATGCATCTTGGTGTTGCAAATATATATTGTTTGCATCAATTTTTCAAATGGAATTCACTGATGCATGTATTATCTACAATTGATTCTCGAATAAAAAAGAATTTTTATAGGATTTTTATTTGCGCTTCCTAAGGTTAAAAAACTATGATTATAAGGAGATAACGATCTTGCAGATGCCCCAACCACAGACCGGAACATCAAATTCAATTAACTTTTCACGAACCGTCTGCTTCGATTAGGTCCATTTATTAGGATTGTAATTAAAATACTTTTATGAACGAAGCACCATGAATAACTAATTCATTGCGCTATCAATTATTGGAAGCATTTTCAATGGAAAATTCATAATTATGAATTTGAATGAATTTTAGAATAATTATTAGAGAAAAAAATTGACTCTCGAACGTCAAGACCCTTTCACATTAATAAAAAAAATGTCTTCTACATCGGAAACTTTTTATCGTCAGATTAAAGAAAAAAAGAGTGCTTTACAAAATTCACGTTTTAAATTTTATTCGTCGACATAAAATCATAAGATGGATTCGTGGATCGGTATTCAAAAAGACATTGAATTGAGAATTATTATTCTAACATAGCAAACATGTTACAATAACGTCATTGAATTTCCATCTCTGAACTCAACACACTTCACACATTTCTGCAGTGAAACTCTCAATGTATTTTTCGCTTTCAAGTTTGTGCAATAACAAGCGATCGTTATACCGCCGAAGGTGTTTCTATATCAAAAGTTTGTGGCGATAAAACACTTTATGGGAACGATCACAATAGTCATAAAAGCCACTCACCGAGACGAGAATTTCGCGAGTATTTTACGAGCGAGATGCAATACAATATTTTCGACCACACGCTAAGGTTCGGTAAAGTTGTTTACACAGTAAACATCGTACGCTCGTATGCAAGGCAGAAGGGAAGGGCATCGGTAGGTCGGACGATGTTGATACGCGTGTTACCGCATTGTGATGAAACCATTATATTCAAGCACGTGTTATATAATATAAAGCGGTACGAGCTGCGAAGCGTGTTATTGGATCGACCGGCCGGCCGATTTATAATGCAGCGTAAGTACAAAACGATCGCATCGCAACTAATGTCAAAGAGTCTGATGGACAAATTTTTCTTTTGGACGGTTAATGGACCGATCAATGGTAAGCCGATGTTTCTGGTTGACGAACATTATGCGCATCAGGCCGATCTCCTTCCAGACTGCAAAGTAGTATTTTGCCATCTGCTCTCTTGGATCGTTTCGATCGGTGGATGCAATTACGTTCAGCTATATTGACGCGTCGATATTCGAGCGAATGCATTAGCTGGATTATAGTTGCGTTGATAGAAGGTCCATGCCGTGATCGCGGCCGCTTCTTTGGGGGGCGATCATCGCGAGGATTAGTGTCGTATAGGTTGCCACGCCGGTTTTGCAGTACTACAGTGACGACCAAGTCTACACTAGGGATCTCGTGGATGAAGGAAATACGGCGTAACGTAAATCAGTTAATCTCGACAACTAGTTTATCCGGTGCACCTACCGCAGCCCTAAAGGATCTGTAGAAGTGATACTTTTGAGTTGTTTTATTTTTTTATCGTTATGTTCAGGTTATATGCTGGCAGGGTCATTTATTCAATGAAAATGTATTTGAAATACTTTTATGCTTATACCATTGTGATTACTATCCTTGATAGAAAAACGTGCGGCACGGCGTGTCGTCAGAAATGCGTCATGTACTGACGCCGTGCCGTCAATACCGCAGATTATTGCTGCGGTACATAACGCCATTTTTTACGCCCCCAGTGCCGCCAATGAGCCCTCGCTGTGAGGCCAAATGTCTATCTAGAACGCCTATTGAAGATTATAGTTTATTGTAAAATAATAATTTATGTAGACTGAATGTGAAAATTGTATGTTATGAATTTTTATTAATCATGAATATTTGTTACAAAAAGTATTATATTTAATAAATACATTTTTATTGAATTATTGCCCATGTCTGTGCGCTTGTGAGGTTTGATTTGCGCGGTATGTTAAGATACCCGCTATAGTGGTTTGAGGATACGTAATAGTATATTACGGTACGAGTGTGATAAAACTTTTTCCGACGAGGGTGAGTTTGCAGCATGAGCCGAAGGCGGAGTTGCATAAAAAGGGTTCTATGACGTAATAGTATATATACGCGACGAAATATCACACTGACGAAATAATATCAAACTGAATAAACCTAGCAAATTCTGAAGAATCTTTAAAAATAACCTTGCAGAACCTATGAGAACCTTAAAAATGTAAAATAACCTAAGTAACGAAAAAAACCTTCCACACCAACGAAATATGACAACGACGAAATATGCGCACAGGCTAAATTCATGAATGAAATGACTACATTTTTTACAACAAATTAAATTTTCGTAACGACAATTCCATAAGAGCATAATCAAAAGGAAATCGCGATCACAGGAAGTCCCGCTTACAGTTCAATTATCACAAGTGTCTCAAAAATGTTGATATTTTTTTAAGCGATATTTTATCGTTGTGGTTTTTTTCTCATTATGATATTTTGTCTTCGTGATTTTTTCTCATCATGTAATTATGTTGTGAGATCAAACGTCCGTGATATTTTATCGTGTGATAAGTTTCATCACAATTTCATAATTATTCCCAAGATAGTTTTCAAAGTAGTAGAATAAAATATAGGCTTTCAGCAGTTAACTCTCTTCTACTCAACCGACCGACGGCAGCTTCTCCCTTGCACAGTGACTAACACGTTCGGCTGAGGCCCTCGCGTTCCTAATAGTGAGGATATCCTGAAGAGATAGTTTCACACAAATTCGTTTTTATTATTATGCAGGTATGTCGATGCGAGACGCGTAAAAGTGAAAAGAACCGACTACCGCATACAAGACATGGTAAACCGAATTGTTTAGCCGGGAGTTATTATTCAAAGCTCTCGAAATCGACGCGACTTCAGCCCTCGTAGTATACACTAGTTCCTAAGTCAGTCGCTAGGCGGCGGTCTCCGCTTATGATAACACGAAATATTGTCAAGACAAAGCCAGGAAAAACAGAAAGAGGGGAAAAAAGCGCCGCTACGTGTTGGTTTCCAGGCGCGCGTCTCCAAATATTTCATTCCCTTGGCTAACCACAGGAGCATCTCGACGGACAATATTATTTTACGGTGACCGCATACCGGTTGCTGCAATTCTTCGAATCTTCTCGTTTCTTCACTTGCGGCCGGCGCGAGAAACCACAAAGTATGCCTCGCCCGGTCGTTCAAAAGTCCCGACGCCAAAAAACGAAAGGTTTTTAAGTGACGGTAAAAGATACGACGGTGTCGAAGAGGTGCCAAGTCTCTAGGACTGTGACATTTGGTTCGGACACGCGAAGGCTTTCGTGGGGCCTAACCCGGTAATTATATTTCAATTCGGATGTTGGCTGTTATCGTAATGAGGTTTTGGGATGGCCGCTTGTCCCGACTAGCCCCAACCGCGATCGATGCACCCACTGGAATTGGTCTAAAGGATTTATTTTTATCACCAAGATACTGGATTTTATTGAAATGAAATTAGTTTTAATTAAATATCAGTTATTAAGTAAATAGTATTCAGTGAAAATAAAATCCTACTATTTTTAAGAGACATAATGTATGTCAAAGTCACGCAAATCAAAACTAACTCAAAGCTCTGTACAACTTTTGATGCCTGAAGAATAATTTTTTTTCATTTTTTAATTTAATTTCGACAAATTATTTGAACGCGCATGTGTTTAAAAATTGTTTTTTGCATCAATTTCGATTTTATTTCAATAAAATATATTTTCAATATTGTGAGTATAAAATTGAAAAAATTTGAATATTTCGAATATATTTTTAAGTGCAGAATTATTACTCTAGGGAAGTGTGGTCGGTTTGGGCACCTCAAGCAAAAATAGACGGTAGCTGCAAATACCATAGATCAAACTAATAAACTAAAAACAGAACTTTACTCGGTTTTGAAGGGCGTCCACTCATTTTATCATTATACATTTCAATCCTTATGAATGAACGATCTACGACGTTTGCATTTTGAATATTTCGGTTTCAATCATATAAATAAATTTAGTCTTGACGTCTTTTTATTTTAAATAGTTCATATAGACAATAAAAATTTCATTCTTCTAAGATGGCAATGGCCATGCGAGTCAAGGCGCTCGATAAGCACTCAGATAATCTAGGTTCGACTTCCATCCGCAGCAAAAAAATTACATTACATTTTTCAGCGATTAATATGTACCAATTAACTATATAACTCCGAATGTTCAATTGGAAAGTCCTATACGAGCCGAATTTGATGAGCTCATTTGATTATTTTGTAATTATTGATTTTTCATATATAATTTCCACATATAATCGGTATATCGAAAAGTATATTTGCGATTATACTTCTTTCTTGTATGAGCATATACATGAAGTACATTTCGAGATATATATATATAAGTACAGTTTGCATATAACTTACTTATACCCCGGAAGTATATCTTTGACGGAAAGTAAGGTATTTTTTTGTATACTTGCAATTTATGTCGTATATATTTGTCGCCATACTTGATAAGATGTTGGTGTGGCCATAGTATGTGGATGGAAGGTTAGTCGCTTTTGTCGTTACAGTCACTATATTTTACACAAAGCTTCTTTCACAAGGTAACTAACTTGATGAACATACTTCCACGTAGCTTTGTAAAAAGCAACAAATAGGTAATCACAAAGCAATGTGCGAAGTTCCACTTTATACATCAATTCGACGAGGCGTCCTTTTAATTTAATCGGCAGTCATATTTTTGTGACGAGGAGCCACCAATTATTTTCATTTATAATGGTGATCAAGAGACAAAAAAATTAACCACCATGGAAAATAAATATACACAAAAATATATTTGACATATAGAATTTTTCAATATATCTTGGATGTACTTTCTTTCCATTTGGGGATTCTCCATTTTCTTAAAAATTAAATTTTTTCAAATTGGTGACATGCCCTGTTGTAGCCAAGTCAGCATATAGCAGGAGACAAGCATCGTCAACGTTGAATTGCGCTTACGTCGAAGGTAAAAGAGAGAATAGAAAAGCGCTCGCAAGCCGCTCGAGAGTCGAGCACACTACGTACGTACGCGTGACTCTTCTTGAGAGGTCCTCAATCACATTTTCAAGTCGAGAACTCAACCACACATCCACACGGCGTGTTACGTTGTCTCTTGTGCCTAGATGCTTTTGCTTCTTATTCTGATCTCAGATGCCGTGAACTCCTGTATCATCGACTCGGCTCTCACTCGCTCTCAGGGAGTGTACGTAAGTCGGCGACCGAGTTATACGTAGTAAATATGAGATGAAGACACCGTGACACTTTCAGTGCGTGTGCGCGCAATTATCAGGAGCGTTTATTCAATCGAATGCAAAAGTCTTGCACTCAAGAGAAATCACGGAAGTTCTGGCAACTATGAAAATGTAGCTATACATTTTGAATCCATGCGTCCATTTTCCAAATGAATATTACTTATAATTAATATATTTGCTAAAGAATAGATTTGTAGGAACGTTTTGAAAACTTCAGGCTTTTTTTCTTAGCTGATGAGATACCATTTTTGAAAAACGCTGTTGTTGGCGATAACTGTTGTTTTGAATTTTTTTTTAAATTAAAATAAAATAGAAGTCCTTTTATTCGTAGTCCAAAGCTTAAATTAAGTCTTGGAAAATGTATGGACACGTTTTGCGGAATAAATTGAATGAGCTATTGTGACAATTAAAAAAAATTGGTCACCTTAATTTATAATTTGTAGCAATACTTGACAGTTGTTAATTTACTTTAATCGGTTAATCTTTTGAGGAATATATTTCTGGCGATACACTGTTGCTGAAGAGCACCACAAGCGGCGCTGACATCTTAACGCGCAAAGCCTAAGCCAAATAGCCCCGAATAAAACCTTTACGGTCACCCAAACATTAAGGCTTTTTTTAGTAAAGGAGCGGGGTATTATACGAAATTGAGTAAACTCATTTTCCGGCACGTCCGAAAAGAGAATCAGTATTCTAGTCGACGCTACGTAGCGGACAAATGTGAATCATCTGCGTCATGGGAGGTCGGGAGTGTTTTTCGATGGGACCAGATCCCACGAACAATCTCTTCGCACCTCTAACCAATCTGACATCTTTTTATTATTATTTCTTCGTCTGATGCTTTCTCATAGAAAGAGAGATTTTTCCTCTCGTTTTCGTGAGAAAAAATCTTGATATTTTCATGTCGTAGTACACAGTATTGTGCAAAAAGATTGAACAATATGGGTTAAAATTTCTGCAAGGATGTTCAAGTTTTGCAAGCTGTCGATTCACAAAATTCAAACTTCTAGATTTCCAGCACAACTTCATGAATCGAGCTAAGATTTGTTAGGCATTTCAATCATTAACACAATAATTACGGCATCTTTTCTGATTTTATCGAATTTGAAAATTGTTAAAAAAAACTATTTATTAACAGTCACAAATCATTATCTGGCGAATTAATCAATTGTCTGAAATTTTTTTAAATAATTTACACAATAATTACGGCATCTTTTCTAATTTGATTAAACTTGACCTTTTTAAAAAAGTCAATTATCAGCCACAAATCATTATCTGGCGCGTTAAACAGTTTTCTACAAACACATGCTATAGGGCGATCAGTACCTAAGAAATGTCTGGCAAAGGGAACTAAAACGTCAAACACAAAATCAATAATATTCAGTTTTATTGGGTACCATATTCGGTGAGAATCAACGGTCCAGTTCAAATTATTCAGAAAATTGAATTATTATGTTCATTAATATCAACGTATGTGAAATGATATCCTCGTAATTTGTAAATGGCTTTAGCAATCAATTAATAATTTCTCAGATTAGTGACTCAATTTTTTTCAACGTGGATTTAACGTAGAACCTCGCATTTATATTATTTGTCAAGAATTCTCTATTTGCAAACCAAAATTGGTCAATAAACATTTTCATGCAGGTTTATGAAAACAGTAAAATAATGAGGACGTGTTTTTTCGCATCTTTTTTTTTAAATGTTGAATAAAACGGAATAAGATTATCAAAGTATATTTCGCGGATACCATTTTGTTTCGAAATCTACTCGTCTGCGATCGATTTAGATATGAATCGGCACTACATAAACAATTCCGAGTATTTCCAAATTGAGCAACCAACATTATTACATAAAGCATAAATCGATCATTTTTTCCGCAGTGCGAAACTAATTCGAAGAATAACATCAATTTTTTTTCCCCGAAAGGAAAGCTTTGTTTCCGTAAAAAAACCATTTCTCCAGATTTTTATCTCAAGACGCTCGAATATGCTCTACAACGCCGAGAAAAGTGATTTGTACGAAATGTCTGAATATGTGTTTGTGTCCGATAGCGTCCGCAATATTCAAGATATCGGCCGAAAATTCGTCAAACAAGTAAATTGTGGGTAGTGAAAGGCTAAGTTCAAGATTGGCTCGAATCCGTCAAGTGATTAAAAAATTCTGACATTTTGAATTGTTTCTAAAATCACTTATGACGCTCTAACTTTCTCATTGTTCAAAATATTGGGCTCAAATTTAATCCACAAATGAGTTATCATAAACCTATAACTGGTAAAAATTTTTTGTGATAATCAATTGAACCTTCAAAATTTAATAGAAGTTTGAATTTTTCGAATTGTTTGAAAACAATAGTATTGCCGTTCTGGTAAGAGTTTAGGTATCAAGTATCGTCCAAGTTGATTAAAAATCAGTAATAAACATGATTAAACACACAACAAACCTTTTTCTAGGGGGAAGTCGAATACAATAATAGAAAAAAAGGATCCTGGAATTTCCAAGCTAGACATTAACGGGAAGCATCGTGACAATTGACAGCTTATTTTTTCATCCTTCTTCACGATTTAACTAGGTACTCAAGGTAAACACCAGACGTTCCGAATGCTACGTTTGCAACCTATAACAAATGAATTCCGACAGTAACGTCTGGTGACACTTCCTCAATTTTAATTCCAGTCATTCTCTCTGAGCTCCACGACAGTCTTTCGTCCACCGGGGAAATATATGCGCGACACGTTACATTATATGGAAATACCTCGCAAGTTCACCGCTTCGAGCTATCGACTTTTTTTCGTGACACTGTTCGTGCATTTCCTTTTTTCTTCAACACACAAATATAAGGACGCGATTAACGGCCTCTTGGTGGCTATTGTTCTTTCGAATCATATGCGCAGTCCATTTGTAATGTGTCAAAGACTCGTTTAAATCAAACCAAGACGATTCGACTCATACCAATAGCATGTCATTTCTTTTTTTCATTTATCCTTATCACGTTTAGCTACCAGCATCCCACATCCCACATTAATACGGGTGCCTTTTATTAATGACCATAGCACAACCGGAACCATCGCGTGTTCCTCGATAAATCAGCATCATTAGGCAATTGGTCTCGGTAGTCGCGCGAGGAATCATTCTCGTACTTGTAGTAGCGTAGTATTCTCGTCTCTCGCAAATCCCGCGCATTTTTTTTATTTTATCTTTCCTCGAATCTCCGCCGTCTCCTGTCGCTGTGCCGCTGTTGCTCGGACGTGCGCGCACTCGTGAGATTTACGCCCTCCCATAAAAATATGTATCACGTCGGGTCGTGTGCTCGGGCGCCCACCTCGCCCACCTCAATTCGTTTCCTTTTCATCCTTCTACTTGGTCTCTTTGTATCACTTCTTTCTCTCTCATGCGGCGGTGGCGGTGCTTGCTGCTTCTGCTTGCTTGTCTCGGCGTCCGGCAGCTTCTTGACCACTCCTCGAATCGTGAATTACAAGGCCAACGAGAAACGAAACGTCTTCTTTCTTTCTTTCTTTCTTGCGGGGAGGGAGCGACGCCACATCGACCGTCGCACGGAAGGTTACTTCGTCTTCTTCTCCTTTTACTATATACACTACTCTCGCAGCGTCGTCGAGACGATTATGCGGATCGCGGCCAGAGGGCGAGCCCCCATCCCCGGCGGGCATCGCACGAAACTTCTTCACTCGCTCTCTCGCACTCTTTTATGCATCGTTTCCTGTCCAGCCACAACACAGGTAGATTGAGTCGCATGTTGGAAATTGAGAGCTAGATTGCGTGATTAAGGTCCGATGTCTATTAAGGACCTCCCACATAACGTATTTGTGGGTATATGAGGCATTCTCCGTCAGTTCCGTCACACACACGTTCTTTTTTTTCTAAACCTCTCTGATAATTCGTCATAATCAGCCAAATTTTATTAGTTCTTGAAATTACTTCCTGGAATTTTTGTAAATTGTTTCCCTCATCTTCGGTTGAATTGGTTTACAACTTTTTGATAAACGTTTTCAATGATATTCTGAATGAAAGTTTAACTTTGTATTGAAACTGACGAGATATTTTTTGATGCAATGGGTTCAGATGGAACATGTTTCTCTTTTAATGAGGCGGCTGCATACAAAAGATTCAGGACAATCATTTGTCCGTGATTTATTTCATATTTTGCTCATTACTGTGCGTTGATTCTCCACGAAAAAATTTAAAATTGCGATTTTATTTTTTCTCATAAACAAAAAAAAATATTTTGTGAAGAATCAACGCACAATAATGAGCTTACTACTATAAAATACGTCACAGAAAAATAGTCCGACAATTTTCGGACCGTTATAAACGCCAGGAAGTGTAACAATTGAAAACAAAATTCTAAAAAAGAAACCAAATTCGCGATTTTCAATTTATTTTTCCTTGTGTTTTTTTTTGGGTGTTTACAATAATATTCAGGAAATAATTCCGTTTGGATTCTTCGATTTGTTGACAAATAACAATTTTTTTAAATTAACGTTTAAAATGTGAAAAAAAAAAATTAACTTTTTATTATTTTTTCGATCAAAAAGTTCAACAAAAGAAAAAAATTGTTGTGGTGGTATCCCCTTTAGAGAACAAATAATGAAGGCAAAAAAACTGTTAGTTCGTCGAAGACGCATTTATTGAAAAAGCTATATAGATGATGGTAATGGAAAAAACCGCATAGAAACAAATAGGACTTCATCTCAATTTGTAAGTTTCCAATGTTATTTCATTTTTCCCATAATTTTTATTCAAATTAGATGAAGTTATGAAATAAAATATCTTTATTCGAGTGATAAAATTCCTCGAAGCGGCTTCCAAAGTCCCTGAAGTCGGTGTTTATTTTAAAATGTTGATGAAAAATCGGTACTGACTATTTTTATAGACAAACTTCATCCTGTCGTAGGGCCAAATAAAGTTAGAGGAAACAATCACCAGTTATAAGTTTGTTTAAAAACCAATGATTTAATCCATCCAAAAAAGGCATAATTATTGTTAGGAATATAAAATTGTTTTCACAAGTGGATCCAAAATTTCCCTATTCTCCCTCTCTCTCCCGACTGTAGACCGAGACTGTGTCCGGAGCTTACAAGAGCACGCTCGGGAGACATCGACATAACTTGTCTCTATCGCTCGCGTACAGGCGCAACGTAAATATTTGATTATTTCTAAAGCGCGTCAAGAGAAATGCGTGAGAAGGAATGTCAGTCTGTTATATACTCGCGACAGCTTCAAGTTGAGTTAAAAGTTTCACGGTAAAACATATCCTCGATTTTACGAGTCTGTAATGATATATCGGTCACGAATTTATCGAACACACTAGTATTACCATCTTTCCAAAGTCATCATAACACCGAGAAAGGCAGAACACTACGTTAAATATAAAGAAAAAGCGTTTAACTGTTATGATCTCTTTCGATAGTAAATTCACATTGACACATTTAAGTATTTCTATCTGAATATTTTTTTATCTGGTATAGTTATGTAGGTACCGTATTCCAGTTGATTGCTGAGTAATCGATCGGTCGTGACGAACGATATTGGCAATACCGCTATATACCAGCTAGGGCTGTTGCTTATTGCTCTTGCTAATCTTCTCGCGGTCAGAGACACCGGACTATCGTGCTTCTTCTGTGTACACTTGGATTAATCTGCTCTCTAGACTCATAGCTCAGTTATACTATAACTGAACGTTCTATGTATCTTAATAACTCGTTACGATAGGGCGTGGAGCAAACGTTTCCGGAACCATTGATCCGTGGCCCCATCGTTTTCCAGCCTTCTCATTATTAGTCTTCCACTATATGGAATGAATTGCAGATATGTACTGAGAATCTGTACCTAATAAGTATCGCTTTTACTTCTTGAAATAAACGATTAATAGTACAATTATTTTCATAATAATTTTTATCAATATTTGAGAAATAATAATGCCATAAAATATAGAAGTTCTTTACGTAATTTTTAATGCGATAAATTAACGGCACTATTTTTCAAAGAATATTTTGGTAAAGTTTTGGCTGATTTTTTCTTTTCTAACCGCATATTTGAAAAAAAGTAAGTGTTTATAAATGCTGTAGGTTACTCTGGCGGTATAATAAATATTACATCAATTTTATAATAAAGATTTATGAACCTAAATGCTAGACGTTTACAATCTTGTTTAGAATCAGGAATAGAAGATATTCGAATAAATATTAATCCATCGAACTTCGCAAATCGCAAGATTATTTAATTGTATCAATATTCGTTACGATTGGGCGTGGAGCGAACGTTTCCGGAACCATTGATATCTGGTCTTATCGTTTTCCAGCCTTCTCATTATTAGTCTTCCACTATATGGAATGAATGTTGGGGAATTGCAGATCGGTACTGAGAATCTGTACCTAATAAGTATCACATTTACTTCTTGAAATAAACAATTAATAGTACAATTATTTTCATGATAATTTTTATTAATATTTGAGAAATAATAATGCGACAAAATATAGACGTCCTTTATTTAATTTTCGATGCGTTAAATTGATGGCACTATATTTTAAAGAATATTTGAGTAAAGTTTTGGCTGATTTTTCTATTCGAATCGAATATTAAAAAAAAGTAAGTGGTCATGAAAGCTGCAGGTTATTCTTGCAGTATAATAAAAATTAAATCAATTCTTTAATGAAGGTTTATGAACCTAAATGCTAGGAGGTTTACAATCATTTTGAGAATCAGAGGTAGACGATATTCCAATAAATATCAATCTATTGCACTTCGCAATATTATTAATAATTGTATAATGAAAATTATTCGAGAGTGATAAAATGTTTAATATCTTATAGAATAGTAATGATGTTTTTAAAAAATATTATTCACAATCTCCCGGGCTGAGAATTAGAAAAAAAAAAACTCACACATTTTTATTATTTATTCATATACGAATATCGCTCTTCTATAGTGAATACCGATTCATGAGATTCGTGGGAACGCCCAAGTGTCATACACTACATAGTAAAGAGTCGAGGCGTTGCAATCTAAATGCTATGTAGAAATAAACAATTCGGTCATCGTACGGTCCTTAAGGACCACCAATCAGCCTCAACGAGACCAAACAACGCGCTTGATCCTCGACACGGTGACACCACCGAACTCGATCCCCTTATTTCTTTTACTCTCCCGTCTCATTCTCTAAACGAAACAAGACCTGCAAAGGCGCCATTATAAACACTTGGACGTGGGATGCGCATTACCGAATTCAGTTATAGGAGAAATTCCCGTCTCGTTTGCTGTACCGTTGAAAGTTATAACAACATTATTAAAAATGCGTCATTGATTTACTTATTCAATTTTTAACCACGTAACATTGACGATGGTATAATAACTGTATGAATTTGACGATGACCATTCAAAAAACGTTGTTTTTTAAATTTTTTATTAAACATCGATATATCGAAACAATCGATATATATATATCGATTTTCATTCAAGTAAAAAAATTATTTTTTAATTCGTGTGTTTAATAAAAAATTTAAAAAACAACGTTTTTTGAATGGTCATCTTCAAATTATATATATATATATATATATATTTCGACAGTTTGACAATTTTTCACATATTTTTGAAAATATGTGATGGACAATTTATTGCACATAACCATGAGTGTAAGAAAAATTGCCAGCATGACAATAAATCTCAAATGCCACATGAGTATAGAGATTATTGTCGAATAATTCTTACCGTGCACTTGCGACATGTTATTTGAAAAATAATACAATAATTTGTCGAATTTAATCGAATGAAAGGGTCAATATGGATTTTGAGTTTTCACATTAGACAGAAATATACTGTTACAAATTTTTGGATGAAAATTAATATAACGTATTGGACGGTCTTTTTTACGGATACCTGTATATTAAATCAATAGAAAGTAAACTAAGTACTTCATGAAAGTTGTCTTTATAATATCATTATAAGAATTTCACAACATAAAATTTAATATACCGTGTCTGCAAAAAACCTTCTAATATACTTATATTAAGTTTCAAAACATTTTCAACAATGTAGTATCGCTTCGTCAAAAGGCAGAAAAGTCAGGAGAGTTAATTATTGGAAAGAATCGTACAAAAAATCGGAAAAAATTACAATATATTTTGAACCGAAAAAAGTACATCGATTTTCTAGCGCCGTCGATTTTTTAGAATGGCCAAAAAATTTATATAAAAAATTAGGGCCCTTAATATTAATAGCTTTGATGGATATTTGTAGAGATATGATTACTTGAACATTTTTTTAGCATTATTGAGAAATTTCAACGCGCGAGGCGCCTAAGCAAGTCACCGAAAATGAGGCGAGAACGCGATCGGCAACGAGAAGAGGAATCATACGGAGCGAGTGAATTCTGATTATTTTGTAAGTTTCGTTGCTATTTTTAATAGATAGGCTTTCCAGCTAAACCCTAGATCAGTATAATAAATTTCTTAAAGATAATATGTCTGGAAATATCATTCAAAACTATTAATATTATAGGACCTAATTGGTATCGATTTAACCGCACTGTACGAAAAAAATAGTGGCACTTAAAAATAAAAAATGTATCACCGTCGATTCGTGAAAATGTATCTGCTCCCACAATTTTTAATATTCCGACCTGCCAATTTTTTTTCGTGCTTTGCATACTATTCTCAACAATCAATCTTGGCAGATTTTATATATTTTTGTTTCTCGATTTTCTAAAAAATCGACAGTGCTCTGAAACCGATGTTATTTTTTCAGTCCATAATATATTATAAAGAGTAAAAAAAGGTATCTAGGTGAATTTTTTCATATTTTTAACACAATTATTTCCTCGCCGCGGTCTCTCCGTTGACACATTAAGGTGACCGACCAGTGGCACTTTGTGTTAGATATAATTCATAATTCAAAATTTAAAATATAATATAATTTAAGTGCTAAACTTTACTACAGTAAAATCTTATGCCTTCTTACCGATCTTATTTTCAATAAATCTTAACATGAGAATCATCATGATTTCAACACGGTGTCTTATGGGACTCCGGGATGTCTGACAAATAATTCCAAAAATTAACCCTGTTTACGGTTAGACACAAATAACGAAATCGTTACGGGTACATTAAATTGTGAAAACACGATCGGCTTTATGCAAAAAGGGTATCGCCGAACATTTCATCAAAATATCTCTAAAAACCCAGATATGCGGCCTAAATGGACATTTTCGCAGGTGCCGCGTCATCCGTGCAGGTGTCGCAACGACAGCTAATTAAACCCGAATCAAATCAGTAACTTCTAATAACGGTTCTTTAATAAGCAATTTAAATTTCAAAAGTTTATTAATTCATCTTTCCAACTTGATTTTCATCACGAGTTTACCAATGTTTACAACTTTCTAATTAATCCGTTTTAAGTCGTTAGTCGAGGGGAAGTCATTTGACCGATGCAGATGGTCGTCCCCCTTGATTAAAGAAAGGCATGAAAAATCATGTAACAGTCGTGGATGTACTCCAGGTTAAACTATTAATCTAGTAGAAATTCCTTCGCTCGATATAATAAATGACCATTTATAATGTGTGCAGTATTGATTACAAGATAGCTAAAAATTGACCACCAGTCCCTACAAGCTACTCTTACACGTTGTGGTATAAGATCGCTAAGATCGTTCACGGTGCCTCGGTACTCGGTAATCGTTCCTTGATGTCCCTCGAAAGTCAATAAATCGTTATGTCCACCTCTTGTTGGTTGCATTACAAACTCAGGTACAGCTTGCTTATTTTCCCCCCTTGATTCTCACCATTTCACCGGCGATATAATCGATGGCAGCAATATCGTGGACAAATTCCAATTACGTTCGCGCCACCACCAACACCGGAGCGTTTCTTCACGCCCAGCTCGAAATCGCGAGAAGCATTTTATATACATACGCAGTATATTTATATATATTCATGTATACATAAGTAACCATAGTATATATAACGTATATTACAGTCTACATACAGGTAGGTAGGTAAACGAATAAGAAAGACATAGCAAGTGGGAAGGAAAAAGATAGAAAAAGGCGGTGCCCTCCGGCGCCGTAGGCTGTTTAATTTTAGGGCATTACGTATACGGGCGGCAGCAGCCACATCAACCTCTCGCCTCCGCCCGATGGACCTAAAGGGTTCCGCGAGTCTCGCTATTTGCCGAGATATTATCGCTAAAAACACCAACAAAAAGGTGTAGTGAGAACAGAGTGAAATAACGATGAGAATTTGAAAAAGCAAAGAAAATGGAAAGAGGCTCCGATAATAAAGTAAAACGAAGTAAAACCCTAAAGCTTGGTAACGAGAAGGACGAAGTGGTTCCACGTAGGGGTCATGGATTATAGGAAAAAATGATCGGTAAAAGTGCCTCATAGATTTCTAATCGGTAATTCATAGGATCAGGGAGGAATTGTGATAGTTGAGGAAAGTGTGATGGTTGTTGTTTTCCGAGTTGAAATTTTTATTTAAACTCATTTTTGAGAGGTTATGCCACGTTGAGATTTGCAAAAAATCAATTTTTTCGTTTTTTGGCTAGATAAATCGTTTAAGAAAATTATAAACTTTTAAAGTTTCAAAACTCGAACTATTTTCGAAGTTATAGCGATTAGAAGTGAGCACATCAGAACTTCGTTAATGCCGTATTGTGCTTTCTTTTGGGTTTTTCTTGAAATTAATTTTTTCACACTTGTTTACACGGATTTTTTTTTAAATGTACAATATCTATTCTTCATAATATTATCTATCGTGTAACGCAGGATTTGCTTGATTGGGCTTCACGTTTATAAGTTATATATATTTTAAACTCAGAATTTCGATGAAAATTGAAGTTTTTGGTTCAAACAGGTGTCTTTTCCACAAAAGAAATTATTTTTTTCCTACGTCAGACTATAGATATTACCATTTTTGATGATCATTAAAAAAAAACGTATTCAATGCCTAACAGAGAAGATAATTTCCAAGGAAAGTCTACCCATTTATTCCCTCATATCTCTGCCATTTTTAGTTTTTTCCATTCGTTATTGTTTCGAATTATTCATGAAGCTACAATGTATATGTCTAAAGTAAAACTTTTTTTATATACTTAATAGCTGCGTAAAAAAAAAATTTCATTTTCACCAATTTTCTAAGCATTAGAACGTATGTTTTTTAATCTTGAATTATAAACATAGAAAAAAAAAATACTTGTTTTCAGTAGAGAGAACATTTCTGTAAGATTGACTCTTGAAAAACTTTTTATTCGAACTCATTTTTAATCGGTATATTAGAATGGATGGCTTGTAATATAGTGTAATGAGAAAGGAAATTTGTGATTAGCAGAGAAAACGCCGCTATAACATTTACCTGTAGCGTCAAAATCACCCTCATTAAACATCTTTCCGTCAAGATTTTATGCAAATTTATCCTCGGTTTTAGAACCTATGTAAATTAAAAATATTTTTTGAAACCCGAACCAAGCCAGTGGTGTCTTTTGACTTTTTGAAACAAGTGCGCAAAAACTCCTTATTTTTATGCCTGTAGTGTACTACACGGAGAGAAGAATATGGCAATAATCCCTCGACTCAACATAGCATTCGCCAGAAAACCAGAATATAACTCGATTGCTATGTTCAGTCGAGGGATTATTGCCATATTCTTCTCTCCGTCTACGCGTATGCGAAAGAGTAGCATTTGCGCACTAGTGTGCAAAACAGTAAGGAGCGCGACATTGCGCATGCGCCAACTTGTACCTCACAGAACGGTAGACTTTTTCTGCACGTGTTACAAAGATGTCTTCCAACCTTTTCTCTACCTTTCTCCACTTTTCTAAAATTTCTATAAATTCTATGTGTATTTTTAAAACGATTACACCAATACGAACATTTATAAGATAGAGTAACCGAATAAAATGCGTTCTACTAAACCAACAGTTATTCATACCACAATTTCGTTGCTGGATCATTATTTTCATTGCGGTAAGATCAAAATCATTGTTATCATATTAAAGAAACATTTTGAGTCGACCATACAATTTTCTGGTTGGGTTAAAAATTCACTGAGCTTACCAGTCTATTACTTTATCTAAAATGCAAATAAAATACATGAAAAACAATGGACAAAATAGACATGGGCTAGTGGTGGTAAAAATTAGGAAAATTATATATTGAGTAATAGTTACCGATTTAAAAAAACTCAGTGCAACTTTAAAAAAATGAATGGCATATACGGAATATCTTATGTATGTTTACATGTACTGCACGAATATATTCGTACTACTAAAGTATGCACCGAGTCGATCGGCCGACATGTTAATTTGCATCTGCACGCGAGACTCCACCTGCTTCTTCATATAAACCTTATATTCTGTACGCGAACGCCCGCGACAGCGTAGCGTCGACGATAATTAATAAATTCGCCGGACGCGCGATCATGTACACTACATATGAGAGTGAGTGGAAAGTATTCGGCATTTTAAATCCTCGGAACTCGAAACACACGCAGAGGACAGATTGCAACGCTGATTCAGCGTGTTCTTGCAGAGTAAAGCAACGCACGATGTTAAGCCGTGTACTCATCGAGTTTGTGTGGAGCAATGAGGGGGAAAAGTACAACTTGATATTCCTGGTTTACCTCGATACTTCGTGTGCGGCTATAATAAGTGGTGTACCTATCGGGAGTTCTCTTTCGGCAGTATTTTACCAAACGAAATTACACTACATAGTTCGGAGTTGGTCACTAATGACTTTTGTTCGTGAAATTTCTTCAACTAAATCCTTTCTTAAAAAATACCGAGGTGACGGCATAATCGTTTCTATATCCGAAAATTTGTATAATCCGGAAATTGTATGAGGCATTCTCCATCAACTCGGACACTTTCTTTCCCAACCCACGCGGATCTGCTTGATAATTGACCATATATTAGCACTGTTAAAAAATTCTGTCCGTGAATTTTTCCAATTTTTTAAACCAACTCGTTTCGGAATTTTTATTCAAGTCCATTTATCTCGGGAGATTAAATTCAGACAAAAAAATATAGAAACAAAAAACTTACATTTTTTCATGGACTATTTAATTCGAAATATGTTATAATTTGCATGGCACCAAATCTTCACAGCTAAACAAAATATTTTACACAAAATTGGATTAATTAGTATAATGTATTAAAATCAATGAAGAATTTCATTGAAATTAAATCAAAGAAGAAAAAAACTTACATTTTTCCATGGACTATTTAATTCAAAATATGTTATGATTTGCATCCCACCAAAAAAGCCGCTTACCCAAAAAAAAAAAATGGAAAATATTTTTTCTTTCAATACGACACTTTTTAATCCATTGTAGATTTTCCAGAGTATTTAACGGAATATTCAGAGCATATAAAAAAATTGGCACCGCTAAATTCGGAAATCTTGACAGCTAAACAAAATATTTTACACAGAATTAGATTAATTGGTATAATGTATTAAAATCATTAAAGAATTTTTGTAGAATTCAGACATAACAAAATGGAACGTATTTAGAAAATCCAAAAATCAGCATGTGGCTGACTGACGTTCAAAATCGTTATGAAATTTTTTAAGCATTTCGGATTACAAAGAAAATCGGGATGTATGCTGATTATTTTTTGTTACTAATGTATCAGTAAGTTTTTGGTATTATGAAAAGTCAATGTGCTTATATCAAATCGCTTAACAGTTAGACGGATTTTCCTCTTGTTTCGATAGGTAAATTTCGGTAAATCACCGGACCACAATGTCGAAACGTTTACCTGACTCAAATTTCAAGCAATTCGATTTCAAAATAAAACTCGATAAAAAGGACCCACAATTGCACTACGGAATATATTGGGTTTCTTAGGAATCGTAAAATGACGTTATGACTACAAGTATGCAGCATATCGATCATCACCGCGAACACAAAAATATTTAGTGTGCAGGTTGACGAAACGATACTTTAAAAAGGCTATTAAAGTTATATACATTCGACGAGGCCTTAGATTATAACGACTTAGTACAAAGAGTTTGCACTGTCGTGTCAACCGGCGGCCGGTTGAATGCATGGCGTCATAACGATGATTATATTGATTATATTAACAGTGCGATAGCGTCGAGTTACGTTCTCGTTAAGCGGACCGCGGTGAGGATCGATTGCTCGTGTAACATCCGGCGATTGAAGAATCGAGCGTGACGCCGAGGCTCGTCATTAGTTGATGTTTCATATATATTCGATTGCGGAGTGAGCCTCGGTCGAAGCACCCAACGCGATGAACGGTTCACTGTACGGTAGCATCTTTCTCTCACTTCTCGAGGCGAACAGAACAAAAGTTCCACCCATTTATTATTATTACATGATATGAAATAGTTCATACGTGTTTTGGTGCATATTCTTGCAGGGAAAAATCCTTCTTAAGCTCTTTTCTCAAGTGCAGGTATACTTAGCGGTTATCCGGGGATTAGCGATCTTCGGTTTGCAGGTGCAATAAGTATACACCTAGTCCATTGCACGTAATACAACCGCTACTATATATCTGCTCACCTATCTGCTCCTTCTATCCGCTGTAACCAACAAGCGGTTGTTACACCTCGTACGATTCGTGCTTGCACGTACTTTTCAACGAAAGTCGTTGTGATTTACGTACTTCGTTTTGAGCCGATGTTGCATTATCGTTAAAATATTTTATTGAGGCCGTTTCACGAATTATTATGTTTAGGAATTTTTAAGAATCATTTACAAGCTTCAGCTTACAATGGTAACTGAGAATTTAGGAAAAAAAAAATACATCACCGTAAGATTTTTATTTTTAATTTGAGCCTAGATATCAGGGAAGTTTTATAATCGATATTGAGAAACTCTACATTCAGTATATTACGACACGAGGGCAGAAAACCTTTTTTTCGCGAGTGTGATAAGACGGTATTCCGTCTCGTATCGTATACGATTTTACTTCACAAGGTGTGGAAAGGGAGTTTTTTAACAACTTAGTGAAGTGAAGTTTATTTATTCTCATACAACGTTATTTCATGTTGAAAATTAAATGGGAAAATGTTTATCTAAAATTCGAACAATTCAGCAAGTCAGAATATTTAAAAAAATACATTTTTGAGAAAATTCACTGTGTGCACGAAATTTGGATCTTTATTGCACAAAACTATACTGTTAAGCTCACAAAACATTAGAACATGTATGGGTCTCGCCTGATTAGTAGCCTGATCACAGCCTGATTAGTGCCCTGATCATGACCCGATCAGAAATGGCGTCACATGCGAGATCATGAAGACCGGATGGTGCAGCCTCCGGACCAGATTAAAAATGATACGACCCGGATCCGAACTACAGCCGGAACTAATTTCTGCTCGTGATCGACGTACATGAAAATCCAAGTTGATTTTTTTTCATGTTGCGATACTTTATATTTTTACGCAACTTTTTACTTCTCTCACGCTACGTTTCGCTGCGCGTGCGAGAAATCGCCCTTCTCGCACTAGTGAAATAAAATCGTATACGAAATTCGAGCGAGAAACTTTTTCTCAACGCACTCAACGGTTTCATCGCACTGGTATCGTAATATACTATTACATACTTTGTATCTGAAGACCGGTGAGAAAATAACAAAACCATCGTGAGTAAGTGAATTAACGTTATAATTAAAGGCTTATGTCTTAATCATTGATGCGTCAGACCCAGTTCCTGTTATTTTAACACAACTATTTTACTACCTTAGTTAACTCACTTTACAGCGGCAATCGCTGTGAGGGACGTCTGTGGAATTTGAGGAATTGGCGCAATCTGCACGAGTGGCGAGCACGGATTCCTCTTGGAAGGCAGAAAAGCCGCGCGGCAAAGTAATCGGTAGCAAGTCTCTGGTCGTCCGATGATGCGTGCACGCGGTGTGGCAGGAAAGCCGGGTGAAATAAGTAGCTTAAGAAAGACGGAGTTCGCGTGGCGGAGATTGGTCTGACGCGGGGTAAGCGATCGAGAGTGGGGACGCGTTTTATGCAGAGAGGATGATAGCTTGTCCAGTGTTTCTGCACCGAACCAGGTGCATCTCAGGAGTCTCAAGCTCTCGCGAGGGCTCGTCGAACTCTCGTCAGCACAGTCTATATAAAACCAGCTGTAAAACGTGGTACATCGTGGCACTTACTTAAGTACAGCCGCCAAGGATACGTGTCTGAACTATCGGCTTAACCTTCAAGGGCCTCGTAATCGTTGGTGTTCGCGAGTTTGTCCCAACAGTTACTTATTTATGTGTAAATAACTGTAAACATCACCAACCACTTGGATATAATGTGCATATGTGCTTATCAAAGAGAATCAAGTATTCGAGTGTATTTTAAGTTCTCATAATTATTCAGTGTTTGAACAATATAACTATTTTCAGTTATTAAAGGATACAATAGACAATATTTATCATTCTTGTGCGGTCGTGAGACGATGGACGTGATTGATGACAATCACAACGCGTGTGGATTTTCTACCCGGGACCAAAATTGCTACTAAACTAAAAAGTTACATATGGGAAAGTGTTAAAATTCTTACGTAACACATTAGCTTAGAAAATATGAATATATATTGGACCAACCTTTAAGGGTTTCGTAATCGATGATGTTCGCTTTGACTTTGTCAAGGTGATATTTATCGCTCTGTGCGGCTAATCGTAAAATACAACCTCAAATAACATTCAATAAATGGTGCTGAATAATAAAAATATTAGAATATTCAAGGGCAGAAACCGCAGGATATTTGCGGTGTAGACAATCGGGTTCTTTTCTGAGAACGGCTGTGCTATTGCGAAATTGAAATCTGCACTACTGAAGTTTACAGACGTAACTTTACAATTTTTTAAACTACCACTACGATTTTATTGATCTTTTTAGAGAAATCATGCATCTTTGGGATTAGTCGAAGTAATGAGGGTGTAATACGAATTACAAATACGGTACGAAAAATATTAGTTAAAATAATTACCGTGGCAATTGGTGAATGTAATTAGAAAATTACGGGGATGGGAAATCGAATCTCAGCTTATCGTAAGGCTTACGTTATTATCCACTCACTCAATTCGGTTATGAGTCTTCAGTGCTGATAGAAATTATGATCACTAGGCATCAGAAAGATCAGGCTTGGTTTAGTCGCTAAGGGAAAATCTTTATATCTCAGTTAGAAAGAAAAGTTTTTATTAAAAAAACATAAATAGCTTATAACTATGGTACATCTAATAAATATTAAATTTAATATGAATATAAAATTGGTTAATTAAAAAAAGAATCTTCAAAACCCCGTTGGACAATTTTTTATTGTTTCATAAAAAAAAAATCATCAGCAATTTTAATCCAAATTCTTAACGTATTTGTTACCCGACTTCCTGATTCGAAATTTTTTTATCGGTATATCAAAGAAAAATCATCGACTATCTCAATTATTTTTTTTTTATATTCATTCTCCGTCCTCTCAATATTTGCCTTCATTCAAGACTTCGTATACCAATTTAATCTAAGTGAAATTGACTTCCAACGAACGCCATACATGAGCGAACAAAATTTATCTGCATATAACTATTATTACCTATATAAATGATTGTGTCGTTCGGAAATGCTCAGGGTGTGCCCACACTCCGACATATCTCACCAAGGTGCAAAAAATGAACATATCACACTCCAGGTAAATACCGTTTGGCGCCCGTTCTCCCCTATGTAAAAAAAAAAAACAAGAATGAAAAATGCGGTATTAAGTATAATCCAGAGTTATAGCGCAGCGCGGGCTTCGGTTGCTCTCTAATGCCGCTGGTCCAAGCAACGAACCGTCTCAGACAGTTCGCGTGGCCGGAGATTGGTCTGACATCGTCTGCCATCGCTCGTACGAGAGTGGGGGCGTGTGTTATGCAGGATTTAGGGTTCAACGTGGTGGTAACACCGGCGGCGCGTTGGTGCGCCCCGGCACCGCGAGCTCTGCTACAGCCTCGCTCGACGCTGCTTCGCTCACGGCTCAACAGTCTTCGGCCCTCTCGGTGTCTCGTATGGCCATGCGTCGCTCACTACGGGCCGCACCATCTCGCCAACTCCACCAGACCGTCGCCGTACCCCGAGCGGAACGTCGTCGTCGTCGTCGTTGCGCAGCAGCGCCAGCAGCAACAGCAGCAGCAATACCGGTACCAGCGTCAGCGAAACCGATTGCCGATTTCCTCGACTCTTTGACGATCGAAACCGGCGCATCCGTGCGCACCGCGACCCCCGGGCGGACCACCCTCATCACACCCCTACGTCACCTTTCCATGGATTGGGCTATATGTCAAAATCGGAAACCGATTTTTTGCCGATTTTTCAATAATCGGTATTAAGAGAAACCGGTGAATGCGATCGGTAACAAGAGACTGATATTCCAGCTGCAGTATCTAAGATTTTTGCGATTATCGGGATTATTTTTTTGGATCCGATAATACCGATCTTTTATTCAGATCACTCGATCGAACAAATAGAGAAAATACACACACGTGACGGATTTGACCGTTCGATGTTTACCGCACGGTGCCAGCTGAGAAGATTCGGTCACGCGGAAAGATAAGAAGACACTACGCTCGACGTGAGGATCGAGGCGCTATTTCTTTTCCACTTGGTTTTTTTTTTTCTCTCCACGGAACACGCAGCTCAGTTCGTCGGTGTAACTCGTGCTCACCGGGCGCGCGCCGGTGCTCCGTAAGTTCGACGCGCATCAACGAGGTGCTACATTGGATTTTTTTCGTTTATCTTCTTAGCCCTAACATACGTGCTTTGAAGGAAATACCTCATTAGGATTATAAGATATCTTATGATAAATGGGCCGTGTGTGAGTTTTGCTTGAACAGCTTTTTTACCGAGTTAACAGTGCATCGAACTGTTTTTTTTTAAACATACCGACGAAGCAGTTTTCAGTTATATTTCTTCGGATTTATATACGAAGGTGCACTTTCTACGAGAGTTTTTGATAACATATGTTTAAGTGCCTTCTATTTGGTTTTAAGTGGATAAACAATTAATTATAGTGACGTGAAGTGACTTGGTGGATAGCAATCGGTGCGCAACGTGGTCGTTTGTCATTTACACGTTCAAGTTTTAATTTCACCGAGTATTTCGTTCGGTGCAATGACTTGTGCTCGTGCTAATAACACACCAACGACCCGATTTTCCTATACAGATCGTTCGCGATAATCGTACTCCTATGGCGATATACAATTTATTTAATACACGTGTCAGTTACCAGTGAACTCGATACTAAAGAAAGAAAAAAAATAACGTTTCACTCACACTGAAAAAAAAAAACGTATTAAACGAAACCTTGAATTATCTGGATCGGTTACGTATCGAGGATTACACGATGATAAGGAGCAAAGTGGACCTTTTATTTCATTCTGTAAACAAAGATTGAAGAGAAACGAATCTTAAAATCTCTTACGGAGAGTAAAAGAGGACATCTTTTTCAATATCACCGTGAAAACGATTGGAAATCGACGACCTCAAATTTCTGTGTCTGTTGTTACGCATTGAGTATCACACGAAGATAAAGAGCAAAGTGGAACTTACATTTTATTTCACAACTGAAGATTTGAGCACGGACAAAAATCGAAATTCGTATGCAGCAAAAGTGAAGAAAACGTTTTAAATTCAATACGACTGGAACATTACCGTGAAAACGCCTTGAAGTCGAAGACGAAGAAGTGTCTGTGTCTACTGCTACATATAAAGTATTACGTGACAAGAAGAAACAAAGTGGACCTAACATTTTATTCTACAAATGAAAATTAAAGCATAAAACAATCTTCGGAATTTGTATGTAGCAAATGCGAGAAATCTGTGTCAAATTTATCCGACTGGAACTTCACCGTGAAAACGAGTGGAAATTAAAGACATCGAGTTTATGTGTTTGCTGCTATGTCGAGTATCACACGACGATAAAAATCAAAGTGGATCTTACATTTAGTATCATCGACAAATTATCGAATCTCGTGTGAAGAGAAAAAAGAGAATATCTTGTATAATTCAATGTCATCGAAACAAACCAGCGAGAAATCGGTCTGTAATCGAAGCCATTTTATTTTTCCTTGTTTGCTGTCTAACGAAAAAAGGTGTACGAGCAGCTGCAGAAGCAACAGTGTTGCAGACAGCAAAATCTGTTAGCTTCATTTATGTTGCAGCGAGTAACCAAGCAATCGTACCCATATTTATGCTAAAACGATTGGAAATCGAAGACTTCGCATTTCTGTGTTTGCTACTACATCGCGAGTGTCATACGACGATAAGAGCAGAGTGCATCCTGAATTTGTTTCATATAAAAATCATCCTGTCTCGTATGCAGAGAGACGAAGAATACTTTACATAATTCAATAACATTGAAACGAATCGGCGTGAAATCGGCGGGTACTTGAAGCATCGCATTTTTTTTCTCTGCTGTTTATCAAAAAAGGTGAGCGTGCAGCGACAGAAGCAACAGCGAAGCGCCCAGCAAAAGCGGTAGCTTTGTTTATGTAGCAGCGAGAGACCGAGCAATTGACATTGTGAAAACGGTTGGAAATCGAAGACATCGAGTTTCTGTGTTTGCTACTACATCCCGAGTATCATACGAAGATAAGGAGCAAACTGGATCTTACATTTTCTACCATAGAAAAATTATCGAGTCTCGTATGTAGAGAAACTGATAATACTCTGTATAATTCAATACCATTGAAACAAATCGGCGTGAAATCGGTGGGTAATCGAAGCAATCTCACTTTTTTTTCTCTAATTTCACGTCTACTGAAACATCACTACGAAAACGATTGGAAATCGAAGACATCGAGCTTTTGTGTTTGTTACTACATCTCGAAGATAAAAAGCGAAGTGGATCTTACATTTTGTATCATAGAAAAATCATCGCGTCTCGTGTGTAGAGAAAACGATAATATTTTGTATAATTCAATACCATTGAAGCAAATCAGCGTGAAATCGGCGGGTAATTGAAGCATTGCATTATTTTTTTTTTGGCTGCTGTGTATCGGAAGGAAGTGAACGAGCAACGGCAGAGGCAGCAGTGTTACTGCCAGCGCGATCGGTAGCTTCATTTATGTATCGGCGAGGGACCGAGATCGGCGGGCAGTTATGCGCTCAAATTATGCGTCTCGAGGCTCGGTGAAGCAGCGGCGGCAACAGCAACAGCAACGGCAACTGAGCAGAGGCCCTCGCAGTTACACGTTTACACTTACGGATAATCTGCCGTACGTCCCACGTTCTTGCCACGGTTCGGAGCTACTGCGAGCAATAGCAGTAGAAGCGTCAGATCGTTAACCGCCGAACATAGGCAGCGCCAGTATCAGCTTATCCCCGTACGCGCAGCTTCTTCTTCTTCACAGTTTCACTCTAAACTACCTGGGAACAAATTAGTGTCTCGTAGCTTTGGATTCTTCAACCGAACCTCGGTGCGATCCTCGCGTCATTCTCATCGTAGTTGAATAAAAAAAAAAAGGAGCGGCAATCGTTATAACGAGTCAATTCGACTATTGCGCTTTGCGTTCTTTTGGATAATCAGCGATTCAATTTTTGTATGTGAAGTGAGGTGCTTCGGAAGACTTGATTTTTTTTTCTACATTTTTTTGTTTTCTTATTATTGCCTACGTGTCGACAAGAGGCGGTTTCAAGCTTGGTTTTTATTATTGAGAGTGTTGGTTACACTGGAAATCACAAACGGACTTTACAACGTCGGATTCGGTCACTGGTGTCGGTGAGTAATACCATAAAAATATATAATTTGCATGGAAAAACTTTTGCTTTTGGAGAATATTTCAGCTTTTGAATATTGGGATGAATATAAATTTCTGAAGAGGACTGCGATTAGAGGTGAAACGTTGAAAGAAAAACTACTATTTATTTTCCATATGACATGAATATTCATACGATATTCTTTGAATCGATCACGACTTTATTAAGTCGTCATTGTTTGTTTTGCATTATGATGGATTATAGTTATTTGTTCAAAGAAGTATTTTGGTTACATTCGAATGAATGTAAACGCTTATTCGCATAGTGTGTTAGGATATCGAACGAACTATAAAGGCATAGAAATATTTAAAACCAATGAAATTATTTGCGGCTTGGGAAAATTCATTGAAATTGATGACACCAGAACGTGATATGAAATATCTCACTGCTTAATCCCGAGATTTGTTATCTATCGATTAGCTTTACTGCATTATCATATATTTTGAATGATAAATTTTCTTCGATTTTGCGATCTTTAGTTTTCTCATACACAGAAAAGATTGTTTCCTGATATTTCTGAGATACATTCGTTTATGATAAAATGTTGATATTCAGTCCTTTTGATTTTTTCTTCGTGGGAGATAATCTGTGATTCGGGTTAGTAATGCACAGTAAATTATGAAATCAAATATCCTTTTTTTCCTTTATAAGATGTTACAACTTTTTTTTGCCGGAATACTTTCAATGTTTACTGCTAATACTTTGATTAACTTTTGACTGTAACTAATTAACTTTTTATTGAAGCGTTGACATATTTTGTCAGCAGTGGAAATGATTAAAGCATGTTAATTTAAAAGTGCATAATAAATAAGCTGTCTTTTATCTACCCAAATAAACTAAAAATGAAGATTACAGTAGAACATAGGGTGACCTTGAATATATCTCCCTGATTTCTTTAGGCAAGTTTTCAACATCTGTTAAGCGGGATATGAAAAGAACACGTAGAAGGTAGTAAATAATTTCGTCTCCATTAAATGGAACAATAATGTTATATTTGTGGGTAAAATAAAGAGTGCTAAGCCTTGAAAAAAGTAACTGGTCACTAGATAGTCACTACTTAAATCTATACCGTATCATACACAGTAGTACAGCCACTGTCACTTTACGCCTCTTGCTGCTCGTTATATTATTGGCTGGTTGCTTAACGAGAAGGCTGGCTCGAAAGATGTTGTGGGAATGAGACCCAGAATTAAGTGAACGTACAAACGTGCCAACCAATCGTTGAGGTTTGCCTTTACCGTATGAGCGACCAAGCCAATCGGGCCTGATCAACGGTCTTTTACTATGATGATATTGCTATCACGTACATGCTGAAGCGCAATATATTAAGGAGGCGCTTTCCGCTAGAAAACTCTATGTTGAATTTTTCTACGTGGAGAGAAGGACATGGGAATAATGTTCATACTTAGTGTGACAAAAAAAAGTCTCTCAGTCAGTTGTGTGCATCTCAATGGGCCTTAATACAGAAAATTGATGATGCTCGTAGAGAAAAACAGTTCAGAAAAAAAAATTGGTATTGGCGAGTTTATGTATCAAGGACAGAAAAATAAATCTTCTGCAATGAGAAAACGAGTCAGACTATGAGACTGATACTTAATGTTGAAAGTACAGCATTTAATACCCTTTCGTTGTGAAACATTTAGTTGATATTCTTGGGTCCTTCATATTTTACGCCATTTTGAATTTTGTTTTTGAAGCATAATGACAATTTACACATTTTTCCAGATTGGGACTATGGTTGGTTTTTTTTTGTATTTGGGTATGATTAACGAAAAGTGGTTGGAAATTTTATTTAAAAAATTTTTCTGAAATTTAAAAACATTCGTTCTTTAGATTTGATTTAAAAAAATTTTCTGAATTTTAAAGACATTCGTTCTTTAGATTTGATTTTTTTGCTCGAGAACGGTTACAAGTATTGTACTGTAACCTACCTCATGAAACTTACCTCCTTCGTGGTAAATTTCATGGAAATCGATACAACCATCAAAGTTATATGAGACAATTTGTTTTTCCAAAATAAAAAAATGTCTTGAACATCCAATTTCATGAAAACTGCAAGATTTTGAAACAAAAACCTTATATATAAATGAAATTGTAAATGAGGTCCACGAGAAAACTGGCTAGGTTAGGTCAATAACTATTGATTAATGCAAAGTTCTACTTTGCGTCGTTTCTTATCATTGCCGCAATTTTTAAATGATTTTGGCTACTATTATTATTTTCTATAGTCATCGCGTCTACTATATAGTTTTTACCGTAACTTGAAAAATAGTGACTATAAACATGGAAAATTGAAGGAGCGTACAAAAATTTATAATTATTACGTTATAGTTATCAATACCAGATTTTCTTCTGCGTGTAGTAAACACTTAAAGATCTGACATTGAATTCCCGACAGAAACTTTACAGACGCTAAATGCAGTAATAAACATATTTCATTTTGTCTTGCGTCCCGGTAGTACAAGAGACCAGCAGAGTCCGCGATAACGATACATAGGATATCTTCTTCCATATAGTCACGGTTGTGATACTTACTCGGTCCGCGTATAATCTGGCACTGAGAGCTTTCGGCACGTCGTGTACGTATCTCCTGTACTGCCGGTTGTAATTCTCGGTTGGACCGTAAGCGAAATAATAAATCGACGAACGTGAAAAATAAAGAAGGCAAAGGATGAAAAAAAAATAATGAAAACATGAAATCGCGAGAACGACGAGAGCAGAGCAAAGAAGATGAAGGAGGAAAAGAAGAAGAATAAGAAGAAGCAGGAGAAGAAGATAAAGCACAAGATCAAGAAGAAGAAGAAGAAGAAGAAGAAGAAAAGGTGCAAGACAGCAGAAGAGGTACATCGCAGTGCTTCACGCGACTGTACACAGATGAGAGAGGTTTAAACTCGAGATCGTAAATCGCGGTCTCACCGTTTCCACGGGTCACGCCCCGTTAACGCGCGGGTTAACCCGCGAGTCCGCCCATTTTCGGCTCGGATATACACTCTGTATACAGAACTGTAATCCACGTTATATAGTATATCTACCCCTTCTATATACATATATATATATTCTCGAGTACTTTGTGGTCAGTTTTTTTGTTTGGTGGGTCTTCAGCTGGGGCAGCAGAAGCAGCAGCACTCGAGGCCCCCTCACCGCCGCGATTTCCAATCGCGAAGGGGTTAAACAAACAGCGAAAACAAGTGCTTCGGGTCTCTCACCTTTATCGACGTAATGGCTATAATTTCGGCCAAGGCTGTCTCACTCGCCCTCGCGTACGTACAATACGTGCCGTACGCTAAGTACTTGTATTGTTAACTGTGCGAGACCTGGTTATGTACATTTCTGCCGGATACGGCTCGGCAGTGGTGAGTATCGGGCGGGGTTAAAGTTCCGAATGTCAAATACACGAAGGTCTAAAATACCGAAATTTAATATTTCACCTGAATTTTTGACAAAATGTTTTCTAGCGAATTTCTTCAAAAATGTAGGTGAGATATTAAGATTCGGAATAGTAGACTTTCGTTAATTTACTATTCGGAACTTTAACCCCGATTCCTTTGCCTCTTGGAGACAAAGTTCCGAATGGTAGATACTCCAAGGTCTGAAATTTCGAACTTTAATATCTCACCCACATTTTTGACGAAATTCGCTAGAAAAATTTTCGTCAAAAATGTGGGTGAGATATTAATTTTCGGAATTTTTTACCTTCGTGCATTTACCATTCGGAACTTTAACCCCGCCCCGAAAAGTTGTGACTGACACATTTATTTCCGGCTACTAAAAATTATATTGCGTTTTCGTATTTGTGAAGTGATTATTCATTTTAATACACAGCGCCTATTTATTGGCCGCCTATTTATAGACCTGATTTTATGGGCGCCAAAAGTTGAGTACTCATTAAACTATTATCATGAATTTCGAATAATTAAAAATAGAATAATTGTTGTCATTATTAAATGATTAACGTAATTGTAGATTAATGGCATACAGGAATTTCGGCTGTAGTTATAAAATAATTTCCAAACCTATAAAATAGTAGTAGTACCAGTTATTTATTGACTTCCTTTCTTTTTATTTTTTTTTACAAATTTTATACGTGTGTGTGTTAGTATGTGTGTTTGTGCGGGAAGCCAACGGTCCATTGACCGAGGTCCTTCAACCTGCTGTTTCATGTGCTGTGTAGATTTTCGTTTAGATTTATAAATAATAACAATAATAAATAAACAATGGTTATATAATATTGACATTAGTATAGGACAGTATATAACTTTTTTTTAGTTTTTTTTTTTTAGTGTAGAATTGAACATAAGTGTTAATAATTTATTTCAGTCAGAATTTGGTGAATTGATTGGGTGGGGAATTTATGAATAGGGTTGTTATCCGGGGGGATCGGACGGCAAAGGGGGTTGATGACTTTGAGTTGTGTAGTGGCGAGATTTTCGCTTAATTTTCTGGATCTTTGTATGATCGGTAACTATAAAATATTTACCGTGATTACGAGATAAACGCAAGTATTAAAAATTTGTAGTGGTCACTTTGTAATCACTATCATCTAAATATGGGAATGAATATAGGAATTATTATAAATTTGTTTTGGGAACTCTTTTTTACGTCGAGCATACATTTTCTATCGTCATTAACGAAAATCTTAGTTTTGATGATTTCGTAATTCTTTGAACATCAATCTGATATATTTGATTACGGAAACAATAAAACGTGATGTCCGAAGCACGAATGTGCAAAGAAAAGTTTGTCGAGAAATTTATTTTGATTATTGCTTGCACAACTGAGTGTAAAAAAGTTAGTTCTTGAAAAATTGGCCCAGGAAATTTACTTCCTCACGAAAATTGACCCTTACGGAAAAAGGCGCCTAAAAATTGGGCACCATACATTTTCCGAATTTTTTGTTTTATCCACCATATTGCTTATTCTTTTGGGGGTCAAGCTTCTATAGGACATTTCTTAGGAGATTTTGATGAAGGTGGTGAAAGGATCTTAAATAACATTTTTTTGACTAATTTGTTGATTTTGACTGCTTCAACAAACTGGAAACCGAATAACCATATTACAGATTTTAATTAAACTATGTTCTAATCATCGCTGAATAGTATCGATAAAAGAGTCTTTTAAATGTTATCTGCACATAATTTTTTAAATTTCGAACATATTATTTTTTTACTTCGAAACTTTGATCGGTCCTAGTTTGGCAATTTTTTTATGTTATCAATACATAGGCGCAGAGATTCTGTAAATTTTTCAGCAAAAAAAATGGCCTTTTTGGTTAAAAAAATAATCTTTATAGTTTTCAGCAAAAAGTAATATTATCGTGTTGCAAAATTGTTTGGAAAATTTCCTTGGAAAGTTCACACGAAACAACTTTAATGTCGAAATAATTTTTTTCTATGACTTTACTTCCAATATATATTGACTTTAGAGGAAAACCCCACTTTCCGTAATATTGGATTTAAAAATCTGAAAAAATTGGGAGAGAGTACTTTCAAGTGGTACTAAAATCTGTCCAATTATGGGCTTAATCGAAGGGGGTTGAAAAAAAAGTGGCTGAATTGACGAAGAATCCCTCATATATACGTAGCGCAGTCGTACTCGAAGCAAAGATGCTGCCACGGATGTCAGGCTTGTCGCTTGGACGCATCTAGTTGGTATATATATATACATATACACATGTATAAAGAGTGGGGACCGAGGGTTGCTGTGAATGAAGCTAAACACGCGCACTTCTGCTGAATGGAGTGAGCGGGGTGCGGTGAAGCGACGCGTGGCACCATGCAGTGTATTTTACACGCGTGTGTGTTTATACGAATACGTTCAGTCTCGAAGAAACCTGACGATTTGACACATAGCAGAGATTTTAGGCGGTACGGGCGCCACGAAGGAAATAAATGCCTCCAGCATCACGCATAGATTTTACACACGCGTTTGCAAGAGCCGCAAGTTGCATGTCTGTCTGTCGAGTTTTTAGTTGGTAAGAGAGTTAAAGCAAGATGTTGGAATAGGATCAACATCCTGGTGCTATATTGGCGGCTGAATATCTTAATCGTGGTTTGGCGGAAGCTCTGAAATCTTTTGGTATCGCATTCGTCAGTCTCGATGACATAATCATTCGATAACTCGATATTACGTCAATTTTATTTGCTCGTAAAAAAAGCTTTCTTATCAGGAAAAAAAATATCGATTTTTTCTTCATATGTCCATGTTTGAAATAATCTAAAACATCGAAAAAAGTTGTGCAGAAAACAAATGTTTGAACTTGAATTTGGTACACATGTGAATTATTGTCAAACGCGATTTGGGATTAAATTTGGTATCAATCTATGGAAGTTTTTAACATTTATGGTGGTTCTGGGAAATTTCTATAGGCACACTATCCCATGGAAATTTGCAATTGGTGGGCTGAAATTGTTACACAAATGGGTGAATATCGATAGATAAGTCATATAGAATTTTATAAGTCTAAATAATTTTTATAGTCTAAATTTTCATTTACTGGGCATGAAAGTTGAATAAATTCGAAGGAAAACGCGCGTTTTCGAGAAGTTGAGCTCTTATGCAACCGTGATTATCAGAAATTCCCAATTATATTCAAACACGGATGTTAATGAACTTTATTGTCATAATCGGTCGTGGTTAACAGAAATAAAAATAGCGCGAGCGTAACATCAGAGACAGCGATGTCATTGCCTATATTTAACTTGTGGGACAAGTCGGCAGATATATGAGTTTATCTCTGGCTATCTTATACATGCGAATCTTAATCGATACTCTCATTGTTGTCAATCGTATGTCATTTGCAGTTGGAAAGGGTACACACATGTACATTGTCTGCGGCAGCATTTAGATTTCGCTGATCAATATCGCCTCGAAGCTCGATCGTTGATTTGCATCGAAATGCAAGACGAGCATCCAAAGTCCGCCTTTGAGAAAGGAGAAAAAAAATAATATTTCATATTCTAGGTGATTGTCGCCATAGTTTATTCCGCGAGTATTTTCCATCGTCGCTGAGGCAGACGATGTGGTAATGTATAGATGAGTCAGGCTATTCGTTTGCACGTGTGTATGGTGTGTTCGATGAAACAATGCTAATAGATTTCTGAGGTCGCAGGCGTGTCATATCGTCTACTGACATTCCCGTACATATTTTAGCGTCCGTCCATTTTTTTTTGCTAAGTTCCGATTTCCTCACTGTCAATAAAAATTACATCATCAATACATTGCTGATTACGGATGCACCACGAATAGATTTTCAGACAAATTCTTGGTTCGATAAGAATTTGAATCTCTTACGATAAGAAGTATCACGCAAAAATCGACGTTATCAGAGATATAACAAAAATTAACATTGAATAACAATGTCGATAAAAAAGTAATTTATGAATTAATAAGAAAATATCGATAAAATTTGGCTAATTTTTTTTTTTTATAAACTACTATTTTTTTAAGAAATTAATTAGTATTTCCGCAAATATGATTGTTTATCTAATTGTTTAAAATTTATGGTTATTTTTATCATTCAATGAAATTGATAAAAATGGTCCAAATGTTAGATGTTTTTATAGTAACATTATACATTGCATATTAAAAGTTTTAGCATGATTGAACAAACAGTTTCAGAAAAAACCTTTTGTGAAAAAGTAGGTACAAGATTTAAAAAAAAAATCTTTTACAAGTTTATTAAGTTATTTTCTTTTTACTAATTTTTTTTTAACCTGGCTTTGCTCTTTTCATACACTAGTGATTTTTTTTGTTCTCGTCACTCAATGTGTCTATAGATATATGAAAGAAATTGGAACGAGTTCAGAAAATTGCATGAGATGTCACTCACTTAGGCGTCGACTGACATATACACTATGTGCTATACCTAGAAGTATACATCTCGAAACATCGTCGCCGTTGTTTACTTTTGTTCAGAATAATCCCACGCACGTGGTCTTCATATCTGTCTTTCATCAAGCAACTGTGACTTTTCGAGGCTGGCAATTAGTCGTGAATCGCGAATAGGAATATGATTTTCTTAACGCGGTTAAAGAAAAAGTAACATTGGTTGTTTTTCCATGGCAAAGAAGAGAACGTCCAATAAAAGATCCTATTTTCGTGCTGGTATAGAGTTGATATTAAGGGTGGTCTTTTTTAAATTTTTGTCTCAGACACTGTAAAAAAAATCATTATGGACGTCAATACATTTTTTTTCGAATTCTGAAGCATTAACCCGTATATCCAATTAAATATACTAGAATCATGTAAAATTGTTTAAAAAATGTATATTAAAAACGTAAAAGAAGTAATGTTTAATATAAAAGTGCTGCAATGTAGGGATCGGCAATATTCGAATGAAATTGCATTCAAAATACATTTCGGTCTGAATAACTATGAATAATTGTAAGAACATTGCATGATTTATATATTTTTCTAAGTCAACAAATTGGATCAGTTAGCAATTAAAAATCGTATTATTGGTCCTAGTGACGAATTATTGACAGTTATTTAAATTCAAAAGTATTTAGAATACATTTTTATTCGAATATTGTATATATAATATATTGTACATAAATAATTGTATATTAATTAAATATACCGGCTTATGGATTTAAAAAATTCCGATAAATGTATATTAATTTCCTAAACATTTTTGACAGTGTCCAGGAAGCAGATGCATAAGTAGTGTTACTGGTGTCCATCTATGGAATACATGTACACGCACGGTCATATAATTTTATTAACCCAATTTAACGCTCTGTGTGAGCCTTATCTTGAGAATGTTCGATAAAGAAGCAACCGATAGTGTTTCTTGGTATTCCCCTGCTTTTCTCTTGCTTTCGTTCCTCATTCATTTCTAAATACTTAAGTAAAACGAAATAATTTTATCATGCAAATCTACCTGGCATACTTAACACGAGATTCTAATAGGTGAATGTATAAAAATTGAACTTCCTGTGCAGAGAATAATCACTAGATCATTTTCTTTCTAAACATAGGTTTAGATTTTGTGACAAAAATAGTTTTTATTTTTTGAGGATTTGAAGATTAATATCAACCGGGCAAAAAAATGTAAATTGTTATAAATGTCTGTAATTCTGTATTTGAATAAAGTTAATCTATGGACAAAATATATATTTCGAGCAGTTATATATTTAGTAAACAATTTTTTTTATCAAGTCTGAATCTAAAGTAATTTGAGGGCTGACATTTTCAGGTAAATGATCTATTAATTCCATTGCAATAAATCGCTAAGAAAAAATTATAATAATAATGCAGAAACAAACGTTAATAAGCATTTTTACTTTTGCACGAGCGAATGTATAAAATAATTGAAAACACGATGAAACGGTTTCTGCTAAAGTGGGTGAAATTAATCTGGAATGGTCCAGATGTTCGGGCATGTCTGCGCATCGTCAACAAATTTTATTCATTTTAATTGACGGAAGTAACAAGACCGAGAATCGTCTGATATTTAATTGACGGGAGAGTGGCGTTCCTCGGGATTGTACGTTGCGAAAAATATTTTTGCATCAGTGATTCGCACGTGGCGTGATTATCGGTGACTTTCTCAACGACAATTATAAGTCGACGTCGTAGCCACGACATGCAATAAGCGTATGAACGCTGCCAGGACATGCACGCATGGACGACGACCGGTAAATTCGCATTTTATTTTCGATAACGCGAACGATCAGTAAGAGCCTCGAGGCCAGCGGCACGGGAAAAGGATCTTGCTATATAATGCGGTAGACGTCCCGTACTTAAGGATGTATGATAGGTACAGTCCCGCCAAAAGTGAGTTTCAGAGACAATTTCGATCACGTCCCGATGGGATAAAAATCGGAAAAAAATTATGCATATAAAACGTACTGAAAAGATTGATTTCGCATAGTAATAATCCTAAAATGTTATTAACAAATTGGTGAAAAAAAAAATTATTCAACAAACAATCAGTCAACCTAACTTTTTTTCTAATGAAAATGATATTTTAATTTATTTGAATACATACGAATTTTTTCAGATTTTTTTCTTTATTTTGATTTTTATTTTTATTTTTTTTTCAAAAATGTGCGCGAAATAACGAATTTTGGGTATGTGTTCGGCATAAAACCATCTACTACACTTAAGATTTTTTTGCAAAACGCATATTCGAAATTTGTTATATTCTGCACATTTTTCAAAATAAAAAAAATAAAAATAAAAATAAAGAAACAAAACTGAAAAAAATGTTATGCATTTAAATAAATTAACATATCATTTCTATTAGAAAAAAAGTTAGGTTCACTGACTGATTGTTCGTTGAACAATTGTTTTTTCACCAATTTGTTAATAACATTTTGTGATTATTATTATGCGGAATCAATCTTTTCAGCACGTTTTATATGCATAATTTTTTTCCGATTTTTATCCCATCGGGAAGTGATCGAAATTGTCTCTGAAACTCACTTTTGGCGGAACTGTACTTATCATACATACTTAAGTTCATCGAGTATCCGGGATGAGTACTGCGTCTTGCACTTGATGAGTCCGACTAACCCTCAAATGTTATTATGGAGGTTTTAGTGCTTCACACCAATCAAACCACCGATAAATTTAAGTAATTTTTTACTTCCTCACAGATAAATTTTTGTTATCATAAATTTTTTTTCATTTTGATTTTTGTGCCACGACACGCAGAATCAAAGCATCGTGCAGAGTGGACCAAAAAAAATGGTCGTTGCCCTGTTATAAACGATATAAGATTTACAAATCTGGTACATGACTTCCATATTAATATACTTTTATTGTAAATATGAGAATGTTATAATAACTCTACGATACTAGTATTCAAAATAACAGTACGTGTGTCTTGTAATCTTCATTTTAATATGTCGATACTCTATTTATCAATGACGAATGCATCTGAAAAGTTTTATAACCGGTATATTAAATTGGCGTAATAATTTTGAAAAAATGCTTACATTTTATTTTTTGTTGCAATTTTTGACGTAATTTATGCGAAAGTTTAGATTTTTTAGCTTTTTGGATTATTCAAATAAAAAGGGCGATGTGTCAAAGTTTCGTAAAATTGATGACATTTCGCTGTTTTTTGGGATCGAAATTGTCGAAATTTTTTTTTGTAAAATATTCTAGTGAGGTCAATTTTGTACTTAGAGATAGGCAGAAGGTTTTGGATTACACAGAAATCAGGATTTTTCGGTAAAATTTCGATAAAGTTAATTTATTCAAATTCATTCAAAACAAGCATGCAATGTAGAACCTTGCATATTACATCCTCATTATTTACAACTTTTAACAAAGCTTTCTTCATACGGAAGCTGAAAAGTTCTAGATGAGTAAGCAATATGCAAGGATTTATTTATTTGCATTGCGAGATTAATTAAAATTCCGAGATTTACTTACATTGTTCTAAAACGATAATGAATATTTCGTGAAATGAAAATACGATATTTTTAATAAATGTTTGATAATTCTTAGTACTTTTTTGTTAACATAAAAAATGGCCAAATCGCCTAAATAAAATTGACAATACGATTTTTTCATAGCTTTTTGTAAAAACTGTTTGCTAACCGTAAAAAAAGGTTTCAAATAGGAATTATGGCGATTAGCCCTTGAAAGGTTAATCACAATACACAACAAAATCGAGACACACAATTAATACACGAAGAAAAATGGTTTTCTGATATGACTAGATTTTTGTTATCCTAAACAATGTGTTTAATGTACAAGCACTAAACTATTCCGTCAAGATAATCATATTCTTTCTTTCTATACTCAAGGATCCGCTGTCGACACAAGAAATTATGAGCAAAACACATTTTTTAAGAGCAACGAATGCATTTTTCTTCATGTATCTCCTCATCTCCTTTTATCTAACATGATTCATTCTGGCCAATCCCTAAAATACTACCAACAACTGCATCACTTAGCGTATAGGTGTGTTTCGTTTGAATAGCTCAAGAGGAGCGCGGAAAAAGGAACAGCTGCGCGAGCGCACGCGACTCAGAACATCCCAATTAACGTGACCGATGTGCGAGGCTAATTATCCTGGTTACGCGCGAATTCTCTCGAATCTCTCTTAATTGTGTTTTCTCGGTAGTCACGGAAAAAGTCGTGCTCCGCCGTATCAAGAATACTTCACACGGAGACTGCACAGCATGAGAGACGTGTTGAATATAGTATAGTATATTTTTGGCAAGTACAGATGATTATAACGAGCCGCCGCAGTTTCCATCGGGGACACAAAAGAAACCAATTTAAATAAAAAATATGATGCTGGAAAAAAAGAAAATGTCTCACGGAATCACCAATATACGCCAGAAAATAAAGGCAGTAATAATCATTTCACGTGACTAACAAGGTTTAGAATGGAATCATGAAAAAACTCATTTTTTCGCCTATGATTAAAAAAATGAGGATTAACAAAAACGACAATTTATCACCTTTAGTAAAAAAGCGTACAGAAAATACCATGCGAGTGATTATTTGGCTTTCAGCGTTTTCATCAGATAAAAAATCACCAGAAACGTATGCACATTTTTAGACGACTTTCACACTCTGTAATATATGAAATATTTAAAACAATCATGTATAAGGTATTTATAAAAAATGAAAGTTTTACCACAATTTGATTTATATTCGAATCTCGATTTTGTTACACGATCAGAATACAGGATTCAGATAAAATCTTATGGAACTTTGGTAATTTTTTGTTACTGTAAAAAAAAAAGAAAGGTCGGATTTTTAATTTGCATTGAAATGATATCAAGGCTCTGTAATTTAAAATGTTTTTTTCTCCCTAATATTATTCATAATTGTTTAATCAACACTCGAGTCTGTTGCGTTTTGCCAATTTTGCCTTTATTTCAAATCTTTACATTCGTGCCAGAAGAATTAGAATTCTTTTTATAAACAATTAAGCTATTTTTGTATTTAGGCTTTGCCTATATATTATAACTGTTTATAATATTTATTAATTGTTGACTTACGGATTGTGTCCCTGATGAAGTTTAAAAACCCATAAATTTCATAGAGCTTATTAACAATAGATGCTTTCGCAATAGAGAAAAAAATCACTGTTCCAAGGCCCAAAACAATATATATTTTTGAATGACATTAGCAGATAAACAAATCAAATATTTGCTAATGAATATCTGTAACTTTGGAGAAAATTGAAAAAATTAAAACTTGGTCTTATGCAGATGAAAGCGCGTGGAAATGAAAGGTATATAAATATGTTAAACCCAAAATCTATGAAACGTTACTTCCATAACGAGATCTCCCACTTTCCTTCGTGACAGGCTAAACAAAATTACTACGAATTTATTCCGAATCAAAAGGAATTTTCTAATTTCATCTGTTGTATGGCCGGCTCGTCTGATCGCAGCATCTAAGCATAAGATAACAGTTGCGCATACGTACAGCTTCTACATCTGATCGGTGAAAGTTTCCATTCGAGTGGATTCGAAACCCGCTGATGGTTCCATGTCACACAGATGTAGAATCGAAGCGTGAATTTTATCATAGCATTTGATAAGATTATCCGCCGTTTTTACTGATTATGGAAATATTAATCTTCCATCTGCAATGTTTGGATTCGTTGACTGGAATTAAAATTTTTTGTTTATATTACGAGCCGTCTTACGATTAAGGTGGAAACATCAAAGCGAGCGCAATCTTTTTATGTTCCATATGATGTCGTCAGTATTGTAAAAAAAATTACATTCTCAAGGTAAAAAAATTCTTCAATAAACTCAAAGCCATATTCAATACCGAACGTCTTTTAATACTTTTTTTTCTAATTTAGCTTACCTTACAATTACTATTAAATCAGCTTATAACCAAGACATACTCTATTCAAAATATTAATAATCTTTTTCAATATGAAATATATTTTTATCATCGCGCATGTGACAAACGACGATATTACCATCTTATAAGTCAATGATTATTCCATACAGCAAAGTCGATTTTTTCTAAACCACTGTTTGCTAGGCTTACACCACAGAGTGACATGTAGATTAGAATTCATTCTACAAGAAAACCTTTAGAAATTTTTTTTTCCGGTATACCGAATTATAAAAAACAAGACATTAATTAATATAAGCTTTTTTTTGATAGTACAAAAACTTAAAATTATTTCGTAATTGGCATTTGATGCGATTTTTTTTGCAGTAAACCGAATCTTGAAAAATAAGACATTTTTTAATACAAGCTTTTTGTTTGAAAGTACAAAAACTTTAATTTATTTCGTAGTGGTCATTTATGCCAATTTTTTTTGCATGTATTCAAAGCAACCTTCATATAAATCAAGTGAAATGGTACTTCACTATTGATAAGGCAAAATGGTACTCTGGAACAATTGAACCATGACAAATGAGTGATTTTGCGCGATGACATTAATCTCAAGAAGATATTTATCGTGGCTGTATCGTTCACGAATTCCGAACACTGCAGGAGCACGTGTTGTTGTCCGAGTACGCAGATATATATACTCGAAAAGTACTTAGGAAGTATAGCATGCGTGTCGTACACACGGTAAGCACGATGTATACTTTCTCTTTGAATGCTACGTACATAATATGTACATATATACGACGTGATTCGAACTCTCTGTTATTCCTGACTTGAGAGTGCGCAAGCTCTCAAGGCAGACGTACGGAAATCCGTGTCTGTGCGAAAGGAATTTTCTCGCTGGATTTATGCGACGATCCGTGAAGGGAATTTGGTAGTAGTGTGTGCGATTGATCGGTTGATTTAAGGGCCTCCGATCGTAAGAGAATCAAGAGTAGGTATGTCTTGCATTAGGAATGTAAGCCTCTTAAATCTTATTCCATATAAACGTTTCTTGTAATCGACTTAATTATTATTATATTGCACAAATCGTTTTGTACTTGCATAAAAAGGTGATGATACTTTGTCATAAATGCTAAGAAAAAAGTGCACTCATCGCTTTCGTTAAAAAATAGCACCATCTTCTTGAATAATTGAGAAATGATCAGAATGCTGTAATTGTCAATTTTCCCACACTATTTTTCGTGAAATTTTATAGATTTGAATTTTTTTGTGGAGTTATTTGAAAGTTGAAAAATCTTGTGCAGATCGTGCACAAGATCAAGTAAAAATTTTACTTTTTCTAAATTTTTGCGATCAAGTATTTCTCTTTTGATTAAAAAAAAAGAAAAATAACATGTATATTTATACCGCGGGTGGAGACTTAATGTTAATTCGGGTTCGGCAGATCCGTCCGTAATTAAGCGTGCTACTGCGGCGACAGTTTTTTTTTACCAAGTGGCGACATGGCGAGGCGCTCGAACAAATTATGCAGTCTGTTGGATTATCGATCAGAGATACTCCGGAGCTAGTGCTGCTCGGAGCTCGCGTTCCTCGTGTGCATTTTCACGATCATTTCGCCGATTATCGGAGCTAATTGCTCTGCTCCTGCTGAACGCTCGAGTCTCCATGGATCTTGATATCCGTTGAAATAATTAACAGGCCTTCGAATACGTATAGTAAATTAATTGTCGCCCCTTTAGATATTTTCCGAATTCCATGACTCCTGAACAAAAAAAAAAGATTTTTATTATTGGAGCAGACAATTGGTGCGCAAAAAACACATTTAGTCTAATTTACCACTGCTGTAAATCAGAAGAAAAACACAAAAACATTTTGTTCTTGAACATTTTCAACCGTTTGCTTCAATTAAACTTTTGTTTAGTGAATCAAAATATCGGACACTGCATAAAATTAATCAAAACTAAATCGAATTTCAGCAACGAGTCCGGTACATAAATGCCTACAGAAATTTTTTGAATTGAACAATAATATATTTATCAACTCGTAGTTTTAAAAAAATATGTAAGACATGTGTTGAACTGCAAATTGAATTTTTTAAATTCTTGACGTTGAAAATTTTTTATTCATTTTCAAGTGCATGTACGAATGCAATTCTTTTACGAATCCCATTGATACGAGATGAATTCATCATAAATGAGTATCATGTATGTAAGAAGTTGAGCGCGAGATGAAGGTTCAATTGAGGTTAACTGACTGACACACAATTGTATAATTATCGATAGCATATGTAATGCCCTCATTTATACATTTTTCAAGCCTATGATTGTGGAGTAATTGACTTTGTACTCCATTACATTGATCATTGCAAAATACCTTTAGGTATTTACGTCCAATACGTGGAAATTGGAGCAACAAGTATTCTTATTATAGTAACCTATTTTAGTAAAAACTCCATTTCATGAATTCGCTTTATAAAAATGCTTAAAAAACTTTCAAAGACAGTATATCAACGAACGCTAAAATAAGTTCCCATTGCGCGATACAAAGTGCATAAAAACAAAACAGTCCATAACATGTATAATTATGAACTATAAACGGGGGGAAAAATGGAACGTCGTACTGATTAATTTTCTCGCCGCAGCGGCTAGAAAAATTTGCGCGCCTTTAATTGAATGGCGATTAGCGAAAAGTATATACGTGGGTTGGGCTGCTTTCTTATCAGTAAGCACACCACCTATCATTATTCACAGACGCTACTATACCTATGCACTGTCAACAATATTTAAGGTAAAATAACTACACAGTGCAGTAAGCTCTTTCACAGAAACGGATATAGAAAATTACTACACGAGTATAATGTAAAATTAATGTACAATTCTGCTCAATTTGTTACGAAAGGTGTATCAATTAATGTGATGTATACTGAATATGCCATACGTGTCGTGTTTTCAATATAAATGAGGGATTCTTCGTCAAATCAGCCACTTTTTTTCAACCCATTTCGATTAATCCCATAATTGGACAGATTTTATTATCACTTAAAATTACTCTATCGTAAATTTTTCAGATTTTTAAATCCAACATGACGGATTGTGGAGTATTTTTTCAAAATCAATATATCTTGAAAAATTAAAGTCATAGAAAAAAATAGTTTCGGCATAAAAGTTGTAGTTTCGTGTGAACTTTTCAATGAAATTTTTCAAACACTTTTCCGACCCGATATTACTTTTTCGCTGTAAAATATAAACATTATTTTTTTAACCACAAAAGGCATTTTTTTTTGGCTGAAAAAATTAAAGAATCTCTGCACCTATGTATTGATGACATAAAAAAATTGCCAGACTGGGACCGATTGAAGTTCCGAAGTAAAAAAATAATTTGTTCTAAGTTGAAAAAATTGATGGGCAGATAACATTTGAAAAAAGTCTATTATGAACCAACTATTTAACGGATTTATCATCGCATAAACTACAACATTCAAATAAAGTCGTTGTTGACATTTATTTTTTTTCTTGTCGACAACATTTTTTTAAACTTCGAACAAACTATTTCGATGATGAATTGATTGATTGATGAATTGTTTTCGATTAATTGTATTCAACGAATTGATTCTCGACGAATTGTTTCCGACGACTTTTCCGCAAATCTGTACTTACGCTCAACAATTAGAAATTGGTGCAACGAGCATTTTCATTATAGTAACCAATTTTAGGAAAAACTCTAATTCATGAACATGCATAAAAAAAGAAGTGCTTACACACTTTCATAGACAGTATATAAACGGTCGCTAAAATAAGATCCCGCTGCGTGACACAGAGTTCATAAAAACCGAACAGTTCATAACACATGTTATCATAACCTATTAAGGAGAAAAAAAAATCGAGCGTCGTGCTGATCAATTATCTCGCCGCAGCAGCTTAAAAAAATTTGCGAGCCTTTAATTGAATGGCGATTAGCGAGAAGTATATACGCTGGTCTTGGCTTGAAAGTCGGTCTGTCTTGTTCTTGGTGAGCACACCTTCTACCTCGGCCAGTCTTGAGGAGGTAAAGTGATTATTATAAAGACGTTCGCGGTAAGTTTACGAGTGTACCGGGGGCCGCGTTCCCTTAAACGGAAGAATAGTAGTAGCCGCGGGAGTGGAGAGCGTTCGTGTAGTTCAGAAACGAGCCAACGCGATGCTTCTGGTACTCGTGCTTGTATTTCTGTTAAACTTCGGACTGAACTCTCGTTAGCTTCGACGTCGAGGCTCCAGTGAAACATAGCAACCTCCTGGTTACGAAAAGGCAAGACGAGACGCCGAGCGATACTTTACCTGTCCATAATCCATAAGTTCTCCATCGAAACAAGCCTCGCTGGACAAACATAAAACTGCTTCAAGATTCGTTGCGTTCATTGTAGTTACTCAACTTTTTAAATTTGAAGAAATACAAACCTGCTCGACGTTGGCCGGATCGAATTTCAAATGAAAATGTAAAAAGTCATTTATTTCCGATTGTTGAAAGATTCGTTGCTTTTAATTGTTTTTGGAGCTGTTCAGTTTATGTGAAAATAACACAAACCTGAATATTAAAAAAATGGAGAAACACTTGTATTTTTTTGAAATTTTTTTTTTTGTTATTTGATATTTTCTGAAAAGACCCAAGTATTTTACACTTTCAAAAGAAAAACGATGCGTTCATTTTGCTAAATTAACATTCCCGCAAAATGCGGTTTGTTATGCGAAGAATGTTTTACATAAAAATCATTCTAGAAATAGTGTTTTAATGACGTAGAAAAAATCTTAGCACGAAATAAAATAAAAATTCATCAATGTATTTGCCTTAAGAAATATTTCTTCTTCAATTTTCGTCCTTTAAAAATGGAACTCGTATACCATTTTTAAATTTCCTGACGCGGGACATATTTTCTTTACATGATCGGAGCACCGTAAAAAAAGGTTACAATATTTTTTATTTTTTGTTAACGACTCTATTCGACCAGGTCCTTTGAGCATCTAGCAACAATTATAAACTATGACGATAATTTAGCTGAAAAATTATTTCGACATGAAAATGGATACAAAACAATTTTTAACAAAATGTTTCCACTTCGCGGGAGCAAAACAATCAACCAAACGAATAAGACAGCAACCTGAGTATTATAAAAAATCACACTATCTGAATGAGTCTAGGATCAAATTAAAAAAAACTTTAAGTTTTATCACTTTGATACATCATATCATGTACAATTAAGCAATTATTCTAAACTCTGACTTTCAAGTTATCTCAGGAAAGTAGGATAGGAAAGTTTAAAGACCCATAAATGCCCTGTACCTGATTCGCAATAGTTACGTTTTTGCCATTGCTAGTAACACTTTCATTTACCAGTAAGCAGAGAATTTGTTGCTGTGTTTAAAAAAATTTATATTTTTCATGACATTTGCAGATAAAAAAGTGAGTATTCCGACAATGTATTTTGGCGAGTTTGGATTTTCATAGTTACAATGACTATTTCATACACCGAGAAAAAAAGTTTCCTTGATTCAAAGAAATAGGTGGATTGAATTTTTTTCTTTGATTTCGAAGCAATATTTACTTGATTTCAATGAAATATTCTCTTTGAATTTTAAAGAGAACATTTCATTGCCTTTAAAGAAAAATTTGCTTGAGGAGCGTAATCGAAGAGACGTTTTCATTGATTCAAGGAAACGGCGTCTATGATTTCAAGAAACGATTTTCTTGACGGCATCAGGTCCGCCACTGGTGGACGCGAGCGCGTCTGTCGCGCCGCCTCAGTCGTCGGTACTGGTTAGATCGGTGCGTTTCAATGTTTGTCGCGGGAATCAGTCTCAGCGAGTACGCGGAAATATTTGAAGTGAAAAATTAATTAACAAAAACTCACAGAAACGTTTTCTGGCATGGAGAGTGATTTTTTAACCTAACGTCTGCCGTTTCACGACACACGATTTTATAGGTTAGGTTCTTTGAAAACAAAGAAACAGAGTTCCTTGTTTCAAGGACAAAATTCCTCAATTCAATGCCACTACATTTCATTGAATTTCTCATCATTCAAAGAAAAGATAATATTAGATCAAGTACATATTTTCCTTGATTTTAAAGAAATGTTTCTTAGGTTAGGATTTCAGAGAGATTTCTTTGAATCATGGAAACTTTTTCTCTCGGTGTAGTTTTATAGTGACCATGAACAATCGCTTCTACGATCTAAAAACGAAAAGTTGTCACTTTACCGTTACTAATACCATTATTTTTTCTCATTGTGACTGCGTCCTCTTGAAACTGTAGCAATACGCATATATTGAAAATATGTAAAAATATACGGCAGTCTCGTTATACGTATTTATACACCAAAGGTGTGCGTGGGAGCGACACAAAGAGTTTTACGTGTGCTTCGAGAACACCCACTTGAATACATGTACTATAATCCATAAATACGAGCGTAAGTATATACGGGCGGTGCGAACCAATTTTCGAGTTTTTCGTACCGCGGGCCATTCGTGAGCAGAGCCGAGGTACGAACGCTACACCGAGACGATGAAATGAGATCGCTTGGTACCTCATCTATAACCACAGTGGTTTTTGTTACACCTATTCGTGCGAGCGACGAACAAGTAAGATCAAGTGCTACAGCAGAGCAGAACCATCATCCTTTGCAAACTCCTGGCGTAAATTTTCAGTGAGGAGCGAGCAGCAGCAACGCCAGCTTCATATATGCATGTAATGTGGTATATGCTCTGCTTGCGGGCATCGCGGCGCTCTATAAGTTCCGTCCCAACATCATCCTTCGAACAAAGATGATATGATATGTGCAGCAATACACTTCTGCACTTAGTTTGCAAACGAGCACCGTTTTTCAGATACACTATAAACAATGCACCGGAAGTGCCTCGAGAAATATTTTATTTATTTGTTTTTATTTCTTTTCGTCAGATAAAAAAGATTTTATTCGAATTTTTTATTTCACTTCGTTAACTTATTAATATTTGATTTTTGTGAGTTATAGCAGTTGGGCCGCAAAGGGAACTTGAACATACTTCAAATAAAAATGTATTCGATTTAAGGAAACGGTAAATATAGACTTTGGACTTGAAATATATATTTGTTTGTTGTTTGTTTTTCTTGGTGTGCCTTCTTACTACTGAATTTCTCTCTGAGGAAGACAATATCGATGAATCATATTTTCTCATAGCGGTAAATTTGGATGATGTAGAGAATAATAAGGATACAATATGCAAGTTTTCTTTTTTTGCAATACGGAGTAATACGGTAATATAGTTCTGCATTCATTCTTTCAAAAACATAGTTTTTTAGATAAACTGCGCCAAATGCGTCGAAAGTGCCTCGAGAATTTTTTTTTCTAATTAATTAGATAAATAAGACTCCATCCGAATTTTTCATTCCACTTCGTTCACTTCTTGATGTTTATCTAATTTTTGTGAAGTTTGGACACCAACGCAAGGTTAAACATCCTTTGAATAAAAATGTATCCAATTAAAAGAAACGGTAAATTTACTTCGAATGTATATTCATTTGCCGGATATTTTTCTCGATGTGCATTCTTACTTCTTAATTCCTCTATGAGAATCGGTAAACATACTTTGTGTATTCCATCAGATAGACTTCCGAAGCTACTTGTAAATAGACTTGTGGAAAGCGAAAAATAATGAGGAGGCAATGTGTGAGGTTCTACTTTTTTCAATTGACATATTACGATAGTAATGCAGTTATCACTAACAACATATAGCAGTAGTTTCGGAAAACATGGAAAATGATCAGAATTTAGGGTTAATGCACCAGTAATTGAACAGTCATCAGTGAATAATCAACAGCTTTTCGGGAGTTCATGAGAAAGTTCGACGTTTTGATCAATCATTCGATATTAATTGACTACTCTTTTAGCTATCTACTTTAATTATATCATCGCAGAAGCCAATTTTCATGTAAAAATGTAGGTTACATTGGTCTGTTCATTTACTGGTGTTTTGGTTTTCATTTTTATATCCTGTGCAATAAAAACAATTTTTTTCTACTGTATTAGACAACTGAACACTTTCGTCATCTATTAAAATTAAAGGACATTCTGGAAATATCAAGGAATGTCGTAGTGGCTTTACACCAATTATTAAAAAGGAAAATTATTTCATCGTATAGAAATCCATGATAACAAATCGTTCTGCCTAACTGTTCATTCACTGGTGACTGTACCTTGTATCGTGGACGGTTCTACTCTCCAGACATTTTTTCTTTTTTTTTGTGGTATACTGTCCCCTTCTCACGGTATTCGGCGCTTGCACATCCGAATCCCTTGCAGCATGGCACATCAGACCACCTACACAATCTCAAACGATTAGCATTCCGCAATAAGTCAGTGAGAATGCGATGGAGGGAGATAGAAAGGGAGCCCTTACTCGACTCGACCCCACCGTGTCTCGTGTACCGCTCAGAGCTATGTGTGTTCCAGTATTATCGGCTCATTTGATTCACACTACTATGAGCCTCCGTAATTTGGGCCCTTCACGCCGAGAGTAATGGCAAAATCGTCGGACTGCCACCCTGAGGCATTCAGTCCATGAAATGCTGGTATATACCTTCCGACGTCTAATCGCAAGGGAAAGAAAATAAAACATTATGACGTTGGGATATGAGAACCTCGAATTCGCGTGAGCCCCCCGGTGAACGACTGCTGCACCTGCCAAATTTTTATCGACTCTATACTCCCGCCATCAAATCATTCCAATAAAATGTTGTTGTATTCAATGTCAACCGACTAAATTACAGGCAGTTGCTTATTTTGTGAAGTACAGGTCATGAAGCGATACGAAAGTGATTTGCAGCCGTTATAATAAAGGATTTTATTTTTACAAATTTCTCCTAGGTTTTTTTTCATCGAAATATAAAAAAATGGTTCCGATAAAGAACTTTTTTAAAACATAAAGCAAGTAGCCAAAATTTTTATTACATCAGATTGTGAGTACTTTGAAATACAAAATAAATCATGGAATAAGTATTGGTAAAGAAAATTGATTAAAAAATTCTGTAGATAAGTTCGGGTTCCAAAAATATATGTATATGGGGCATTCCACGTCAAATCAGCAGGCCATGACCCTCGCCCTCATCAATATTGTTCATTTTTTAATACGATGTTATTGCCGACCCATAAAGGACTCGGAATTTTTTTCAGATTTCTTTACCACCAGTAACATTTTTGAATCCTCGAAGAGAACAATTTTGAAAACGCTGTTTTTAAAAATCTGAAAAAATTCACACTGATTCTTTGATTTTAAATAGGATTTCTGAGCGCCATGCGATAATGTGATCTCAATATTTACTATTTTTTCCACATTTTTTTCTTCTATTTTTAATGTCGCAATTTGATTTTTAATTGTTTAAATCACGATAACTTTCTTGAATATTAGTGGATCTCAATTTCTCTGAACATATTAAAATAACCAGAATGCCCGAAAACAATTGATATTGATAATTTTTAACGATATTGTATACGAAATGCATTAGCAAAATTTTTTTTAACGATGTCAATTTCTCCCAGAATTGTATTATTGAAATAAAAACAAAGCTTTGGAAAAATAACTTTTTTCCAATATGTAGCAAATACCCAAAAGTTAGATTCCATCGGATTGTGAGTACGTTGAAATACAATACAAATCACCGAATAAATATCAATAACGAAAATTGGTCCAAAAATTCTATAGATAAATTCAGTTTCCTTAAGATAAATATATTTAGTTTCAATACATATATGAATATTATTTTTAAGAACAATGTTCTAATATTTTTCGTCATAGAAGAAGCAGACATCTTTGTGATGTCGACGATAAATTTACATATTTTCGTGCTAGAGTGCTCAAAGTGTCTCAAATTATGAATGGTTTCATATATGCGTTCTGTGAGTCAATGAAAGAGTGAGTGTCAAGGTTCAGACGCATTTGTCGTCATACACGATGTAAGTGCGTTGTAAAAGGTGTGAATTTTATACCCACCCAGAGACCACCATGTAAATGGATAGTCATTTGTAAAAGAAATAAAACAAATAAAGAATTTCTCAAAGCCTGAACCCACATTGGCCATTATTATCTCTATAAGAACAATCTCCATTCAAAAAAACTATTTCGGGTAATTTGTACTTTTACGGTCTTTGACGCTCACAGATTTTTCTTTTTATTGCGTTCGTATAAATCGTAGATGTTACAATGAAAACTGGCTACAAACTAGTATTGCTTCATCCGCCATTAGACGTGTTAAGTTTCAGTTTTAGTACGCAGCTTCTCTGTTTGGGTTAGATATATATAGTGATGGGGTATGACAATAAAAGTAAGTGTTTACGGTTCGGCGAATGTTCCCACATGCCATACAGGAAGGAACTTAACGGTGCAACGCTCTAGATCCTTTATCTTGTCGACACGCCCATTTTTTTTTGTGCCTTATCGGAGATGATCAGCTGGTGGGATCATTTGTCGCAGAGCAATTTAGCAATTTGTTTAAATAGCCTATGGGTCTACAGGCAGATTCATTCATCGCGAAGAACAGGGTGTATAGACTGGTTTAGGGCAAACGAGGGTTTGTTAAACGAATTAGGATCGAATTACTGGGTTACGTCGAGCGAATCGCTAGGCTCACTTGCCGGAAGCGCTATTTGGCCCACACGTACATAATACTACCGCTTCTTACACGATCAATTTTTTTTCTCTCTTTTTTTTACTACCGGACTGCCTTAAGATCGGCTGAAAGCGATGCGAAAGATAAGATATTAGTAGTGGAAAGGGTAAAGTTTCTAAACGCTAATTCACGATTATATTTTTCGCAAGAAACGTTAAAGCCATACAGGAGTTTTAATGGGAAGTGGAATTGTAAATTTTGGGTCATTTGGTAGAGTTGGTTTTACTTAGAATAGTCAATTAATAAATTTGGTTGTGAACTTCTATTACGCAGAACAAAACGAAAGTTAGTAGGGGTGATTTAGGTCATTTCCATTAGTTTTGTTCACTGTCAATAATTTAACAACGTGAATAGTGTATGCAATAGAGTCAATTATTAAGGCTAATTATTCAAATAATTTTCGGATGAACAAAAGTGCGAAAAATTAGTTGATACAACTAATTAACGCAGTTAGTTTGCTGTAACGATGAATTATTTGGCTGTGAGTGTACTTGCCTAGTTTATTCGGTCAACTATATTTTTTTAGTATGGTTTTTATTTTGTCTTTTTTGCGTATATAATTTTACTTCATTCAGTGCGAAAAACGCGATTTTACGTACACCTCACGTGCATATATATAACGATTAGACCTGAACCTCACAGTTTGTTCCTGCAGTTTCATCGTAACGTGTAAACAAAACTATTAGTGCTTTGCTTGAGTTATATGATACAAGGACTTTCTGCGACGTAGCAGAGCGACTAACTTCGACTTCAGGGTAGAAAGACCACATTTTGTGCCGATTTTTACCTCATGTTCCCATTTTGTAACTTGCTTTCGGACGTCGAGACATGTGATGCTGTGACATTTCCTGGATAGCTTATAAATCCGAATAAACAATATTACAAAATACATAAAGATACAATACAACCTGTAATTAAATCCCCAATTCATTATCGGATCAGATATTAATATTGACTATATCCAATCATTTGTTCCCGTATTTTTGTTGTAACGTGTAAGCACAAATAGTGCTTCTGCTTGAGTTATATGATACAAGGACTTTCCAAGACGTCGCAAAGCGACCAACTTCAGCTTCAGGGTAGAAAAAACACATTTTTTGCCGATTTTTACCTCATGTTCCTATTTTGTAAGTTGTTTTCGGATGTTGAGACATGTGATGTTTGTGAAATTTTCTGGGTAGTTTGAGTGTTTCAACGGTTTCACGACGGGGCGGCCCTTTTAGGTATCTGCGGTTTCGTGCCGCTCGTACGCGCCGAGTGGTTCGTTCACGTTGACCATCCTCGCATGACCTTTCACACCGGTTAATTTTGTCCCTCCCACCGTCGCAGTAGCAGCAGCAACAGCAGCGGGAGCAGAAGCGGCAGCGACGACAGCAGCAGTTTCAGCTTCTGGTGGAAGTGATGACTGACCTTCCTATCGGGGGATTTCCCGTTTCCCGAGAAACGAGCGGGAGAAAGATTAGTCTGTCCCGAAACGTGTTGTCGTCACGATGTACTAGAAGAATGTGCTTCGCTTCATCAGTGAAAGAAAGTTTTCTCCCCTTATGACAAATCTCGGAAGAACATTTTTTTCGCACGAAAAGAAATCAATGTATTGTCATTCAGAAACGTGCTTCGCTGCATCAGTGAAATGAAGATTTCTCCATTTGTGAAATATTTCTTGGGAAATTTTTTATTTTTTTTTCATGAAAACAAATAAATCTATTGATATTTATAAACGTACTGTCCTGCATCAGTGAAAGAAAGTTTCCTACCCTCATGAGAAATCTGGTATGAACTTTTTTTTCTTCCGAGAACAAAACATGTGTTCGCATTTGAAAATGTGCATCGCTGCATCAGTGAAAGAACGTTTTTCACCCTTATGAGAAATCTGGTATAAACTTTTTTTTTTCGGTCGGGAACGAACTGTTTATTCCCATTCACAAATATGTTTCGCTGCATAAGTGAAATAAATATTTCTCCCTTTATAAAAAATGTTTTAACGATATTTTTTTTCACGAGACAAAATTAATGAGTTGCTGTTCACAAATGTGCTTCGATGCAGCAGTAAAAGAAAACTTTATACTTTGATAAAAAATTTCGGAACTTTCTTTTGTCTCGAAAAAAATTAATGTGCTCTATTAAAAAATGTGTTTCGCTGTATCGGTGAATGAAAATTTTCCTCTACGAAAAAAAGCCGAAAAACATTTTTTTTTCCTCGAGAAAACAAATCAATGTTCTGCCATCTTGAAATATGCTTCGCTGCATCTGTGGAAGGAAGTTTCCTCTCTTTATCAAAAATCTTGGATCAGCATTGTTTTTCTGCGAGAACAATCAATGGACCGCCATTTATGACAAATGATGTACAGAGGCGTTGCAACTGTGTTGAATATCGAAGTTAAGTGGAAAATGAAAGTAGCTGCCTGACTGGATTTGTGATAAATCTTTCATTACTCCCAATGCGTTTTGCAACATGACGCTTTTTTTTTATTTCTAAAAAAGGTTTTATCTCGGCAATCAAGTGAGTACAACTGGAAACATTTCTATGTCATTGCGAAGTGAAATGTGTGTTTATTTTTTTTTTTTCAAATAACGAGTGTTGTGGTTTATTGGTACATTAACTACATGTGAGTGTTATTATTAACTGATTTATCCCAGAAGCCAGATTACCGGTCGGAAAATAGTGGGTGAGAATTCTATCCGCATGTATTAAGTGTCGTCGTATATAACCGCTTGATTATATGAGTGTAGTCAATAAGATTGTAATTTATGGGAACGCGGTACGAATATTGGCGCCGGTGATCTGTCCTGACTGAGTTAAAAGGCTCAAGTCGTATTTAATCATTAATAAGCAGTCAGTGAGACAAACCAAATAGGCTATGGCTTGGCTAGATCAACGGCAAAGACGACTTGTTTATAACCATTTTCATCGTACTTCATGTATAATCTATTCATCAATCAAGTTGCAAACCCAGGCGCTATGCAAAACATCGCCCCTTTGCTAATTGTAATCTAACTGAATGCACTTAAGACTAGGTACCGCCCATATTTAACTACGTAGGTTCACTACTGTTGCGCAGTTGTTGTAGGGGAATGTTATAAGTAGACTTGTAAACTCCTACACTTTTTAAACTGCACATTTGTGCTACAATTTATTTGGGATTTATTGATTCCTGATAAGCAGTGCTTATGAAAATATGTATGTGGGTTATTCCACCAAATATTGGACGAAAACCTGGCCTTCGACTTTTTGGTGTCCTTTTTTATTCAGGATTCGATTCCCTGCACTGAAATAAAGAGAAAGACCAAATTTAAGATTTTTTGTTCATCATTTCCAAAGGGAATCGTCTACTTTCGTTATCAACTTTAAATTTCAACGTCTTACCGAATTTGATCGGAAAAATCCGAAGTACTATTTTAAGTCAGAAATTTTCCGAATTGTTAAAAAAAAAAATTAATTATGTTTACCCTCGACGAGATTTTGAAGGTAAAAAAATGAAGAAAATATTTGCAAAGCTCTTTCCGATGTTTAACCCATATTTTTTTCGATATATGTTCTGAAAATTTGCGTAAAAATATCTGATTTTTTAATTGTGCTTTTCAAAATGTTATCCTTGTCAATACAAAACAAAGAATTCATGATGCAATGAGTGAAATTGGTTACTATCGTAAACATAGTTGATTCGTTAGTAAAGGTTTTGAGTTATTCGATTTGCAAATAAAATTACCTATATATCATTTAAGGTTCTAAAATTTATGAAACTCCAAATTTCTGAACTTCAGTTAGAAAAAATTCGGAAAAAAAACGTAAGTTAGGATAAAAAGGGCTTTTGAAATTTAATTTTTTTTACCTTGAAGATGTCGTCGAATGTGAACGTACATATTTAAAAATCCAGAAAACTTCTAACAAAAAATAGTACTCTGGATTTTCCTGTTCGGATTCGGTAATACGTTTAAATTTAGAGTTTACATTTTCAGTTGAAAACTTGAGTAGGTGATTTGGGAATGATGAGCAAAAAATTTCAAATTTTGGCTTTTTCTTTATTTCAGTATAGTGAAGCGAATCATGAAAAGAAAGGAGCACCAAAAATTTGAAAAATTGATCGATAAAAATTTCGTTCGATTCTTGGTTTGGAAAAACCCATGTAAACATTTATTGATTTATTGGTTACGAAGAAACTTTATTTATAATCAAATTGCATGGAATATTGTACGCAAAAATTGCGAAATACGGTTGCTTATTTATTTTTTAATGATGAGTATCTTTTTACTTTAAGTAAAAAAATGTCTCATTTCCTACGAAATTTATTTCAGCAGCGGCTTAAGAAATTGCACTGTCCCTAAACGACGTGGGTTATTGTGATAAAATAATGAATATGAAGTTGATTATACGATAAATGTTTATAAAATGTAGTTGCCAAGTTCCATTTAATGTAAAACATTTTTGAACAGTTTTACCGCGTGTTTAAGTATTTTCAAAAAAATAGGTACTTATACATCATATACACAATCGTTGTGGCTCAAATTATACCATTTTTCATAGTGTCCGAAGAATACTCAATCGAAAATGTTCATTACTTAATTGCATATTTGCTCATGAGGGTTGTTTAAAAAAATGTTCAATTTTTTTAGTAAGTACATAAATCAAGATTTTTTTCGTCATAAAAAGGACGTGAACTCCACATGTTTTTATCAATATTTGAGATTCGAAAAAAGGATATTTCCCTGAAGTTTCAAAAAATTCATCAACAGATATTCTCTAATTTTTACCCAAGTGAAAAAAAACTATTAAAATTTCGCAAGTCTCATGAAAAATCTCGATGATTTCGTTACGTCCAAAAAAAGAGAATTTTTTAAATGAATAACAAGATCATCGGAACTTCAATAAATTTTGGAAAAAATCATCATATACACTAATAAAAATGTGTTTTTTCAACGTTCATGAAATACATAAGGTGCCTCATAGGATTAAGCAATTTCTCGTCAATCGATCTCTTACCTGCCGATGAACCGGTCTTGGGTGTTACACCTTCCAATTTCCAATCCTCAAAGGCGCGAAACAGAATTGAGATGCAAATTTTCTCAGAGTCCTTTTTCGTACCTTCGGTGAAGGCGTGTCAACTCAGCATGCCAACCCGTCGAATGTCGGCCTCTTAATCGGGAGTATCTTTTCCACGAAAACGCGAAGCCGACACCAAACTTATCTGACGAAACGCGTAATCTTCTTGGACGAAACTTTTTAATGTACAGCTAATGCTATATGTGTCGGAAGATCAAAAAATATTTTCGTTAATCTTGTTCCCATTTGGAGAAGAAACTTCATTCGGTGCTTTGAACGCTTGAGCGGAGTTCGTTTACGGTGACAGCTTCGCAATCCCCATGAAACTGAGGATAATCCAATAATTATTGCATACACGCAAGTGGCAGTGCAGAAATTAAAAAGAGAGGGAAAAGTGAGGCTACCTTACGTGTTCAGTAACAGGGCAAAAATTAAGAATGCTACATACATACAGCACTGCTACAACGCTGAGAAAAAAATTTTGTTTGCGTCAACAAAATCGAACGGGTCTATTCGTTTAAATAAATATTATGTACCACGAACAAAATATTTTGTTGCTTGTGCAAAATGAAATGCAGAACAAATACAATATTGAGTTGTTTAAATCAAATTCGGGTATAATAATCAAACATTTAGTAAATTTGACATATACATTTATTTGAATAGAATAAATAATAAAAAATAAATAAATAGAGAACATAAATATTTTTCGTCTCGAGGATTATTTATTGAGACATTGTCAGTATTAGTGGATGGGAGTTAACGGTTTCTGGCGGAGAAAATTTTTTCCTACACCGAGATTCGAACCTACGACCTTTCTACCTAACTTCCTAGTAATGCTACCGCAACGAATTGCTTATTTATTTGCTGTACTTGCTGATTTCGTATAATTAAATGGTAAAATAATAATGTGAGAATTCGCAGAATTGAGCACTTTCGAGAAAGTGTAAACACACTTTCTTTTGGCTGTTTTTACTAAATTGATGTTCAAATAAACAAATCGTTTCGATGAATGTTGGAAAATGGTATAAAGTTTATCATTGTGGCCACTACATATTCAACAAAATAATTGCTAAAATATTTCGATATATGTTTGTTCCAAAATACAAAGGGTTTTAAAAGAACTTAAACTTTTTGGACTCATGGGGACACATGGGGTTTTACCAACAACGTTTTAGGATACTTTAACATAGAATTTCTGTCATCTGAACAATATACACATTTGTGTGCGAAATTACTTAGTTCATTTGCATCAGATATTTTATTGGTAATATGACATGATTCAACCAAATCACAAACATATTCAAACGTATTTTCGGATTCAGTATAACAACATTTCTTGTCAAAGTAAATAAACGAACTCGAGAAGGTTTGATTCAACCAAAATAATTATTTATTTGAATTAACCAACCGTCATTCAAGGGAACAGAATTCATATCTGTTGTTTCAACTAAGCACGATAATTAACTTAGGTCTAAAAGTAATTGTTAATTTGGTTGATTCAATTGAATTTTATTCAATTCAAACAAACGTTTCTTGATTTGACAAAATCTCCAAACAACAAAATGCATTTAGTTAAATCAACTGAATTTTTTTTCTCTGTGCAAGCAACTTCGAATTCGATTAAACAAAAAAAAAATTAATTCGAAATAATAATGGCAAGAAGTTATTGAAGGAGAGAGAGTCAGACCTAAATTGCTAATATTTATTGAAAGATATTCCACCTGTTTATTTTCTGATGTCATACAAAAATAAATAGCCTTTTGAACTCTAAGATAAAATTTTCTTTTGTTCCATGGCAATCGCACCTAACTAGTACAAACAAGCCAACGTAAGTTTATGGGTTGATGGGGTTTGTCTGAACTTTGTTAAGACGATCGGTATGTCAGTAATTTTTAAAAATTGCTCAATTGTACATGAGAAATTTTTTTCTAGCTAATGGAATATTTGTGAATGAATATGAGCAGCTTAGGTCTGTTTCCCTGTTCTTAATAAATTAGTCGAAAAGGAACTTCGAGAAACTTTTAGAAAAATTTATTTGTATTCTTATGGAAACAACCCACTGATCTCCAGTACATATCTGTATGATTTCAAAGAATTTTTTATGCCTGCGGAATATATTTGTGATCATCTGTGTATATCTGTTTTTATAAAACCGTTCGTTTAGAGACCCTGAAATATTTTATCAGTAATTTTCAATATTACAACATAAATACATCCGAATTCGCAACTTTTAAAACATTAATGTACATGAAACAAATCTATCAATATCATTTCAGTATTACTATTATTGAAAATCAAAATTCTTATTAACTGCAATAATTTTGATTTCATTTTATTATTTTCCTTCTGTCGTCTAGGACTCAAATTCTCAAGTTGATACTAGATTTTGGTTGAAATTTATGAGTGAAGCATCCTTAAAGTGCATATGAATCGCAGGTTCAAGTGCAAAGTGAGTTTCGTGGCTTGATCCGTAAAGCTCCTTGTTTGATCGCAATCTTTGAGTGCATTGGAGAGAAGAGAGAGCCGTGTGCTCGCTGAGCCCTGAATATGTTAACAACTCTTCGTCTTTGTCATGGAGATTCGCCCGTAACTATATTCCGTATGCTAATTCGAGACGTCTATACATATACACATTCATTTATTCAATATTTTGTACGAATTATTATCATTCACGAGTTTCGATTCCTCGACGTTTGCTCTCCGTTACTAACAATGTAAGTGGAATACAAGTGTAATAGTTAGCATCTCTCATGCAGAGGATTAAAGCACCGGGTGACCGAAAAATCATATAAATTTAAATCATAATAATTTACTTGATTTTAAATAGCATAGTTGAGGTCCTGCAAGTTTTATTTTATTCCACTTAAATAAGAAATAAAAAAATTAAAATGTTGGATCAGTAACATATTTTAATAGTCGCTCAATTAATTGGTACATTCTTCTTTTTTTAAATTCTTACCTTTTCATAAGTTTTAGTTTGACGTTAAAAACATTTGTTTTCACTCAATGAAGTCCTTGCCGGATCTTGAACTACTTTTATTGAAACCTTTTTCGCAAACTCCAGCGTAACATAAAATTGACTATGAATATCTTCAATGGATTGTAAATATCTTCAACATAAGAATATTCATTTCAATCTCTCACGGAAAAAGTGGATATAAATGTTTATGAGTTGTCGACAGGTGTGGCAATAATTTATCCTTTAACGTACAATGAATAAATGGTTGTCACAGTTCATTGATAGCCAACTTATAATAAGGATATTGTACTATTTATTATTTTAGCCGCGAAAGCTTGACATAAAAATTCCCATACCCGAATCGAAGAGAAACTTCTCCAAAAAAGAATACGACTTCACAGAAAAAATCTGGTCCATTAGGACGACCGAAACATTAAGAAAACCCGAGGAAGATTTTTAGATCACTGGACTCGTGAAATAAAAAAAGCATAGATTGTTAGTGCAAAAACTTAAAAAATTCCTGATGAGTACATTTTTTAATGATTTAATAATTCAATGTACTCAGTACAGCAAATGCTCAAAAATTCCTTTGCAAGTGACAGTGCAAATTGCATTGAATACGGTTAAGGATTTCACATTCAATAAATTTAATTTTTGTATGCAACTATTTTTATTCTATTTCTTAAGCCTAAAATATATGAGAAATTGTTAAGCAAAGGTTTCGAGGTAACTCCTGCAGAAGCGAGCTTGTCGCGAAGCTGATTTACACGTTGGCTTTAAAGACATTATCTTAATTATATAGCGATCATTTCCAGCCGCATGGCTGGTTATTCACAAGCAAAGACAGTGAGTTATTGCTCGGAGCACTAGAGAATCTTGCTGCTCCTCTGCTGTTTTATATATTAAATATGTACAAGCTTCTTGCTGTATACTCTGAACGTACTTTTCGCTGAGATGACAGTGGCACGCTGCAGTTTCAGGTACATTCGTCTAGCTGATGGCTGTAGCTTCTGCTGTTGTACCGATGCGCCGCCTCCGATGCAGGTGTAAGATCGTTTGCGATCATCTAACGAGCAACATCCGCTCGTAACTATAATACACGCTCACTTATAATTACAATTTGTCTCTATCAATTTGTGTTTCACACAACGATACGTGTTACGACTTTGTTACTTACTTCCGTTCACATATAATGTTAAATACTGATTGGGAGTGACATAAACCAAGTTCTGCAACGATAAACTATAAACTTACTTATCTTTGAACCAAAGTCGATGGAATCTACAAGTCTATGGTTTTAATACCCATAGTAAAATATATGGTCAGTAACGTTTTTAGAGCATTTTTTAGTGGACCATGTTCACTTTGGAAGATATTTTTTTTGTGGATGATATAGTTTCCTAAAAAAATTGCATTTCAATCTTTATATTTATTACAAAATTCAAACATCCATAAGGTAAGCAAATTCAATTTCGATAGGCACTCGAAATAGAAAAGTTACTGCGTATAACGAAAAATTCATTAAATTTGACGCTTGCTCCTACGAATACCTTCGAAGAACAATTTTGACAGTGCGGTATGATCGATTTTTTTGGCTCAGGACACTTTCAGATGTGCACTTTCAGATGCATTCGTCATTGAGAAATGCAATAGTGCTGTATTGATATGAATATAACAATTCTCACGTACTGTAATTTTCAAATACCAGTATCGTAGAATTCTTATACTGTTATTGAAAATATCAATCTATTTACAATAAGGATAAATTTATATGAACTTCATATACTCACTTTATAAATCTCATATAGTTTTGTATATTAATTTTCCTTGCATTTTTAGCAATGTACGCTTATCTGAAAATATAGAAGACTGTGGCACTAGTTTCCTTATAATTTTTTCATATGTATCAGGAAAGTGCTACGAATAATTCTTAATCATAATTGGTTCATCGATATCTTCGTGGAACGTCATATTGGGCTCAATAAAAAAACCATAATGTGGATGCACCAGTAAATGAACAACGGCTGTCTTAGAGTTCATGAAAAGTTTGAACGACTCAACTGACCATTCGACTATTTTTTTAGTTATTTTGTCGCACAAGCCTTTTTTCGACTAAACGCTTCGGTTAGATTGTCCTGTTCATTTACTAATGTTTTTCGGTTTTTTGTATGTAATATTCATTTTCACATGCTTTTCACTGGAAACACGAGATTTTTCAGTTGTATTACATAATTCGACATTCTGGTCGTGCGTTAAAATTTTCAACGCCCGTCTGTGCATATTACATTTTATAGAAAGTCATGATAAACAAATTGTTCTGCTCAATTGTTCATTAAATGGTGACTTCTCTCTACCACCAAAGTGACCCAACTTTTTATTATTACATCTTACCCATGTATGGCTCTCTCGCCTTTTACTGTCCCATCCCTTACATTATTAAGTTTTCCCCTCGGAAGTAACCAACCTTTTTATTATTACATTTCTCCCGAGTATAGCTCTCTCACCTTTTACTGTCCCATCCCTAACATTTCTAATTTTTCCCTCGAAAGTAACCAACCTTTTGACCATAGACATCAAAGACGGCGCCTGTCGAATTGAGGCTGTGCAGAATCGTAGCAAAGCTCATTTATCAACCTGATCCTCTGTGTCGAATGTTGCCGGGTCAAGTTGTGCTAGTCCGAGTTGTCGAGTTTTACCGGGCAAAGTTTTCGAACGTCGAGTTATGCTGCGTCAAGTTTCATCGGACCAAGTTTTCGTTGCGGCGCACCGAGAGAAATCATCATAGTACAGTTAACTATAAAGTGACAAATATTGTTTTTTGATCCTTTTATAGTTACGGTGACTATAAAAATAGTTGTGATAACTAATTAAGTGGTAACAACTATGTTTGTACCAACTACAAATGAATAGTTGTCACTTTATGGTTGCTAATACCATAATTTTCTCTCAGTGCGGGTTTTTGCCATGTCGAATAGCGTCGTGTCCAGTTTTGAGCGTTTCATAGTGCGTTTCATCGTGTCGAGTAGCGATGTGCCGAATTTTTCGATCTCGAGTCGTGCCGCGAGTTTTGTCATGTTGTGTTGTCACTGTATTAAGTTTTTCTACAAATATTCCCACGGGCCAAGTTCACTTCGAATCCAGTCGTAATCTGAAGAGACGAGAGATACGACCAATTTATTTTACGCACGGAGAAAAAAAAGTAGTTGAGCACACGCAAGAAGTGGTTGCACGGACTCACTTTACGAAAGTCCATACAACTACGAATTTTGTGAGTTGAGACAACTACTTTTTGTTAGTTGTATAGGCTGGGTTGCAGTAACCACCTATTACGGTTGTGTACAACCCACCGGTTAGTTGGCACAACTAACACGCTAAATTGCACGATTGACACATGGCTATCGGTAGAAATGTGCGTATTTATTTAAAATGCGATGAATTAACATATAGTCTATAAAATTTATGCAGTTTGAGGTTACAGTTGATAAGAAAATACGGTTTGACGTTACAGTTGATAAGAAGAATTCGGTTTGAGATGACAGTTGATAAAAAGAATGCGGTTTGAGGTTATCACTTTTACAAAAAAGGCGTCAGTGCTCATTTCAATGAATACAATGTAAGATATGTTCATCGTAAATGCTTGTAAAATGCTGAATGTAAATAGTTAATAAAATTAATAATTAAAGTATCGCCTCTTTAAGGGGATCAAGTCACCTAAAAAAAAATTATATGGAAAATAAACCTAGAAATTATACCTTTCCTTAAAAAATTTACATTTAAACCTTATTAAGTACACCCCAAGCATTATAATTCTGCAATTTTGCAAAGAAGTATAGGGAACAATTGTGTTAGGTAAAAAGTAAAAATGTTCATTTGTCGAACTCAAAGCTTTCAGACCAAAACTATGAACAAATTTTAGTGTTCGATGTCTTATTTTCTCTGTCGAAGAGTGCATTTTGGATTGAATATTGCGATTTTGGATTCAGTGAAGATTCAGACTTGTTAACACGTTTAAATTGCAGAATTATAATGCTTGCTATGTATTTAATGAGGTGTTAATTTAAGATTTTTAAGAAGAAATTTATAATTTCCACATGTTGTAATCTTATGACTTATTTTTAGGTGACTCGGTTGCCTTATGGTGGATTGTAAAGAGTTATGGATAATGAGGATGAACAATATGCAAGATTATGATATGCATTTTAATCTTATCCCAAAAATATACACATCAATGGAGCATATCCAAATGTCTCTGTAAAAGGAGTATATTAAGGAATATGAAAGTAAATAATGTGATGGGGTTTTCGATAAATAACAAACAATATAAATGCCAATAATATCGTATATTTTTATGAGGACAGTGGAATAAACTATGATCACATATTCTTAACTTACAGAGCATGTTTTGTCGTCACATACTCTTGCCCGCTTCCCATTCGATGAATGATGCAAGGGAAAGGTGTCAATAATGACGAAGGTTCTTGAAATTGAACTTCTTTGGTCCTCAATACTTTCCATGCATCGAACCTTTCACAGAAATTTTCATTCGGAAGCAATGTACACCTCAGTTTCACTTCCTTGTCCTCGTTGTGAAGTATACTATTAACGACTCCGAAAATGGGAATGTCTTGGGGATCCAGACATCATTTCAAGCAGCAGCATTGGATAGTAAGAGCTGTTAAAAAAATCATACAAATTTTCCATAATTTTTATTTCAGAATTATTAACCACATATACAGGTTTAAGATGAAAGATAATATTTTTATACAAAAAATGTATATCCATCAAATTATTTACAAAAAATGTTTCGACACAATTAAAAAAAGTCTCTACCAAATTTTTTATAAAACATGTCTACCTACTTAATTTTTTTACAAAAAATGTCTATCGGCTTAATTTTTTTTCAAAAAATGTCTATCCACTTGATTTATTATAAAAATTGTCTATAGGCTTAATTTTAAAAAATATGTCCATCCACTCAATTGCTTACAAAAAATGTCTATCGATTCAATTTTTACAAAAAATGTATATCGGTTTGATTTTTTTTACAAAAAATGTCTATCGACTAAATTTTTTACAAAAAAATGTCTATCGGTTTAATTTTTCCACAAAAAATGTCTATCGGTTTAATTGTTCCACTAAAAATGTCTATCGGTTTAATTTTTCCACAAAAAATGTCTATCAGTTTTATTTTTCCACAAAAAATGTATATCGGTTTGATTTTTCCACAAAAAATGTCTATCGGTTTAATTTTTCCACAAAAAATGTCTATCGGTTTAATTTTTCCACAAAAAATGTTTATCGGTTTAATTTTTCCACAAAAAATGTCTATCGGTTTAATTTTTCCACAAAAAATGTCTATCGGTTTAATTTTTCCACAAAAAATATCTATCGACTGAATGTTTAGCAAAAATAAAACTACTGTGAAACCTCTATCGATGTGATATATTATCAAACCTGTAGCAATGTGGTAAGTCTTAAGATGAAAATTACATACATTCAAACGTTTTGAGTAGCATCTGTTTTGAAATGTGCATTATTTCCAAGTATGAAACAATGTTTGATACTTGGAAATAATTTTACTTCAAGGTCTACACGGAAAAACAGGTCCGTTGGGCAATTAATTTATCAGTTAAAAGTGCGCTAGATAATTAATTAGATTGATTAACTAAAATATTAGTGACGACAATCAAAAAATTAGTTACGACAACCAAATTCACGGTTGGTATAACTAATTCATCGGCTGGCGGATATTTAACCGCCAACTAACCTGTTTTTTCCGTGTATAACATCGATTTAAAGCTTAAATCCGTTAGATAATTCCTGCACTTACGAAAAACCAAATATAATTACTTAATTGAGTACTTACCATACAGTAATTGAGAAAAACTGCAGGGGAAAACCGATGCACACTTCGACAATAATAAAAAATATTTGGTCGCGAACGGTCGTTATTTTGGTTTGAAATACAAACCAATTGGATGCGCGAACTCATTGGGGACCTGCGCGAACTTACTGGTGAGTTGCCCGGACTCACTGAAGAGTTGCGCGATCTCCCTGGTGAGTTGATCGAACTCACCGGTTAGCTAGTTGCGCCTTCGAAGTAGTTGCTACAACTACTATCGTCGTGTGTTGTTTCAACATATAAATAAGTAATGTGAAAGAACAGATTCGTTACTTTGACACTTAAAATAGCTGCCAGAATTAATAATATGTGTATTGGGCCAATAAATTAAACGAGGTTGCGACTACAACTAAAAGTGGTGGAGATGACTTTTATAAATGTGTTATCCCAACCACAGAATGAAAAAATATTTTTAATGGGTTGCGGCAAGTATCAAGATCGCTTATGCCTACTATCTTGTGTAAACTCATTATGGGTCGTCATGACAACTATTCGAGATTGTTATAGGCACCGAATAAATCGTTGTAGCAACTCATTTATAGCCAACTCATAAAAGGCGTGTTGGCTCGACTACTCTTTTTTCTCCGTGCGCTGACATATTGCGATTAACCACATCGTTTGCACCAAAAATGTCACAATTTACGCACCACAAACCCTCGCGACATCATGCGCCATGTCAAACTGTATCTAACTCTTCTCTACATTTTTGTAGCATTACCAGTTGGAAGTTGTCGTTGACACGCAAGTGTTCATGACTAGGATGTCCACCTAATAACAGGTTTCTTGAATCTGTAACGTCTTTCCCAGCGTTCCCATGTCTACAAAAAAATAAAAGATGTTTATATTAAAAGAAACTACCTTACACATCGATCCCAAGGACATCTGTGTTACAATTTCAAGCCCACTGAGGGTTAAAAAATACTCGTCAAACATTCCGGCACCTCTTTTCCCAGAAACGGGCATTTTCAACTCACAATGGACATTCGACTCACAGCCCAAACCGAGTGTGAGAATGAATGGGATAAAAATAAAAATGAAAACCAAGCAAGAAAGCGTGAAAGACCAGGGTGCATCACGGCGCCCAAAAGATTACTAATTGAACGAATCAATCGTTTCGTCACTTATCAAGTCGATTGACCGCGGCACCGAAACCTTTTAGACCGGTTAATGGTGTCAGGTATCACGATTTACGAGCCATTTTGCCTGATAAGAGCGGCGGCGTTCGCTGGTCACCGGAGACTCGACGAGATCACACTGATCTGCTCTGGCGTGTACTCACGCTGTATATGTATATATGGTATTATACATCGTTTTCGTCTCTTGGTGTGTGACTCGCGACGTTCGTCGCAGTCTAGGGCAGCTCGGCGCCTTTTCCAGTATTTTCAAAGATAACGTCCGTTATATAGTCGAGTTTGTTCCTGAGCGCAATTACAGATTAGCTCTGCATTGATCATTGCCTTTGCCGAGACGGACTGTACATACATGTACATAGAAGATCGTCTGGCTGCTTATCGTGCCGCCGTCGTCATATTTTTTCTTCTCCTAATTTTAAACTCATTAAGTATACACATTAGTTTAATTCAATTATAGTATATATAATAATAATATGGTAACGGAGTTGTGACACTTTGAAAAGCTGCAGAAATATGAGCGTATCTGCCGCTTTATCTGCAAGAATCTGTACCAGTAATTGGTAAAGACTACAAGTAACTGTTATTACACATTAATTTTCTTCATACACGTGACATATACAAAAAACGTGTTGTTTTGCGTAAAATACCCATATTGACATGTTCAGGGAGTAGTAAGTAAGAACATAGATGATATCGACATTTTTTATTGTTTATGTGCTGATTTTATCCGATAATATTTTCTGTCATGTAATTTGTTTTCTATTGGCTAAATTGAGAGTGGACTTTGATGTGGATTAGATTTCAATAAAGATGTAATTATACATTTTTAAAAGATAAACATTGTGAAACGTGTATGTTTGAGAAACCTTTGCATTATCAAATTGACTTTGACCATGACAAAGTGACGAAATAATTGAGAGAAGGCCATAGTCACCCCTTTAATTCTTTCAACGTTCCGTCCATATACGATTTTATTTACATCTCCGTATCGTCAACAACTGATTAAAAGAAAGCAGAAGAAAATCGAGAAAAATAAGCCGGTCATATCAATATGAAACAATTTTCTTTTTTCGATTTTCGTTCATTATTTTCCTTTTAACTGCCTCGAGACGCTTTATTTTTGTTACAATGTTTTATTTAAGATTCTCATGTAAACATGTTCAAAATGTTCCAAATTTTCGAGAAATCACATTCAGTAAAATGTCCGGATGTATGTGTTGTGTGTGTGTGTGTGTGTGTGTGTGCGTATTTTCGCTGCAAATCATTCAATCTGCATAACTTGTGAATGCGTCAAGGGATCAAGCTGAAATTGATCACACATAGTGAAAGGTCGATGCCCATGCTCAGACCGATTTTTGGTAAAATCTGTGCAGAAGTTTCACACACACCTTCTTGAGGGAGTCAAATTGTGATAAGCGATGGTATTCTACAAACAGTTTATATTATTGTTCATACAAAAAACGTCATAATATCATGAGAAATCCCTGTCCTTTGACTTGTCCTTAAGGAAGAAAAACCCAGGAAAGTGGAAAAAAGTCCCTGTGCCAGTACGGCCAGTCTAGGGCCCGTCCTGGGACGTAACCACAACCGGAATGCCTACTAGGGCAGAGCTCATCTTGCCCCCAATTTTTATTTGTAATCGAAATGCCTGTTTTGCTTCTAAATGAACTAAGCTCTTCAAGTAAAAAAATTGATTTAATTTAATTATAGTTATAAATACTGATGGAATGCAATGTGGCAGTTTGGAAAGCCGCAAGAATATCAGCGTATGTCTGTTCCACTATCTGCCCGAGTCTGTGCGATAGTAAGTGCGTTCACGCACGCATGATGTTATAGCGTCACCCTAGCGAATGGCATCTCGGTATATATATACGAATAAAGTTTTCCTCGCTGGTGCCATGCACGTCTAGGCATCAGCAGTGATCTAGCAGATGAAACGCTTCGGAACCACGAAAGAAAGTGTAACGCTTTGGCTTTTATTTATTTACGCCTTCCGGCAGCGGGGCGATACATGCAGCGTGCACTGCATCTCGTAGCGTAGCACGTCGCGCAATCCCAGACTATTTATCAACCTGGGTTTATCTTGGCCGTCGTTGGCGCGCGCGGTAGTCCACCGAGTGAGGTGTCCATTACTGCAGAGCACATCGCAATGTGTCTTTCCGCAACGGTTCCGAACGCCACGTTTTTGAAATTAAGTACCTCGCTGCCTCTCATTGCTCTCTGTATGTCAGTCTGTCAAAAAGATCAAAGCTTTTTATCCGCTCAATTTCAGGGTTCATTAGAATTTAGGATTTCATCAAATTCCGATGCCCGAGTAATGATTTTCAAGGCTTGCTCATTTTTCAAGAAATTCCCGGAAAAAATCTCACTGTACACCATTTGAACTTTCTATAGCCAAGCCCTTATCTCGTTCTTTTTTCGAGATTTTCATGTCGGTACACTCAGAATGGTCCAAAATGTCGAGAAAAGTGGTTTCTGCGAAATGTCTGTGTGTCTGCGCGCGCGCGCGCGCGTGTGCGTGCGTGCGTGTGTGTGTGTGTGTGTGTGTGTGTGTGTGTGTGTGTGTGTGTGTGTGTGTGTGTGTGTGTGTGTGTGTGTGTGTGTGTGTGTGTGTGTGCATTTCGTTGTTTACACGATAACTGTTGCAATTTGCGATGAATGCTTTTTAAATTTTGTATGCAAGTGGGCTGTCATATCATCCTCCGTTTGGGATTTTAGTTGACGCGAATCGGTTCGAAAATTTAGATTTCGCAGCATTTTTAAAATTTGGAATAAATCGTTTTTACGCTATAACTTTCGCAATTAAAGAGGCACCGGCATAAATGTGCATAAATGGACTACTCGTGAAACATTATGTGTAATTTTGCGAGAATCTGTCGAACCGTTCTGATTTCATTCTGTAATTTTCACGTAATGTTACGCCCTCCTGTGATAAACCAATCTTTTAATGTAATTAATTAATCCCATAAATGTGACAAACTAGTGCAAATTAAATTAAAACAAAAAAATTATTATACAAATATATGTAAAAGAGTTAATCCTGTGAATTGAATAAATAAATAAATAAATAAATAAATAATAGTGGACGAATAATTTTTTTTTAACGCTCTTGCGTCATTTTCTATTGAGTAACTTTATCACAAACTTCCACGGAATCTATTTGATTTCAAGAAAGTGTATTTCGCCACTTTATGTTTTTGAAATAAAAGTTCAAAAACCGATTATTATAACACTCCATTTGATTTTACAAAATATTCATACTTTGTGAATTTTAGTTTTTCGATATACTTTTTGTGATCTTTACAGAAAACAGTTGATAAATTATAGAAAACGACTATAAAATGTAAGATGTTCTGAATCCATTAGGGAAAATGGTAAAATTCCACAAGCTTTTTGGTAAACTAACCAATTAGTATCTTTTTGCAACGGTTCAGAATGCCGACCTTTTTTGAAACTAAGTACCTTGTATTTCTTACCTTTTTGCATCTTAGGCTGTAAAAGAGATTACAGAGCAGATATTTTGTTTGGGGGGCGGCGGATTGCAAAGAATATGCCGAATTTGACATTGTTGTACTAAAGATTTTCATCAGCTGAGAGTTTTTAGCAAGAAATATGTTCGCTGCTACGCTGATCCTGATCCTTACGAGTTCTAAACAGCCGTAATCTGCTTTCTCAATCTCAGCGGAGATCACTTTCAGGTAGGGATCTTAACGACTCGGGAGGTTAACTAGACCCGCGGTTTAACGGATTCCTTATTTTGGAAAAGCTCTCTTCTATTAAAGGCTTCTTTCTGGAAAATCGTATGACCATTACTTTTGGTGGGTCGCTTCAGGGAGTGTAAGGGGATGAAGGGAATTTCTAAATAAGTTTTGCAAAGTAGTGGATGCAGTAATTTTCGAAATTTAATGTTTATTCCTTTAAAACGCCGTTGTGATTAAAAAACGAAACCATATCAAAATAGTGAATGGCTATGTAAAATAGCAAATTTCAAAATCATAAACGTCTGAATCTAGAATGGTCATCATTATTGGTATTTGTATATATGGTTGAAATTCGCATTTCCAACCATTCGCTGTTTTGACCTCAATCTTACTGAAATGTAATCCAAATAGCGAGTGATTAAAATAGCGAATTTCATAATGATGTCTAATCTAGATGCGGACGTTCAATATTTTGAAATTCGCTATTTCAGTCATTCGCTATTTTGTCCACTCTCTATATTATAAGAATATTCGATATTGAGTTACAATATATACATATATATATTGAGCATTCCACACTAACTCGACTTGAGTCTGACCCTCGACTTTTTGGATTTCATCTCCGATTTTTTATGTTATAGTTCTGTCTCCAAACAGCAACCACAATTTTTATTGAATCCGTTCGTCACAATTTATATGCTTATGATTATTTATAACAAAAATATTTAATGCCATTTTATGAAATTCCGACAAAATTCTGATAGATTCTGGATCAGATATTAATATTTTTAAGCCTAGGTCCTTAAATGAGCCAGTTCTCGCCTCTATTTCTTGCGATTTTTTTTAACGACAATTGAAGAAAAAAATTTGATCAATGAAAATCCTTTTATTGCAGGCTATAGCTGAAATATTTCTCTATATTTTAATATATCTTTAGTGAATGTTTGAAGATTTTTTTCAAAAAAAAATTTCAGTTGATTTTTCTTTTATATTTTTATTTCAACACTCATGATTATTTAAAATAAACATATTTAAAGCCATAATTAAATAATTTAATTAAATTCTTATAAGTCCTGTATCAGATATCAACATTCTTCTGCTTAGACCCAAAATGGAAGTCGCTGCTATTTTTTACGTTTTTATTATTTTTTTTTTTTTTCAAAACGGAAATTAAAGAAGTTAGAGTCGTGAAAATCTTTTCACCGTGTCCTTTTTTTTTTTAATCATTTCTATACATGTCAGGACTTCGGGAAACTATTCCAGATTTTTTCGAAGCCGTTCTATTTATCAAAATTAAAAGTAAAAACATTTTTAATGTCCTGTTTATTTTTGAAACATTGACGAAATTTTGTTCTCAATCAGAAGACGAATCGCGCCCACTATCTAATATGGCTTGGAATTAATTACTCGGAATACACAATTTTTGTGAATTCATTCAGCTTTTTCATTTGTATCATTCAATGTGTTTGTTATAAATAGTAACTATTACAATAAAAAATTGAATAAAAAAATTACTCTGAAAAAATACCCCATAAAGCTTTGTCATGTCCGTAATATTTTCATGAGTACAAACACTAAACAGATATATTAATTTTTCATCCCCCACTAATATGTCGAAATGACCAATACTAATTCATACAGCTGAACTGTAAGCAAGTAGAAAACGTCACAGCAAATGGTTCATACGTCTTATTTTCAATTACCCTTTACACTGTAGTACAACATTATCAGTGCGAATCAATTCGTAACTCGAAGCATTCCGATTATAGGTTTTCCTCGTTGCTTTACGGTCATTAGTGCGCCAACAACGTCAATGATACAAATACCGGTAGTAGCAGGCACAGATCGTTTCGCATGTACGTAGTCGCTGGATATAAGTGAGGTGTACATTACGACGTGAGCGAAATGTGTCTAGAGGTCTCGGTATTTATTTCCTCGACGATATATATATTCGCCACGCTCGTTATTCCTTCGGGTAGTCAACAGCGCACCACGCTCAAGTTGCCGATTGTAATAACCAAGAAAATCGAGTGCACCTCTCGATGCGCTAAACTCTTGGTACGTTTGCATCGAGCCCTGGACCAGATATCATCTTCTAGCTAGCGGCATATTAAACAGCCGGTAGTTATAGAGCTCACGGCTTCTTCGTAGTTTGCCCCCTCGAGATGAAGAGTCGGTGGCCCGTGCTGTGGTCATGATACAGCCTGTTTCGATTGCGATCAAGATCGACCAACGAGTCGTCGATACCGAACGGTATACGTCCTCCGTGTTATGTATGCGATCGTTTCGCTCGAGGCTAGGGGTTGGTCTATGCAATATGTGTATATTTATATATACCGATACTCCATCGCCCCGGGATAATAAGTGAGGGAAGCGAGTTGTATCTCGTTATGGACATGTCCAGTTTGTTTTCTATGTTTTTGTTTCCTTGTAGGGAGATCTTTGGTGCGGTGAACTATTTTTATATTGATTTACGATTTTGATGTCACGACACTCAAAGTGGGAGAAAATTCCAGAGGAGCGTCTGGAATCGAATGACCAGATGGATCAGCTTAAATGGAACTAACGTTGTACACTGTTAAAAATCTACGGTGTCAAACGCTGCTGGTGTGGACTTTTTTCGGTGTAACTCATTATAGTGTTAATAGTAACATTTTTACCTACATTTTTTATGACGAGCCCAAAAAGATCGACCAATGAGTAATCGATATTGAACGGCATACGTCCTCCGAATTATGTATGCAATCGTTTCTCTACAATACTAAGGGTTGGTCTATGTAATATGTGTATATATTTATCTATATTAGGATGGCCTTTAAAAAGAAATTAAAAGGTTGTTCAACGACGAATAATGTTTTAAAATAAATTCATGTTTTTGTTATTATTATTCTCCCTCAGCTCTAACCTCTAATTTTTCCTTATTATCCAACACTTATCCCATAGTTTAAAGTGTTATAAAAATCTTGACGCTAAACAGTCATTTAACAAAGTGAGTCTTTTTTTTCATGACCCTGAAGATATCTGCATCTGCACACTCAGTACTTGTGTCAGACATAACTTTAGGACATTTTCCAACTATTATCTAATCGTTAGATAATGAAATAGAATCAGGGATGAGAGCTGAGGCAAAAATAATAAGGAAAACTAAATTGATTTATTTTCAAATGTTTTTTGTTGTTGGTCGCCTTTTTGATAAGAATTTGATTCTTTGAAATGTCAAGTATATACTGGCAATGAGATAACAAGATAACATGAGGAGAGATTAAGAAAATTGAAAAAAAAATCGTTCTGGAAATTTTCTGCGACTTCTGAATAATTTTTTGCAAGCTCTATTTTCCGTAAGAATCGTTTTTGAACTGGAAACATATTTCTTATTGGGTGGGACTAAAAACAAAAAAATATCGTCGGAATTTGGACCACCTTAATATTTATCCTTACACCATTACCTCGAGATAATAAGTGAGAAAAGCGTATTGTATCACTTTATAGACATGTCCAATTTGTTTTCTACTTTTTCGTTTCCTTCTATAGGGATCTTTGATTTGGTGGAATAATTTTTCATTCGCAATTCAAATGATACGATATTCAAAATAATATAAAAGTTTTACAAGTTCGGATTAAATCAAATATCAAAACGGAAAATATATCCGTATGTATCTAGCAAAAAAAAAAAATAAAGACATCCGTAAACGCACCCAAGATCCAGCACTTCACTGAGGATTATCTGCGATGCTGATATGACTTGATAAAATCGTCAGAGTTTGGCGAGAGCTTAGCACACTCATGACTTATATCAACAATCCCAGAAGTGTCGATTGCAACCTCAAAAGAATCGGAAGCAACTCCACCGTCTTACTATAAAATGTCTAAAATGCAAAATTGAAAAAAAAGGACCAAACTTTTAATTCTCTTAATACACAAATAAGTGTTTCCACACAATAAATACATGAAAAAAACATGTAAAAAAATGTAAACAAAACACCAGTGAAAAAAAAATTCAAACATTCCGGAAACGCCCCCACCTTTTAGCCGATCCTCAGATGCCATAGTCGCTGAGTACTAGACACGACGCGAATATGGATTTATAACAATTGTTAGAAGCAAGCGCTCGGCAATAATGAACCGTTTTCGCCGCAGGGAGTAATGAAACTGGATTGCATACGTGCATACGAGTCGGGCGTTAAAAATAAGCAATTTGGCGCCTGTATTACGCGCACGAAATGAGGTTATTTCAGAGACGTCGAGAAAAAGGAACTCAAAGCAGTCGTAGTAATGATGCGGCGTTATGGGTCAGAGAAGTACCTAGGTATTTTACAAACCGTTTATATTCGCTCGGTTGGCGTTCGTTGAGGCGTGTCGCGGATAAGTGCTCGCGTGCCCAATAAGCTATAGGTGTATAGACTCTGAGGCCGGGCGTCGACCACATGCAGCACAGTGGCACTTTTCCTGTAGCTTGTATTCTAGGACTATACCGATACCAAAGGATCATAAATCACTAGGTTGAAAGACGGACTGATTACAAAAGCATGTAAAAGACCCCCCTGTGTGGACAATCTGTCGGTTATACTTAAGGGCGCTGTTTTCAGCTGACCGTAGGTAAAATCTACTATAGATGGGCATAGACCCGACATTTTTTTTTTCAATTTATTTCCAAAGACGTAGTCTTATATTGCTCATCCTAATCACGTGTACATACGTCAAGAGAAAACTCGTCGTTGGTTCTGAAGCCCACGAGGTTCCGCTCTAAAAGACTTTTAATGTTCCGTCCGCACTTATCACATAACAATTTCCAAGGACAGTCCTATGACAGGGAACAATTAATTGGATTTCGTAAGGTCTTCGGGATATTGTCTATAAGTGTGTTCTGATAAAGCGTGTCCAATTTGTGTGTTTGTAGATGCAGATCCAATAGTACGCGAGTGTTGAAACTTTCACATCCGTTTTCACTAATACACTGACCCCATTTATCGTACGTATATGCTCAATGACGACGAGAATAACATAAAATTAATTAATCTGTTTACGCAAGCGAATGCAGTCTGGTCTACTGTACAACACAGGAAGTTGCTTTATACCGTTTTGTACAGTTTGTGTATACGAGTTGTGGCGACTGAAATTCACGTACGCAACGCTGCAAGCGGACTTTTATGACGACTGCACAAGGAAAATCGGGAGACGCACGTATGGGATAATTGGATTAAACATGCGGTGATTTCGTGCCACGTATAAATCACTCTATAATACTTAACTTTAAACGTCTCATAGTACGAGACCATTAAAGATCTTTGGTACGTGATAACTTGCCACACACGTTGGTTATACGATACTTGTGGTTCTCATTTTCATACGCTTAATTGTTTGAGTGTAGTAACATTGTATCTGAGGTGCAACTGCATCAAAGGGAATTTTTTTTTTTTAATTGATGTAATGGTTTTGAACCTTGGATATTATTGTTTATCATTAATTATCAAATGTATTCGTCTTATTGGCAAATAAAATATCGATATATTAAAATGAAGATTACAATACTCACATACTGAAATTTGCAAATATCAATACTGTAGAATAATCCTTATAATATCCTTCAATTCACATTAAAAGAATATGGCATTCATGTGCGTGATTCGTGAATCTCATATCTTTTCGTATGTTCAATTTTTGTACTGAAGCACTTCACACTAACCAAATTTGCTGTGGCAGCAAATCCTTATCCTTCAGTCCAGAAAAAATTGCTGGGCTTAAAAATAGTAAATGCGAAATACTATGAACAAATTACAAAATACTTCTAAGTGTAACATAAGGAGTGTTAAGATAAGTGGAGATTCATACATTTTTCAAAACTATTCAATTGGAAGAAGAAGAAAAAAGTAGAATTTTGCAAATTGCTTCCTCATCATTTTCTTTTTTTTTATTAAGCTACCTCATGAGGAATTATGTTAATCAGTTTTGGTTTCACCATAGAGGAAACTTTATAAAAAGAACCAAAATTTTGAGGTAGCAATTTGCAAAGTGCTACTTTGTAGTTTCTGTCATTGCCGAATAGTACTGATTTCATGTATGAAAGAGTTTTGAGTTCGCTATCTTACGTTTCATTGAAGTTATTTTTTTTTTTTTTTCGAAAAATTCAAAACCTTATAAAATCCGAACCGCTTTTCCGATTTTGGCGAAATTCAATATCACACAATATTGACAGTAACTGCTCTTATGAAGAATTATTTAGCAAAATATCGCCAATTTCATGAATACTATAGCGCGCGCGTCCTTTTTTGAAAAAGTTAAAGAAGGGATAAAATAAAAATTTCTGCATACATTTAAAAAAAAATTATAACGATCAAAGACGAATGGCTATCTTAGTTGTGTGCTGAATATTGACTTAATCGTTCAAATGGTTCTTAAGTTACAAGTGATCGAAATTTCGAAGTCCTGCACCCACATTCATACATACGGAAATTTTTTCTGACATGAGAATCGCGAAAAAAAGATTCGTATAAAATCAAGGCTTTCTACAGAAGGAAAGAAAAATGTTAATTTGTAGAATTTACGAAACAAAATTTGTAAACGAAGGTGGATTAAAAAAAAAATTATTTGTGTACTTTCATCCGAGCGATCGCAATTTAAAAAAAATTGTAAACTTTACTAAAAGTTTGCGTGGATATTTGTGGGCAAAAATTTTTGTTGGAAGCGTAGAAATTCAAATTTACTTATTTCTGTGTTCCACACACGATCATTCCGAACGCATCTCACCTTCCAGAAATCAACACAAAGTCACGAGGTGCGTGGAAGCCCGAGATTGCGCTGCGTGTTTAGACTATTCAATATAGGCGGGTCGCGAAAGAGGTTGAGATGCCGCCGCAAAACATGCACCTCGTACGGTCAGCAGCAGCGGTAAGTAGCTTTATCGTTTCGGATCGCATTACGTGTGGCGGGTGTAGCCTAGCAGTGAGCTCGCACATACAGTTTGAACGCGTATTCGCTGCGTGCACGGTAACACAAACTTAAGGGTTAAGCATGTGTTGCTATGAACGTGCAATCAAACAGCGCCATTATTTTTTAGGGACGGAACTTCAGCAGTACTTTTCGCTTGCATGTGATAGTGTTTCACGGAGCGAATAACCGTGAGTAAGAATTTCTTTCTTGTCTTTCTTCACTATCAGCACTTGTACTCTGCATAGTTTTGTGACTCACCGCACGTGACTCACAATGCAGAAAAGAAAAAGGAAGTGAAAGAACAACGTTTCAGATGAATCAAGTAGCAGAATATTTCATCTTTAGTTTATTGGCTTGAAATTTGTTAGCTATGTCACTACCCCGAAATCGTAAGACCTAGTGACAAGAAAAGTATCGAAGTAACCTGTGTTGCTGTCCTGAATATCAAAATTATAAACGTGAGATATTTCAACAGCCTGTCATAATAATTTAACACTGTATTTTTGAATTGTCAATTTGAACGTATATTCAATTTCTTTGAATGTAATTTTGCATCCATAAAGAAAATGATCAACTTGCGCCATACACACAATGTCGAAAACCCACATTTTATTATTTAATTTCGGTTTTTGAGTATGTGCAGGATGTCTTAAGATTTCAATAGCATTGAAAACTAAGTTAGACCCACAGCGTAAGCAAAGGTACCTCCGTTCCTTTGACATTCCTCAAAACCTCAAAAAACGGCTGATATTACCCCATTTGGGTAATGAATAAAGTTTTGATTCAACATTATACGGCAAATTTATAGCCATATAAGATTCCGCGACGAAATTCCCACGAGTAATGAAATTATATCTTAAGAGTTTATGCAATTTTCCCTTAAAGTTGATTGGCACTGGAAGGAGAAGAAATAACGGTCCGTTATAAATTCTTCGCTACATCATCTATTTTCCATAGGTAACGCGGATATTTCAACGTGGAAGCTAGCATTTGTGCAATCTGGCATATGAGCAACCAGTTGTGGCCATTTTTGGCGCCACTTGACCCATCCAGTGCATTCCACATTCTATAAAGTCACAAACGGCAGAAAAAGGACAGAATCCTTTTGACGTGGTTCAAGATACGTAACCTCTTGGATCTCGATGTGTAGATTCATAAAGGAACCGACAGGCCGGTTTGCGTGGTGGAAACCCAGGGAGTCCTCGGTGTACACGTTATCTCGCACAAGTGATGACGAAATGAACGAACGCGGAGGTTACCTCTCCTTTCCTTTGATACTCCTCAAAACCTCAAAAAACGGCACATATTACCGAATTTGGGTTAACGGAGACGACACTGCAAACTAAAATTTTAATGTTTGAACCCCCATTTATGTTGTCGATACAGGTTAAGACGAGGTTCTTAAGTCGTTGTATAAACGTCTAAAGTTAACATATTTTACCAATTTTGATTCAACATTATACGCCAAATTTATAGCCATATAAGATTCCGCGACGAAATTCCCACGGGTAATTAAACTATATCTTAAGAGTTTATGCAATTTTTCCTTAAAGTTGATTGGCACTGGAAGAAGAACAAATAACGGTCCGTTATAAATTCTTCGCTACATCATCTATTTTCCATAGGTAACGCGGATATTTCTACGTGGAAGCTAGCATTTGTGCAATCTGGCATATGAGCAACCAGTTGTGGCCATTTTTGGCGCCACTTGACCCATCCAGTGCATTCCACATTCTATAAAGTCACAAACGGCAGAAAAAGGACAGAATCCTTTTGACGTGGTTCAAGATACGTAACCTCTCGGATCTCGATGTGTAGATTCATAAAGGAACCGACAGGCCGGTTTGCGTGGTGGAAACCCAGGGAGTCCTCGGTGTACACGTTATCTCGCACAAGTGATCACGAGATGAACGAGCGAGGAGGCACATCATCTCGGTGAAGAACACCGGTGAACTCGTAGCAACTCACTCAAGACGTTCCTGCGAGTTTAAGAAGAAGAGCCGCCAGTGGAGCATCGGAGCATTAGCAGTGAAGATCCGTGTGCTGCTGTTGCTGCTACTTGGATCGAGAGATCTGGGCTCGCGTTGGCAGCGCCAGCAGCGATCCATACGCTATACTGCATTCGTGATCGCTCGATCCTCTCATGCTCGAGTTCTTCATCCTTTGCCCATCTCCTTGTCATCTACTCCGGCTCCTCCGAGCTCCCCGTGTGTTTGTCGGCTGCCGGACTGGATGTTCATTGAGACGCGTATTTTGACGCGCGATCAGTGGCTTGAATCCAGCGGAACAACGTTGATCATTGTTCTACCTTGATCGCATGTGAACATGGAACTTGTCCCTGAGCCTCTCTTCGTTCCGACCACCGCGTCGCCTTAATTTACGAGAGTTACCTGTAACTTGATCGTCTATTCCGAAGCTCGTTCTTCAGATTGGTTAGGATTCTTTGAGTACCCGTGTCGCATGGCCTTTTGATTATTTCGGAGCATTTGTTTTTGAAACCCCACCGATTTAACGACTAGGTTGGAATAAATGTGTTCGAGTGGTCAACGGCAAGGAGTTCACACAAGTTCAAGGAGTCTCTTACCTTTATTTTTGTTATTATATTTTACGTAGTATTTTGATGTTATTATATAAGACTCTTGAAATACATTCATAGATTGATAAGGTCGATCAATTGTCCACAATTGTTTATTTCACTGCAGGTAATTTTGAACGGTGTTTATGCGTCGAAATTTGTTGATAGATTTTAGCAACTTTAACGTTATTTTATTTGTCCTTTAGATTAGTTAGGGTTCTTGGGGTATTCGTGTCGCATGGTCTTTTAATTATTTCGGAGCTTTTGTTTTTCGAACCCCACGGATTTAACGACTAGATGGAATAAATGTGTTCGAGTGATCAACGGCAAGGACTTGACACAAGTTCAAGGAGTTTTTTACTTTTATTTTCGTTATTATATTTAACGAAATATTTTGACGTTATTACACAAGTAGACTCTTAGAATAAATTCATGGATTGATAAAGTCGATCAGTTGTTCACAATTGTTCATTTTACTGCAGGGAATTTCAATCGATGTTCATGCATTGAAATTTATTGCTTGGTTTTAGCAACTTCAACGTTTTTCCATTTGTTGAGATATTATGCAGAATTAACATTTTTGTTTCAAGCCCGATTGGACATTTTCTGTAAATATGATAATTGATAACACTGTACGAAATGAAACCGAAAAATATGGTAATGAATTCTTATTTTTCATAGTTTTGTGTAGCAATAAAAAAAAGAGGATGCATAGTAGAACGTTGCATATTGCTATCTCATTATTTGTCTATCTTTCACAAGACCTTAGGTGATGGTAGCGTTGGCCTTCTTCAAAGGCTGGAAATAATGACGCGATGTGCAAATTTTGTTTTTCAACTTTGTTTATAAAGAACTGTTCGAATTTTAGTATCTAGGAATTTAGACGAACCAAAAATATATGCAGAAGAATCTTAGTACACAATGTAGAATTTCCGCTTAAATACTACAATAAACTACCACGAGGGTATTTTTAATAATGACGAATTATCTAACCCGATAGCCGACAATTAGTAAATTCACTGAAACAATCTTCCTTCCAAATTCCTGATTATTAATCGGTAATCCATTTGTGTATAAGTAGTCAGTCAGCTATTTCCAAATCTTACCAAATATGATTACAAAAAAATCAAAATCAAAATTCTATAAATTATACTTATTTTATTCATTCACGAAAAATGTAATCCTAAGATTTGTTAGACAATGATCCACTCTCGTACCAAATTTGATGTATTAAATTAAAGGGTACCTTAAAAAATGTGCAAACTAGCTTTTTAAAAATTTAAATAAGCCTGACACGCACGAACATCGGTACATTTTTTACGAACCACTATTAAACGTACTTCATTTTAAGTTTCCTCAAAAGAAAATTTCGACACCAACATTTGTCCACATTTTTTAATACGAGGAAGCGAAATAAAATTTTATAGATTTTCTTACTCCATAAATTTGTCCAAGAGATTCGCAATCGAAAGTGAATTCATCTAAAATTTCCTGACGTCAGTTTATGCACTGAGTTATTATATATCTGATGCAACGGTAATTTTTCATAGTAGCACGAAGCGCGAATACCTGTGATTTATCGTTGTTTCAGTTAAGAACAATGAAATTATCTCTGAGTAAATACAGGTTGAGCTGCTCACCTCTCAGGCAGTTTATCACCGTTCACCAGAATCTGCATCCAACTCATACCCATATAACCCAGTGATATATTAATCGCGTACGATCAAGTGCATTTAATGTACGACTCACAAACACTATCACGATAGATTAACTTTTTTTCCCACACACTTTTCTTACCAATCGACGCTTCGTCGGCGTGAGCCTTTACCCTCATGTCTGACTACCGATCTATCGTTAACGAGCGAAAGAACCGTGTGCTCGCTCGCTGCACGGGGCCAATAAACATTCGCTAGCTCGGTTACGCGTTCGCGCGAGACGTTCGCTATACGCCGTGTGCATAACTTTGCAAGGATATGCGAGCGTTGATTGGTAGTCGGCCAGGAGGCCGTGCATTTATCGACCGTTATACGCTCGATGAATAGAGAAAGAAGGATCGAGAAAAAGAGACGCGATGATTGCGACAAGATCCAACCCTTTTGCAGGCGCTGAAAACTCGAATTACACAATCATCAAGACGCCAAGAAAAATCCCACACATGACTTCTCATGACTCAAAATTATGACTGTAATTTGCCGCGCGTGCTGCCCATTCTTCAACGCCTCGGCCTTTTAACCCATTGTTCCATTCGTTCGTACCGATACTCATTATCGTTAAATACTAAACATATACCCCACGATCGTAATCGATATGCTCGCCCCTTTAGTGACTCAATCGTGTAGATCGTATAAACGCCCGCACACTTTTCCTCACGGAATCACAAATGTTTACATCGATATTTATGCATTCCATGAGGAATATCATGACCAATCGATTTTTTCACAATGCAAAGTGACTGAACATTATCGATCGCCATGATAGTTACTCGAACGAGCAGCTGATTTACAAGCATATTGAAAAAGCACAGACCGACTAGACAATTTGCTTTTCAGCAACAGATAAGAATTCTTACAATGTTCGCGATCAAACGTTTATCATGAATTATTGATTCGATAGTGTAATCGGTGAACACGGATTCCAATAATTCGGTGAGTGCAGTCTCAGTCACTATTGAAAATGTGCTTGATATTGTCATTTTATTCTCTGTTGACCCTTCGATAATGGTAGAAGTTATCCATTGGAATTCAAATGAGGCGCAATGAATTTAAATAAAGAAATCATGAAGTTTCTTTATCTCCATTCAACTACCAAATTTACTTCAACTACCTTAGCTATTAAAGGAGGACCTTTAACTATCAAATTCGCATTCAAAATGACGAAAACAATGATTTAAATGTAATTGATTTTGCATCTTACCAAAATACACATCAATCAAAATGTAATGGTTTTTTATCACTCTAGATTTCTGTTGGGTACCCGATTGTGAACCGTACCATTTTCCCTAATTCTGTCTTAGAAGATCGGAAACAACACACTTGGCAGCACGCTTTGTTTTAATATTGTACAGACACATAGTAGTTCAGAATCCAGGAGATTTATTTCAAATGCCAAACTATAAACAAGTGCAGAAATTAGGACCACGATCTCCTAAAACGGTAAATTTTTACCAATTGCAAGTACATGAAGAGCAAACAAAAGTTCTCCTTTCGACTCTGGATGTAGCCACATTCGTTGGTGGTTGATCTTAATCAATATCTCTGGATCAAGAGTCGTTTGCACAAATTTCATCAGCCTCATTCCAAGTATCATCGGCTTATTGCTGATATTTTGTCTACACCGAGCAGGAGCTTTGGGCTCATGAAACACGACACATGTATCATATACATAAGTTCTTGCCATGCGTTCGAGCTCGCACAGGTCTTCTTATGAAGTGTGGAACCCCTATTACGACGGTATGTCAACTGCTGAACGTTTAAAGGACGTAAACCGCAACGACAAGCCATGGTGGCTACGCCTTTCTTTTTCTCAGCAGTTGTTATGTATCGCACACTTATAAATACAGAAACTTGTGGTCGTGCCGGAGTTGCACAGTTCCTGCACCTGTGTTTGGATTGCTTACGAACGTTTTGACGAACTTCCAAGGGCAGTAATGTAGGCTTCATGCCTGCATCGATGAATAAAGTTGCATAGATGGGAGGGTTGACGAGAAATGTATTATTACTGAACAAATATAGAATAATCACGACACATAAGTCATTCGTTGAATATTATACTCTTTGCACTTGTATCACTTGTATCATTTACGATTGGAGAACCGATCGTGCTAGTAGATTGAATGACTTTTGTGCACCTGCTTGACCTATCGACCTATCTAACCTATCGACGACTCTGGGTTCGTAGAAACTTAGTTATGAGTATCCCATATATCTGTATAAAATAGTAAAGTACATATTCCGAAAGTCCATTTGATACACTATCATTCACGGTAATAGGTACATGAACAGAGATACTCGTGGGCACTTATAAACACTCAGAGACATGCATGATACTCACGGTCACCTAAAGACACACAGGTCGCTGACAAACCCTCTCAGTCTCCAATGCTCATAGACACTCACAGAGGTTCAGAGACATAGCACTCACAGACACTCACAAGCACTCACAAACACTCAAAGGCAATAACACATACTCATGAGCACTCACAGACACGCAAAGTCACTGACAGACATTCACAAACACTCACGGACACTTATACACACTCATAGACACGGCACTCACAAACACTCGCAGACACTCATAGACATAGCACTCACATTCACGGGTACTCGTAGACACGGTACTCACAAGCACTCACAGACACTCATACTCGTAGAACTCACGGACACTCAGACACGTAGCACTCACAGACACTCATACACGTAGCACTCACTGACACTCATACACGTAGCACCCATAGACACTCGCAGACACTCATACACGTAACGCTCATAGACACTCGCAGCCACTCATAGAGATAGCACTCACGGACGCTTATAGACACGGTATTCACAAGCATTCATACACGCCTATTCAATGCCTATTCATACACATAGCACTCACAGACACGTAGCACTCACAAACAATCACAAACATTCATACACGTAGCACTCATAGGTGCTCAGACACGTAGCACTCGCAAACACTCACAAACACTCATATACACAGCACTCACAAATATTCACAATTACACACTTACACAGTCACACGGAAGTTCACAGCACTTCATGGGTCCCACAAATGAGTATCACAGACATTCCATAAGAATCGTTATGTTAGGGTTTATTTTCAAAATGCCATATGTGAGTCCCTATGCGGGTGTTTGTACGTGCATCTTACTAAATATTTGTTAGTGTCTATGTGTATCTGTGCGAACTTTTGTAAAAGACTCCGTTTGACGCACTACGTTACTGCCTGTGTAAAAATATTGTTTGTGAGAATATTCATTTCACGATAACGACAAAGCAATTCGTCGTGTCCAAATGTTCATCCTGGCTGTACGAGAACGCGAAGCACCCGAGCCATTATAACCTGCTAGTATGCTTAATGAAAACGGAATTGAATAAATTCATTTCGACGAACCGGAATAACAAGCAGGGACCGGTGAGACAGAATGTGTCAAAACATTAAGTAGATTGGGTCTCGTTTCCATGAAAGGAATGTACCAATTAATATATGAATTGAGTATGACCTGCTGGGGCTCGTTCAAGAATGAAATATGGCATGTCCTGCAGTATTAATTGAAACACGATTCAACATTACGTTTTAATCCACTATTTGAAATGTGACCTACGTCTTACGTAATGCTGAGACGGCTGACAGCTCTGTTTTACCTTTACCCTTCTTATGATTCTACTCTCAGAGAATCTGTATTGGTACTGACAACGATTAATTGACAACTATTCATTTTTATTTAATGAAATTATTATCATAGTTACCGTAACTAAGAGAATAGTTATGGTATCTATTTAAGAGTTGCCACAGCTATATGAAATATAGTTGTAAAAACTAAAAATAAATAGTTGTCATTTCATAGTTATTAATGCCATATTTTTTTCCCATCGTACAATGTAGTTATTGAGTTCAACTTCAAATTTTTTTTTTATGTAAAATTTAACGGCATGTGATACTAGCTGCAAGCTGTTTGCTTATTTAATCAGAGGAAATTTTTACGGTCAGTGTCTTGTCGTCTCGATAAATTGTACAAATTTATCCATGCACGCAATCGAAATAAACGGATGAATCTGTAGATTGAATTGTATGTCGACTGCCGTTGGGTATAATAATATGCTTTTTGTTTCTGTCGACTGAGAAGATGAAAAAGCGATGGACGGACAGACTGGTTAAAATAACTTCAGGCTGCCAGCAACACTCTTACTTGAAGAATATATTGGACGTAGTCGGTAAACGAAATGAGTTTACCAAAAGACGCGTGTGATAATTACCTTTTGATGACACGTTCTTTGTGCACTTAGAACTCGATTCAACAAATTTTGTTGCCAAATATATAAACTGAAATGACTACGACAAAATATTAAGTAAACAAATTCTTATGACAGACTTGCAATAAGTTTAGCGTATTATCGTAGCTTTTCTTCAGCTTTGTCATTTTATATTGCAAATGTGTCTTTGTTCATTGTATCATGATGTTTAATCTAAAGTATTTTTGTAACTTTGATTACTTCAAGTTCTAATTTTGTAAGCCAAAAAATTTGGATTTTTTTCCTATAGAATTCATTCAACTCATACTATCGAATCATGCAAGACGATGACATCAGGCTTCCAATGCCACAACGAGCCGTGGACATGCGAATCCAAGTATTAGTGACTATTAAATAGACGGCATTGAATCTAATGAACAAATTAAAATAATAATAATCTCATGCCGCATCTCGCCGAAAAGCTCAGTCTTGCAGTGCTTGCAACTTCATAACGGGGTACACACATGGAGAGATGACATGTGCGATCACCTATGTTGTGATGATATAAAACGGTGACAACAAAAACCGTTCTATTAAGCTAAAACATTTTTTGTTAGGCTGACAAATCCGTTTTGTTATGCTGACAAATCTTTTGTTCGGTTGACAAAACTCGTCACTGGGCTGATTAATTTTTCTGTTAGGGTAACAAAACCATTTTCGTTGTTACTGTCTTATGTTGTCACAACACAGAGATTAGCGTGAAATAAAAGATTAAATGATTGCAAATAAATGCTTAACTCAACGGAATGATACGATTGACTTACGTTCCCCGGATCTAACCCCGCCGTGAAGTTGAGCTGACTTCCATCATGTTAACCTAAATTTTCCTTGAGCTAGCATAAGAAAAGTGTTGATGAATATAGTATCAATTTATTTTATAAAAACTCATGAGCCGGATACATCGTAAGAAAAGTAATGAATTCCCGTTTGAAAACTGATTTATCACTGGAGTTTTTACCACGAGCAGTAATTTATATTTTGTCGTTGATGAATTGTTACATAGTGCTAGTAGCTAGTGTAGATGTCTTCATATATTCAGCGTCTAGTAAATGAGACATGACATAATTTTTATTCCAATCAAGTATCCACTAAATTCATTAATATTGCTGCTCATGTTGTGCACCATAAAAACTCTCGAGCCTTTTATAGAGGCGCCACCATAGAGTTCCTACCGAGTATACAAATTTTCCTGTGTGTTCGTGCGAACAACTAAAGTGCTTCGTCACGATCGGCCAATAAATTCACAATCGTTTGCCACATGCAGCAATCACCTAATGCATGTACAATACCCAATGTACCCGAAGACATATATTTTACCTCTACGCCTTATATATATGTATTCTCAAGTACATAGAATATCTTCTTTTTGGACAAGGAAATTAGCATGTTTATCGTTGACGCGCGAACGTTCGTGACTGGCCAAGTTTATCGGAAACTTGGCGCCTGATCTCCCGGCCAACGACGAGAGAAGAGAAGCGTCCGCATCGTTTCCGAGCTCGTCACGGGGCCGTCCGGTGATGAGCGCGTCATCATGCACATGCACGCCAGAGAAAGAATTTATATACCATGAGTTTCTTTGCAAAAGTCATCGTTGAACCTAGAAAAAAGAAGAAAAACCCAATTTATTGGAATTGCAAGCTTTCCGCGCCGCGGTAGAGGTCGAAAAATCATGGTGGTCCCAATCACCCCCCTCCGCCGTTATATCTTGAAAAACGTGATGCGAATCGGAAACGAGAAGGCAACGGCGATCTTACGGCCAAATTGGCGCCGGTTTATATTTGCCTCTATCAACTGTCTCCCCGCTGCACATTTGCATCGCTTCACGATTCCGTCTCAGATCAGCATAATTTCGATCTTTAAGAGCGCGATGAGATTTGCTGCTGAACAGCGCGTCAAGTCGTCATAATCGAGATCGGACCACGTTTCTGCAACACGTTATACGCTTTTTTTTTGTTTTATTTATTTTTTCGTTATTGACAAAATGAATAAATAACAGCCTGTGCTCGAGACGAGGAAGAGATAAGATTACCATCCCCTTTGTATGCCAATAAACTTTGCATGTTATAGGTTTTCCAGTTAAGAACGACGGCGGCGATCTTGTCTTCACACGGCTCTGGATAATTATTTTATCTTGAAAATCCGCGACAATTTCGGCAACCAATTGAGAACTCCTTTTGTATCACACCGTGTGATTATAAAGTGTGTTGGAATTCATTAAAAATGTACGATGCAGATGTGGGGATTTTTTCAGCAACGCGATCAGAAAATTATGATACAATTCTCACTAATTTTTTTTTTTTAGATCTTCGCAGTTCTGAATTTATTCAAGGACTTGCAGAAAAACATCTCTGACGATCGAGCCTGATGATGACGATGTTCTCAGTTTAGACAGATGTGACGCATAGAATAGAGTGATACTAGTTGACATTACTTTATGTAATTATTTTTTATCTTCCCGAAATTTAGGCGTTGTTTTTCTTACTATTTATTCCTGGGAACAAATTTTAAGGTAAATAAACGTCATATATTCAATGATAATTTCGTGAGTGAGTAGATAATTATTTTTTTAAATTTCAAACCGAACGAAGGAGATTTAAAAAAAAATGAAAAAACAGTATTCACCGTTTTTTAATCTTTCTGCTGCATATATTTTTTTTCATTCTTAATTGTATTTCCAATTTTGCAAATTGGATAGCGTATGTGTACAAATCTCATAAAAAGGCCATTATAGGAGTGAAAAAGAAAACAAATCGAAATATTCGTTATAATGAGGACCTTAAAAAACACCTAATGAGTCAATTTTTTAACTTATGAGGTCTAACTTTAAAAACTCATGTCCAAAAGTGGACTATTTCTTACATAAAGAAAAAACTGAATAAATTTTGCAGAAAATAACTTAATATCGTATTTGCGGAGTCGGAATAAAACTGTCGAAAATACAGGGAGTGCCTTATATATCGGCGAATCCCGGAGTTTTTAATAATGAAATTGTTCCGGCACAAGTTGATATAAAGTATTGCTTTTCCGTTAGAAAAGAAACATTTGAATGTATATCCATGGTTCAGGTGTCCAATAGTTATACTTTGAAGAGAGTTAGGCTTCATTAGGGGCTTCGAACGACTTGTCGTAAAATTTGGCGTTAACGGTCCAGAGCTCTGCCGACTTTGGCAAAAAATGGTATCTTACCACGGCGGGGGTAGTGCATAAAATCGGCCAAATCGTCGTCCTTAATCCTAATGGATTGTCCCGGGCTACTTCGTGAATTTAACGACTGCCGCCGCGCGTTCCCGTGACGCTTGTATACTGTGTACCATTCAGGAGCTCGTTCGAAACGGCTCCCAGATTTACCACGTACATCACCACCTCGACGACTGAAAACTGAAGAAACGCACAGCACGTTCAGGATTACACCTGTGCCGTCTCCGGCTCGCTATGGTCACCATGGAGCGATACAAATTTTCGATGGGCCTTTATCCCTCCTAATAAATCATATTTTCTGAAATGGTCAAGTTTTTTCTAAAGTTTTCGTGGTGAAAAAAGGGACTTTTGAACAAACCGATTTTTTTATTTTTCACGTGTAAATGAGTTTTTATCTCACGGCCTAATATTGTAGATGCATTTTTTATGGAATTTCATTATTTTAAATAAACATTTGATCAGTCGACTGACGTAGATACATTTTTTTCTTTTTATTAATAATAAAAATAAAGCTTGAAAACTGTAACAGAAAAAATCTTGCCCAGTTTGGCTATAAGCTAGAAAATTTTGATATTGAACAGAGTACTTTCCAGATTTTTGAATTATAATATTCGATATGTCACTTTGAAAACATAATTTGAAAAAAATTGACATAGAAAAATTAAGATATCTAGTGCATTTTAGGGGTCCAACTAAGCTCACTATTGTTCGCGGTCAAATCCCAGTCGAAACGGTGTGAATTACTCTATTTATGAGCACAGGCCCCGTGGGACGATTAATATGACATGGCTATACAGCTGTCCGCACCCCAGCCTTGATCGTCACATAAGACTTGCGCTTCAAGATACATATCTCATTTTTTATGGTACAAAGAAAATTGGTTAATCCAGTCAAATGCATTGGTTGATTCAGCCAACAAAATCAGGTATTCTAGCCAAGTACATTGGTTAAACCCCCCAACCAAGTAAATCGGTTAAACCGGCCCAGTTAAATAGTTATTCCAACAAAGTGCATTGGTTATTCCAATTATTTTATCATACTTGGCGCGACCAATAACTTGGTTGCTTCAGCTAATCTGATTTAACTGAATTCCATTGGTTGTTGCATCTGGAAAATCGACTGACGCATATATAACGAAGACAATTAATTGGAGGTAACCGATTTTTTCTTACTTCAACCAAGTCACATATAAAAAAAACCTTATCGCAATATTTCCATATGATTAATAGTTGAGTATAGTTTGCTTAGTCAAGAATTTATTTTGTGTTATTTTGAATTTTGATTTTTATGAGTTGTTATTCTCAGTGGCGCGCCTGGTCGTTCTCACATAATTGTATCGGTCGATGCTCGATGGGGTTACCCATCCACATGTAATTGGGCTATGCCCGTTAATATCAATTAAATAAATAAATAAGTCGTTTTTTTCGTGTGTGCCGATGTTTTATTCTTTTGTTATGTTGAATTCGGTTTTTTGTTGTAATTAACATTTTTTCTTGGTAATAAATTCCTCTTTTTATCGTGACAAGTACTTTGAAATTCTTATCGTTTGATTTTTAATTTTCAAACAAATTGTTTCTGGAGGTCACATTTATGACCCAGCGGCCATCTATCCAAGTTACGGTTGCAAGAAATGCTGCTCAACTCGGATTTCGCCAAAACCATACATCGACCGCGCGTTCACTGTTGTGGTTTACGGTTCAGAAAGATTGTTTCCGAGTTTATCAGTTATTCCGGTAGAAGTTGGGATAATTCAGATTTTAGCAGAAAACAGAAAGAGGTACATTGGATTTTTTGGAGTTAACATGTATCTAAATATCTACCTGCTCACAAAGAGTATAGTCTCCGACTTAGTCGGTTGTTCCGGTAGAAGTTGAATGGAAGATTGAGAAGCGAGAATAAATGAACAGATTGAGGTACACCGAAATATCAGAGTTAACACGTATCCACATATGTGCCTGGGCTTTTACCGGACATTCGGACCTCCCAAAAAGTATATTCGACATTCCGGTAGCGCTTTCCACTCACAAAGTAACAGAGACAACCCTAGCACCGGGTAACATAACTCCAGCAGTGTCCAAAACCTTTCGAACTCCGGTTCCCCACGTGTCATCACAATTTTCGTGGCGAAGCGTGGCCATAAGGCTTGAATAATGTTCGCCACAGCTGCTGCCGACCGCGTGGCTCGACCACATCTGACCTCTCAAGAGTTCCAAAACGTCTTTTCGAAGCGTTCAACCGAGAAAGCGTCGTTAATTTTTTTAACAGACCGCAGGCCGAGCTCGACAATTTTCGTTTTAGTATATATATATACGGACAGCAAGGAAGCCGAAAGATTTTTAGTCATCTCACTCTTATCCGATGTCTAAACGATGCTTGAACGGACGGAGGAGTGAAGGAAGGAGCTGTTTGTTGTCACACCTAGTCGTCGCTTCTCATCGGTTGCACCTTGCGGGACACTGGAAAATGCACTTGGTCATTCTGGTTAATCCGTGTGACCGTACCACTGCTGCCTGATGCGGACTACTTGTTTCTGATGCTCGTTTTATGATGTACCAGATCTGTCAACGGTGTAACTGCCTGAGAAAAAGGAACCGCGGTGAAGGGTCTGCATGTGAACGGTGATCGTTTCAAGGAGAAAGTGAAGATAGTCGAAAGGTAAACGAGTATGTGATTAATTAATCCCTTTCGTAGGCGGCGTTATATGCGGTGGGATGTCAAGCCCGAATAATGTGTCTCTTAGCGACTACATGAAATTTGTGCAAAACAGTTATTTCGTTTGAGATGAATTCCTTAGCTGTCAAGAAAATTCAATAGAATCCTCATTATTCACAGCAGTTTCGGTCATGCAAAACTTTACATCTCCGATTTACATTACTGATTCCACACTGCTTCCTCTACATGACTGACTTTGCGTTAATGACTCTACATTACTGACTCTACATTACTGCCTTTACATAACTGACTTCACAGGACTAACTCTATAGGAATGACTCTACAGGATTAACTCTACCGGATTGCCTACATCGCTAACTCTACATCTTCGATTCTACATGATTGCCTACACCTCCGATTCTACACTGCAGACCCTACACCGCTGATCCTACACTGCTAACCCTACACTACTAATTATAAAATTCCGATTCTACATTATTGACCCTACACCTTCCATTCTCCACTGCTGACTATCAGTTTCTGATTCTACACTATTAAGTCTGCACTACTGACTATAAAATTCCGATTCTACACTATTGACTCTACACCGCCGATTCTATACATCTGCTTGTACACCTCTTTATGTACATGATTGACTCAACACAATGCTCATATCAACACATCCACATTTTTGTTCAAGTTCATTTATCATATCCACATTTTTGCTGTGTAAACTTTTGGTTATGTTAAGTTTTGTAGTAGTTAATTTGTCCGTGTACTATAGTGTACTCGTGGGGTTCTGCTACCTTCAATCCAACTAGTTACCATTTTCTGGCAAGTACTGTCACATGTTCAGTGAATAAAATTGTTTTACGGTTAGGTACACAACCGCAGCTCTGCATATTCCCAACACAATTCCATATCTAAACATCTCTAGCTAGCAACAGTAAAACTGTAACTAGATAAATTGAACATGACTAAACTCTGCATGGGAAACCGTTACACGAGTCTAGTTAATCAAGGTAATATTCCATACAAGCGAAATTACACGACCCAACTGTAAATGAGCCAAATTTTAAAAAATTCGACTTTACACATTCACCAGGTCACGACCAATCAATGTGCGCCGATAAAGCTTCCGTACTTATCGCGTATATGTTGAATTGAGCCATAAGTACCGTTGCAGTACTGTGAAATCGGTGGTGTAAAGTCGACAGTCTAGAGTCAGATTCCGTGTAAACGAAAGTAGTGCTAACAAGAAGAATTTGAGTATTACTGAATCCTCGAATAGAATGTCGCATCCGTATTACGATTATCGATAAATCTACGAGAAGTTACGACTCTAACGATTTATAAATACGGATTAAGTACGATTGGGCAAAGAGCGAAAGCTTCGAGAACGGCTCGGTCAAGATACTTTAAGCCTTTTAATAATTGCAATGAGATGCAGTAAAACGATATATAGGCTATGTCTTGAGATTTAAAATGTCGTCTTTTCGAGCAATGATTTAAGACGACGCCACGAGAGAAACCTCATTTTTTTTCACCACTGCCTACATTATAATAAAGTCCATAATCCCTTGGAACATCCCGCCACCCTCACACACAGATACGAATACTCACCGACGGCGAGATAAATTGCATTAAAAGTGCCTACCAAGTACGACTCAGTTGACATAGTGGAGAATACGAGGCAAAGTAACAGATAGTAGTGAAAGGAATCTTAGATTTCTTACTACCAAGACTCTTAATATTCCTCAACGGCGAATGATAAGGCAAAGGGCCAATACGACGTGTCAGCATTATTTATTTCTTTTTAATCCTGGTTTCAGGCACGAGTCATTCGCATAGCGTATAAGCGGGACGATGAACGCTGCCCGACGACGGCAAGTATCCTACGAAGCTCCACAAGCAACTCGAGCTCAGAACTCTCAAGAGTTTTCGAAGAGAAGCACGTAATTCCTGTTTCTTCTCTTGAGTCTCGCGTACGCAGCCACGGCGATCTCACGCTTCGTGTGCGGTGTGGGCTCGCCGCTCAGAGTCGTGCGGCTATAGGTCGATGACGACCGGACAGAGAGAAGCACAGGTTCAGAACTGACGGGGTTTAAATTCCAAGGAGAACATACTAATGCGTCATGTCGACAAGCTGGCACGCATATTTCACCAAGAATTTTGCTAATTATCAAGAATGTCAAGAGGTCCAGTCTTCTTACAAAATACAAAATATAACTGACGACCGTGCATTAAGCTTGTGCAGATGAAATCATCTTGAGCACATTAAGAGAATATTCATTGCACTGAGAGAAAAATCTGGTAATTAAAAAAAAATATAGTTGTACTGACGATAATCTAACTATAAACTATAATTCCCAGGAGACACGTCTATATTTTATGCTTACAGCAAATATATAGAAAAATAGCTGGATCAACCACCAATATAATTCCTAGGAGGATCGTCTATATTGTATGGTTATAACAAATATCATTATAATAGCAATCATCAAAATGATAATAGTTTCAAAAACTATTCTAATAGTTTCAAATATGCCGTTTTGTTGCAGATACGATTTCAACGTTTGTTTCTAATAACCTTACAAGGATCGTTTATTGAACCATATTATCATTGCTTTAACCATAAAACATTGCTAACCTTCCTATATTCGTTTTACCATATGGAATCGTTAAATAAACGATACGCTTTTCTCTCAGTGTGATCGACAATTTATATTTAACAACTTTTTTTTTCAACAATCACTGTCAGGTCGTTGATTTCAAAAGAGTAATATATGGTAATGAATTTCGAAAAAATACTACCAGGTAGATGTAGAGTGTTAGAAGAGATTGGAAGTTTTTATTCATAAAATCGTTATCGAAATTTAATTAACAATCGTAGTATAGGATTCATGTACTTTTCCAGTCAAATTATAGCAACTTATTAAAATCCAAGTACTTTTACTGTAAAATTAAAGTAAATTATTGAATATGTTGTACCTTACATCAATTTTACATTACACTTGTATACTAAATTTCATATACTAGCTTATGCATAAACACTATCAGTAAAAGTACAGTAAATTTCAAGTAGATTTTTTTTACAGTGTACCGGTTGTTTCTTTTTTAAAGTTTTATTCCGAAAATACTCATTTGATCATCATGAATTTTTTTTTTTTCATTTTGTTGATGTTCTTTCATATGGTAACTCGCATATGAACATAATTTGATGATTTAATTATGAGAGTACTGAATTTTCGCATAGAAGTTCAGTTGGTTGCAAAGTCGAAACTCGCATATTGGATTCTTCAAGTTTTGTAAAAGGTCCAAATTAATTGGGTATCGAGGGTTGCACCTGTGTTTTAAATAATTAATTTTACAACACATGGACAGAAGGCTTTAACAAAAATTACCAAGTCGTATGGTAGGAATTTCCAAGGGAACGTGGTACACCAGCGCCACCATCGGCTATCTATGAAAAATTCACTGGCGCCACAGAATTTTTTACTAGACCGATACGGTAATTTTTGCGTCCTTATAAAAAAAGATTTATAAGGAAGCAAAATTTGCGAAATTTATCTTAAACAAAAACATAAAACACCGATTAACCGGTATAACCTACACGTTAGTGTACTATTGTACTACGTCGTTTTGTATCCGAGCGAAATCTTAGGAGGTTAGGATTTGTCAACTGCGACAATTCTGATTATAGTTCTCATATTCATCCGTAATAATTACTTATATTTTTGTAATTATATCGAGAAAAAAACAGCAGCGGCCGCTGAGCGAAACACCAGCACTGAACATTTTCGTGTCGATGCACAAAACGACACCGATTACTGCGATTTCTGACAAAAACAGCCAATGTTCCAGCACAAAATTGTTCACCTTATAGAAAAAACTGCTGTACCATCTAGCTAAAATTATTAGAGCATGAATTATCAGTAGGCAAATTAGAACTCATCGAGTTTTACAGTCAAGTTCACTAAATTGACGTGGTATTTATCCGGTACCAGAAACCTACGTTTCAATTTTTTTTCATATTGTGCATATGCTTTATTTCCATATGAGGAAACTTTCTTCATGTGGCCATAGAATGGGAGCATTTCACCCTGCGTTTACTCTTTCGAACTAGCAGTAATTACGCATTTGAATTAAAACGACTTCCTCGAAAGCTCGACACATCTTTTGCAGCCTATTTGTTAACTTTAAACCGTCCTGTTTAGAATCTGTGGAATAAAAGTAAACTAATACAACCAAACCATACCTTTCAGACAACCCTATGAAATAGCACACATTACCAATTTGGAACACGACCAAGGCAAGCGGTAATTTTTTTTTTATTTCGACTCAACTTCAGCTATTTTAATAGTTACGAGACCATAAGTACTCCGAATCAATTACCATACAGTCGGTGACAAAATGCTGAACAGACATACAAACTACTGACAATGGAATGCGTATATACTTTGAGTTACTGAGAAATCGTGTAGAATAGTACAAAATTCGGGGAATGGCTTCAGCAGGTGCAGCTGTGGATTGTGGAATAATGGAAAACACTCTAAAGCTATGTGCATAAGTATCAGACAACATTTTGGACAATTTGGAAGTCTTTCACTTTGAATACATGTATTTCCACAGAAATTATATTTTATTTCAATAAGCTCATGAATTACTGGAAATCGAGTTTCATCAGTAATATATAAGCACTGATATCAAAGTCTTAATAGCTCTATTTTCGATAGCCTTGAAGTCATTGAATGCAATTGAGCTATTTTATCATAAATAAGAGCAATAAATATCCTTCCTGAAGTCTGAGATAACATTGCAGATCACTTCAATGATTTTTCACGTTACTACTACGAATATGGTTCGCAGTGCATCTCCAGTCTATAACACATAGGTAATTACATCGAGAAACCGACTTCATTAGACTCTTCGAAGAAGAGTTGGCGAATTCCACGAAGAGATTGCGATGGTAGCAAATAAATAAAGCAAGTAAAATAGTCAACTAATGAGGATAATTATATCTTTAACTTGTTATACAAAATGTACAAGACACCAGCTTTACAGTCTTGACAAACTTGACAAATCCTCATCTACATATTGCCTTATAAAGCTGCATAAATTGCAATATATAATTACTGGATATAGAAGTAATGTATAATTATCTAATAGTGAGACTAATTGACACATACGCAGTCATATAGTATAAACATTAATGACTTGCGCGGTCTTTATCCAATGGGTCAACAGATTTACTTGGTCGAGCGGGAATTGTTGTTCTAACCAACTGATTAGTTGGGTCAATTGAGTAATTAGCTGACAGAACCAAGTAAAGAGGCAGGAACAACAAATCATTCGTAAAGGAATAATAATTCAACATCGTGAAGAAAATTGAAAATCATGTTTAAATGATGAATGCCAGTTCGGAAAGTTATGAAAGCGGCATATATTTTAAGACCTTACGGAATATCACGAATTTTGAAAAAAATCGGTTTTTATGAACGATACACTCTACATCTTTATTTCATACCAAAAAATCGCATTTTCCTATAAAAATGCCAAAAAACCTTATTTTTCTACTATATTCATTTATAAAAGTGTCTAGCATTCAAGAAATAACACTTTTAGGCCCACGTACAGTCTTGGAGATTAAAGGATTAACGACATTCCTCATTTGGCACAGAGGAGGACTTTATAAAAAGCGATAATTCATATTGTCACACTAAAAATAAAAAAATTTCAGATATTCGCTAAAAAAGCAAATGGGCAGATATTTAATCCTTATGTAAAAACGTAATCACAAAGTTGTATAAATTCAACATAACGTGAATCTACATCAAGCGAATAATTACCTGTCAATAGGAGAAACTATTCTGAATTATAATCATGAAGAAATCTTATTTTTGAATAACCGTAATTTTTCACATGGAAATGACTTTACCTTTCGTGGAGTCAAAATAACAAATGTATTGCTTGGAAAACCGCCCATTTTCCAATTCTTTCATTATTTGAAAAATTAAAATTAAAATGTACAAATTTAAATTAAAATGTAGCAAATCCGCAACATTAGCAGTTAGACACCTAATGCAATTGACCCTCTAATTACCCATGGTGTAAACTCCATTTTCCGAGGATGCACAAAACATAAAATCTTGTAAATGATCATTTGTAAAATTAAGTATTTTGTCGGAATCGCAGCAAGTATATTCCCCATCAATACATAATCGTTGCTACTTCGCTTCCAACTTACACGCCGGAATGTCGCTAACTGGGTTTGCAAATACCTGTCGCTAGTGTTGCACCTTGTAACACGACGTACTTTAACAGCCGACTTCGCTCGTGCGAGCTTAGGAATGAAATAGAGAATAAGGAGGAGGGGAGCTGCCATTTAATGGCGCCAGAAACGCGGAATGCCCGACGCTGACGGCGTCTGCGTAGAGCGGTGCACGCGAGAAGTCTGTCCGTCACATTGCCACGGCGCCACGCGCGACTTGTGTCCACGTCTATCCGAAGCGGTATAAGCACACGCCTTTCTTCGCCTTCGTACTCGGGGCGTCTGATCATTCGTTCGCTTTATTATAACAGAAGTGCCGACGGCTAAGAATATATATATATATATAGCATAACATACGCACACGTCCAAACCTACGACCTCTCGATTGAATCTCGCCACGCGAACATAATGGTCGACTTCCTGCTATACTTTATATCTGATAAAGTATGTATACCGCTGGTGCAGTGATAAATACTTAAAACTTTAAGTTGCTTAAATTATTTCTCCCATTATCGTTACCACACTCAATGAAATTATCATTTTTATTGTTTTCAAATCATGTATGTATTCGCGCCTTTGGAACCGCAGTTCCTGTTCCAGTTCTTATCACTGCTTGCGTTAAAATATCATATCTATTGCTGGTGGCACTTGTAGTAATAGTTCCGACGGTTGCTAATCTCAAGATTTAAATTCCTGCGGAACATTCCTCTGTAATATCTGTATGTTCCTGTATGTTGTACCCTTCGACATTTTTCATTCGTCATTTAAATTCATTTAAAGACAGTTTCATTTTTTGCGAGATCTGCTAAGAAATGTGATGAAAATTAAATCCTTGATCAACACAAAAGAGAGTTATGTATTTTCTTTCACTATGATAATTTATGCTCTTTCTGTCATTCGGAACTCCATAGCCTGCGGAAAATCATATTTCTTGGATTCCTATACCCCTTATAAATCTACATCATTCGGTACCCATATCGCTTTATTTCCTTTTGAATCAGGAATGGACATCGATTAAAAAAAATATATTTAAAATACTTTCATGATTGAATCATTGAGGATTATTGAGGTAATTAAACATCGGAATTTATCGTAAACAAATAATTCAACTTAATTAAGCATAGATTTTAAAGGAATGTAGAAATTTTACGTTTTTCAAGATAATTAATTATAGTCATCTTATACAAAAAGTATTTTGAATACATTTCATTTAATGAATGTCCATTCCTATTTGGAATCCCACATTACTCGAGAGACCCTGACCTATCCTTCGAAATATTGATATCACATACTCGGCATCATTCTTGGTTTTCAACGTGTGGCCTTTTGTTTACAAGTTACCACCGTACGAAAAACGGACCCAGTTGTAAACAGACCTTAGCTGCCCGTCATGTACCGTCTCGTGTAAAAGCTGTCATTTTGTAGATTTTCTGAACCGCAAAGGAGTTATTTTATAGGTTATAGTCACCGCAATTTTCGTCAATGAAAAGAAATACTTGATTTTCAACACTATCTTTACATTGAATGGTCATAAACTCAATGTAAAGTAGTATCATTAAATCAAAGAAATCGTCTCTGCTCTTTTCATTTCCCTGAAACTCGCAGCCCTTCGTTCGGGAGAAACGGAAAACAAAAAAGTGAGGTTGGGTGTGAGACAGACAGTCCTATAGGTGTTTAACATTGGACGATAAAATTCCCAGCACTTGCTGCCATCAAGTATATCTTTTCAATGAATCAAGGAGACCGTTTCTTTGATTCAATGAAAACATTTCTTCAAAACAATGGAAACTTTTCTTTAAAATAATGAAAACTTTTCTTTAAAACAATGAAAACTTTTCTTCATTGTATGCTCACTAAGTAAATGTATCTTTAAAGGGAATGAAATGTTCTCTTCGAACCAAAAACATATCGTCGCTCGCCTTACGTATTCCCGTTCAAGTTGCGCCAATATGACATCTATTGCTGATGGCAGTAGCACCAACAGCTCTAGCGGCAGCTAATGTCACGAACGAAATTCCTACGCGACATTCCTCCATCATACCTTCCCCCCTTCCCCCCACCTTTGCACTCCTCCCTTCCACTGTCCTTTCATCTGATATCCGTAAGCACGCGCGACGGGAGCGCGGCTGGGGCAGCCTATAGATTTATAAACGGGCGGCAACGTCAAAGGGCCTCCATCCTCTCTCGACGCTCGCCGTATGTTCGCCTCTTTCTCAAACGCACTGGTGTGTTCGGTGACGTACGAACCCGTTCGACTTGCTGCTGTTGAACGGTTTTCGCTCCTGCGGCGGGTGCCCGATGTCGCTGGCCACCTACGACAATGCGCACTGTCAACGGGAACGCGCTCGTGCACAGTCCCAACGTATTATATTGGTCACCCGTTCATCTTCGAGTAGAAAAAAAAAATAACCAGCAAGGACAGCAGAAGCATACCGACATCACCGCTTAAGAGGAGACAGCGCTGCGTATGATCGAGCGTCGTTCGGCGTTCACTCATCGTGGCACCCTGCTGAGAATCCCGCAGCGAGGACTCAACGAGCAGGGCGTTCGTTTTCCGGATCTTTTGGGCTTTCAGCTTATATAATTCCGGGCACAGGATACGCACGACTCTTTAGTTTGGACACACGGAAATTCGTGGAAAATTGTATAAGAGGGATTCTTCGTCAATTCAGCCGCTTTTTTTGTCAAACCTCTTTGATTAGTCTCATAATAGGACACATTTTAGTAGCACTCAAAAGTATTTCTCTCCGAATTTTTTCAGATTTTTAAATCTAATATTACGGAAAATGGGGGATTTTTTCGAAGTCAATATATCTTGAAAAATTAAAGTCACAGAAAAAAATTGTTCCAACATAAAAGTTGTAGTTTCATGTGAACTTTTCAATTAAATTTTCCAGATAATTTTAAGACCCCACAATATTAATTTTTCGCTAAAAAAAATATAAAGATAATTTTTTTAACCAAAAAAGGCTACTTTTTTTTGCTGAAAAAATTACAGATTCTTTGTGCCTATGTATTAATAACATAAAAAAATAATTGAGCTGGGACCGATCAAAGTTCCGAAGTAAAAAAATAACTTATTTAAAGTAAAAAAAAATTTGTCGAGAAAAAAAAAGTTAACAACTTTTATTTGAAAAAAAGCGGCTAAATTGATGAAGAATAAATATAAGAGAACGTTTTCGTGTTAATGATAAAATTGTGGAACTAGACGCTTTCCGGCAGGTTTTTGGTCTGGGAAAAGGACAATTGATTTTTGGACTTTCGGAGGCAGTTTGTCACTTATTAAAGTGATTTATTTGACAGAACGTGGCATGATGAATTTATTTTATGCTAGGATTTTATTGCATTTGTTTCATTTTTTATTAATACAAATCTAAAAAATTATTTTTTATTTATAGTCAAATTTACAATCCTTTGAATGATCACTGAGTTTAAGGTAAACTTTACGAGATTCGCAGGATTTGAAAAATGTAAAATTGCTTGGGCTTCTTAGTGAAAAGTATCTTCAAGAATCTCATGAAAGTGTCCGCAAAACACCTCATAATCCACTACGTGGACTTAGGATTACTAGCTTTTGAAATATCAAATAGAACTTTAAATAATTTCGATCTAGGAGGTTGCGCAGTCGAGATCTAGTCTCTAGATACATAAGATAATGAAGGGCTTAGAGGGAATCCATAGTGAAATTTGAGCTTCATTAATTTTACGCGCAAGTAACGTTCATAAAAAAATATGTGTAACCTATAGACGATTTTTTATCATAATATTTTAGTTCTTACAAGCATTTCCACTCGCTACTTTTTCTTACCAAAGTTTTTAGTACAGTTGTCTGGCAATTAGTATTTGTTCCTGATGGCCGTAAGATATAATGATACTTTTCCCACCGACATGGTAATTTATATATCATAAAAATGAGACATTTGAAATCGACCGTGGTGCGAAGACTAATTTACGATTCTCCAAGGAGGCCTCATAAATTTGTTTCTCAAGCGCCACGATATATACTTGACACGAAATCTCGACGAAGAGGACAGACACATGGTTTTAATACAATTCGAGCTCACCCTTAGTTGGATGTTTTTTTGTATACATCAGTTTAAGTATGTCAAAACGCTATGTTAATTCCAAAAGCTGCAGTTGTGTTGACCCTGCAGAGGGTCAACAGTTCTCGAATGTGTGGGAACAATATTTTTTCGTGTTAATATACCCCATAGCTAATGCTTTGATCACCTATATTTTATGAAAAAATAATTTTCAAGGCGGAGAATCTGTTAGTCATATAGATTGCGAGGCGGTTCCAATCCGGTGGTCCACACTTGCTACTCCCACTTGCTATTATTTATTCATTCACACATGTACAGCGCATCGAATTCTCAAAAGGTATTATATGCCATTCAAACTCCTCCTCTTTCTGATTTTCCAGTTCTATGATTGTTCACGTGCATCTAAAAAATGATTATGCTTTTTTGTCTCTTTCGGGTTTTCAATTAGATTTAACACGAGGTGTAACATAGAAATTTTACAGGTTATTACTAATCCGATGAAAAAACACCATTGAGAAATGCTTGCGTTTTTTCTGAGGTATTTCTGTAAAAAAAAAACACCAAGACGAAACGCGACCAGTCGACAACACTACAGAATTAAAACTTAAAAATTTAGAAAGGTTGTATCCAAAAAGTCTATAACATTCTGTAGTACGTGTGGCTGCGTCTTAGGATTCTTCCACCTTAACTTCCCCATTATAAAGGCTTTATACACTGTGTAATAATTTTACCTTACGGATGTATGATACGTCAATTTTTTTTTTTTTTTAATGCGCAGTATATAACAATTTTTGGATATGAGTTTTGCAAAAAAATCTTGAGTGTAGTAGATGGTTTTATGCCGAACACATATCCAAAATTCGTTAGTTGCAATATTATATCGCTGCGTGGCACACTGTGATATTGTGATTGCAGTGTTTTGTCATTTATTATTTTGAATTAGCGGAATCCTGTCGCAGAGTCTTACAAAAACCTGTTTCGTGCTTTCGTGGCTAATTCTGAATACGTAATGGCGGGTTGTTGTCTTTTTATTTACGAATTATTACCGCAAAAAAAAAAGAATACGATTGTAGTTAGGGTTCAGCCGCCCACTATATACCGTCAAGTGTCAGAGCTGTCAGTTTGTGGTTTTGCTGGGCCGCAGTGGGGTTATTCTTCTTCCCGTGGGTATCTGTGTTGAATGTGCTTTGCAAGAGTGCCTCGCACGTCTCTGAGTTGAACGGCGGTGCGCCTGCAATTTCTATACGCTCGGTTCTCGTTTATTCTTAATGCCATCCGTGCAGCCTTCGCGTTACGGGTGTCTGCCCTGTTGCGCTCGTCCCCTGACGTATTTTCTCGTTTTTCTTCATTTCTCTCGCTCGCACGTTGGTACATAAATCCGACGTCCTTTCTCGCACTTGTTCTCATTTGCTCTCGCACGCGCGTTTATAATGCGGCGCCTCATGGCTCACACGTCCCCGTGACAGCGACTGATACGCATTACTCCGGTAATTCACCGTGCGACAATGTTATGAACGTCCTCGTTTAACGAGCATTCAGACGACAAGCTACTCCGCCCAACCTCTAAAAGGAAAACAGACGAGCAAGATGGCTAAAGTTACGGGACGAATGCACTCGGTGTTAGCTATTTCTTTTTTTTCTAAGGTTAATCGCGAACATTGCGTATTGTGAGCTTTCATAACAAGCGGACAAATCCTGCCGCATTTTGTTGTCTTTATCTTTTGATTGAAATACAATATTGTTACGTCATGTGACGTCAGACTTGTGTCGCCTATATTACGTCAGTTACTCGAGGACTTATAACTTGAATTCGATGTCTTCGGCGTTATTCTGAAACTTTAAATAGTTATATGGTATTGCCATATCCCATAACTTAGTAGCTTCGGCTACGAAGGCATCGCTACGGGTTCGATCACAGAGTAAATACGCTGTTGAAGATAAATATCGGTATTTTCGTGTTCTGTTTGTTTATGAGAACAAATTACTTCGAGTACCCGCTTGTCCCAAGGTCCCAAGGTCCCAAGGTCGAATTATTTCTAATGTGATGGGAATTTTCTGACGCTGAAATTATTGTAAGTACCGATATGATTATTTTCGGTCACTTTATGAGCTCTCTTTCTCCATACGACAAAAAAAAATGTTTGGATAGACTCCAAGTGGTAAAATTGGTTGCGCCAATAAACTAGTCGTTCACGAGAACAAACCCGTTGGCTGGGCCAACAGATTGATTAGTTGACTACCAAGGAATTGGGTGTCGGAACCAACTATTTTGTTGGCCCAACCAAAAGATTGGTTAACCTAGCCAACAGTCTAAAACCAAGCGTGTTGCAAATGTGTTATGTCCTATCTTTTACATTGTGACGCCTTTTACACACTTACAAGCGTGTTCCGTTTACGTACTGTTATTATGAAGAAGCGACACTTTTACACGCTTGCAAGTGTGTAAAAAGGCGTCACAATGTGAAAGATAGGATATAACAGGGCATCCAGGTTTTTATCTCTGAGCAGGTTCGGTGTTATTCTTAATCTTTCACCGAAGCCTATGGTAATTTTTTCGAACCATTCACAACTTCATAAAATCGGAATTGCTTTGACAACTTCAATCAAACTATATACTAAATAAAATTAAGTGCATCTGCGCGTACGACGAAAAATTCAACAAATTGGTCGAAATTTCACGAAACTTGGAGTACGTCAATTTTCGAAAAAATATTAACAACACGTAAAAAGTAAACTCCCGTAAACAATTTTTTAATAATAATAACAATTACAGTGTGTCAAATTTAAGCTCGATAGCTATAACGATTTTTAAGTTATGGTTGATTAAGCTTTCAAATCAGTACAGATGAAAGTGACAATATTTAGAAGACCATGTTTTTTTTCTCGCGAAAACTGCCGCCTGTCAACAAACATATAGAGGTCGCGCAGAGTAGTGCCCATATTTTATAACAATCGTTTTTTTTCAACACTTCTGGCTAACAATTATTATGTTTGTTGAATAAAAAAATAAACCCGGCGAAAGCGCTAACTAGTTGAAACATGTTCAGTGCACGCAAAAGTTTTATCTATTTCAACGAAAAACTGAAATTATTTTATTGTATTTTTTGGTCTGTTAAAGCGTTCACTAGGTTCATTGTATAAAAATAAAAAGTATATTTCTCAGGTGAAAGATGTTGAGAATATATATATATAAATATGAATTTTCGATAACTAACATTTTTTACTGCAATGGGTGACCTTTACATATTTTTTGTTCGGGAAGAACTTTCGTGACATTTTTTCAGAAACTAAAAAAAAATCTATATATATATATATATATATTTCTGCGGAGAGGGATTCAATAAACAAAAATGTCAATTTTTTTTTAGAAAATCACTAACGCTTCTGGGTGTAGTGAGCGACCTCTTATTGTTCTTTTACTAGCTAGGACATTCACTGGTTTTTTTTTTCAACGACAAGAATAATTGTGAGATGAAAATTCTTTAAAGATAAATAAAAAAAATACCTCTTGGAAAATATTGATATTTGGTATTGCTCTAAGCGAACGCGTGACAGGTCGCAGTTTTCGCACAAATTATATTTCGGTTACAAAGAAAAGAATTTTAGGTCGAGCCTGAGAAAAAACAGACGTTTTCAATACGTTTTCGACAATTCCGACCACGCTAATATGAAAATCTCGACTGAAATTATTTTTTTATAGAAACGAAGCTTACTGTATGAAGCAGCAAAAAAGACTATATCACATACTAGAGTATATACGCACATTCGAGTAAACACGCCGACTTTCACTAATGTCGCTTACGTACCGAGCCATGCGTAAAGCGACCGTGGGTTTACTTATGGCTCACACGAATGTGACAGCGAGTGATACTATGTGTCCGACAGTTTGTGCTTTCGAGCCGAGTGACAATGTTCCAAACGCCTTAGTTTAACTTGCATTCAAGACCAGTCGTTTGTAAAGGGTGACTCGAGTGGCTTGCTGGTCGCGTGTCTACCGAGCAGCACCGCGCGGACATGAGTAATGGGATGTCGTTTGGCGGACGAATCTCAAGGCAGTCGTACTCCTCACCAAGAGACAACTCTGCTTCACTCGACCGTACTTTTTGCAGTCTCTGCACGCACCGTTAATAACTCGTTTAATTGCGGCTCGACAGCGCGTTATTCCAAGACCGATCACGCATTGTCAGCGCTGCTTGATTACGCGAATAGAAACGTCGCTAACACTGCAGCTTGGCGCCAGCACAAACGCATACTATACAAGATTTGCACTTTGTTGTCCGATAACTTAACATGGCGCACGGATTCCTCATAGCGTTTCATCTTGGCACGAACCCTATAATACCGAGCTAATAATGTTAACAGTCGTTACTTTCTTCGAACAATGCGCAGGCATGTGAATGCACCTGTGAAAAATTAATATCTATTAAGATGTTAAAAAAAAAAAAATCTTTCTAATACGTTGGACACCTTTCTAGATAAAAATAGTGGGAAAATTTACCGTTCACGTTTTCACGTGTAAATGCATTTTTCTTTCAACAAATACAAATTTTTAATGCATTTCTAATGCAAGTACATTGTTGGTCAATTTTGTTTGATTTTTTTCAGATGTTCAGAAGAACAGCTGTTTCTCATATGTACTATTTATTCTACCACGGTTGCTTAAATTTTAATATTCAATAGAAAATGTCACAAAAAAAGAATTTTCATCACAGCCTTAAACCAAGTTGAATGTTGGTTATTCCGAAAAGCCCTGTCGTCGGAAATTAAGGGGTGCCTAATGTAATAGAAATCATTCCGAGTTGAGTTTATTGAAATGAATATTTATTTTTTTTATTCAAAAATTGGGATGAAATTTGGTTTTTCATTTTTTTGTAAAGAAATATTTGACAAATTAAAAAAAAATGAGATCCCCTAATGGGGATCTCATTTTTTAATGTATTAACATAAGCAGTGGGGTATTTGACGGCTTCGTCAGTGACAGAGTTATAACATATTGGCTTTGCAAAATACATCAGGACGCAAATTAATTACTTGATGACAGAGACAACCGGATGGACGGAGTTGGATAAATAAATTTTGGTCGATATAGACACACAGCGGATGAGCCAGTGCTCTGCGTGCGAAAATACGCCGACGGCACGTTTTCCTCGAAACCATTTTAACAGTATATGAGGCATTCTCTGTCAACTGATGGACCTTTTTTTGGCATTCTTAAATGTGTCCATAATCGCCTACATTTTATTACCAACTAAAGGCAGTTTTTGTAATGGTAATAAAATTCTTGCAACTGACCTTTTAGAAAAAACCATATTTTTGTTCATTCCAAGAGAACTTAAATAATGTAAGTCACAGAAAAAGTATATCCGATCATAAGCCACATTATTGCGACAGCTTTATAGTACACAGTTATTAATTTTATTGATCATGTACCGTCAATTTTCCACCTACAATCATGTAAACAAAAGGAGACTTCCTTTAATAGATAATCGATGTCCACATTTTCTACTGGAAATTGATAAGTACACGGTCGATAATTGAATTATTTAATATTTTATATATTTTCCGTCACACTTATCATCGTTTTTCCAGATCCATTAAAGATAGAAAATAAAGTTGCAAAGTTAAACTTACCGAATTGCTTTCTCAGTATTTTTGGTTTTTCAACAAAGCTATTTCTATGAGGAAGCGTATTAATTGATATTGGCTTCCTCACAGAGGAAGCTTTGTGAGCACACCAAACATAATAAGGAAGCAATTTGAAAAGTTTAACTTTGAAGCTGTATTATTCATCAAAGTTAAGTTTCTGGCAAATTTGACCCACATAACAAATTATGACAAAACTGTGTACTAATCATCACTAAATAATACCGATTTAATGTTTAAAATTTGAGTTCGTTATTTCACGTTTTGCGAAAGATAGGACAAAAACTCAAATTTTTTGAAAATTTCAAAACTCCATAAAATTCGAACCATTTTTCCGATTTCGGTCAAATTTAATACCAAACAACATTAACAATAAGAAAGCGATATTCAGCAAAATACCGCAATTTTTACGGGAGCTAGACGGCGCACGTATTTTTTTGAGAAACTACAAAAAGCTATGATATAAAAAATTTTGGATACATTTGAAAAAAAAAATTGCATGAACTAAAGATAGACTGCTTCTTTACTTGCGTACAAAATTTGAGCTCAGTCGATTGAACGGTTCTCGACTTACAGGCAATAAAAATTCCAAAGCGCTGCACCCACACATAAAAATTCATACGCACATTTTTCTAAACCACTTTTCTCGATGTTTTGCAGCATTCTAAGTGTCCAACATAAAAATCTCGAAAAAAAATGTGTTCCATGAAAACAAATCTTCTTCTACGAGGAAGCAAAAATCCTATAATTAGAATTTAAACTTAAATTCAAAAACCAAAATCAAAAAATCTAGATAAAAAGTATATAGCCACTATGTGACTAATCCGAGGGTGGCTAACAAACGACCCAGTTGGCAGAGAATGCCTCATATGTGGTTCGACCGATTGCGTGAAGAGATCATGGACGAACTTTTCACTAATTTCGACACTGCGTATAGTAATGCGTACGAACTTCCTCCTTCGATGTGCGCGGAGACCTAAACACTGTCGCAAGACCGATGGAGTCAACGGGACCGTCAATAAAACTCTTTTCCACGAATTTCGCCCGTAGAGACTCACATCCTGAGTTCACAGGCGCCTCTCGTCTTCCTCGCTCGCTGGCTTATCTCAAATATTATTTGCAGTTTCGTTTGCGTTTGGATCGCGGTGTCTCGACTCCTTGGCAGCTCTAAAATCCATGTAATTGCTGTGAGAAAAAGGCGGTTGCCGGCGTCTCCTCGACCACCGGCTAAACCGTTCTCAGGCGCCACTCGACCCGACGAGAACCCCTTCGACGAACTCTGTTGCTGCTACTCTTCAAGGACCTGCGTTTTGTTTGCGTAGGAAAGGGTGAAAGGCTCGCACCTCGACCCCCAAAGTTTTTTTTTCTGTATACTATCCTTCGAACAGAAATACGAGTGTAGTATATATACTCAGGCGAGTCAACAGCACGCCCACTTTTCACGGTGGAAGCCGGGGTCGAGGCATCCTGAGCTTCCGTAGAAAATAATGAAGTCGGTATCCGCGGAACGTCAGGTATAACATTTACGAATCGTTACCTCTTGGCGTACTGCGAAATGTGTCCGAACTTAGATTTCTTAACTAAATAAAGATTTTCAAGAGAGACAACCCGAGCAGAAATAATTGCCGAAGGGCCGACGTCAGGTCCTTATGAGGCACCGCCTTGTTTATCATGAGGTCCTGATAAGGTACCTTATTCGGCCCTGATCAGTAATGTAACGCAGTGGCCCTATAAGGTACTAAACAGGTAGCTCGATAGGGCCCTGCTGTCCAGCTTGACGCGGCCCTGACATAATTCTGGCGACTCTGCTATTCCCTCCTTTCAACTTGATAGGGCCTATAAAGGTTGCGTTATTAAGATCCTGCTGATATGACAAAATTGAATGAAAAATAATATTTCGCTCTTATTCACTCCGGTAATCCTAGGGCAGAAGTACCGTTTGTGGCCATCTTAGTACCGTATGTGGCCATCAACTTGATCCATTTGTGGCCATACCTATTGCATGTAAATGACAGCGCTGGCTACAAATAGTGTAAACGGCTTTGAACATAATTTATTAAGCAATGAGGCATTCTAAGCGATGAATATTCAATGTTGAGTTTGCTTTGATTATTGTAGGATGAACTCAATTAGTAATTTCTATAGATTAAGTAATAATGAATTGATCTATACATTTTTTGTGTGGCCACTAATGGTACAGTGGTCACAAATGGTACGTCTACCCTATATGCTCAATTAGATAATGCGTTTTTCTTATTCATGATGGTATATATTAATCTCTGATAAAACATATTTATTTAAAATTGTTTGACATTGACGGAATTCGAACCTGGAACCCTCCACTCGGTCATTCGGATCATATGATTATACAATTGTTTTTGTCTATTTGAATGAATATCATGAAATATAAAAGAACATATATGTAATATAGTCAGCACTTTATAGATTTATATGATTGAGTGACGTGCTGAAAATAAAACGACATTCCGTAATTTTCCACGTCCATCGAATAAATCGAAGAGGGTTCATTGTATCTTTATTACCATCTATTAATATATTTAATACAGGTGCTTGTTCCATTTCCTTCACGAATTAGTTCGATAGTACTAGGATGGAGCGAATGTCCACATTTCTTTGAAGAAGATTTCACTGAATCTGCGACGATTTCTTTATAATCAATGAAAAAAGTTCATTTGTACCAAGAAATGTTTTTCTGATTCAATACTTTTTATTGAGTTCGAAATCGTTCTAAGAAAAGATAGTATTCGGACTCAAGTGTTTCATTCCATTCGCAATGATTTCCGTGAACCAATAAAAGTTTTTCTCTCGATTTGATGTATGACGAAATGCTAAGAAATGAGACCAATTGAAAGTAGTTGTTACTTTTCGGTAATTTTTAATTCGTTTTTGTGTATGTTACTACATACAAAAAAAAATTCTATAAAAAGCACTGTTAATTACTTCTAATTTGATACTGCATATGCTCTTTATATATTTTCTCAGCAAACTTGGGACATACAACTGATAAAACCACGAAAAAATCCATCAACTTAACCGTCTTAACGTTTTTATTGACGAAGCTAGAATCAATCAAAATACGAATGTGCCAAAGATCTGCAAAAATTATTTCCAATTTACCTACTACATTATGAACAATAAAAATAGTATTTTAAGTCAAACAAATGTGCACTAATGATAAATGGAATCTGAAGTAAAATCTAAAATTACTAAAAATTTAAATCGCCAGATTACAAGTCACCCGCACAGCCACTAAATCACATTATAGAAGTTTCATCTGAATGAATTAACGAAAAAAATAAAACGAAAAGTATGTAATCAGTCGCGGTGAGTGTCGAGCACGAAATACGTAATGAGCTCCCGGAACACGAGCACGCGGCAGTTTCTTCTACATCGAAATCCACTCAGCAGATTTATCATCTGCTTTGCACACGCAGGTCGAATTTGGAATATAATTCTTTCCCGCACAAATTCTCACACTTTGCCACTCGTAAAAACTGCATCGTGTGAAATACTTTCTTGGGACAATGACGAGATGGTTTTGTACTCAGCATACTTCTTTTTTTACTGTTTTCTGCTTAATTTGCCTTTCCTATAGTCTAAAGACCAAATCTGTTTATAATACATTCTTCCAAAATTAGAATATCCAAATAAAAAGTTATTCTTCATCAAACTGTGCCAAAAATACTTTGTAAAATAATTACGAGTCGTAGACTTGTTTTCGGTGTATGAGCTTGGTGATGTTCCATTTTAAGAGGAAGTCGAGTCAAAATCACTGAGATTCATCGACAGATCACTTGTATATTTGCTGATGTCATTAAATAAAAATTTCTTTTAAACCCTAAAACGAGGATTTTTTTGCTCTATGGCGAAAGCATTGAAGTATTGCAAATAAAATATAGGAAATTTACGGGCTTTAGACTTTTTCATACTTTTCTGATTATCCGACAAATCAAGAAGTTTGGAAAATCCCACAATTTGACATAAGTATTCTTCTGGCAGGAATTTAGTTTTTTTTTTCCTTAATATATTAGTGGAATTACCATTTTTCCATGATTTTTTTTTATCAATCTTCAAGCCTATGGCATTTTGTCAATTTTACCTTATCTCAAATCCTTACCTATATCAAATCGCTACATTTATGCCGGAAGAATTTTTCTCATTTACGATCGAGAAATTTATGAAAATTCTTGTCTTGCCGACTTTTTCAGGAAAGTGTGAAGAAATTTAAACATCAAAATTTTCTATAACTCATTTGCCACATTCAGATGCTTTTGCTGAAGAGAGAAAAGATCTGTAGTTTAAGGTTCAAAATAATATTTTTTTTTTCAGCGACATCAGCAAATACATGAATAAAATGTCTATCAATTAATATCAGTAATTAGAATTTGACTTTTCTCCTTACAATTACTCTGAAGCAACGACAATGAAGTTAATCACTGAAATCCTAAAAAAATCTTCTGATAAGAAAACAATCGCTGCCTAGATCGTCGAAGACAGTTTTTGAAGTGCCTTTGCGCATTTTCCGTAGAAACTGACCCATCGATGATACGGTAATCGTCGGTCGCTGCAGCGACAAGATGAGCCATCGCTGATTCAGGAAAGTAAAGAGAATGAAGCCCACGAAGGTATACATGATCGATAAAATTTCTTCGTGTCTCCGTCATTAAGATTCTTGAGCGTTGGGCCATTGGCATTTGACCCGACGGTCTTAAAAACGTCTCTTCCTCGGTGTTTCAATATGTTGTGAAGCAGCATGGGACCTGATGTCGAAGAATGATTATCGATTGGACGATTATCAACCTGGAGTGGTTTTATAAATATGCGATAATAATTCAGAAAAAAAATCGGGACCTATTTGATTACGAAGAAAATGATCAAAGTGCTTACGAGATTTTCATCTAAAACATGCACAGAGATAAAAAAAAAACAAAACACTTAATTCAGTAAGAAATTGGTTGACCAAATTGTTTTTGAAATGTACAGATAAATCATTATTACTAATCTCCGAAAAACATTATTTTATCATATTGATCAAGTAGATGTGAAAAAATTACTAGACATTTTTTTTTTTTTCTAGTGGATTGGGTCTCCTTAAGTTTTTTGCGGTTTTTACGGACATCAATGAACGCTCATGTTTTTCCCTGTGTAAGAGTTGCGAGTCTACGCGTCAAAGTGCCGATGCGCAAATACGATTAAGTGCTAGCAAACCGCAAAAGGACGTAACTTGTCAACACGTCCGGAGAACGATTTGTCTCTCTTAACACGGGGTGCAATGTAAACGTCGCGCTTGTGGTTAGATTCATTATACGCACCGATCTCGCGAGATCGTGAAAGTTCACGACTTCATGACATTAACTCCAAGCCACGAGATAGACCCACTCAGTAACTGCAACAGAATGAAAGATGTGTGTTTATTAAAGTCAATGGAACAATACATTACAATGTGTGTCGTCCCGTTTACGTTAATAAACATAATTTTTGTTGTTGTAAAGGACATTGCCATAATTTCTTCCTTATTAAAAAAAAATAACGTGTATGCGAAACATTCCTAACTAGTGATCATAATTTGTAGTCTTGCCGTGTAGTTATTATAATAATATGTTTGTTCAACTACGTTGTAGCTTTAGATATTTGTATAAATGTGGATTTTTAATAACTTAGCAGTAAATAGGTTACCGACATTTTTTTAAGCATTTTGGAAGCTTTGCTTAATTTCAAGAGTGGAAAAACGATATTTTTATAAAAATCAGCAGGATATTTTTTACATTAATATGTATTTTTTTAATATCATTTGTAACCTGATGTATATAAAAATGACCAACAAACTTGATTGATTCTCGATCAAGGCATTTTTTTTCCTTTCACGTGGTTTTTTTTAAGTGTAATTTTGTTTTGAACTTTTTTTAAGGAAAGTATGCTTTCATCGAGTACTAACAATGTAGTTTGTTAGTAATTTTCCGATACCATCATATACATTAGGATATGTAAGATACTAAATTTTCAAATTCAATTATTAAGACACCACATCCTCCCCATTAATGAAATTCTACCGATTGCACATATTTTCGCATTTTCTTTTCGATTTCTATTTAGGAAAGAACTATTAAAAAATAACCATTCCTCCAGCTAAGCAAAAACGCTTCATTGACAATTAACGAATTAATCAGTTACAAGAAATTGTTCTTTGTTTTATGGCAGGTGTGTTTTCCTTGATGGCTAAATAATAATAATAATAATAATAATAATAATAATAATAATATTTTGAACATTGTAATTTACTAATTTACTGCACGTTAGCATCCGAACCCCAAGTATAATTATAAATACCGCAACGACTGTATTTATGAATATTTAACTGTATGTAAAAAAAGACAAAGTGGAAAACACGAAAGATCTCGAAGTAAGTAGGTCATGAATATGGTACAGAAGATACGGGAGAAGTAATTGGAGTATAAAACGAATGCATTTGTGTTCTGTGAAAACGGAAGGCCAGCAAGAGCAAAGTATCGCCGTAAAAAAGAGAAGGAGTAGAAACCGGCGCTATAAATTATTAACGTTCACGGGACGACCACCCACATCGCTCACGTACATATTTCGTATGCTTCGAGATATAACTCGAATAAGTTTCTAGCGTAGATTCCCGAATACTCGAGAATTTTTTTTTTCCACCTTAATATACGGTTGCAGACAAGAAAGCTTATAAGTACACTCTTAAGGTACCGATTCCGAGACGAGATACAGCATCTAATTAATCGTGTAACAATGCTCTTTAATCCAACTGGTGACAGGTATTAAGCCAGTGAGACTCGACTATACGAGTAACCCTATTAGGTGAGCTCTCGGAAATTCGTATCGAGGATTTATAATCGAGATGAAAAAACGAGTTTATCGAGCTTTCTCCAGGTTCTCTATCCTCCTCGTTCTCTTCCTCCCTATATATTCCCTGTAGTCTCTGCTCATCAGCATTTTATCTTTCCACCAGACCCATTACCTTATCTTAAAAATTTTATCACAACCTAACGCCTCTAAAAATCCTCTGTATTCGCTGTTCCAGGAAATCAATGAACGTGTGTGGAATCACAGAACTGGAACAAAAATCCATCCTGCTTCTTGATCAAGAGCTGGTATATGGTCAACTTACAAAGCACCGGTGAGTTCTGACATTTCTTGTTTTCGATATACAACATATGTTGCCAGAATACAACTTGACCAAGGTTATCTACAAAATCATTTTTTTTTTTTTTTTTTCATTGCTGAATCAGTATTTACGTTCACGTGACTATTTCAATTTATTGAAACTCTTTATACCAGTTCGGAGTCTCAGAAATGCTTTCAACTGACTGTTGCGTTTTTTGAGGAAGGAGTTGCATGAACGATTCGAGGTTCGACAGCGTTGTGTTATTCACATATGTCGTATATTTCGATATACAACATATGTTGCCAGAATACAACTTGACCCAGGTTATCTACAAAATCCTTTTTTTTTTATTTATTGCTGAATCAGTATTTACGTTCACGTGACTGTTTGAATTTATTGATATTCTGTTTATACCAGTCCGGAATCTCAGAAATGCTTTTAACTGACTGTTGCGTTTTTTGAGGAAGGAGTTGCATGAACGATTCGAGGTTCGACAGCTTTGTGTTATTCACATATGTCATATATCTTGATATACAACATATGTTACCAGAATACAACTTGACCCAGGTTATCTGCAAAATCATTTTTTAATTATTTATTGCTGAATCAGTATTTACGTTCACGTGACTATTTCAATTTATTGAAACTCTGTTTATATCAGTTCGGAATTTTAGAAATGCTTTTAACTGACTGTTGCGTTTTTTGAGGAAGGAGTTGCATGAACGATTCGAGGTTCGACAGCGTTGTGTTATTTACAGCCGGTGCAGTTCCCGGACCACTAATCTCATTCCAAAATCTTATTTATTAATTTGGTGTTATCATTAAGGCGAATATCGGGAACAGAGTCGGTAAAGTTGTTCATTTTTCGTATTTGCCCCGTGAAATGATAGCTGCACAGGGGTCAAATCACTTAGCGGGAAATTTCGCAGTCTGTTGAGCGGAAAGCATTAGAAATTCGTTGACGTATTTATCCTTTAAACGTGAGCTCGGAATCAGATATTATTAACGTAGGTGTAAAGCACACGTTTATTGCAGACGCAATGCTCCTGCTGCCGGTTGCGGATGGTCACGCACGACAAGTTTCAATTAGTGCTACGAAACGTACATATAATTATTTTCATAGTGGCACCCGCCTTCATCGGTCGCGACACTGTCGGCGCCGGTGATTAGTTATACTTGATTTTGCATACTCGTACAGTAGGCGAATGAAAATCAGAAGTAAATCATGATCTCATTCGATTGACAATCTAAAGATAATTATAACAAGCAGTTACGCACTTTTGAATCGACATCATGAGTCGCGGTGGTGATTGGATGTCAAGTTAAAAAGAGAATTATATCCTTATAATTCCGTTCGTCGGCCTAAAAAAAAAGTTTCAAATAATCAGGGCCGATAATGGAGCTCATAAGAAAATTCAGAATAGTCAGAGATGGATGCGGAATTCTATATTGATGACCACCGGAGTTAAAGTTTGAACCCTTCGAACACATTTCGTTAAATGAAAATGAGTAAAATATGTCACTTTTGGAGTGAAGGAAGACAGAATAATGAGGGTTCGGGATATAGTTTATACTTTGAAACTTGAAATCATCCGAGGTTGAAGAGGTCATAAGGACACTTACAATAATCAGCATTAGAAAAAATGGAGTTCATAGAAATATTTTGGATAATTAGGGTCTAGGGGGCCTACAAGAAGGACTGGAATGATCAGAATCTGAAAGAGTCATAGGGAGACTTACAATGACAAGGGTCTAAAGGACTCATAGAGACATTAAAAATAACTAGGGTTAGCCGTCACTGCGGGCGCTCAAACGCCCGAGTCTCTTTACGTCAGTTTTGACATCTGACATAAACAAATAAATTCAATGCATGAACTTGGTCCTGATCTCAGTGTGTCTGACGACACCACCGACGGACCAGAGTATGAATAAATCGATAACCATGAATTTCGCATTTATCATCCATGAACTTTTTAATACAGGAGTTAGCCGACACTCTCTTTAAGTCAGTTTTGGCATCTGACATAAAAAAACAAATTCAATGCATGAACTTGGTCCTGATCTCAGTGTGTCTGACGACACCACCGACGATCCAGAGTGTGAATAAATCGCTAACAATGAATTTCGCATTTATCATCCATGAACTTTTTAATATAGGATAGGACTAGGATAGAAGTAGGATAGGATCAGTGTCTACGCGAAGCTGAAACAAATCAGGGTCAAATGGTTCATCCGGAGATATAGTATAACCGAGTCTAAAGGAAATAGTTGGGTATAAAGAAGGTCCAATCAAGTCAAGAGAATTCGAACAATTCGGAAAGCGACAAGCGCAGTAAATCATATAACGAATGATTACGAAAGCTATAACATCTCGGCGCGATATTTTTACGCCCTTGAAGAAACTGACAAAGCCCTTTTCCTCCAGTCATTTATGGCTAATAGGATTAAAGAGGCGCGTGACGCAACCTATGACGGTGACTATGTCTGATGTACTGAGGACCTCTTCTGATGCTGTGTATGCTAAATCTGGTGTTCACGACGGTGATAAAAAAAAGCGAGCCTACTCTTCCCTTTACGGGCACTGATCCGCAGTCACGAGAGAAATTTACGGCACGTTAGACCGTGAAATTATAATTTAATTTCCAGCTACTTGACGGCCGTTCACAACAGACATGCGACGCCGTTCGCATCCTAAACTTATGAAACCAGAACAGTTGTGCGAGCGCGAATTGGGTATGAAGGTGAGGAATGCTTTGGCATTTAGCGACAAGATAACGATCCAAAGTAGTGGCACAATGTCATTTAAATTAAGGCCATGTCATACGTGTATCTGCCCAGTAAAGTAGCATCGCCTATATTCCGCAAACTGGAAAATAAAATGGTCTTAATGGTTGAGAGGGACGAGTTAGTCTAAAAAATATTTTTTTATTTTGAGGAAAATTCCCCCCTTCACTGAAGAAAAAATATAAAATAATTCCCGCCTTCAGGATAAAACAAATAGGTTTTTTTGTAAATGGATCAACCCGATTGAGGCAACCGGTTGCTACGAAACCAGATTCATAAGTCTTACTGCACACAACAGTGCTCCAAGGCATTAGTTTTTGCTAGGTCTCATGCTCTTGGCAGTTGCACTGCACACCATTCAAGCAAAACTATTTTTTTCGTTATACGTTGAAAGATCCATATTTCAGATACCGAAATTAATCTGAAATTTTATATATTTGTGTTTCCTGGATCATACACAGGGTGTAAAATTCATGAATCTGGTTTTAGAGCAACCGGTTGATCCAATCAGTTGGTCTATTTACAAAAAAAACCTTCAGGTTCATTCTGAAACTGGGGAATTATTTTTGATATTTCTTTCGGTGAAGAAAAGAGTAATCTTTGTAATTAATTCTTTTGGCGGCAAGACATTTTTCATGCTAAGTGCTCAAAACGCGGAAAAAAAAAGTTTTTGGATTTTTACAAAAATTGTTTTTGAGGCTGCTAATAACGATTCTTCAATCAAAAATCAGAATTTAAAATGGCGGAACAAAATGCAAAAATTGATTTGAATCCGATGGAGTTTCGTACTCGGAGGTTTTTGAGGTCGCTGATTACGAATCTGTGATGAATCTTACGAATGGAGTGTAAAATCTTATGGATGGAGCCTTCTCGCGGCACAGTCTGGGGTTGTAAACCTGATTCACCAGCTAATGCACGGGGTAATTTTTACTTATATTTATACTGAATACTGGAACTCAAAAATTCAAAGTCAATGCTAAACAAATGTGAACAAAGAATGGTTCATTCCAAACATTTAAAGTTATCGATTTGCGTTTTCATTCAAATGAATTCAATTTTGCATTTTGGTCCACCATATTACATCCGCTATTTTGAATTTCTGCATTTTTCATGTAGATTCGTAATCAGCAACCTCAGAAACTCCCGAGTCCAAAGTTTGAACTGATTCAAATCAATTTTTGCATTTAGGTCCGCCATTTTTTATTTGCCATCTTTAATTTTTGCACTTTAAGTGCAGATTTGTAATCAACAACTTCGAAAACCCCGGGTACCATTTCTGGTAAAAATCGATTGAGTCAATCTCGAAATAATCGATGACGCCATCTATGGCGTCATTGCCGCTTAAGGCACGGAAAAATCTGACGCCAAATGGCGTCAATGCCGCCCAAGGGGTTAAAAAAGAAGCCTTTTTCACTGACTCGTCCCCCTTAATGCCTTTCAAAACTGCAATGTGTTGTTTGCGCTAAATTTAGATGTTGTCGTATACGAAAATATTATCTGCAAAAGAAAATTCAAGTGTATCTTTGACAAACTCGTACATTCAATTTCAAGTAGATTTTTATCAATATTGTTAGCTGCAAGATTTTGGTTAATCATGACGACGTCAATAAGTAATGATACTTTATCTATTTTTTCATGTATAATAGAACGATGCGTTTACTTAATATTCCGAATAAGAGAATGGGTATCTTATAAGTATCGTGTGAGGTGAGTGCCACTCAAGATGCTACCGAAGGTGTTAACAAAAATCCACGTAGCATATCCAAGGTGGATCAAAGATATTTTCCGCAGCGCGGCGTCGAAAGTTAATATATCCGAGTACATTTACATAACTTTATTCGAATGTCGAACAATGATTGCTTTCGTCCTGTCGGCACTTCGTTCGATTGCACAGTCGCGACATACGCCTGACGCCTCCAGGCTTCGGGAATTCTTCTTTGGCGTCGAAGGTCTGCACCACGCCTTTATCATTACCGGAATCTTTTGTTGAACATGAGAAACCTCAGATCTTAGCTAGAATATGAAAACAGCTATAAAAACCAAGAACTTCGAGCTCATAAAATAAAGTTCACGAAAGTAAGTTATTTTGTACTAGATGCACTGTGTAAAGTAAAACTGACAATACTTAACCGTTACTGTCTACAAAACCTATGTACTGATGTCAATCATATTTTTTTAACTTCCAAGATACTATTTCAATGAGTACTAACCAGTAAAATCATTTTTTCATTTGCATGACAATTTATAGAAAACGACGACAATACTTACGCTTCAAAGACACTAAGATTGTCAGCTACAATTTACATTACTTATAAAGCAATAAAAACAAATTGAAAAAGCTTTGACTGTAGAATAATACAACTACAAAAATATTAATAATAAATTACTAGGTGTAAATTGGAATATAGAGGTTATTAATTATTACTGTCCAAATAATAATTTAATCGAACCACAATAAATATGTGAGTCTTCACTTGGATTCTGGAATACATTCCAGCGATTAAGTTAGTCATCTTCAATTTACTTCACATATAATATGGTACGTAATCAAATATAATATAAAATCAAACTTCAGGACTCATAAAGCAAAAAAAATGGCAAATCTGTGACTGTAAAATTCTAAAGTTACAGAAATAATCATAATAAATTAGCTGTTGTAAATGAGAATATAAAGAAAATGAATTATTACTAACCAATGAATGATTTTATGACAATACTATAAATCTGTTAGTGTTCATTTGCATTTGAGAAAACATCCCCCAAGGGACATCGTGACCGATCCATTTGCATTCATTCCGGCAAATAAAGATGTTACTACAATCCTGACATCATTTTCTTTATGTATCCTAACTTTCTTCCGTGGGTGTACAAGCCGCTTTTACAAGCTCGACGATTCACTGTTACGATGAGCTGCGTGACGGATACATGGGATACGTAGGTTATGCATCGACAGGAGTGGGCGCAGACGATCGCGTGGACACGTTGTTCATCTTCATGTCTGCCATTCTCGCTGAGCTTGCAAAATCAATTTTGCTTACGATTAGTCACTGAACGTACACGCACGATTGATTTACTGACAGGGTTGAAAACAATCAGTTCTGCTTGTATGTATTTTGAGTGAAGGGATAAATTGAATCAGATATAGTAATAATCGATTACAAATACAGAAGACAATAGATAATAGACCTCCAAAATAGTCATAATTTGACTCGTACGTAAATATTCTGATTTCGCGACTAATCTGATAGAAATATGCATAGAAATTCCAAATACATTGTTCGTTTATCAATTCGTAAGGCACTGTTTTATGGTAATCGCCGTTTTTTTCAGAGTTCTGTTATTTTTTATGTCAAAGGGATCAAGACCCAATATCAATATGCTGATATTCATTTACAAATGTCTCTCATATATTTATGTGCTGATGTGATTTTGATAAATATATTTTTTGGACCCTTGAATAAAGATTTTTTTGGTCTATGACAAAAGCATCTAATTATTATAAATGCGCTATGAAAAATGGTTCTTTATTTTCTACACTTTCCCAAAATAAACAGTAAGCTCAGATTTGTCAATTTCATTATTTTCTTCATACAAGCAAATTCTATATTGTCAGATAAACGCGTCGAGCCTTTTTGTCCGTGTAAAAGTTAAGAATACCAGTAACAATTTTCCTTCTACATATGAAAACTCAACTTTCCTCGTATACACTATATTGAAAGCCCATATTTTTCTATCTACCTTTGGTTCCTTACCGATTTTCAGAATCCATCAGAATAAGACCGAAACTGCATTAAAAAGAAATCATGATCACAGTTAAAAACTCGTTCATTAATTTCTTCCCTGACATAACGCTTTGTAAATAAAATAAACAGTAAAGTTCTTCATAATATTGTTAGCGCATATTTCGGCTGTTGGCGTAATGAAAAATACGTCCCGGATTTTACAACGTATCTAATATCCGACGGAACAAGGCGACTACCTTAACTCGCTAATAGTGACAAGGATATCAGCTTGCGGTGAGAAAAAAAAACGGCATGAAAATCGAGGAAACAGAAGAAGAAAAAAAAAGAAGAAGCCCGAAATCTCTACTTGATACGTAATAAATAGGTGGACACGGATCGCGCGGAGCTTTGTCGGGCCTCCTTCTATAATTGATTACCCGCTTTAAGTGGCGACTGGTTTTTTTGGAAGCCGTTTCTTCTCCGGTTTCACCGCCGCGTGTCGTGTCGTTCTATCTCGGCTGCTCATTCGCTCACTGACTAGTCGGCCGATACTCCCCGGATTCTCGTCAGTCTCTCGCGGCCAGTCCCGCGGTGTTCTCTCCAGTTTGGCCAGTCGCACCATTCACAAACGACCCCAGCATGAATGGGCCCCGATATAGAGTCACACATGCGGAGAATCACGCGACAGAGTGAACATCAGGGACCGCACGACGAAATATCACCCGGAATTTATCCGCGGCGACACACTTGTACTCTGTTCAACATTAATGTCAAGCCGGTTCCTCCGAAGGTCTTCGAAACCGACAGCAACAGAACGAACAACCTGCTGATCAGACCACCAGCTAAATCGTCATCTTGACTTTGCGAAATCTCGCCCATTTCACGATCGGTGTTCGTAGTGCTTAACGTGGCAAGATCAGAAATCAGATATTTTTCCAGTCAGAAGAAAAGATTTTCAGTAATGCTATTTTATTCCCTTGCGAATATGATTCAAATGCGTCATTTGATGACCGGAATGAAGAATTTTTTTTTTTCTATTGTTGATCTTACTAACTCTAACAAAAAAATTATTCTTCCTGTTGATCAGACCACCAGCTGAATCGTCATCTTGACTTTGCGAAATCTCGCCCATTTCACGATCGGTGTTCGTAGTGCTTAACGTGGCAAGGCCAGGAATCAGATTGTTTTTTCAGTCAGAAGAAAAGATTTTCACAAACGCTCTTTTATTCCCTTGCGAATATGATTCAAATGCGTCATTTGATGACCGGAATGAAGAATTTTTTTTCTATTATTGATCTTACTAACTCTAAAAAAAATTGTTCTTCCTGTTGATCAGATCACCAATCCAATCGTCATTTTGACTTTGCGAAATCTCGCTCATTTCATGATCGTTGTTCGTAATGCTTAACGTGGCAAGTCTCAGAATCAGATTGTTTTTTCAGTCAGAAGAAAATTTTTTCAGTAACGCTGTTTTAGTCCCTTGTGAATATGATACAAATGTGTCATTTGATGACCGGAATGAAGAATTTTTTTTGCTATTGTTGATCTTATTAACATTAACGAAAAATTCTTCATCCTGTTGATCAGATCACCAGTCCAATCATCATCTTGACTGCGAAATCTCGCCCATTCCACAATCGGTGTTCCTAGTGCTTTATGCAAGTTCAGAAATCAGATATTTTTAAGTCTGAAGAAAAGGTTTCCACAAACGCTATTTTATTCTCAGTTGACTTGCGAATATGATTCAAATGTATCAATCGATAACGGGAATGAAGCTTTTTTTCGCTATTGTTGATCTTATTAGCACCAACAAAAAAATGCTTCATTTTATTGATCAGATCGCCAATTAAATCGTCATCTTGACTTTACGAAATCTCGCCTATTTCACGATCAGTGTTCCTAGTGCTAAAGGTGGCAAGACCAGAAATCTGATTTTTTCCTTTCTCCGATCGATACGTACCGACAGGTTCATGATTGAAAGGGGCGCCGAGTCAGAAAAATGAAGAGATATCCAAGAGCGCTATTTCATTCCCAGTTAATTTGTGAATATCATTGGAATGTGTCATTTGAGAACTCTTTTCAAAAATTTCGTAACTGTTCAGCGCTACCATAAACATAAATATTAACTCGTCCGATCGTCTTGATCATCGACGAATTTCACTCGGTTGCTCCATAATTTGCATTTGACGACATGAATTATAGTATAGCACCTCTTATTTTTTATTCAGTTCAGAATTTAAAAAAACTTTTATTGAATGCTCTGTCTACATTCTCCACTATCCACATTTTTTTATATAATAATTATTTTTGAAAAGTCAAGAGATTGACAACTGAATTGTTAGTAATGCCATACGGTCAACTTATGCTCCTACAATCTACTTTGACACAGCATTTCATTTAATAAGTATGCGTAGATAGTATTCCACAAAAAAAATAATATGTAGATTTTACAAAAAGATGTTATCATTTTGTACTAACAATGTCAAATTTTTTTTGATATATCACGGAAATGACCTTGAAAAAAATTCCGTACTTCATATACTGCAAAATTAATGGTGAATTGTATCCCTCAATATTTATTACCATGTTTGTAATTCATACTTTTTTTTGTCAATACATTTGGTTCAATTAACTTTAATTGACAATTTCCCAACTAAATAATTCGCTATCATCGTCAGTTATTCTTTTTGTATATTATTTTAAAACCTCAACAGAATCTACGTTGGAATACATGGACTTTCAATGCAATGTTCACACATTTTCGTTCAATATATTTTTTACGAAAATAATAGATATCCTATTATTTGTGAAATAAATGAAAAATAGACATTCAGACAATAATAATATGACTAAAGCTTCGTCTGAAAATCTAAAAAAACAATGAAGGCCTTGTAGTAATGTGACCTTCGACATCATATCTCGGGTACAACGCACATAGTACAAGAAGAAGATCGTAGGCGTGTACAATGCGATTTACAGAGCGTGTTACTCGTGCAGCAGTTGAGAAGCTGTTCTCGGTGTTCCATCACAACCGTCCAACATGGGAACTACGCGTGTGTACATTGAATCGCGTGTCACCCTTGATAAGGTAGTGTACAGTGCTTAAAGACAGTATGAACCACAAGCGACGTGAACGCGTGGCTTTTACGATTATCTTTAAGTACGCGTTGCTCAGGAAGGCTTTACAGGCACTCGTGGGCGTTTTCAAGCAGCACTAACAGTCCCGCGACCGCTGCAGTTTCGCTGGTTTTATGAGGCCGTCTCCTGTCTCGTATCAGACATGGACTGATTTCAAGTGACAGATACGCAAAACTCAAACGCAGCAGTAGACCTCTTCTTCCTCTAATCCGCTTCATGACGTGATCTTTTACTGTAATTGATTGTAGTTTCCAGTAGCTTAGAATAACGGAACTTGATTTGTTCGTGTCAAAATGTTAAGACTAGGGTGGAGTATGGGCAGTTACGCATGAAGTCTTTGTTGCCCAAAATAGAGGTCTCATTCTACAAAATCATCTCTTGATTGTATCTGGCATGGACTGATCTCAAATGACAGATGTGCAAAGCTCAGTTGTGGCAGTAGAACTCTTCTTCCTCTAATCCACTTCATGACGTGATCTTTTACTGTTATTGATTGTGGTTTCCAGTAGCTTAGAATAACGGAACTTGATTTGTTCGTGTAAAAATGTTAAGTCTAGGGTAGAGTATGGGCAGTTACGTATGGAGTCTTTGTTGCTCAAGATGGAGGTCTTATTCTATGAAATCATCTCCTGTCTCGTATCAGACATGGACTGATTTCAAGTGACAGATACGCAAAACTCAAACGAGGCAGTAGACCTCTTCTTCCTTTAATCCGCTTCATGACGTGATCTTTTACTGTAATTGATTATGGTTTCCAGTAGCTTAGAATAACGGAACTTGATTTGTTCGTGTAAAAATGTTAAAACTAGGGTAGAGTATAGGCAGTTACGCATGGAGTCTTTGTTGCCCAAAATAGAGGGCTCATTCTACGAAATCATCTCTTGATTGTATCTGGCATGGACTGATCTCAAATGACAGATGTGCAAAGCTTAGTTGTGGCAGTAGAACTCTTCTTCCTCTAATCCGCTTCATGACGTGATCTTTTACTGTGATTGATTGTGGTTTCCAGTAGCTTAGAATAACGGAACTTGATTTGTTCGTGTAAAAATGTTAAGTCTAGGGTAGAGTATGGGCAGTTACGTATGGAGTCTTTGTTGCTCAAGATGGAGGTCTTATTCTATGAAATCATCTCCTGTCTCGTATCAGACATGGACTGATTTCAAGTGACAGATGCGCAAAACTCAAACGCGGCAGTAGACCTCTTCTTCCTCTAATCCGCTTCGTGACGTGATCTTTTACTGTAATTGATTGTAGTTTCCAGTAGCTTAGAATAACGGAACTTGATTCGTTCGTGTCAAAATGTTAAGACTAGGGTAGAGTATGGACGGTTCTGTATAGAGTCTTTGTTGCCCAAGATGCAGGTTTCATTCTACGAAATCGTCTCGTGTGTCGTATCAGACATGGACTGATTTCAAGTGACAGATGCGCAAAACTTTAACGCGGCAGTAGACCTCTTCTTCCTCTAATCCGCTTCATGACGTGATCTTTTACTGTAATTGATTGTGGATTCCAGTAGCTTAGAATAACGATAGAATAGACAATAGAATTGTCCCCGCAAAAATGTTAATTCCAGAGCGAAATCTAGGCAGTTCTGTATGTTCTGTACTTAAACGGCAAATACTTGCGTCAACGTTAGTGTAACGATTATTTACTTCTCAATCTTAGGCCAATGCTTGACCGTTCATAGACAACCGTTAAATTGCGGATTTAAGACCAATGCTCGGCCAAGAATCGACTCGCCGATTGTTGGTTTGTCGATATGAGATCAATGCTCGGCCAAGAATCGACTCCCCGATAGTTGGTTTGTCGATATGAGACCAGTATTAAGCTATGTATTGACTCGCTAATCACAAATGGAGGCGCCGATACCTCGATTTAGTTTATTTCATATTTATTTAATCTGTCATAGCATTGGGGCACAATGCTTAATAAAATCGATAAAATCTGCGCCGCCTAAGAGATATCAATTATATATTATTATAATCAGCAACTAACGCATCGTCGGAGCGTTGCTCCAATGATCTTCGTTGTTAACCAACCCGATTTGAAAAAAAAACAAATAATAAACATTTTTTAACACTCTAATACACAAGTAAGATATCTGTCAATAAATACCAGCAATTTGGATCCAACGTCCTTCCCTTTTAAGGATATTATACACATTATCGCAATTCTACCTTTACTGTAATATCTTTCGTAAAATATCGACACACGTATTTTTCAATTTCTATGTGAAGCTAAGACTTCAATGTGTACAAAAATGACGTATTTATCATACTAAGTTCTTTGATAACTTGCGCTTTTGCCGAATACATGACAATTCTCACACTCCATTCTATACTGTCCATGTCAATTATGGAATTTCGTTAATTTATATCTCAGTAACCCAGCGGATGAACATTTTTTTAAATATAAAAAAAAATTGCCGTACCTTTCTCTACGACATAAAAATAAATCGGGACAAAAATCTCCAAAAATGTTAACCCGTATAATATCCTCAACACGTTGGTTCTTAACAGTGGTTCAACCGTGTTAATCCAAAGAGTCGAATCGTGTGCACATTTATACCGACTACACTGTTGCTATTTGAGGACAACCGGATGGGGATGCGGGGGAGGGGTACTGAATTAATTAGGCTTGGCGCACAACCCGCCAGGCATCTTCGATTATTACTGAGCGAGACGAGCCTCTTCTTATCCTTCTGTCTGCGTCTTGCTTGCCCATTTGCCAATCTTGTCCTGAATGCGCCAACCAACCGTAAAGCCTTCTCTTCTCGCTCTGCTGGAAGTCGCTGGCCCACGCAACTCATGATGCGGACGACAGAGCAAATCGTCCCAGAAGACGGCAAAAAGCAATGCAGAGAACGATGTAGCGGAGCGGGCATAGGATCGAAGAGACTGACGGCTGCCGATAGCACACCAAGATTGAGCCGTAAACCTGTCAGTCGCTTACTCGCGGTCGCGTGTAAGTCGTTTATCGTTGGGTCTCGATTTATGTGCTCGGCACACAAACGATGCGCTTCAACTTTCTAGTTCTGAATCTTTTACCTAACCACGGATTATTCGCCATTGTGTCAAATAAAATAATTGGGATAGAATGCTTCTTGTTTGCAGCGTAATAAACCTTAACCTACCAATGGCCGTTTTAAAATAAGAATTTTTGGTTTCTCAGGAAGGTAACTTCGATTTTGTCAAAATATTATTATCAATATTTTTATATCTGTATTCTTGAAATTTTAAAGAATTAGGGTAGTCAAAATAAGCTTACATAGTTTTACACAAAGACAGCTTTGTAAAATCTGGATGATAATGAGGGAACAATATGCGCGGTTTTTTTTTTTAAATTTACAATAAGCATAAATATTTGGAGACTGAATGAAAATTCGAAATATAAATAATAGAAGATATCATATTCGACAAACTCAATTTTTAAATGCTTGCTTCAAAATATGCTTTGCTTCCGTGAAACAAAAATCTACAGTGAATTTCTAATGAGAGTGCACAGATTGTTATTTTTTCCAGAATTTTACGATAATAATTTACAGAATGTTTTGGAAAATAGCTGTGCATCCAATCTGGAAAATATGTCATGTCGGCCGTTAAAGGATTGCGAGTTGATGCTACCTAAAAATATTCGTAACTTTAGGGATTTTCATATCATTAAATGCAACTAATGATCATGTATAAAATTTTCACAATAAGACCGGCCACTTATCAGGATTAATTACAATATTCTCTCCACAAAAAAACTCGCGTCGAATAACTTTATTATGTAAACTAACAAATGAGTAAAAAAGGTGCAGTTCTAATTTGCCAGCGTACAAATCCAATGTGCTGTAATACAACAAGAATAACGATATATTTAAATCAATACTATTACCGCCGTTGAGCCAAAGATTTTTTTTTTTTGCAAGAAATAACATATGGGATCATAATTCACATAATCTCTTCAAATCGTGTTTCCAAAAATTATAATTTTAGATTTCTTCTTTCGCAACGCAACCGGAAATCAGCAATATCGAATAAATCTTTCCTTATCCTATAATCTGAGTTAACAAAACTAGATATAGAAGCTTAATGTATATATGTAGTTCTTGTATATCTATTTATCCTCATCAGGATCCCAAGGATTGATCGATCGATATGTTCTAGCACGTGGACGTGGTCTTAAGACTTTCTTAAGCTCACAGTATTTCCATCCATCAGAAAAGTGAAGGTACGACATCCGGTATGCGACAGTGCAAAAGTAAATAGATTTTGATAGTAAATCAGGTGTACATCGCCTACGTCTTATCAACTTTATACTCACTTCTTTTGTTTTCTATTTATCTCTTTCTCCGTCATACTAATATAGACCGGTTATCTATATAAGCCTCATGTCTGCTGCGAAGAAGATCCGTTAGTGTACCACTCGAGCGTCTTTGGTTATTGTTTGTTGTTGTTGTTTTTTTATTCAATTTTATCGCGAATGCAGAGTAACATCAAGGTTATATAATATAAAGTGCAACCGGCAGCAAAAATAATAATTTAATTAAAGATCATATGATATACAATGCATTCAGTAGCAGAAACTGTAATTTAATTTATGTACAAATTCTATTACCATATTAAACTTAAAGTTCTCAAATTACGAAAAATTCAAGAATCCAAAACTTCTTCTGGGAGAAAAATAATAATCCGCCATGTATACAAATCAGTTTTCAATTTCATTTTTTTTAAATGCGGAATATGAAATAGGTGACCCGCTATAATGAGTTAAATGCATAAAATGGATTTAAGAAAATAAAATAAAGTATCAACCCAATAAAAGTGATTTCAATAAAAGAAACCATATTAGTTTAGTAAACAAATTAAACGAGTCAATTTTTTCGAATTTCGAGCCCATAGAATTTCATTACGATGAAATACGTGTTAATCAATTCATTCGAGTGAAATACAGGATCTATTTGAATCAAATATTATTTTATTCAATTGGAATAGATTGCTTATTTGATTCAGATAAACGCGTTAGACTTATTTCTCCGTGTGTATACTGTTCTCCAAATTGCTAGTTTACAAGAAACCTGTAGCTGTGCTTGGTACGCGGAAGCAACTTCTTCGGGATTTAATATGCCTGTACCGTAACTCAGGGCCGTGAAATAAAGTTATTTGCCAGTAGTTGAATGCGTTCAGAATTTCTAGTTCTTGAAGTACAGAAACAAACAAATCAGTGGTGAGTGTTCCAAATTAATTTATGGCAAGCATATAAAGTCGGGGCGGGAATTTAAATGGTGGCTATTTCCTCGCGCGATCGAATTCAGCATCGAAGATCGTTTAGATACCGGTGCCCATGTAGTTATAGGTGTACAAGTTACGCGATACGAAATGCAGTGAAACGGGCTTTACTCAGAGTCCGTTGCGTGCACGTTCGTTAAGAAAACTCTATAGCCCCGCAACATTAATGACCTACCCCGATCGCCTGAGTTGAGAGTACTAGAAGCGAGATAGTCCTTTTGGCGATCACAGAATACATGCCGCGCGCGAAGCCTATAAATGCCCCGTCAACCAACGAACGTGGCGAATCCGACGTCCTCATTTGTGATGCGTCTCGTCGTTTTCAGCTTCGCGCTTCGTTCGTTCGTCTCGATCGAGTCTGTACCGATTCTACGCTCCTCAGGAATCTCAATTCGTCGTATTTTGCCTGATTTATTTCAAGACGAACGACGGAATCGCGTAAACTAGTACCGTATTGTGATTTTATCGATTTTCCCTCTAAATTACATAGAAGTATCGACGAGAGAGTTTAGATTGGGTCAGATCAGCGGAGGTTAGGTTTGATAAAGTTATATGGGATAATGTCAAGTGTCGTCGAATGAGATCGGCTACGGTTAATACATATTAGATCAAGTGGGTACATGTCGGATCAAATGAGGTCAAATTGGATCAAGTGGGTACATGTCGGATCAAATGAGGTCATATTGGATCAAGTGGGTACATGTCGGATCAAATGAGGTCAGATTAGAACAAGTGGGTATGAGTGGGATCCAATAAAGTCAGATTAGATTAAGAGGGGTCAAGTGGGATCAAATTCGACCAGATTTGATTGAGTGAGGTCGGATAAAATCAGCTCAGGTCGAATAAGATCAGCTCAGGTCGAATGAAATCAGCTGAGGTCGAATAAAATCAGCTGAGGTTGAATGAGATCACCTGAGGTCGAATGAGATCAGCTGAGGTCGCATGAGATCAGCTAAGGTCGACTGAGATCAGCGGAGGTCGCATGAGATCAGCTAAGGTTGAATAAGATCAGCTGAGGTCGAACGAGATCAGCTAAGGTCGAATGAGATCAGCTGACGTCTAATGAGATCAGCTGACGTCTAATGAGATCAGCGTAGGTCGAATAAGAATAAATATTCCCATATTTTACGTATATCTATTTCATATGAAAGACTTGATTTTAGGTAACTTGACCTTACCTTCATTCAGGTAAGGTTAAGTTAGCTAAAATCAAGTTTTCAAAATTGAACATGTTATGATGAATTTTAAATAATGTTGAACCCCGAAAGAACCAATAATGAGGTCAGCCAAATCGTAGAGACATAGAATTTTGGTACCAGTGTGGTTGGATTATTCGCGTAGTTCGTAACAGTGCGCAAACACTCACTAGTCGTGTCATTAAAGACCCGAAATTCTTTACAATGTCTTAGATTTGGACACTTGGAATCATTTGATTCGTTTGAAATGGAAACAAACGTGATTTCGATTTAATTTGTCAACTACCTTCTGATTCTGGCCACTGTTAATTACTATCAGACATTCAAAAAATTGTATCTTTTTAAATGGGAATCGCAGTAATGCAAATCTTAACATAAAAATAAGTATTCTTAATGGATTAGAAAAGATACTGCGCACTGAATCTTCCAAAGCATAATCTCTTTTGCAGTTTAGAATATGTTCAACAGCAATTTTGATATCCGGTTTTGATATCTCGGTTTTTTGAAGGAAGATACCGTGTCCGATTTTAAAATATGAAATATTTTTCCAAATACAAAAAAGACAATTATTCGCTATGTTCATTATCAGCAATTAAATGCTTTAACTCGCTTTTTCCACATACAATATACTTCGCGATCCTTATTTAATAATTCTAAAACTGCTTGAAACTTCACTAACCATGATGCTATGAGGAAATAAAAGCAGAACAATTTGCGAAAACTATTAGCGCATTTTTCAGACGAGCATCTGTCAAAAAAAAACTCATAAGATCGAGAAGAGTGAAAATCACCTTGAGAACAAGATGAGCTGCGTAGCTCTTACCTCGCGCTTCTGTCAAGAGTATCTCTCTACATATACATATATATTCATATACAAGATGTGATCAGGCGCACAGAAACTTTCCTTCAGATCATTCCAAGTGTGGCAAATTGAAGCAGAAGAGAGTTATGTCAAGTGCTACAGGTTTTCTAGACGTATACGTGTAAGATACAACGATACACTGACTACACATATGAAGCTCAAAGTGAGAAGGAGTGTGAAACACGCGCCAATCGAGATAAATGAGAGACACGAGTCTCAATCTCGGCGTCCATACTGCCTGTTGTTGCTGCTGCCGCTGGGGCCGACCTCAGCATCTCACATGTATGAATAACTATACGAACAGGAAGGCGTGTTTTATCTATACATATACTTATATAATACTATGATATGAGAGACGTCGCTGAGGGAACGCGTGGCTTCTAAACCAACCAATCAATGATTTGTTCGTAGTCATCAACGAGTCTCTCTCCCTCCGTCGTTATGAATGATCAGCTAAAAGACTACGCGCGGGAGTGGCCCCGAGCAACCGCCTCCATCGTGTTGCCTCAGCCACGTTCACATTAGTGTAGCATGTAAGCGGCGCTGTTGAGCTGCCGACTGACTAATGATATCATGATTTATTGCATACTGTCGATAACCATTCAAAAGGATTCTCAGGCATATATCTAATCGTCGTTGCCACGTTCCAACGAAAATATGGCCTCAAATACGACGAATCGATATATCATTATAACAGGCAAACCTTCCGCCCACATGGATTTTTATATATGAGGCACTCTCCGTTAATGCAGCAATTTTTTTTTAGACAGATTGTGCTCATAATTGATTTCAACATCCCCTGGAAATGATATCGTGAATTTAAGAATCTTCAAACGTGATGTTTTTAAACAAAAATTTGTTAAATTTATTTATATAAGTGCGAAGTGCTGAGTCGTACTTAAAAAACATCAAGCAGCTGTGGAACTGCCCAGTAGCTAATGATATTGTGATTTATTGCATGCTGTCGGCAAACATTCAAAGGATTCTCTGTCATATTTATTAATGTCGATGCCACATTCCAGGGAAAAATATACTCGAATACGAAAAATCGAAATATTATAATATCAGATGAATTTTTATAGATAAAACACTCTCCGTTAATGCAGCCATTTTTTTAAAAACAGATGTTGCTCATAATTGATGAGATTTCAATACCCCCTGAAAATAATTTTATGAATTAAACTATGCTCAAAGCTGATATTTTAAAAAAATTATTAAATTGAATTTTTAATCTTCAAAGTACGGAGACAGATATTGCTCACCATTGATTTCAACAACTCTGAAAATAATTTCATGAGTTAAAAAATCTTCAAACTTGATACTCGAATACGAAAAATCGAAATATCATCAGATCAGGCAAACCAGCCGCCAAGATGGATTTTTATGTATGAGACACTCTTCGTTAATGCGGCCATCTTTTAACAGATATTGCTCATAATTGCACATATTTTAATACCCCCTGAAAAATTTTTTATGCATTAAAAAATGTGAAAACCTGATATTAAAAAATAAAATTGCGTCAATTTTATTTATATAACTTCGAAGTGTTGAGTCGTACTAAAAAATCATCAAGTAGCAGTAGAGCTGCCGCGTGACTAATGTCATTATGATTTATTTGCATACTGTCGATCATCACTCAAAGGATTCTCAGTCATATATCTAAATGTCGTTGCCACGTTCTAGGGGAAATATATATTTTCGAATACTACGGGTCGAAATATAATATCAGCCCACATAGATTGTTGTATATCAGGCACTCGCCGTTTATTCAGTATTCTCCGAAATGCGAACAATGTTCATGATTGACCACATTTCGACACCCCCGAAAAGTACTTTCATTGAATTTTTTGAAGATATCAAAATCGGTCCTTTCGAAAAATAATTGATTCATTTATTGATATAATTCTCAATTGCTAAAACAGACAAAAAAATGAAAATAATTTTGAAATTTTTTTTGTATATTTTCACGCAGTTAATGTTTTTTTGTTTTTTCAAATTGCGGTCGCAAAAGTTATTTCCCGCAGAAAAAAATAGGAACACTTTCTTTACCTAAACGGATGTCGTTAAATTCGTTTCTTTCGCTCGTCGTACCTTATATCATTTATAGAAACATGGAAGAAATTTCCAAACCATTCGGCTAACATGGCATTTTTAGCAATACATTAAATTGTAATCGGCATTTGGTCCACTTTTTCAGCAGCTAATGAATTCTATTTCCACACACTACATCTTGTAATATTACACATAAGATGGAAGAAATTTGTCAAAAATAAAAATTAATTTGCTCATTTCCATCAATATTTTTTACGTCTCAAATATCAAACACGTTTCGGCGTAGAATACATCCACTCTAAATATTTTTATGTGGTACTGTAGACTTTAGTATAGCTCACATAAAAGTAAGAAAAACATGAACGACTTCCAACTGGGTGAAAAAATTGTTATCATTCCGCCACACCTTTGCCACTGCTGTGATGTTCGGGTAGAAACTATAAATCAACAGATATGATAAATAAAATAGAACATTTCTCCCGGAAGAAGAAGATTTCGTGTAGGTCAGTGACGCGCTCTTTCATACCTGCTTTTTGCGGAAGTGAGTTAAGATTGTAATCGCCTGGTGACGCTCATGATCGTCATCGTGATCCGCGTATACTTGAACTATGCTCAATGATTGGAATCCACGTTACTATATACCAATGGGAAACGTCAGGTCAATGTCCTCATCCCTGTCAATTATTCAGCAGTAATGTGGAATCGTATAATTACATAATTTAATATTTATTCACGCTCAACATATTAATATATATTTTTTAATTAGTATTATAATTATTTTATCGATGATGGTTAAAAAAAAATTATGGATTTGATGTTATAGCTTCCTCATCTGGGATCATCATTTAATGGTAAAACATTAAATATATTTTTTGCAAAAAGTAACTATCATTGATTATTATGCTACCAGAAAAATATTTAAACCACTGCATTAATTATGTATAATTAATATAAATTAGTTTTTCGCAACAATTTATAATATTTATGTGAAATCCACAATCAGTCAGTTATAAATTGGATCTCGGTTCTTCATAAAGGAAACTGGTTACGTTAAAATTTAAACCCTCCAAACACCCTCCGTTGTATCAAAACAGGTAAAATATGCCACTTTTAGAGGCCTAAAAACCTCATCTTACTCTGTACAACCTAATTGAGGGTCACAACATAATATTTTCAGTCTACAGTAATCTTCGTTTACTGCAACTGGCTAATGTCTGCCATTTATTATTACTTTGCGTGTCTGCTACCTATAGGTTTTGACGAGGGTCTAAATTTAAACTCTGGCGATTTTGTGAATAAGAATCCACATCAACTAAGAAGACCATTTGCAAACTACCAAACTCTATCTTTTTCTAACAGCGGTGATAGGCTCATTATTCATAATAAGTATTATCATAAGTGAATATTGCCTTTGGACCAAATTGCTGAAGAGCCTAAAAATAATAACAAAAAAATCTACAGCAGTTTCAACGTCTACAAGATTAATATTCAGCAAACTGATCGCCGAGTTACTAAAATTTCGACCTAGAACAATTTATGCAAATCACATCCATTAAAACCCCATCAGTTAATTTATTTATTCAACGATGACATTTTTTCTGTAGTTCCGCCAAAATCCGTTGACTAAAGCCGCCAAATTCCAAGGAAGCAATGTGCACCTTATTTTCAGAATTCCATCACAACGCCATTCAGGCGCCACTGACTGAGACATTCTTATTATAGACTTACTGCCCATACATAAAATACTACGAAAGATAAGATACATAGTATCATATGTGTTATTCCTTTTACTCGCAACGAAATCACATCCGCCGTCTCGAGGCGCTTTTAAGGAAACGTCTTTTGTCGTCTAGAATTCTGCGACACTTCTACGGATATTGTCGGCGAGTTTCTCGGATGGTAGCACGATGACAAACTCATTGTTGCTGATGTATGTGGATTCTTATCGGCAAATCTCAAAGTATATCCATGCAGTCGAGCATGAGTTGTCGTAGGTATCGCGTCGCGTTCTCAACTCCGCGCTCATATATATTGTTTTTTTTTATCGATATAGTTAGATCGTCTTTTTTTGAGGTGAGCTTCGTCTCGATTTTTTTATTTCCACGCAGTAACTAGCAAAGCTCTCGGCCGAAGATAGCCCTTCGGCCGAGTATAATCATAATATTCGTACCATTGCAGAAGACCAGGTACGATAGAGTCTCTAATACTGGTGCTGAGTACGCTCGCCTTAATTAATACCCCGTGTGCATAAGCGTTTAATTACCGTCAAGCTCATGCATCTTCACTGCGTTCATGCGTGTTTTGCTGCTGCCTTTGAAGTGGAAATCTCCACGTGCTCTACCTCATTAAGGATCACACTCTTGGACGTAGTGATTTTGTTTGCACGTTAACATGACGCTGCGGTACCTTGTACCTGCTATTACGCTACAGGCGCGTCACCAATACCAACATGAGTATAGAAGACATAGAGAATCTGACGCAATTACTATCGTAACCATAATAACAGGGTTCTTGACAATTTGAGCAGGTTGGAGCGCTTCACACTAGTCAAACGAGTGCTCGATATTTGTTATAGTTTTCACAGTCTTATGACTTTGATGACTGCGGGAAAAGATGCTTTTCTTTATTGCACGATTTTTTTACAAATCTTGATGGAGCTTTTTCTATATCTTAAACCCACATGGAAATAAAATATATAAAAAAATATATCTGACATATAGAACTTTTCGGAACATAATATAACAAAAATATATATTTTTATTTATTTTAGATGTATCTCAGATATATTTATCGCTCGCATTATATTCGTATATATCTCAAAATATATCTCAGTTATCGTATTTTTCGGACCGGATATGTGTCGTATATCTGGGATATATTTTTCAATATATCTTGAATGTACTTTATTTTTATGGAAGATGCTCCAGGGATTAGATATCTAGATAATCGATAGTTTCTGCCAATTAAAGAAAATGCCCAGTGAACACATGTTACACAGATTACACTCACGTTACAATTTCCTACTCAGCAATGTAACCGTTACGTAACACCACTGTTTTGTAACAGGTACATTGCTGAGTAGGAAATTGTAACATGAGAGTAATCTCTGTGTAACTTGTGTTCACTGGGTGTATTCTGAAATAGATAAATTGCTGGTGTTGCATTCAACAGGAATAGACATCGAGTATGTTTAAGATTTATATTGGATACTAGTGTTTCAAAGTGACTCGGACTGCTTGCGCCTTCGCATCTTCGCAAGAATTTTTTTTCAGTCAGTTTAGGAATTTGGAGAAGGCGTGAATTATTTCAGCTTTCTTCAGTTAAAAATTCTTAAAGAGAATTGTGACAATGAATACAGACCCGTATATTCTCACCCTAATATACGTTTAATATAACTTGGTACAAACTTTCATCTAGACACTTATAAACACTCACAGTATGTAAATGTCCGTGTGATGTATATAAAATGTCAATGTGAGTATCTCGTGTGAGAATCTAGGGTGAGTATCTGGTGTGAGTATCTGGTGTGAGTATCTGGTGTGAGTATCTGGTGTGAGTATCTGGTGTGAGTATCTGGTGTGAGTATCTGGTGTGAGTATCTGGTGTGAGTATCTGGTGTGAGTATCTGGTGTGAGTATCTGGTGTGAGTATCTGGTGTGAGTATCTGGTGTGAGTATCTGGTGTGAGTATCTGGTGTGAGTATCTGGTGTGAGTATCTGGTGTGAGTATCTGGTGTGAGTATCTGGTGTGAGTATCTGGTGTGAGTATCTGGTGTGAGTATCTGGTGTGAGTATCTGGTGTGAGTATCTGGTGTGAGTATCTGGTGTGAGTATCTGGTGTGAGTATCTGGTGTGAGTATCTGGTGTGAGTATCTGGTGTGAGTATCTGGTATGAGTATCTGGTGTGAGTATCGGGTATGAGTATCTGGTGTGAGCATCTGGTGTGAGTATCTGGTGTAAGTATCCGGTGTGAGTATCTGGTGTGAGAATCCGGTATGAGTATCTGGTGTGAGTATCTGGTGTGATTATCCGGTGTAAGTATCCGGTGTGGGTATCTGGTGTGAGTATCTGGTGTGAGTATCTGTTTTATTTGGTGTATCTGGTGTACATATCTCGTGTGAGTATCTGCCTTAAGGTCAGTGTAAAATCTGTGAATGACCGCTGGTGTTGTGTGTTGTGGTATTGTATTATCATGGAAATATTTTGCGCTCTTACATATTTTTTATAAAAAGCATCTAAACCACATTATTTTTTGTGAAATTGTATACCGTATAACTGATCCAATCTTGTATGTATCTTGCGTATACCTTATTTTCGTGCTTGGCCAAACGTTGAATAATTATAATGATGTGAGTTATGATAAGATATTCTCAACGATGTATGATGTAATTATGAATTACCTCAACCGGTGAACAAGGATTTACTGATATCGATTTTTTTTTTTAATTTCAGGTCGGTGCTCTAGCCATGATACGGACTTCAGCAGGTGGAAAAAGACGGGCAGCAGGTGTAGACGGGGAGCTAGCCGGAGATTCGGATCGCTGTCGCATGGCCGTTTTATCGTTAGCGGCAGCGTGACGTACCCAAAACGCCATCCTCATCAGCATCGTTCGGGTCGATACTCTAGATCGATCCGGGCGCATCGAACTTACGGCCTCCCCGCTGGCCTGGCCAGCTACTATGCGAATTGAAGCTCTTCGCACCCTCGTCGCGGTAAGAATCAGTATATTTTTGTCAATCAAATGCAAATTCTAGTCGATTTAAACGAGACCTACTCCGATTCAAATATATACCGTATTGAATTCAAATAAACCCTCCGTGAATGATCGCCATATGCAAATTAAAAATGTATCTAGAAATGACCAAAGATGAGTACGAAGGGCTTACAATCAATTATTCAAAGAAGTCCCAATAACGCGAAACGCGAATCTTTGTAATAATGCAGAAGTGTCCTATTGTTATTATTTTTTTCAGAAGTTTTAAGATAAAATAAAATAACCGAAATTTCATCGGCTCAAAGTTATTTTTCGACCATCACGATTTTAATTGAATTGAATGCCATTTCTACAAATAAAATTATGTTCGATATTGAAATACATCGCATATGAAGCATTCTCTGTTAATTCAGTCACTTTTTTTTCGACGCCCTCTGATATCCTCCATAATTGGATATTTCGAAGCATTAATAACAGAAACACACTATGTGAATTTTTTCAAATTTTTTAAAACTTTATTTCAGAAAATACCGTTTTTTATTTAAGTGCAAATATTTCGAAAACTTTAAGTTACTAAAAAAAATGTCTTTACGTGAAAGTTGTCGTTTTTTGTTGGCTTTCAAGGGAAATATATGAAATTATTTTTACGATCCAGCGAGTATGATTTTTTACCGAAAAACGGAGGAATTATTTTTTTATTCGAAACTGGATATTTTTTTCCGAGCTAAAAAAATTACAGATTATTCTTGCATAATTGCTGATATCTCAAACAAAATCACCAGAGCAAAGTTTTTAATTCCTATTGATTCAAAAGATATAGTTTACAGTGCCATTTGTTTTGTAATTATGATTTCATAATAATAATGTGTACTCATTATGAGATAGTGTGTAAACATGTGAATAGCCGAAAAAAATACTAATTTTCGTTTTAATATTGGAAGAAATAGCGGAAAAAATGGGAGAAATAACTAATGAATTACTTTCTTAATGCATTAATTATTTTTCCCATTTTCTCTAAAGAATTACCGTGAATTTCAATTTAAAATAATCATTTTTACAGCTATTCAGAAGTAAAGTCATTGTTTCATAATCGCCACATGTTATCATTATGAAATTATAATTACGAAACAAATTGTACTGTCAACTATATCTCATGAATTGATGGGGATTTACAACCCTGCACCAGAGTGGCACCGCCAGATTTTCTTGCATAAAAAAATATATCTTCATACATCGATCGAATAAACGCTTTTTGCTGGTTTCCTGGATGTATCCCGACACAGCCGTTTCAACAATACTGAAACGAACTACAATTTTTTCCCCCTTTTTTGCACGCTTGACGATAACGGACACTCGTCTCGTCTGAAGTGTCGAACGCGCGTGAACATTGCTATTTAGTTCCAAGTAGGGTAGAAGTACCGTTTGTGGCCATCTTAGACCGTATGTGGCCATCAACTTAATCCATTTGTGTTCATACCGATTGCATGTAAATGACAGTGCTGGCCACAAATGGTGTGAACGGCTTTGAACATAATTTATTAAACAATAAGGCATTCTAAGCATTGAATATTCAATGTTAAGTTTGCTTTGATTATTGTAGAATAAACTCATTTAGTAATTTCTAAAGATTAAAGTAATTATGAATTGATCTATAGATTTGTTGTGTGGCCACTAATGGTACAGTGGTTACAAATGGTACGTCTACCCTACACCACCTACTGAGTTTACACGTGGTTCAAACTGCAATATCATGCAGCATCGATGGAAACTAATGTAACCAGTACGGAGTGGCTATGACCACCTACAACAAGTCAATGTCCAATCAGGCTCAAAACGCATGCTTGCATATTGTAGTGTAATGTTTGTACAAGAGTAAAATAATAATTTTCGGGTCGCGTGCGTGTTTGCCGACCTGGCTGTCTCTCGTTCATGGTTAAAAACCGTAAAATACCGCCCGCAGTGACTCGTTATTAGCATATTATTACAACGCTCGTGAATCTTGTACATAGATACACATATACAGGTGTGTGTCGATCATATCCATATAAATGAGGATGTGACCGCCCTGTGAGAGTCCGACAGATGTCTGCCCGATATCCAATGTATATAAAGCCCGTATTGCCTATATATGCCGCGGATAGAGCCGTAGAATTCAGGTTTAGTTGATCTTGTCGCCGCCGGATCGATAAACTTTGAGTATTACGGGGTACACGCTATAGCTCGCTTACTCGGGGACACACAACGTCGTTATAACATGCAGTTCACTCTTCGCATCACCTTTCCCATAATCGTCGTCTCGTAGAACCAGAAATTCGTTCACGATCTTAACTCATCGAATTTTAAGTGGATTTCCATCTCTACTCAGATTTCGACTTAAGAAAGTGCTTTATCAATTGCAGTTGAATAATTCAACGTTCATTTTAATTAACTCGAGACCTTAGATCCTTTTGGATTATACTATATTGATGATTTTTTCATCCTTCTGTAATGTCTCAGTGGATTTTTACGTGGCAAACTGGAATCGTTAGGATCTTACTTTCTTATAAGTTTGTATCTTTGTTGTGCAGAAGTAGGTAGTTATTTATCCCATAGTTAAAAATGAATTCCTTTTTTTGTTATGTTAATCAAAAAGTTTTGACTTCGCGCAAACGTTCCTAATGAAAAGTTTTATTTAATCAGAATTTCAGTCACTTTCGATAAGGAGAGTATCAGAAAAAATTGGCGCGCTGAAGCAACTGAGAACTATGATCCTGAATAATTCCAATTATTGAGATTCGTGATACGTATATTTATATTAAGTAACGTAATTTTTTTCAATACATTTGATAGTAAAGATCACTTTTATTTGTAAAATGTATTCGTCTATTTTACGATACGTATGAGTGCGAATACTTTTGAAAATTTTCTAATGATCCCAGAATAATACTTCCAATTCGTAACTTTGGAATCATTTTTTAAAATAAAAGGAGTGAAACTAAAAAAAAATCTTTGAAAATTCATATATATCCTTAAAACTAAAGGAATGATTTCCCTTGAAAAAAAAAATCCTCTTCGCATCTCCGAAAAAAAAATTTCCAATGCTCACTTATAAATAACTTTCTCATTATTACTGATTACTCCCAATGACCATAGTAATTTCGATGAAGTCCATTTTTTTGCAGTATCTCTTATCGCACAGTCCTTAAATCCTAATCCGATAAAACTTTTAGTTGGAAATGTACGTATCCTCAAGATAGCTACAGAAGAGATTATCGTCGCAACAACGAGAGGCTGTGATATCGAATCACTGCACAGAAACCCGGAACAGCTGACGGCTAAGTGAATTTTTATTTCAAACATGTCGCGCGACTGCACGGAGACGAGACTGGAGTAAAAGAGCGTGTGGTGCTCTTGATAGCGATCGATATCTCATCAATCTCGCATACCACAGCCTTATCTTTGCAATATTACGTGAAGATCGAGACGCGGTCTTGCCATAGACGATTTTCTGTGTGCACGACGTTATTCTCGCCGACCGTCGATAGTTTGAACGTCCGCACTAACCATGATATTGATAAATGACTATAATCGTTTGGTGAGCCGGCATCATTTCTCTTACAAGCACATATACCTCTATATACATATATATATATGTATATATGTATGGATACTATATATATATATACATATATATATGTGTAGATATGGATAATTTAATAATAGCATGGTTAAGCGTCCAAGCTTCAGCACGTTTCACACCACGTTGAATATCTCGTGTAAACGTGCGAGGCTGAGTCTCCACATTAACTATGCTAATCGTTCTCCTTTTTCCTCCGATTTTCCTCTCCTTTCATCAGTTGCAACATGAGCTATGTAGATAGTGAGTGAGAGAGGGAGGGAGAGAAAAATATCGAGAACATGTTTCACATCGATGAGGAAAATTGTGATCGTTATCGACATTATTATTAAGGATGGCGTCAATGAAAATGGTCGCGAAACAGGAAAATTAAATAATCTTTTAATTGATGTAGGGACGATGTACATTCCTCAGGAAGCGTCTAATTGACAGTCCCCGCATCGAAATTTATATATTCAAAATAAATGTCATATAAAATTCATTTATGTTTATATATATGTAGTAGATATGTACGGCATATACCTTTCGGAGTGGAAATCAAAATAACGAGTGATCAATAATAAACGTCGGAATCTATAATGGACATCATCATGAAATTCGCTGTGTTTGCCATTCGCTACTTTAATAATCTGCTTTTTTGATTGTTTATCATAAGACAGTGGCCAAAAAGCGAATCATGGAATTAGCGAATGGTTCAAAGTAGCTACGTTTATAATGGTGGTCATTCTAGTTCAGCATTTTCAAATTAGGCATTCACTATTATGGTCATTCACTGTTTGGACCCCCACCCACCTTCTGGATAAATTAATTTTTCTTTGGGTTCAGGCATTATAGATTTTTTTATAGAGTTTGGCCCTACACTTCTTACAGGGGTCTGGAATTTGTTATTAGGGTAAAAATGATACAGCATTCCCTGTAACTTGCTGAAAAAAATGCGGGCAGAAATGGACTGCGGCAGAAGTGTCGATTCCTGCCCCCTGCGGCCATTTATGAAAAATGTATAAGACTTCTAAAATATTTACAAATTTATTTGGAAAGAAAAAATGAAGTTTCAACCAATTATGTCTTGAATAATGTATTATGTGTATGAGAGTGTGCCAAAAAATATCGATATTTTTTTTTTTTACTCTTCGCCCAAAATATTGTAGAATATGTCCTAATAAAGATCCTGTCAAAAGCGGAGCTCATAATTCCAACTCTAAGAGGTCGTGTTTAAAGTTATTCTGTTTAAATGGCACAGAAAATTTATTTTTTCACATTCCTTATCCTGGCAACCTAAGAAGATTTTTTTTTATAAAATCAATGAGTACATTTTATGAATCATTCAATTTCGAACAAAAAATGTTATTGAGTCGAATTTCCATCTTCAATATTTGATTTTTCACAGAGCCTTGAAATTTTTCATTCTGTAAATCTTTCGTTTCTTGGATTTTTAAGCTTAACTATTGAAGGTAGGACAAAAAGTTTAAGTACAATTTTGTAGCCCGTCTGACGCACTAGAAAAAAGTTTGTGGCGAGTTCTTCGTATCATTGATATTCACAAAGTTACAGACCAACAAATACGTGGTTTTTGTATTCTTAACTTCTATTGAGTGAACTACTGATGTTAGTACAAAAAAGTCAATAAAAATTTATGAGAACATTGAATTTTCTGAAAAATGTATGTATTGCTAACGGTTATGAGTTACAGACTCATTAAATCTTATTTTGATGGTTTTCTACGACTTACGTTACCCGTTTTCGCCCAGATTTAACATTTTTTAACTAATTTCTGACAATTATTAATGAGTTTTATAATTCCGAAATTGACAAATGTATGACTCAAAGGGTTAACATACTTACAGAGGCAGTTTTGTAAAAAAAAAAACTAAGATTAATGAGGAAGCAAATTAAAAAATTCGACTTTACAGCTTTTTTCGGTTCTCATTAGCCTAATCACTATCGTGTGTTGGACGCAAAGTACGGTATAAATGTAATGATTTCTTAAGCTCAACCTCGACAAGGATTTCAGCTCAGTTTTGCTTACCTCTTTCTCTTGCCATCTATTCCCCGGCAGGCGCGACATTTACATACCGGATGACAGTGGATTTACGATCAGGTGCCTCCTGCCGCTCTTTGATGACCCTCCAAGCGCCAATGTACGCTGAATACGTCCAAATGCAAAACGACGAGTAACACCGAGAATCAATTGAAATTTGTAGCTCGCAGAATTGCTACTGCAGCTGCTGATACAGAAGTTGTTTGTCCTTAGGGTAGACCTTTTTCTCAAGTTGGTGGCATGTCCATGTTTATATATAGGGATGTCGGCCATGTTTGCCGTCATTACTACATTCATGGGAAGTCCTTTGGTGCCTACTTTACATTGAAGTTTGCTTTCAGTGTTGCAACATTATTCATCCGCAAAACGTGCAAATGTCACAGTTCCCTCATTCTCGATTATTAAAACTTGACGATTCAGCGAATTTAATTTTCATCCTATAAAAAAATAATAATACAACGTTTCTAAAAATTGAACTAAAAACATTGGATCCATAAAATCTCGAATAATTCATTGATTCAATACCAATGCAGATTTGCGAGCCTCAATTGGTTTCAAAATATAAATTTTCTGCTTTCAATTGTTTCACAATTTATTACCTTGCAATAATTATCTGCACTTTTTATGCAAAGATGTTAATTTATGTTATTGTTAAAAATATACACATTGCATAACATATTACACTAATTTTCTGTGAAATATGCAAAGACGTTTTTCATACATAATAATAAATAGACCACATTTCTCCCCCTTTGTCGGAATTATAGTTTTTTCACAGAAAGTTTAACCTTTAATCGTTAAATGCATAAATAATAATGTTAGTACTGTTTGAAGTTTATAAAAATTGTAGTAAATGGTGTAACAGCCGCATATATTTAGCTGTTGAGCTTCTTTTTAAATAAAGTAATATTGAAGGATCTCTTGGCTTGTTATGTTTTGTAAGGACTGCCGATTTTTTTATTCTATTGAACGATGTACCGATGTACTACTGCGCACGATGAACAACTATCGAGTGCTGTCCGTTGAAGACAGAGAGTAAGAAGCAATGAAAGGTCCTCTCCGGTCGTTCGACGTGCTGGGGACAATAAATGCTATCGAGTGCCACACGTACACACCTCGAAGAACACCTCGACGAGTTCATATGCTGCGACCATAGCCCGGAGCCTGTTTAGACAGCGGATGCTTTCCACCTGTTATGATTGACGTGTATAAACATTTACTTAGTCACCTCGTGGTTTTGTGAGTGCGTGCGTGCGTTCACAACGCTTACAATCATACACACGTATACGTATAGCGTCTGCGCACATATGCATAGGACCAAGACTATGCGGTCGCACTATCCTCGATTGAGTACAGTTAATATGAAGGACCTCGTGGACCCGATGGCGCGTGTAATCGGACGAATACAATTTCTCTCGCGTCTTTACAATTTATTAATTTTTTTTTTAATCCTGACACACGAGTGCAATATCCTTGCCAAACTAGGACAGTGATTTTTAGCTCGCGTTGATTAACAACCAGCATTTTTTAATCTTTGTTATAGTATGTATAAAGTATTATTTATTATATAAGTTATGTAAATATTATAATATGTATAATATAATATAAACAAAAAATGTAAGTCAAGTTCTAAGACAGAATTTGGAAAAATCGAATTTTCAAACATGGTGAGAGAATTCACGAGGCTTGCACAAAACATTGTTGCACGAAACTTTACTGAAACGATCACAAAAATTTGAACCGAAGACCTACAAACTACTCAAATTCGTCAAGATTGTATTTCTCGTCTATCCTTAATTGAGAACAGTTAATATGAAGGACTTTGTGGACCCGGTGCGTGTAATCCGACGAATATAATTTCTCTCGGATCTTTACAATTTATTTTAAATTTTTTTTTTTTAAATCCTGACACTCGACTGAAATATCCTTGCCAAACTAGGACATTGATTGATAGTTTGTGATGGTTTATCAACAACATTTTTTCATCATTAATGTAAATAAATAGAGAACAGAAAAAATGTAAGTCAAGTTCTAAACCAAACTTTAAAAATGTAATTCTCACATGATGAGAGAATTTATAAGGTTATTATTGCATAAAACTTTATAGGAACGAATCTGAAAATTTGCAACGAATAACTACAAGCTACTCAAATTTTTCGAAATTGCATTCCTCTTGTAAGGCTCATTCTCTACGAGAAAAAAATTTACAAAGACGAAACAAATTTTTCTAAGAAATTGATTATGGAAAAAGTAAACATAACCAATTGCAATTTTATTTTGAAAATTTTATCGATATCTAATGGCTGATAAATAATAAAAACTAATCCGCGATTGGTAACACATCATTGGATTATAAAATCCATTAACCTAAAGCATTAGCGTCATTACAGTGCAAAATGACAGATGTAGTTGACTGGAAAGGCTGATATATTGAGTATGGGCTCGGCAATCTTGGCTGGCGCCACATCTCACTCTATTTTTCCGCTTGACATTTCCGAACCTGTGTATTATAGCAGTACTACAACAACGTATACGAGGCATTCCATATCAATTTAGTAACAAAATGGTTTTTTTTCACATGATTCGTAAAAATTCGATTACATAATTCTTATAATTCTGTAATAATATGGGAAATTATGATGATTATGATAATTAGAAAGTACAATAAATATACGAGTTCCCACAAACGCGGCTTTTCATGCGGCCTATAAGAACAAAGTTTATTTGGATTTCCGAAAACATCAGAAATAGGACTTTATTTACTTGAATCCCATCATGGGAAATCAAATTTTCAGTTCAATTTTCGTTATGGCTTTTGAACGCATTAAAAATAATCGAAGTTTCCTTTAAATTCACTCTCGATGCAAATAAAAATGAGCTCTTATAGTAATGATAATTCTCTTCCATTCTGCAAGCAAATCCAAATCTAGCATTATTTTTTCACGGTACACCCATTCTAATTTTATCAAGAATCACGGTTAATACGCAGATTATAAAGAAAATCTGAGCACAGCGAATGCTTTTCAAAGTCAAAGATTGCTTTTAAACGGTTTCAAATGGCATAAAAAATCATACTGGAAAATAATTTGTTGTTTCCAAATTTTAAGTGCGTCAGGTTAGAAGTTAGTAATAATGTCGAAAGTTGTTGAAACAAAGAATCGACGCTGATCATTTGGTAAAATGTTGTTCCGAATTCATTAATCTAATCTGAATAAAATCCTTCTCAAAAAATATTCATAAAAAAAAGATTTTCTTTCTATCTTTGGTACATTTAAAAAAAAAGTATATGACCTAATTTTCAAAAACCAATTGAGGAAAAATTTTGGGTAGCTGAACTGATATGAAATGCCTTATATATCAAAGCCGCCCGCATAACGTTGTACCAGCTCAGAGATTTGTTGTATAGCTGCTATAAGGAACAGGAGTACCTGTCTATCCAACCTCGTCGACCTATCGTAAAATAACTCGACATGTGTAAGCCGACTGGACAAGGATCGTATAGTAGCTGATTTGATCGTTACAGCCTTAGTAGCTCTCAGTGGCAGATGCAATTTTTTTTTTGAGTTTATGGGGGCGCCAGATAGAGCTCAAAGAAAAATAATCTCGTCTGGTCTAGCGGCACAAGAAAGAAGGATTTTTTACTGTCGCACCCAGATTGATTTTAAGATTTTCCCTATTTGGTCCAATGCTAATTCATTGTGCAGTAGATCCGCTACACATATGAGGCATTCTTCATCAACTGGGACACTTTTTTCGGTCGAACATCCGGACATTTTTTTAAAGACTAGTTGAAATGATGAGTGTCTGTGATTTTTTTCAGATTTTTAAAGGGCCGATCAGGATTTACGTTTTTTTTTTTTAAATAAACACTATATCTCTGAAATTCACTTTTAAATACACTATATTTTTGAAAATATTGATCTCTCAAAAAATTCTTAGGAACAATACATTTTTCATCTACTTTTCAGTGACATTGAGAGAGGATTCAAAAGAGGATCCGTTTATCCCAGTAATAAATAATACCTGCGATTCTAAAGTGGTAAAAAAAAAGAAAAAAATTACTTAATTACGATTTGTAATTTCTTACTTCATAAGAATTGAAGGTCCCACATTGGTATTTTTTTCTCAGCATCTTCTTACAATGAGAAACACTTGGTAAAATTATTGGTACCATCGAAGGTGTGTTTTTTATTGAAAAAAATTGTTAATTGTTTATTTTTGCAAAAAATTAATTTTCTGCCGTTGTAAAAATTATGACTTGTCACTGGAAAGTAGATGAAAAACGGAAAACTTTATGTTTCTAAGAATTTTTTCAGAGATCAATATTTTTATAAATATAGTGTATTTAAAAGTAAATTTCAGAGATACAGTGTTGAGTTTTTAAAAAACGTCAATCCTGATCGGCGACCTTTAAAAAGCTGAAAAAATCACAGACACTCATCTCAATTAGTCCAACTAACTGACGAATTTTAAAAAATGTCCGGGTGTTCGACCAAAAAAAGTAGCCCAGTTTATAAAGAATGCCTCATATGTATAATAATTTAATGCTAATTTCTGAATTACTACTACATGAGTTAATCTACTATAAAATCGTCGGAGAATAACTTGGAAAATGTACCGCTTTATACTTGCAGGTGGTTTTGCTGACCGCACTTCTGTGCCCGCGGCTTGCTGCCGCCAACAACGTCACGCTATCCGCCCCTTCTCGCAAGGCAAGAGAACTCTCATCCCGAGGACATATCTCACAGTGGTAGGTACAATAACGATATGGATATTTTTTCTCTTAACCGCAATAAAGTACTCAGCATTCTCAACCTCAACTTCAACTCATGTTAATTCATAACAACAACAACAAAATTGATTCTTTTAACTAAAATGTGGTGGGAATATTTTTCTGAAATTCGGTGAAATTTCTCTGAAAATTTGTCTAATGTTTCTAAATATCTGTAAAAATTTTTTACACCTCTGAGAAATTTGAAAAACCTAATTTTCTTGGTATTTTTGTGATGTATGAAAATCTTAAATTTTCTATTTACTTTATAGTCAGAATCGTTTTTTCGTAGTACTTTAATTAATTTTGTCTCACTCAGATATATTCACCATAGTTATATGAAGCTAATATTTCCGGATGTTATCCAAAATGCGCAGAATTTGCGGACTTGACAAAAAATTCACGGACTCTCTTGCTTCTTTAGAAGTTCTTTACTGGTATATTTTTTTAACCATTTACTGAAAAATCTGAAGTGTCTCAGACGCCAGCGTCGGAGAAACAGGAAAGGTCCGGAAACACAGAACTACTTTTTTGTGATTTACAAATATTTCTCGTTTGTATGAGTTGACTAAAATCCGGCACGAATTACCAGTACAATTTTTTTAAATCTGGAATTCGATGTAGATGCGAGAATACACAAATCCAGACAATTTTCGTGAATACGATTTCCAGAAATTTTTGAAATACTGTGACGTATTTTTCGTGAGCGAACTTAATTGACGAAAACTGATCGAGAAGCCGAATCGAGATTCGTCACCTTCAGCCGTCGACCCTCGTTCGCGCATTCGTGAACCTGGTGGACGCCAGCTAATTTTTGTTCCACCGGTATTAATGAACCGGTATGTCTGAGGAATCGAGTGGAGCAAACCCGATTCCGAAAAGAGAAAAAAAACTCAAACGAATCGAAGTCGGAGCAAACTAACGATCGAGAGCAATAAATACAAAAAGAAAGATCGGTAACTTTGTTAACTTTTGGGCTCGCGTGAAGTTAAGGATGTATGATACGTACAGTCCCGCCAAAAGTGAGTTTCAGAGACAATTTCGATCACTTCCCGATGGGATAAAAATCGGAAAAAAACAATTCGTATAAAACGTGCTGAAAAGATTGATTTCGCATAATAATAATCCCAAGATGTTATTAACAAATTGGTGAAAAAAACAGTTGTTCAACAAACAATCAGTCAACCTAACTTTTTTTCTAATGAAAATGATATGTTAATTGATTTGAATTCTTACGAATTTTTTCAGATTCTTTTCTTTAATTTGATTTTTTTTTTTTTCGAAAATTCGCAGAATATAACAAATTTTGGATATGCCATTTGCAAAAAAATCTTGAGTGTAGTAGATGGTTTTATGCGCGAAAGCGGGCCTATTAAAAACACAATCGTAGTGCACCAGAATGCTCCATTCTCTGCAAAAAAACTTACAAAACTCCGCCTGCTCTCCAGCACAACGCACTAGGGCGCCCGATTTACACCGGTCTATAACTAATCGCAAGAAATCGTGTCATTGACTCTTATCCATCGGGCTGCTTGTTTCTTTAAGCTCTTTTCCTCGCGACGGATTCAAGTGCACCGATATTCTCATAACTCCACAGTACATCACTAAAACGTAAAAGGTCAAGTCTTTACCTCAAGCGCAGAGGTAAATTGAAGGACAAGTATCTCGGAATCGTTGCAAAACTCAATTTTCGGTAGCACAAAATCTTGTGACGTCATTTTCAATAAAATCACGTCACAATACTCAGCAACTCTGAAAATTCTGATAAATTGAAACCTCAACTTTCTTTCCATAAAAATGAAGCTATAGATTATAATGAAAACATTAAAAAACGTATGTCAAAAATGTGTTATTAAAAAGTTTGTTTCTTTTCAATCATAGTAATCCAGAATTTTTTTTTCGTGAATAGCAGAAAAATCGAGCACTTTTGTTGTCTGGTTTAGTAGAGACCACATCCGAATGTTAATGTCAAATTAATCTTTGTTCACAGAAACCTTGTGAAATTTTACAAAAATATTCGGGTGAATCCCTATCCCTAGAAATTAAGGAAAATAATTTTCCAAACTAGAAATGTAAACATAAAAAGTAACCAACAAAGATCCGTCGACGTTTGTAGAAAAAAAACGTTGTTCAATGTACAAAAATTTTCGAAATTTCTCATTTAATATTTTTATTTTATCCTTAATACCTTGTTACCTTAATTTTTATAGGGACACGGAGCAGGTCGAAACGCCAAAGCGTCCCGGCGTTCTGTCGTATCGGGAGATACAGAATCTGCTGCGTCGCGAGGGTGGCGAAGACGGTTCGCCGGTCGATTGTTGTCCGACGATCGAGGAATTGGTTGAACCAGTTGGCGGAAAAAATCGGGAAGAGCGTTACGTGGAGCTCTACCGAGATGGGGAGAACAAGCAAGTTTTCTATGAGTACTCATGCAGACCCGACGTTCTCGATCAGCCTTGCAGATTCATGGATCGAAAACTCAGTAATCAGTCGAGATGCGTGCAGAAATTCTCATATACATATGCACTCATCAGGGATACCAGATCGAAGTCGAACCATAAGGTGAGTCGAATTGCCATCAACCAAATATGCGATCAAAGTATTATCTTAATATTCATCAATCCGTTTAGAATAAAAAGTCCATTCTATTGCTATCACCCTTAAAATAGATTCTGAGAAATCGCATATTCTGACATAAATTTATTGAAATATTCAATGCATACTATTTTACAAAAATAAATACGAGTATTTAATCTCAATTTGACCAATGTGAAGCGATGTAATTTCCTTTGGACCCTTTTTAAATTCCTTCAAAATGATAAAAAATCGAATTCTAACTCCCGTATCAAGGAAACGTTCCTCTGTAACGAAACGTAGAATAAACAAGTAAATTTTCACTGTGATGTTTATAATTACTTTTAGAGTATAAGCAATCAATTGTTATCACCGTTAACATTTGTTATTGAAACCCTACTTTTCACCTCCATTTATGTACGTGAAAACGTCGTTAGACGATGATTATCAGCGAAAAAAGTGTCTTCACAAACGCAACGACCCTTTTGCAAAGTTACTGAACTGGGACAACAAACCATCCTCAAGAAGTGCATTTCCCGACTCATTTAAGAAATTAAAAAATGCAGCGTTCCGTCCTTAAAAAACGTAACGCCCCTTCTGGAAAAATTGGCAAAATGGAGCAGAGTATCCTCAAAATGTGGAACATAAATTAGAGACTACCTTCAAAGAATTTTTTACATAATATAATACGCCCACGAATTTATTTAAAAAATTTTTACTTTTGAGATATAATAAAAATAATTTTGATTTAATTTTATTAGAGGGGGACAAATGAGGAACACAGGCATCGACACGGCAGAGCGCAGGACAGCGTTTTACCGGACTTATCCACGATCACGACACCCGGCACTAACTGGAGCCTGGACTATATTCAGGTACGAAGTGGATGCAGTTGCGTGGTGCTCCCCAAGCAGAAGAAGAAGAAAACCATGCCAGCATCGCACAGGGCCAAAAAGGCGAAGGGCAAGTGGCGAAAAACGAGAGAGCAGGAGTCCGACGGGGAAACGTAAAATCGTAGAGACAGTTTCGTTCGCTTATTGTAAACTGTAAAAAAATTATCCTGATATATATAAACTTATATACTTAAATTTTTTCGAAAAAAATCAGCAGCTTCCTTCTGATTTGCCATGAATCCCGATACCATGTAAGTGGATCATGTATGCTTATAGAAAATGCCATCTCGAATTTGTAGCTTAAAGATTTTTCATTTGGATAATCAAAGATAAAAAAGTCTCTTCTGTGAATGATGGAGCCGACTTGATAAAGTACAGCAGTTCTCTGCGAGAGCGGGAAGAATATAATTTTCTAGTTATTTTTTCTAAAACTGCAGTCAATGTATTTATACACAATTTGTCATTAGTCGCTGTAGCTCGTCACAAATTGACATTCGTAATCCTTCATGACAATTTAACTATGAATCGTAATTATGGAGGTATTTACTGATAAATTCGATAATCAAATGTCCATGAATTAAAATAGCCATTTTTTTACAGTAGACTTTTAAAAAAATAGACATTTCTTTTTCTTTATCGTTGTACGAATAAAGAAGCCATTAATATTTAATCTTGTTACCATTATCGAACTCGTATGTTCATCGATGTCGAAGAACAGCGTTTCGCTCAGGCCGTCAATATTATTTCTGATTTTCTAGGAGAAACCTTTTTTTTTTACGTAATATCTGTATTTATTTCAAATTTCACTGTTTGATGTTGCGACCTTTATTGGAGGTAGAAACGAATTTAAAAATCTTCTTTATCCACCAATAATAATCATACGTAGGTATTATTACCGTAGGATAAATAATAAACTAATCTCTTTGGACTTCGACGTAAGAACGGCTAATTAATGAAAGCAAGACGCATACATTTTTTTTAATTCAGGGACTTATCGTCATGCGTTTCGCGAACCCTATTACGTTCATCTGTCACGTAGTTTATATAATTTTTAGAAGCGGCCAGTTCTTAATAATATTTTGTATATGACAAATGTTTATCTATTTAATAACATTAATCATAAGTTATAATAATAATATATATTAGTGTATAAGACAAATTTTTATACGCTGGCAATTGATAAAGTAAATTTTATCTGATTATTCGATGGATCTGCGTGGCAACTCGGACACTTAGAGCCTAACCGAGTTATTTTGTTGTTTTTGGTGTGAAACTCTTATGAAACTTTTGTCTAATCGTTCGTCCCATTTATTCTAATATATTATATACGCAGCGTTAAAAGCAAAGCTCGCGATGCTTGCTGAAAATCATGACAATTTCTACAGATAATTTCATTGTAATAATCGTCCCAGTTTACGTTGTATACGTGCCGTCCTCGTTATTATTTTACGTAACAAGCAAATCATTTAGCATCCCACCATCGATCGATTTACTTACTGAGGTAATTCGCGCTTCACATTTTACCATGTCGATGTATTTTATATTATTTATTAATGCTTGAAAGTGTATCTACATGATATTACAATTAACTAAGTGATTTCGCAGCGGTTGATTTGTTTAAAGTAAATGCAGCGATGCCACGGAAATAAATAAACAATCTGTATTGTAATATAATATTTTACGCGTTTCGCAGATTCAGCGTCTTCTGTACTGCCATGTAAACATTGTACATAGTCTATAATTAATACAATTATTATATAAATTCGGAAAATGACGAAAGTAATTAGCCATTCCTCATTATATCCGGGTTAGTTTCGTTTTTAAGTTCATCAAGATTCAAACTAAATTTCTAGACACTTTCAACATCTGCCAATACCAAACTTTGCAATTAGATATTAATCGCTAATAAAATCGAACGCTAACCGTAAATTAGAATAAAGTCCCCTTTTCTAATCGTTACCCCATCAACCCGTTAACTACCAAGGCCCTCTTCATGATACATTTTTTTTTACAATTCTTTATAAGTATTAGGTTAAAAAAACACCTTGACATGCGTTTATGTGCGTTTTTCTCTCGTAAATAAAAATGTAGGATGCATTCGTGTTCCGCTGATTGTGAAAACTTTTCATAATTTTTAGATTTTAATTAAAAGAGATATTTAGAAAAACAATTATCTCCTTGATGTAGCAAGTACGCTATGTTGGCAAATGATATGCGAATCTCTCCCACGGATCACAAAAATAAAAAAAATCGAATTTTTCGTGAAAAAATATAATTCTTGATAAATCGTATACATATTTGGAACTATATGAGTTATGTATATGAGATATGTACAAGTGAATTCGATTCCGTTCCTCATTCGATGACATAAAAAATAATTTTCGTATGTTCATCCTCGTAACTCGAATAAATTTCTTTTATAACGCGAAACAAAATAGTGGCCATATCGTTTGTTCGTCTTGAGAAAAAATTGAAAAATTCTTTGTCTTCCGGAAAATCGACCCGTTGAGGCACCATAAACCATTTATTAAACAGCTCTTTAAAGTCAAGTAACTTCAATGCTTACCTATCAAATTAAACGGTCTCTTGTGAAATTAAGAAAACTGTTTTATTTACATCTTAATCTGTTTATTAACAAAAGTAAATATTTTTCCTCTGAATACTTTCGTTCTAGAATATAATTAGGGTATAAATCGCGTGTACTTCGCAAAAGAACAACAGTTACACTCGATTAAAATTCCATCAGTGAAAATTATTCTGAAAAAATTGTGTCGTCTGTCTTGCCACTTTCCTTACACCTCTCTGATCAAGATTTTGTATGAAAGTTATTGAAAGTCCTCTTACACATGCGGTTTCATGTTAATGAAATACCCGCAAAAACGATTGGTGAAAAATTTTCTACAGCTTCGCACTCCTCTCGGCAATACATTTCCTAAATACACGTGCCAGATCTCTAGAATGGTATTTTGAACGGCCAATATTTGTGGTCAATTGCACTGCAACAAAAATGATTACATTTTTTTGTAGAACTTAAAAATTTTCACATTTGCACGAGCTAAAAAAATGTTTTTCTCTCGAGTGTTAAACAAAACCTTCTAGTATGTTATCGGCAGTTTTCGCAATCGATAGCTTGCAAAAAGTGAATTTTTCTAGGCGAAAGACGAAAAACTTCTCTACATCAAAAAGGTGAAGTAAAAAGTATGATATAATCTTTAGCTTACTCGTTGAATGGAGCAACTCTTTCACCGCTGCCCAATGCCTCAATGGCTTTCATCTCCTCATCCGTCAGACTAAAATCGAAGATTTCGATATTCTCCTTGATACGACTTTTGGTAACAGATTTTGGTATTGGTGCAGCGCCTTGTTGGAACTTTGCATTAAAAATGGATAGCATTAAAATCGGCAAATCAAAAAAATGTCACATTCTATTTTTCAAATGCTATTTACCACGTATCTGCATGCAATTTGAGCCGGTGTCTTTTTGTATTTTTCAGCTAATTCCAAGATTTTTGGGGAATCCAGAGAATTGCTGACTTTCAAACGATTTCCTGGCCTTCCAAGAGGCGAATATCCGGTTACTGTTATATTGTATTTTGCGCAAAATTCTATAAGTCTTCGCTGATTCAAGTTGACGCTGCACTCAATCTGATTATTCACGGGCTTAATTGTCGCAGCGTTCATCAGACGTTCAATTTGCTCTGAATTGAAATTACTGACGCCGATACTTCGCGTCAACCCCTGGCGAACGCATTCTTCCATGCCTCGCCATGTTTCCAGGTAGTCGACGTCCGAAGGAATCATCTTGCCATTGGCATCAACCGCCATAAGATCGTCACCGTCCTTTGAAAGAGGCAATCGAATGTTATACGTAATATTAACAATTACAAAAAAAATATCGACAAATAGTTCTGTGTATAATATTATCGTAAAGTATGAAGAATATTTTTCACCATAAATAACATGATTATTTTCTTAGTTTGAAAAAAGTCTTGCGATATAATCGATTTTACGGTCAACTTCAAGTACTTATTTTTTTTTTTAATATCTTTCTAGGCCGCTACTTTAGAAAACCGGCACAAACAAATTCATGGAAACAAATTCATGTTTCCATAAATCTGGAGTTTTTTTTTTCAAATTATTCCATGCCTTACTTAAGGTGTAATCCTCTGTCTCTTGGCGTGTCCACAGCCTTGTGTTTGATTTTAAGTAATTGTGCACCTTGCAATTCACATCTCGAATCACTCAAGATAATTTCTACATTATTGAGATGTTTTTTAGAATATAAACCTCCATTTAAAAAAAATAGATAATTGTATGTCCGTATTTGTTTAAAAAAAAGCGAAATATCGGTAATTTCTTCAAACACATTCGAACATTCAATTCTCGCTTTTTTTCTTCAAAATATAGGTCTATGCTCGTAGAAATTATCTCAATATTAACGTTGACATTGTTTTAGCACCCCAGATACAAATTGCGAGCAGCACAATATCCGCAAATAAAAAAGAGGAAGTAGACACACAAATTACACCTCAATTGAACGGAGGAAGTTCAAAATATGACTGGGAAATCGCTATTATTTTTCTCACATAAAAAAAGCTACAGAAAACCGAATTTCCGGTCTTCTTAAGTAATTTCTCTCCTTAAAATTTCGTTGTGATATGCTGAGCCAATTTTACGTTACGTTTTGTGATGATCTTCTTGCGCCATTGTACAAGTGTTTTCATTTTTTCAATTAGTTATTTGAGCTTAAAAATATTTGAAATACTTTTCACATTCAAATCTTGGCTATGTTTACATACTTTACACCCGAATGGCCAGTGCACGAGATAAAGATCAATGTATTCGAGTCCAAGATTCTCCAACGATTTCTTGCACGCAGGGACAACGCGCTCTTCTTTGTGGGAATTATTCCACAGCTAAAACATAAATGTATCAAATTACTAAAAAAAATCCTTCAATTGTGACGATCAGATGACAAAGAATAAAAGAAACTATAGAAATGCCTTTGTCGTGATGAAAAGCTCTTCACGCTTAACCGACCCATCTTGGATCTTCTCTTTTATCGCTGCACCGACTTCTTTTTCATTATGATAAAAAAATGCGGTATCAAAGTGTCGATACCCGAGATCGATGGCGTCCTTGATAGCTCTCTCTGTGTCACCTGCCGTGGACTAAACAACATAGAAAAATAATCACAAATAATTCATAACATAATCTTACAAATTAATACAGATGTTATCATTCGTTTCCAATCGATTTTTGATTAATGCTGATTTTTGCCGATATTTCAATAAATTTTGTGATATACTAAACACAGATAAATACATATCTTGAAATAAAAATTTCATTCTACTCTCCACAAAAAAAAATCTTTTTTCAATTTCAAACAATAAAAAAAAGAACTGTTAAACTCAAAAGTTCATCGTAATCAAATTACTCATCTACTGTTTTGCCCTAGGATTTTTCTTTCTTAATTAAAAAATGGTTTTCAATCACTGAAACACCTAAATGTTTTTATAAAAAACTTTGACAGCTTATAGAAAGTAATTTCAGGCATTCGTGAAATCGGAATATTAATGAGAAATATTTGAGAGGGTCAAGAAAGAATAATTAAAAAGAAACTGCTCGTATATTCTGAAAGTAACATTCATTGCCAGTGTTTGATAAACTGTTGAGCGTTCGAATGTACCGCTGCAATCTGATACGTGGATATAGCATCTTGGTAGTCGGCGACGCCAATTGAAGAGCCTAATCAACCGGTTAGATCTTGTGCAATGCGGTAAGTATACGAGTATGAAATATGAATGAAACACGCTTACCAGGTACGTTCCGAGGCCAAACATCGGCATGGTGTATCCATTCCAGAATTTGATAACCGGAACATCGTTTGGTTTCGCCATTTGGAACAAGTAGCTAGATGTCTCGAATTACGATCTATCGACAGCGCTTCTCAGTGACGAGACCTTTTCAATACGTACGCGTCGAACGACACGACAACTGTGACTGACCGGGACTAGAGAGATCATTATAAAGAACTATGCGATAATTAGTCACATGTTACTATGTTTAGTGCGGTTATGCAAGCAATACGTTTTTTAAATTAGCAATCTCACAACAAGCACTTGTCATCGGTTTTTAATACTTTTTGTACAATCATGATGTATAAAACGGGAATAAAGTAATAGATAAATCTTCGATATGCGAGTGCTAATGAAAGTGAAACGTATATCAACGGAAGTAGGGAGAAGTAGCCTTATCGTCATCTTAATCAGTCGGTTACTATATTCAGAGATACTCATAAAATTCCACAATTCTATTCGTTACGCAAGTCAATTGCAGTGTTGTATTCATTCCGTTACTTTCTAACTCTTTCCGATTGTTTTTTCATATTGTAGATGACTTGTTTTTTAGATGGCCTATTATGACGGTACGATGTTGATCAAAGGAAAGAAATTTTGTTTAAAATTGATTGAAAATTGAAGTAATGGAAGCAGAAAGTCATTTATTTTTACTGTTCATCCCTTGAAAGAAGGGGTTGCAAATATACGTCGTTGAACTTCTATAACATATATAATAATCGCTTGTCAACATGCTTAAAAAATGTTCATTCTTGATAAACTACGAAAAAATTCAACAAAACAATTCATTCTAAAGAGATACATTTTTTTTATTAATCAGGGAGATGAGGCCTCGAAATTACTTATACTACAGTAAAGCGCAGATTATCCAAACAAATTAGGGCTGAGCATTGATTAAATAATCAAATAGCATAAAGAAATAGCGTCGCGAATATACGTCGTTGAACTTTTATAATGTATCTAATAATCGCTTGCCAACATGTTAAAAAAAATTTAATTATTAATAAATCATGAAAAAGTTAATATTTTTTTTATTATTTAGGCAGATGAAGCCTCGAAATTACATATATACAGTAAAGCGCCGATTATCCGAACGAATTGGGACTGCGCATTGTTTGAATAGTCAAATAGCATTGGTGAGAGAAAAATCAGATGTGGATTCGTTTGAACCAATAGTACATGAGGTACTTCCGCTGAAATTTAAATGTTGCCCTTGACCCCTTCAACAAGATGGAAAATATACAATTCAATAGGAAAGGAAAGGCAATTTCTGATGACAACATTTGGCGAAATCATAGGCATATTTTATTTTATTTTAAGTACTCTCTATCGAATGGAAAAAATGAACTGGATTGTCCGCAATTATTTAAATATGACATTGAAGGATTCGGAATAATTTCTATGAAAATTAAATTATGGGAAACTGGTAGTTCATGCTTAACTTAGACATTTTATGATATCGATGTGTAGCAAAATATTTCATTCGCAATTCTACCAGTTTTCCTATAGAATTCATATAATTTATATAACTTTTTATTGTGTCATTATTACGTATATCCGACATTTTATGATAATCGATGTATAGCAAAATATTTCATTCGCAATTCTACCAATTTTTCCATAGAATTCATATGGTTCATATAACTTTTCATTGTGTCATTATTACGTATATCCGTTGGAGCTTTTGCGTCAGCTTTCTTCTGTTATGTTTGCTTTCGCATCGAGAAAACTGTGTATATGTGATCGTTTAAATCGAAGGATCTCCCGATTTAATTAATAACCAAAATGTCATGAACTTCAAATGCTTTGATTTGAACTTTAAAAGAAATCCAGTTTTGCTTCGAGGATAAAAATAAATAATTCGTTCATTTGCATGATTTTCTTATTGAAATTACAAATCGTAACTAAACATACATTTGTATCGTACGTTATTAACTTACAACAAAAGTAATAATATACGTGTTCCTATATATATTTATATATATATATATATATTAGTATTATACTTTACGCATAAGCTTATTATCAGTTTTTCTATTTACAAATCATTAATAAAGTGGCTATTCTGAGCTCGGAAATTAGACCCATCGAGAAGCGCAAAAATTAATCACGCAGTCAACGCAATTTTCTCGTAGAGATACATTCTCTACATTGAATTTCGGAATCATCTTGATATTATCTTTCGTTCTGAAGAAATTTTTGAATCGAAGAATTTTCCTCAAAAACAAAGTAATCATAAACTAAATCCACAATTCGCGTTAAGTTTTATACAAATGCGTAAACGCATTTACTTGGGTGATACTTTTTTTTATGTAATTTCCAAATTCACTGCAAGTAAGCCTGAAAAACCGAGCCAAGAATGCTGAACTTTATTTATCTCTATCGCAATAGGAGATTCTTTAATGTCATAATTTCCATGGCAATAGTCATTACTTTACTAGGAGGACGACGATGAACCGCCCCACGCCCGTAAAAGATTCAACGTTTTGTTTAACTTCGAACACCATTCGAGCCTTTCCTCCTTTGTGTCTGCGGATAACAAATGCCTAAAACAGTAAAATGGTTTATAAAATTAGATTAGTATTAACCGCTCGAAGCCTCTTTAAGCTTGTTATCAATTAGCTAAGCTAATTAGGCAACGTTCACTGTGGTGCTCGAATTTTTTATATGTTATAGTTAAAGTATTGAATTTCACATTTGGAAAATGTCAAGATGCATAACGGACCATTAGAAGGAGTAAATCAATGTTAAAAGTGGAGTTCCATACATAGAGCTAAATAAAAATAAAGAAAACATTCTGTTCGGAGCAAAAAGAAACGTATTTGCATGTCACCTCTAATATGTATGAAAAGCTATTCGTTCGGTTTTGGAGTATTCGTTAGAAGCATAAAAAGAGCGCATTTCGGGCCATTTCAGCGAGTATTTTAATGACAATTACATGACATCGGTATGACACAAATTGCGGAAACTACGGTCGCGTAGAAATTGTTCGGAGCCTTTTTCCCGAAGCAGATAAAATACGCAAGCGCAGTTATTAATATGAACATCGTTATAATATTATTATATACACTATACTTAGATTTCACTTGTGTAATCGATATTCTGATGGGTCTGGAATATTCGAAAAAAAATAGTGCGAGATAGAAAGAGCTATGTTAGAGAGAGAGACAGACTTGTACGCGTTTTAGCATTGGACGACGAAATTACTGGCGGTATAACACTGCGTCTTAAGGTGATGTGATAAGAGTCTTCCGTACCAACTACTCGGTTGGTACCGAAGACTCTTATCCGATTTTCTCGGCTACGGATGTTCTTTTATCCAAAAGATCCACAATGACGGAAAAATTCGGGATCGAAAGATAAGTTGTATCTCTCTGTCGCTCATTGAGCTTTCATATCACCTTTGAGGGATGAATTCAGATAAAAACCAGTGATATTTACTGAGAAATCACTACTCTCGGCCGACAATTAAACAAATACAGTTCGTGGATCCCTCTTTATGCTGGCAGGTCCTGGAGATCGGTAGCCGAATATCGGAAAGCGAAATTAAATACGGAATTCATGGTTTTTATCATACCTGATAGTCGTTTCAGATCCTTTTCTAACGAGAACGAGACTCTCGGTATCTCCATGTTGCGCCGGCCTCACGGTTTCCAACAAGAAAGTATTGGGTCGCGCGCAAATATCGCGAGAAACCAAGCCTACGTTAGTCGTCGTGACACCTGAAATTTAAATGAATTTATCGTTTGGATTATGGATCGTAACTGGTAGCTATCGTATTTTTTTCACATGCGTACAAAAGTAGAAAGAAGTTCGCTGACTTTCCCTCAGCGAAATATAATTTTCTTGGCTGACAAAAATGTATACTCTTAGAGTCACAGCAAGTTATTAATTATAAACAATCACAGACATGTTTACGATTTATTTTGGCGATAAAAGATCATGTTTTTTTTAATGTTCCTGGAAAGTAGTTTTTAAAAAGTATGCATTTTTTAACATCTGAACGTCAATTTATAACGAGTAATTACCATCCATAGCGGATTCTTATCATGTGTAGTAGAATGATTCCATAAATTTAGTTACATCATAGAGGAATTTTTGTATTATTCCCTCGTGCACTTTTTATTTTCACGGGCTTATTAAAACGAATTCCGTAATTTCCCTCAACAATCTCGAATATCCGGATTTTGGAGTTACCGAAAACTAAGAATTACCGATATCCGAGCTAACTAAAGCTTAACAAATGGCCAGCACGCGTTTATCGCGACTAACATTTACCTTGTAAATCTAGACTTCCAATAGGAGTTTTCTTCCTCTCATCGTCTGGATATTTCCAGTACGAAAGAATCGCACCCTTCAGGAGACACCAGCGACGATGCCAAGCTCCGAAACCCGAGACATCCTCGAACATCGTGAGAAAACCGCGATGTTCTACGGAAACTGATAATTCGGATGACACGTGCATCTGCAATCGTCCTTCCAGTGCTGAATTGCGTGGTATCTTTAAGGGCGAAAAGAACGATACAATGAAATATAGAACAGATTTTCACCTTCGCATTTTCGTACGCTCGTATTTTCCGGGAATTAAAAGTAGAACTTACCTTATTCAGCGTGAATTGCTGGCGATTTACTTCCCGCAAACTGAATACTACGTATCCAGCCAGCGCAAAAGCCGGAGTTCTTACTGCCCCGGGACCTGCGGGACTCTGAACAGTCGGCATCACCAATCTACTGTCTTGCTTCAAGAATTTTTTCGGCGTTTTTCCACTTCCCTGAAAAGTTACCACGATACATACACTTTAATTCCTCGTTACTGTCTTTTATCACTACCTTGAAAATCAATAATTCGAAAAGATTTCATTTCTTTCAAAACCGTTCATTATGATTTTAATTCCACTATCTTAATTATGATTAATATAGCTTAGATTACATGCTATGATTACCAAAAGAAAGCAGGAGTAAAAAAGATCTTACTTTTTTTTTTATCCACCCCACAAATAGTTTTATGAACCTGTTTACCCATTTTTTATTTGTATATTCTGATTCGTTTTTTGTGAGCCAAATTAGAATCGTCAGGTGATGTACAATTAAAAAATAAAAATATTGTTCATAACATATTGAAATCACGATTCTTATTGCTTCTTACAAATAAAAAAATTAAGAAAATGCTGAACGATCAAAAGAATTATAGTATCGATTCTTAGTGGATATCCATTATTTTCGTAACTACAATAAATTATAAAAATTCAAAAATTATAAAAATTGTCTTCTTACCTTTTTCCCGTTATTACCGCTTCCGCCACAGCTTCCATTATTATGAATATGATACTTAATTTCGTGCGGAAGAACTTCCGCGCGAGTTTCGAGCGAATAAACCTCGATAGTTATCTTGAAGTCGCTGTACAAATCCTCTAATTTCAGTGTAGATGGAAAACGAATACAAGAGTCGCCAGATTCGGCTTGAATAACCGGAGTCACAACAACGTTTTCCAGATATCGAACGAGACACAGAAAATGAAGGCACGTGTCCGCATCGAAATTTCTGAAGTAATCGCGTTTTAGTGGCAAAGTCAAGGCGGAAATAGTTAAGGATCCGCTTTCCTGTACTTCTGAGCTTCCTGGCACGACTGGTCTGAGAGTTCCTTCTACTTTGAGGCGTTGAATTTCATTCAGCGCTGCTTGTCTTCTGTGAGCTAAAAAAAATGGAATACAATTATGAGAAACTGATTTTTGATCGAATCAATTCCATTTTCGCTCGTGTAAAACGTAATACTTACTTGCTACAAGCAAAAGTCTTTCTCCTTCGACTTGTTCCCGCGATCCAGTAAATTCTACAGTCGCGTGACACAAATTCAAAGCTTGACTGGCCTGACCAATAATCGTCTGTTGCTTACAAACATCGTCCATCAGACGTTTAATTTTATCCTGAACGAGGCCGGCTTCGGCTCGGTCGTCAAAATCCGTTGAAGTACCACTAGTAAAATCTGAATCCAATTCGTTGGTACGTAATACTTGACGTACCGGAGTTTTCGGAGTCTGAAATATAAATTTATATTGAAACATTGACTTTTGCTTCCTGCGGAAAGTTTGTATATCGGTATTTTTAAAGGACTAGCAAAGTTTTCAGATTTTTAAGCATTTCCGGAGCAAATCTAAAGTTATTGTATAATTAACTGATAGAGATTATTTTCAAAAAATTATCCATCAGATGTTTTTATAAGAAAAAGTATTAAAAATTCATAATAAATTGTAAGAAACACTCATATTTATAAAACTGTATACAAAACAAAAAAGAGAGCAAATCAAATTTGTAGTGTACGTATATTTTACTTTTATCGACCGATCTCTTTTCCGATCGATTTATGAATATAAATCGTTTGCAATAATAAAGTTGAATATCTCACTATAAAAAACATTTTTACCGTAAAATTAACTTTCGTTGACTTACCTGAGATTGTTGTTTCCTATAGAAGCTTACGCTATGCATGAGCGGCATACAATTGTCGCCTTCCATCACAAATTGCTCGCCTTTTCGCGGTGAGTGAGTCGGGGTTATTTTAATTGGTGAGCGATAAGCCGCACCATGAGTGTACTTGAAACTAGTTGATGCAGAGGATGGACTTTTTGCAGCACGATTTAATTTCGGCGGCGTTGGGCCGTGATCGTTCTGAGCTTCCTGGCGAGCTAAACACTCGTCCAAATATTCGTCCATCTCGTCGAGCACAGAAATGTCTGATACGGTACTGTCTGGATCCGGATCGATAGAGCGCTATCCCAAGAAGCATGGAATTATGCAATTAAATAGGAACCAACATAACTTTACATATAAAAAGCTACCAGAGCCCTATTAAGCCTCAAAAATATAATATTGCACGGGAATAATCCATGTATTTACATGCAGACAGTTGTTTATTTCATTTATATTATCTATATTATTTATATTATTTATTTATTTTAGTTATTTTATTCATTCACTTCATTTATTTTTCTTAATCCTTAGAGATTTCGCCTTGGATAATAATGTTTGTGAAGGTTCTTATACGAGAACATAAAATGAAATGTCTGCGGGGGAATCTTATAGGGGCTTTAGAAAATGCGTGGGCCGGAAATAATATCATAAGAATGCTTGAAAGAATCAGGCTAAAACTTAGATTATTCTACACAAAGGTTTTGTTTATTCTAAAATGTCCACAGCCCGAATATGAATTGAACCAAGTGTTCTCATAAACTAAACCACTCTGCTAGTATTAAATAGAGAAAATGTAAGTCACTTGAAGTGAATAATATACAGGACTAAGTGTCCATAATCAGGTAGTTATGATGCGAAGGAATTCAAAACTCAAAAACTTGATTCTGCAGTATGTTTCATTTCAAATATTGAATTTTAAGTTCCCGACAGATCAGCGCAAGTCACGGACCACCAGAAAAATAAATTGAGTTTTGAAAATCGACGTTTTTAGTATAGCGCGCACTGGAAAAGTAGTTGAATACATGAATTTAAGCACTTTAAAGAATTTTTTGCCTACGCGGTTGCTGAGAAATATATTAATGAAATTAGAGATTTTACAGAGATATTTTAAACCGATCGACCGAGGGCACTCACGTTATTACCTAAAGCTTATATTTGCAAACTTCTTTTAGGGAAAAAAAAATTCTCTGCGTATACATTGAAGTCTTAGGATTGGATAGAAATTGAAAAAACGATAAGTGCCCGCGTAATTATAATAAGATTATGATTTAATCGAATCAATTTTACGAAATCGTTAGTTGAGCGACAGAGACTCGGCAACGCCGCTAACGCCATTAAAGGCCGTTGAACGCGCGCGCGATGCGAACGATTTGCAGCCGTTAACACGTGTGGCTGAACGCCGGGCGCTCAGCAATGCTACCAACGCAAAGACATTGCAACGCTGCCAAGTCGACATGCAGATTCGCGTCCCAATTATCAGGCAAATAAAATTATAAATCGACGATTTCAATGTCGCAAACGGTTATTAATCGTGTCTGAACAACCTTTAAGACTCGGATTAGTGCATCGCTTATGTAAGTGCGTTCAGAAGTAATTCCTGAAAATTTGTCGATTTGTTTTTCAAGATTTCCTTGTCAAGGAAAATACGAGTGAAATCAGCTACTCAATGGACGATAAGAAATAGAAAAATACTATTGATACAATTTATAATCGTTCTCTCGCAACACGGCCCGTTGCTTTATTAACGTGTACACATTTTACAAACCATCATTGGCAAATAAACCTATTTTTATAATATTGCATGAACAATTAGTCAATGATTCAACAGTACGGGATGTTTGTCCTTAATTCGTTAAAAACTGCTAGATCCCGTTAGTTGAAAGAACAAAACGTCTAATACTTTTTTTAGTGATGGAAAACACATACCTTCTTATTCATCGCTTGCTGATTGACGGCACGCAAAATGCTCCTCTCGAGGCTTGTGTTTGCAGCCTCCTCACTTTCTTCATTACTATCGTAGTCGTCTCTCTCGTCTTGTACATAGTATTCCGCTTCTGTTTCCGTCTCTGTTTGTTCATCAACAGTCGCGGTCTCAGGTTCCGTGCTTCCGACAGTAAACTCGCTATCTGTTTCAGTTTCCGAGGATTCGATGGACGAGAGATTCGGATAAAGATTTCCGGGTTTCGGCTGAGACACGCGAATGCGCTTGACTTCGGATAAGATTTTCTGTTGCGATTGCGGTGGACTACCGACGACTGGAGGAAATTCACGAATAAAATGAATGTTATAAAAAAATAGTTGAATAAAAGCTGTATCAACACTCAATAGTTTCCTCGGTAAATTTATAAAATAGGATACGGGAATGAAATAAGTACCTTGTCTCTTTGCAGATGAGGCCTTGATCGACATTCCTTGCTTTTCCCTAACGCCTTGCGATTTCGGAAGTGGTGGAGGTGGTGGTACCTGATCCTGAAATTAACAAAAAGAAATTCGTTCATTATAACGATATTGCCTTCGTTCTAAACGGAAATCATGCCAAACTTCGTAGCATACGATGATACCGTTAAACAATATTTTACCAGTGCCGGTGTAGGTTTTACTGGGCAGACTGGAGAGTTTTTCGGCGAATTAGACTTGACCTCGCTACTCTCACTTGTCCTTATGCATGAGCCCGCCGCAGCCTGTGCCATTTCCTTATTCCGATTGAAACGCGATCTCAGCATATCTAACTCTCGTTGTCTCTCTAGTTGCGTGTTTTTTAAGATATTGTTCTCGAGTTCTTGCGTGGGATGACCTTGCTCGAATACTGCACGATTGGCATTTACCGACTTCAGTGATGGCCCGTTATTTGCTGGAAAAGTTACAATCATCCTCAATCCTTGTCCTTTGCTAAATCCCACATAGATCATAAGCTGCTAGTCTTTAATAAGGCTTAACATTTATTTTTCATCGTAAAGACAATTAGCTGAGAATTTCTAAGTGATGGAGTTTTGTGAAGCACATCTCGCGTCTGAGACTTTGATCGCTGGATTCAAATTCCACTAATACTTCAAACATATCAACTGTAGCTGCTTAATAAATTTAATTAATTAATCAAGCAGCCACAATCGACAAAACTGATTGACGACTTAACTGGTTTAAAGTCAATTGCACTCAGTTTTGTCGGCTAAACTTATTTAACTACCAAAATGCTTTGTAATAAATTTTAAAAAATCGTTAATGTTCGTATATCGATATATCATTTGTTAATGATTTCACACTTATTCTAAAGCGTTTGCATTAAATGAGACTTTGCTGGCTTGGCTGATTATTCACGGCTAAACTTAAGCCAGCTTAAATTCTTAGCCATTTTGATAACTTCATTTATTATCGGGTTTTACGATTAAATTGGTGGATTAAAAAAAAAGTGTATTATGGATAATAACAACGTTTCTGATAAATATTCACCTCCATTATAATTTTGTTGCGACCTTTCACTGCCATTGGACTTTTCGCGTTCGAGCAACTTCTTGGTAGGCACGGACATCGTTAACGGAGCTTTGGGAATCAGTGGAGCCTCGCCTTTGTTGTTTCTCTCGAAGAGGGCCATTCTCTCGGTTAGCGTCATTTCCGCAGGATCTTTCGCCCTCGCCTCAGCACCCTTTGATTCGAACAACGAAGCTTTACTAAGTACTGAACCCGGTGAAGATTTAATCGGACTTTTCGGTGAACCATTGAAACCCCCGAATCTCGGGGGCATTCGATTATTGCTAACCCCGGAATTAACGTTCTTCGGCGTAGATTTTTCCGGTGTTATCGCAGCTCCCGTGTCGCCGTTACACTTGGAAGTACTTGCCGCGGGACTTCTCGGTGAATTACTATTCGTTTGGGTTCTAACGCCGATCCTCTGATTATCCGATTTTCGAGAAGGAACCGAATCCGCTCTTTTCGCTTGGGCCTCATCGGCCCGACTTGATCCCTTAACTTCCTTAGGGGACTTTGTAGCGCCCGGTTTAGATTCCTGGGAACAACCCTTATAGTCATATACTAGGCGAGAATTGCTTTTAGTACGAGTATAGCCCTGAGCCTCCTGGAAAACATCGGCGGTTTTCAAGCAATTCGTGCAGTGTATATCAAACATATGAATTTAAAACAAATTCTAGTACAATGAGAAAAAAAAATTACTGAATTGTAAGAAATCATTCTAATGCAATTATATTATTTGTGTTCAGGAAATAAAATTATTTGCCTCAGGGAAGTTATTTATTTGCAATTAAGTGAGTTATAAACCGAATTAAATTGTTATCATAAGAATGTATCTTTTTAACTAAACTAACTTTAAACTAATAACCATGCCTCTCACTAAACTTATTTCTCCATCTATGTTCTTCAGTTATATAAGCATCGTGCCGAATTAAATCAATATTTGTTTAAAAGATTCATTCATTTTACGTTGCTTTATTTGCAATATTAGATGATGAATATTTTAAAAAAAGGTCAACAAGAGAATTAACTATTGAATGATTTTCAGTCATTTTTTCTCTCAATCTTCATTACCTGAACGTGCACTATGTAGCAGTTATACGTCAGATAAATGTTCCTTCTCTCCTTCACACTAATAAACTGCCTTTTAAGGAAAAAAACTTGGCATATTCCAACTTACCAGATTATCCAGAACTGCTTTGTCCCATTTTAGAGGTTTGGTCGCTGTCTCAACAATCTTATTGTTGTGATTCGAATTGCTTTTCCATTTGTTGCAACCGCTAGGTCCGGGTTGTGGCTCGTAACCCGATTTTACTTGTTCGTTTAACTTAGCCTGAATTTTTTCGGCTTTGCTCTCGATGGGTTTAACGAGTGACGGGTGAGACAGATCGTCTTCCCAATTGTTAATTGTTGACGCAAGGGCCGCCAGTCTGTCAAGTCGAGCTTTGCTCTTGACCGGAGGTCGACTTTCCTTCTCTTCATCTTCTGCCGTAAATCTCTCCTCGTTTTTATGAATCGGCGAGCTGAGTTCCCTGCTGCTGTCGTCTGAATAACAATCATTATTCACAATGTATTTTTTCGCTTTAAACTAAACCGAAAAGACAATTCATTTTTTAATAGAAAACGCCACGAAAAAATTGTTAAGAAAAATGGACGCGTTCCGCTTGATTCTTTTTCCCTTCGCTAATAGTGTCATCGCATCTTTTTAAGGGAAGTTTTCAAATTTTGTGAAATTTTGTTTGTATATTTAAAAATATATTGAATCTGTAAATAACTCATTAGAAATAATGAATTTAATCCTCATTAGGGTAATTGTACCGGTAGTGGCCATTTCTATTGTGAAAATCTTTAAATTATTTTTGTCTCAAAAATGTATGTTTATTTTTCGAATAAATTCGTATCATCTCATTGAATGATCTCTTTATTCGGCTTATTTGATCGGTTCAATGACCACATTCGGATCTAAGGTGGCCAAAAACGGTACCTACCTTGTACGATAAATATCTATGGAGGGAAATCATACAGATTTACATATACCCTGTAGTTTTAAAGGTGAATTTATTTTTTCATAATTTTTTTATTTTTCAATTTATATTTGTTTTTAAGAAATCTGCAGATGGTTATTTTTAAATAATAACTTTCTCATTACTGTAAGAAGAATTGTTATAAACAGAAGTCATGAATCACAACCCTACTGCATTATACGCGAGGATAGTATGCTACGGACGCTCGGGAGTGCGCACAAGCTGAAAACCCGTTTCTCTCTATGTATGTGGGTGTATCACGGAGTGCACTGTACCTGAGTATAGATTGCCGAGTCTCTGCAACTTTGACCTCACACTGGTTATAGCGTTCTCTCCGTTTTCCTTATTCACCGCGCTATTGTCACGAGACGCGCTGCTCTTTACGGGCGACGCTTTACGAGGCGATTTTGCAAGAGATTGTTTCGCTGCGGGTGATCGAGTTACCGCTGGAGCCGGCGCAACTTTCGCTGGCGATTTTTTTGTAGCTTGTATTGTAACTAAAAATGAAATAATAATCGTAATCGTTCTACGCGGTGAACGACCTTCCGGGCTTTTCTAGCTGTAGAAAAAATTACCTGGTGCTTGCGCCAGAATAGCATTTGCATCTTTCAGAGGACTCCTCCTCTTCTTCAAATCGTGCCCAGCATTCGACAGCTGAGTGTCTAATTTCTCGCGTCTCGCTTTTGCGCGTTCCAACATACGCTATATAGGACAAATACATACATCGAGATTATTAAGAATGATCGTCGGTAAAAGATCATAATCGCTATTTAAGAATGTTTGGCTTATATATCGAAAACTATCCGTTTATTTTCATTGTTATTTAAATGGTTGGGAAAGAGTACATTTTATTTTTTAAACAAACCATGTTGAGTACACAGAGAGCATTGATTGTGATTAATGATAAATTTCGAAAATTTATCTGTAAAATTTACTTCAAAAATTGTTTACCAAATTTTTGGAAACCTTAACTCACTTGTCATGAAATAAATTTGTTGATTATTGCGAACAAATTTTTGTAAATACATGAATGTATGATTTTATAACAAATGTTCTTTCTTAGAATGTTTTAAATTTCTGTTTCCAGGCTCAGTTGCAAAGGAATTATTTTTATTTTATTCTTGTAAAAAAGGAAACAAAAAATATAAGGGCAATGGATTAATAGTTGCATGAAAGCAGCCTTAAAAAATATCTATAAAAAAATTGTGATACCTAATGCTCATGGATTATCTTGCACTTCATTGTGTCACGAAAGGTGAATTTGAGAATTTCAAAACCACTGTTTTGTTTGCAATGCTTTGTTTTGTTCAAGAAATGTTTGTTAAAAAAATAGAGCAGTAGCTTAAGGCTTAATCTACCAATTCAAGACAAAAAAAACTTTTGGTAAATCACAAGATGTATAGAAAATCCCAGTCGATTAATTGTGCATTGAATGATCAGTAGTGTCAAAAAAATGTCCATGGTCAAAGATTCTTTGAGTTAATTAGGACTTATTAATCTTCTTCTGAATGTGATAAAATCTACAAGAATATGTATGGAACCGACCAAAAAATAGACGGAGTGGACCTTCAATCGAAACATATTTCTCAAGTGGAACAATCTATTTAATTTTTATAATGTCCAATAGGATTAAAAAGATGCAATCTATTACAAAAAAGTGTAGTAAAAATTTCCTGCATATTTCTGAATTCCGTGTTTGATTTGCGACATTAACAAACAATATAAATACATAAAAATCGCCCATTATACTACAACTGCGATAATAATTCATATATGAATTCTTATAAGAACCTAAATAATGATTTTTTATAAATATTGTCAAAGAATATCTGCGCAGGTTTCAATGAAAGCAGCTTCAGGGACAAATAATGTTTCTTGTGCGCTACAAAAAAAAATTGGTTACGCTTTGATATCAATGTTTCTGTGCCAAATGTTACTTGAGTATCATTGAGGGTACAATTTAAGAAAGGTTGCTAATAATTATAATTACAAGGTACTAATATAAAACACTAGTCATATAGAAATATTGACAGTAAATTATCGACAAAATAATGAAAGCACATACTACTTTGCTTAGAAAGCTTAAATTTCTCAAAAAACAATATCCAACATGCATATACAGAGATATAGGACAAAATCGATTGAACTCTCAGTTAAAATTTTCCTTATCGAAATCAATTTAAATATCCACAATGATCCAATTTGCTTACAATTTGATACAAAAATACATAACAATCATTATAAACTGATGACAAACATTAGTCCATGATAGTCAATAAAATAATTTACACACATCGTAGTTTCCTTTAGTAGCTTCACAATGAAACAATGTATAATAAAAGCATAATAAAAAAGACATAAAAGATACATTATACAAAAAAAAAAGTGCTGCATATCGTGTTGGGAATCCAAATCACAAGATTTAATTGCAGAGCACTAGCTACATACAAATCTAAGCAATAAATTAATGACAAGGGATGAGATTCAGAAGATCTGCCAGTGCCTATTGAAATGTTAGCAAAAAAAGTCCCATTACTCCATGTAAGTAAAAAAATAACAATTTCGGCGCAGTAATTAGCTTTAATCTCTGTATGAAGGAAAAAACATAGCATAAATTTGAAAAAAAACGCTATTAATGGAATCTATTACCCAAAAAAGTCTCATACCTGTGTGAAAGGATCCATCGTGGCGGGACGCGCAATTGACGGTTTATCGATAAATCTCTTTATTGTTCACCACCGACGAATGTCTTATTCCTTAGCTATCCCGATAATTGATTTGTCGAGCGATCGACGACACAGTTTATTGACGAATGATGCGAAAATAACTGCGAGAAAGCTTGACACGAGACACACCTAGCGTATTCTCGACCGTCACCGTTGACCGTTGAGTTTAAATGCAACCGCCATGTCAGAGGGACGCGAGGGGACAGCCGAAGGATCGACTCTTGTGACGGCTCTTTTCGCTTTCACTCAACTTTTATACAGCGACAAACGGACGACTCGTTTTTAAAAAAAAATCGGAGCCTTCGAGTTCAAATTTTTCGTCAATGACATTCGATTGTTTTTCACTCACTTTTCGGTTTAATCGCTTGTAAAGCAATTGCAATGTTGTCAAAGCTTTCGCGTCGTTTTGCGTACTCCGATTCTTGAGCGTAGCTCGGATGGACGCCGTTAACCGAATGTTCCGCGCGTCCCCTACGGGGGGTCATACCGAGATTATTTTGAAATGCAGAGAGTTCATTGGTCGGCCGAAGACACGACTCTCCTGTCTCGCTCGCTCTCGTTCGCTCCTCCCATTTTTTTTTCTACGGAAAGCTATTGTTATTGTGTTTGTACAGTCCAAAACATAACGGTTCGATGGTTGGTCGGTCCTACGCAGTAAACAAAGCTTTGCAGCTGCGATTTACGGACACCATTGTAAGTAAGATGAGCTACGAGTAGCGATCTGACTGATTGGTTTTTGTGTATTTATGTAAATAGGTGATGTCACCATTTGTTGACAAGAGTATGTACTTTCCCTCTCCGATTTAGCTGCAACTTTCTTAATGTTGAGTATACCCTCAGTGGAGGACGATTGAAGTTTTTTAGATTTTATCTCGACTATCCTACAAGATTACTTGAAGGCAGCGAATTATTGCGTTTCTAGGAACATCACTTTAGGACAGAATTAATGGTTCCAGAAAAATAGAAGATCCCAACGTATTCATATGTGAAAAAAGCCTCAGCTTTTAGAAAAATGCTATCGTTTGCTGTCAAATTTTTTTAAATAGTGAGGATCAACGAATAATTCAAATAACATTTTTAAAGGGCCTTCCGTCACTTTAATCACAATTCGGGTTTTATTTTTGAAAAACTGAGAATTGTTTAACTAATCCAACTTTTTCCATGATCATAAAAAATTATATTTTACGAAGTTTTTTTTGGTCGTACGATTGAATGCAGCTTCAAGAGTATAGGCAAATCATCTGCTATTAAATAATTTAATCCTCTTCTGAAAAGTTGGTGACTCGAGATATCTCCAAAATCTCGCAGTTAACGTTGCATTCGTCTTGTGATTGACTAGCAGCCATGCATTTAAATTTTTGTTTATATGTAAAATCCCAAAACTCATATAAAGACACAAGTGTCACGTGCGCGGCGGCGCCTGTGTCGGCCTGTGATAATAAACTATGAAAAAAAACAAAATCATAGATAAATACGTGTTCAACGCAAAATCTAATTTGCGTTGTTTTCGCATTAGCCATAAAAATACCAAATCCTATTTAGATCTTACTCTGAAATTCGCTTCTGTTCGGTGAAAAAATTTCCATTTTTTTTTTTCAAAAAGTAAATTTGAATTGTAATTAAAGTAGCGGAACGCCCGCAAAAAACTGTTTTTCGACTAATATGTTAATTTTCACTGCGTTAACAAATCCAGAAGCAAACGACAGTATTTGTTTTAACAGTGAGACTTTCTTACACAGGATTACATTTCCCAGAAACCATTAATTCTGTATTCAAGTAATGTTCCAAAAATTACAACAATTTGACATTTCAGTAAATCTATAGGGTACTCGAAAGAAAATCTTTAAAAATTCAAGCGACCTCCACTGAGGGTATACGTAACATTAAAAAAGTTTTGGCTTCATCGGAGAGGAATGGTACAAACTCTTGTTCATATTCGGTAGAATCACCCAAATATTCTCTCCATAAAGATGAGTTTCAAACACTTTGACGTTTGAGTGAAATCGAATGGGTCCGTCGTTGAGTCATCGGAGTGATAAAAATTTAACAAATGCAGTCATCTAACGCCTCTGCATTTCCGATGATAAGGGACCATCAAGTTCCAACGAAGTTTGGAAATTAGTTGCCGATTATTAGATTCACTTTTTGTTAGCTTCGTGTAATTGCAATTGATCGCTTTTAATATTCATGTTTTGTGTTAACGTATTGGGAGCAATACTCGCGTTTCATTGCATGAGTACGAATTGTCACATTGTATAATTCTATCCAAAAGTATTTGGATATTCACGCACTGTACGTTTTATTTCAATATTTTTTGTTGCATAGTAAAATCACTAACAAAGTAGAACTTTGCAGCCTTTTTTTATTAAGAGTTATGATTCGTAAAAATGTTAATCACATAACGAATTATTACCAAACTCTGTACCTATCATTGCTGAATAGTACTGATTTTATATTTCTTTTTGAGTTTTCTGTATCATGTTTTCCTAAAGTTAGTGCAATAACATAATGTTTTCTCAAAGTTAAAATACCGATTAATTTTTATTTGGGATCACTTACGGAAAAGTATTTGTATGGTAACTCAACGTAGTATGGTTTTCTATATATTTTGCGTTAAAAAATTACGATCGCGATATTTTTGTTCCGATTGACCGTTAGAGTAATAATAAACGGTTGGTTATTGTTTTATTTGAATAATGACTCATTCGATAGGGAATAAAAGCGATGAGTAACGATTGAACCTAGTCCAAATCGTAACTTGAAATAACTTAATATTTAAATACACAATAAACAAAACTATGCAACTCAGATATCCGAACCATCGTAGATAAGTTTAGATAAACAGCGATCTGACTATTCGGTATTCGTGTGTTGATACAAGTATTCTGTGTACGAAGATAAGTTTCAAACACTTTTTCCTTTTATTAGAATTGAGTGTGCCTATCGGTGACTCATCAGGATGGTAAAAATTAACAGAACGCAGTCAATTACCGCTCCTGAATTTTTGTTGTCGTGGGACCACCATATACAATCACTTAGTTCCTCAGTTTGCAAAGTAAATTTAGTTTGCACAGTAATTTGATTTATACTTTAATAGGAATGTCAGCACTTCTCTTTTCTTCTGGTATATGTATAATTAGTATGGTAGAAAAAGCGATAAATTTTCCATGCATCTCTGAATCTTTCTACTTTTATTCGATTTTTTTAATGTCCGCTTCTTCAAGATGTTGAAGTAAAATAGTACAATCATTCCAACTACAATCGGATACGCATCAAAAGAAGAGAATATACTTTCAAAAAACATGTGAGTCTACCATCAATTCACTGATGAAAAGTTACTTCATCGATTCAAAATCTCCCGCCAAAACAGACGTTGGAACACATGACATTGTTGCGAGCGCAGCGCTTTTGTATCCATGGATAGAAATTAAGATCATGTGCGACTGTTCGGTCGGTAAACAAAACTGAATATCGTTTTACAGTTGGTAACTAATAACTATTAATATTGAAGATAGAAGACAAAAAATGTAGCACATTTGGTTGATTTCATCCAAAATCTCAAACGTGGCGGCAAAATTCGCTTCGGGACGATCACATCTTTCCTTCTTACTTCAACTTACCGAAAACCGGTGTAAATGCAATATGTATCTGTAGCTAAAACCAAACTCTATTTAAAACTAAGCTACAATCAATTCGACGTTTAAAAAAAGAACTTTCTAAAGCGTTGAAACTAACACGGACAAACTTAAACACCATAGGAATGTCTAATTTAGCAAATTACTAGAATTTGCTGTCCCGAATCCTTTTTCGCACATCACTGCGCCGGCATTCGAGTAAAATGTCAAGTGTATTAATAATTTGTAATCGTATTGGTCGTTTGTCGTCGAACTCTGCTGTATTATAATATATCATCTTTATTTTTTGCGCCAACGCAATGTATAACAACGTGACGTCATGCGATGCTTTCCGCCAATAGCACGACTAAAATTTGAATTTTTACGATGATAGGACTGTCAATGATAATTTATAGACTTACATAAAAAAGCTTTAGTACTTTCATGCTTTAGAATCATTAAGGTGATGTGCTACATATCGTCCGTCATTCTCAGATCGTCATAAGAGCAACCGAGATACCTGAAAACTCCTGAGGTATTATATTCGTCGTCACGAATGATAGTTCGGATAAAAGTCGAGAAGTAATGAACGCAGAATGCTAAGACGCATTCAGTAATTCTCATATTTTGCCTAAAACAGCAATTGTCGCCAAGAAAACAACCCACTTCAGTTTTTGTTACCGACCGAGCAGTAGCACATTATCTTGAGGTGATGTGACCGAGTCGTTGCAAGTGTGAGGAAGGAAAGGCCATTAGCATCCGCAGTGTAGCGAGAAAGAATAACAAAAACATGTAACACATCACGTTAATCATGTGACTGAGTCGCCATAAGTGCGACAAAGACAACGCCATTGTCTGTAGCAGAAAAGCGAGAGGGAACAACAAAAGCGCATAACATATCACGCCATTATTAATCCAATTTCAACTAAGAACCTTTCCACCCTTAAATTATTTCGTTAAGGCACCCTTAGCGTGATTATTCTGAGCGTCGAATACATCGTTTCAAGTTTAAACTTAAGTATGAAATAAAATAGGGAATTCCAGCTTATGGTGATGTGCTACATATAGTCCTTCTTCCTCAGATCGTTATAGGAGCAAGTGAGATAGCTGCAAACTCCCGAAGTGTTATCCGTCGCTACGAATGATTTTTCGAATACTTTTGCCTAAAACATTAATTATGGCTAAGAACATCGCATTACAGTTTTTTTTACCGACCGAGCCGTGGCACATCTTAGCCAACCTTAATACACGATTAGAACAATGAAATTACATCACTTTTGTTTTCTAAGACAACCAATTGGCCGAACTGTAGTCGCTTACCAACATCTCACTACTGCAATGATATAAAATCAACAGTAAACGCCGTTACCGACTCCGTCGATATCTGAACGTCCGCGAGTCTGGCTTCGTTTCACAGTCCATGACTAACTATTCGTTCAAGAGTCTTGACGGGAGTACGTGCACAAAACCTACGTCAGTGCAGAGCCAGTGCAGCAGCAGTTGTGAAATTAGTGCGAGTGTTTTTCCCCTTTATAACCGAGTTCGTCACGAATTAAGCACGCATTTCCTCAATTGTGAAACATCCTGTGATTTAATTAGTCGCTTAAACGAAATATCGAACAACTGGTATTAACTGTCGAATGCTCGAATCAACCAGTGAATTTCTATGGAATAACAATTCGTGCGCGGTCCAGCTGACTAATGTGAACTCTCGAAGGGATCCTCGCGTCCGCATTCGCGGCTACGTTAGGTGCGTATGCACTCAGAATGTACCGAGCTGGTCGCTTGCCTTTATATGTTACAAAAACAAAGTCATCATTTCGTCTGTTGTGTAACAATGCGCGGTTTGAGAGATGGAAGCCAAAGTCTATTAAAAAGATGAAAAGAATAAATAACACGTCACTTCTGCTGCGATCTTAAGCAAGATAGTCTCGAATAGTTGAATATTCGTGTGTTGAAAATTTCGTAGATAAGGAACTTCTTTGTCTGAGATAGACGCGAGTCCGTCCCGAATCTATCTTATCACTTTGCTTACTCGAGAGCTAATTGATTATGATTAATTACCTATTGCATCAATATATGGTTTTATTTGGTGAAGATCGTGTGTTTATTCCGAATGGCCTCGTGATCCCTGTCAGTCATTAGGACCACCCGTCATTTTTACCCCCCCACCCACACAAACAATCGCATCGATACTCCAAAACATCCAATTGGTGCACGCGCGTTCAAGCGATACAAATTAGTTTGCATGCAAACAGGAGAAACGCTCAAATCAAATAATTCAGATAAACGTTTTTCATTTCTATTGCATTCGATTATGCATCTAAAGCGATTGCACTTTGTGATGATAATAATGTGCACGTTCATTCATTGTAAACGCGTAATTCACAGCCATGCAAAGATCACTTCTTAATACGCTACAAGGAAGATAATAGGAATTATAACAACATCTGCAGATGCTCGTTATTATTTTTTCAGGTGTCGTCAAAAGATACACTTGTCGAATTTATATCGATGCAATTATATAGTGTCAACAATGATTGATTGTCTTCTAGATCTTACTAAGCTCTAAGATCTTTGAATTATTTTTTCTCGTTCAATTTTTTTTTTTTTTTAATAAGTTTCATCAGCAAAGTATATGTAAGTTGCGATGCGGGCGAATTATCTACTGAATGAATATGAGCGATGCCACCGAAATTTAGCCATCAACATTCTTTCGTTCTAACAAAAATTGAAAAAAAATCGGGTTTTATTGTTGCAAACACTTCACCCAATGAAAAAAAAATTGGGTTTTATTTTTGTCAAAACTTCATCGAATTTCCATATGATTAAAGATCTAATGACATATTAGAATTTTTTAATATCTCATTTAAACGGCTCTATCTTGGAACAGTTTTCATCGTTCATAGATTTCTAAAAAATGGAAATGTGTGGAATCTTATGACCACCAACAAAAATTAATCCATATGTATTTTGGGGCATTTTAGTTAAAATTAACTTGAATTTATCGACAAAATTATCAATAATATTTTTTTTTCACTGAATCAATTCTATTAAGTTCTGCACATGGATAACGAAGTTCTCAGATTTTTTTTGAATGCGATTTGGAGTTGCTAATAATTTATACATTCAACGCCAAATCATTTATTTATTTATTTTTTTTTGTTGCAGAAACATAATGTTGCAACCAGATTAATTCCCTCGAATTATGTATATGAATAACGAATGTTAAGATTACAAATCGTTAAGAAGATATAGACATTTTCCACAACAAAACCATTAAAAATCCATCATGAATCTATGTCATCATGATCGAATTAAAGTACTTTGGCCATCACAAAAATTGTTCTTAACATTCCTTATTAATATACATAATTCGAGAAAATCAATTCGGCTCATATATAACTCCGAATCCCGTTCCAAAAAAATCTCAAAAATTCGTTATTCATACACAGAAATTAAGAAAATTTATTCGGCTGAAAATTAGCGGTACCTTTGGTGGAAAAAATATATTATTGATAATTTTTTCGTAAAATTTGCGTTAATTTGAGCTGTAATGTCCCATAAACATCTGTATTCTCTTTTTTTGGAGGCCATCAAATTCCACGCATTTCTATTTTTTAGAAATTCATTTAGGATGAGACTGTCCCAAGATACAGTGAATTTATTCAGTGAAAATTTTATACTTATTCCAAATGGTTCCGAGATCCCCGTCAGTCATTAGGACCACTTGTCATTTTACCCTTACCCACACAACAATTGCATCGATACTCCTACCATTCAATTGGTGCACGCGCGGTTAAACGACACAAATTGGTTTGCATCCAAATAGAGAAACCTCTCAATTTAGGTAATTCGAATAAACGGTCGCCATCTCTATTACCTTATGTTCTAAATTTACAAAGTAATTGCGGTTTTATCAGATAGGGAATGGTTTCTATCATAATAATGATGGTGAGAATAATAAGAATAATGTGGCACATTCATTAATTGTAACCGAGTAATTCAGGGTCACGTAAATACCTCTTCCTGATACACTATAAAGAAGATAATACGAAATAAAAAAGCATTCGCAGATGCCTTTTTTTCTTATAACATGTTTTCAAATAATACGCTTGCTTGGGTAATATTGGACGATAATACGAAATAACAAAGCATCCACAGATGCTTTCTTTTGCACATGTCTCGAAATAATCAGTTATCAGTTTGCATTTTGCTGTATCACTATATACAGTTTTTGTTTAAAATTGCATCCAGAAAGTATATGTAAATTGCGATACGAGCGAATTTCCGGTTTGCATAAATATGAAGCATTCTTTGTCGATCCAGTCACTTTTTTTTCGCTCTTCCGATCTGGCCCGTTATTATAGATATATCAAAATACTACTAGAAGACACTCTATATGAATTTTTTCAGATTTTTGAAAACAATATTTCAAAAGATGCAATTTTTTTCCAAATCTCTAAAACTTGAAGTTAATAAAAAATAAAGTCTGTACATAAAAGTTTTCGTTTTTTGTTAGCTTTCGAGCGGAATGTTTCAAATAATTGTCACATTCTGGTGAGTAGGATTTTTCAACCGAAATACGGAGGATTTTTTTAAATTCAAAAATGAATGTTTTTCGGATTAAAAAATTTACAGACTATCAATGTTCTGGAATAAAATAAAATGTATGTAGATAAAAGTTCCGGAAAAGCGTGAATCATTATTTAAAAAATTCGAAAACGCTCAGTTTTTTGGCTGTCAAAATTACAGAGTATTTCTACATGTCGGTCGATATCGCAAAAAAATCATCAGGGTGGCTCGGATTGTGGTATGAGTTCATAAAAATAACTCCCTCGTTTTTCGAAACTTTCACATGAATAATTTTTTTTATACCGGAAGGAATACTCTGTAATTTGATTAGCCAAAAAAACGTCCGTTTTTTAATATAAAATCATACTCACCAGAATGTAACATTTATTTCAAACATTCCGCTTGGAAGGGAACAAAAAACGAAAACTTTCATACGCAGACATTTTTTTTTCATTACCTTCAAGTTTCGGAGATATTTGCACGTGGAAAAAACGGCATTTTAGAAAATAGTGTTTTTTAAAATCTGATAAAATGCGGATAAAGTGCCTTTTAGATGTAATTTTATATAACCAAATATGAGGCAGATCGGAAAGGGTTAACAAAAAAGTAGCTGAATCGACAGAGAATGCTTCATATGAAGATTTACTTAGTGAAGATCTTGCGTTTACGCCGAATGACCTCGTGATCCCTGTCGGTCATTAGGACCACTCGTCATTTTTATCTCCATCCATATAAATAATCGCAATGATACTGCAAACATCAATTGGTGCACGCGCGGTAAAATGATATCAATTACTTTGAATGGAAACAGAGGAAACTCTTAATTTGAGTAATTCAGACAAACGATTGTCGTCTATATTATTTTCAAGTACGTATTTACAAAAACATCGCGATTTTATCATACAGGTTTTTGTTACAATAATAATGGTGACAATAGTATGAATGATGATAATGATTGTGGAGCGTTAATTACTCGTAACCACATAAATGCACAGTCATGCACAGGCTATAACTTCCTGGTAGGCTATAAATATATAATAATACGGAGCATTTTTTAACAACAATAATACGAATTCTGTTTAACATCAATTTGTTCATACATTTAGGAATCGATATTATGCAGAACCAATATTTTCAGGAGCTCAAACATTCGAAATTTGAATTTATAATCTCAACATTTTGAGATCGTGGTTAAGGTGATGAACTGCTGCTCGGTTGGTTATAAAAAATGTATTGCGTTGTTCTCGGCTACAATTGATATTCCGGACGAAAAAAGACAAGTACTGACTGTGTCTTGGCATTCTGCAGTCAGTACTACTCGACTTTTATGCGAATTTATATCATTCATAACGATGAATAACTTTTCGGAGATTTCAGCTATCTCACTCGCTTTTATGACAATCTGAGAGAGACAGACAATATGTAGCACATCACCATAAGCTGGAATTCCATATTTTATTTCATTCTTAAGATTAAACTTAAAACTATGGATTAAAACTATGGAACTCGTACAATAATCACAAACAACGGTGCCTTAACAAAAAAATTTAAGGCTGGAAACGTTCGTACTTCAAATTAGAATAATAATGGCCTGGAAAGGAACATAATAAAACGAAGATTCGCCCGTTCGTTTTGCCATCGACTCGATCCCCGTGGAAGTAAAGGACATTCGAAAATAGACAATTTTAGTATTGAATATATTTGCGCCAAAAATTTGTATGTGTCGTATATATGTTAGGATATATTAAAAATATATGCAAGCGAAAAAAATATCTAAGATATATCGTATCTAGGAATTTTATTTTCCATGGGGGCGATAAACATCTGCGTAATGTCATTAAACTACTGAATATATTTTTGCATACAATTCTACCGCAGAGTTTCATTCACGACTTTTTTTGCTGTTTACCCTCTCGCTATTTTTACTCTTTCTCCGTTGAATTTCTTTCAATTCCCTCTCTCCATTTCACCTTACCACACAAAATAAGCGACACAGCGATGATAACAACAAATGTTGATTTTTTTACAGGGGACTGCCGTAGTGCAGTCCGCAGTATATCGAGCGATCATGGAACAAGTGATTGCTCTGAGCACTCAAAATCCTCTGTCATTATTGGTCAAGTTTGGGATGATGGCTTGGAACAATACCTGCGGTATTGAAAATTGTTCTGGACACGGAGAATGCCATAACGGTACTTGCCTCTGCGAAGTAAGTGAAAGCTGTCCCGAAATACTTAATAAATATCGTGCTAGTGTTAAACTTCTCTCATCCGAATAATCTGAAATATTCTATTATCTTTTTAGATTCAATTCGACGGAACGGAATGTCACGTTCCAAATTTCAGCTACTACATCGCATTCGCGACAATGTTTTTCATTCTGGCTTTCGTCTGTCTGACGCAGCTTGTTATGTGCATTGTTGCTGAATGGCAGAGAATGAAGGCACCTTCTTTTCTACGCGCCTGTCGCGTAACTACACAAAAAGTATTATATTTCGTAGTTTTCTTGGCAACCATGATCAGAGGAGCGTACTTTACTTCTCCGGTAAGTGAACCATATGCATTTCTTCAACGACCACAGAGATACCGATCAATAATACGGTCCCAATTAACGCGATAAACACAAATTATGATAAGGAATATAAGACAATATTCTAGAGTGAAGGGATGTTTTTCTGCATCATTATTTAGAAATGAAGTTCGAAATCACTGTTTAAACTATTTATCCAATTTTTTGCAATCATATTTTAAGTAACACCACAACTTTTTATTTGAGAGTTTATAAGCAAAAAACGGAGGATGCAGATTGACGCGCAGATCATACCGCAAAAGTATCGCCTGAATTGCGTGTTGATTGCGGCCGAAGTCGTCATTTGAAGTGGACGAAGTCATTTTTATAATTGTGACGGAGAAGGATACGTGAGAAATGAATAATAAATGCGCTTTGTAGATTCAATGAATATTATATATAGTTCGAAAGTCGTTTAGGTGGTGTTCGTTACAGTGGTTTGATAGAAGTGCAATTTTTTTTCGTTTTTAAGCATCGAAATTTCGTAATTTTTTTAAACACTATTTATTTACACTGTTGCCAAGTGATCGTTTCAATTCTTATTTGATTCGTTCTCCGCAGACGGCATTTAAGGAAGGATGGTCGAGAAGTCTACTATCAGCTTACTATCCTTTGCTATTGAGCGGCTCGTCGCTGATTGTCTGTTTCTGGGCCGAAGTCTTTCATCTGCGCAACATCAGGACCGACAAACCACAGTTTTTGTCCAAGTCGTTTCTGGGTTTCGTTGTCTTCAATTTAATAGTTTATTCTTTGTTGCTGGCCGAATTTATAACTGCTCAAATGCATTCCCGGGAAGATCAGGTGATTCTTCTTCATTTTTAGTTGATCTCGAGTTATTTTCCAATAAGCGACGTATTTATTAACAATCAATTTGATATTCCGTTACAGAGCTTCTACACTCACATTTTTAATGGATGTTACGCCGTTCTGCTTTTCATTGTCGTTGTGTTCTTTTTAATTTACGGAATCGAAGTATACTTCAAGGTAAAAAAATGACTTTTTGACATTAACAGAATACTTTTATCTGAAAAAAAAATGTATGAAGCTGTAAATTAAATGTGTTTATAGGTTCGCGGAGGTTTTTTGAGTGAGCATCAAGTCGCTTCAATCGCAACGAACAAAAGAACCCCGATTGATACCAAAATTCAGGAGGAAGATCCAGCGACATCGAAACTTTTCGAGCCGGTGGCAACGACTTCCGCAGCCTCGATGGATGTCCACCAACAAGTTAATACATCGCAGCTTCATCAATCGAGATTTGGCTTACTTTCCCAAGCATTCATGCTTTTCATCGTTGGCAGCTTTTTGTTTAGCGAAACGCTGAGTGAATTCTGGAAAACCAAGTGAGTTTGCATACATAAGAACCTATAGAGTACATTTTCTTGTATACGAAAGTATTTTATTAATGGTTTTGTTCAAAATATAATTACAGAGTCCCATTGTACAGCAGAAACTGGCACGACGTCGTTTTTCGCGTTATCGAAGTTGGAGTGGCTTTATGGTTTCCTTGTGTTCTCTGGAACTGTATGAGGTGAGTTACTAGGACAATCAATTACCCCTTAATAGTATTGTTCAGATTTCCGAACAAAAAATGTCCTCGAAAATTACAGCGATTGTTGAATTTGATGTACGAGAACGCGAGAAACAGTTTTGTTTATTATTCTTAGATAAGGCTGATATCTTATGTCTCGGCTTCTCTAAGAATATTATCAATAACGACGACAGCAAATTAATATTTTGTTTATTTTCTGAGTTTTTACGTAGATCGTCGCAAGCTTGAACCTTACAAATCGATTTTATATATCCGAAAAGCGCCATTAGCTCAAACATTTCGATCATTTCAGCCCTGAACAATTATGGATACTGAACCCGAAAAGAATTCTGAAAAGATTGGATCTTGATCAAACTAAAGTGACAAAAGAGATCGAATTGCAAGAGAAGAGTGAGGTAGATAGCAAATTGCTGACCGACACTTCGTCGATCAGTAGCAAGGACTGTTGGATCTGCTACGACAGTGAGACGCAGGATGCTGGACCATTAATTCAACCGTGCCAATGCAGAGGCGACGTCAGTGCGGTACATCACGATTGCTTGCGTCGATGGCTTGTCGAGGTGAGAGCACATTCAGATAATTATCAAAATATTGAAAACTGGTCCAGCATTGGACTGAAATAGAGTTGGCTGCTGCCGTCGATAGACTCGATTAAGTATGCACAAAATTTGATAAGGTCGAAACGTCAACCAATTATTCAATCGATCTGTCGACTGAGTGATCAATCAACTATTCAGTTTATTGTCGGATTGTCCAACTAAATAGCAGATGTATCAACTAATTGACTCCCTGAACCATTTCAATATTTGGAAAATATGTTATCATATCCGGTTTTGGTAAACTAAATTTTTTTTCCACAATAATTTGCTTGATATACTCGTTCAATAGTAACTATTTTCTATGAAGGATAATTCGATAAAGTTTGCTAACAGTCAAACTGGAAAATACTTTGGGTAAATTTTCGTTTGAATATCGCACTTTCCCGTTTCGGGCTCGAAAGTTCAATAATAGTACAAAAACAAATAATTTTTATCGCAGAGCTCGATGAACGCCGATAGTCTGGCTTGTAAGGTATGCGGTACAAAATACAATGTTGAACACGCGACTCGCTTGGATTGGCAAAACGGTTTGACACCACGTCATTGGCTGCAAACCATCGGAATTGTTACAACGATGTGCGGTTCATCGGCAGCTGCTTGGATTCTAATTCAGCTCGTGGAAGGACCGATAATACGCATGCTGGCGGCTGGTACCGCTCTTTTGGTTATGTACGTCTGCATCAGGTCAGTTTTCAACTTTATTCAATAATACAATATAATAATCTTGTTCAATATTCAATGGATTCTAATGGAAGATCATCGACTATTCATATAAAATCTGCCGCAGCCAATTGGTTCAAATTAGCCGCCGTTAACGTGTAGTTGCGCTCATTTCATTGCAAAAATATTGTGAATTGAATCGACGTCCGTTAATTTTCATATAGAACTCTATTGTTTAGTGATCATTCGACACTAAATTTTATACTTTTAAAAAAAGAAAAAAAGTTTAGCCGGGTGAGTTGTTTTGCTTCTTTTCTCCATTATTCATACAAAATAATGTATAGTTTTACATAAAAGTGTAATACATTTTTATGCACTGTTGCATTTGACCGTGAGTTACTTAACTGAACACTCTTGGACGTGACTATTATAAGCCTCATTATGAGAACAGGGCTTAAGAACAGTTGACCCGGACGTATTCTGCAGCAGTAACGTAATAGTAAATTGAGATGCCTCGACTGTGTACTCCGTGCAGAATGACCTATTATATGCAATTGGGTGCAATTAGGTGCAATTACTTGCAATAGATGCGTAGACAGCTTTGTCCTATCGAGTGGTCTCGGAGAAAAAGATACAAGATTTAAGGAAATATGACATTAACTACATTTGTTTTTATCAAGGGTTTCCGCTTCCGACATACTTCACGTGCATACAGAAAAACGGGTTTATCCGGTTGAGCACAATCCCTTTCACACGACCACTTCTTTTTCGCTTTCTATTAGAGACGTCGCTCTATTTTTGTTTTCCATTGAAGGGGAGAGCGTCGTCGAATCAAAATTGCCGATATTCGGTCAAGACTATCTCATTTGTTCAGCTAGTGGTATTTAAAGAAAAAAACATACATTTTTAGTCTGCAAAACGGAGAAGCCCTGCCGCAACAGAATGTAGCTTTTGTACACCTAGAGGAATCGATATCATGAATTTATTTCATTCGAATACAGTATCCATTCAAAATAAATAGAATTTCATTATAATTAAATGAAATTTCTAAAAATCAATACGATGAATTTAAATTAAATAAATTCTATTCGATCAAAATAAATCTAAAAATGGTAGCATTTACGGAAGAAACTTATTTATATGCCGACTTCATAAAACTCCATTTGAATAACATTGATTGGACTCAAATAAATCGTACTAATATCAAATAAAATTTCATTTCTTTCAAATGGGTCCCATATTTGATTTAAAGAAACGTATTAGAACGATTTCTTCGAGCGTAAGAAGTCTGAACTTAAATTACATTTTTTTGAAGGATAAAGAGCAAATATGCAAGAAAACTAGTGGAAAGAAAATTCATAAAATACGCTTAGTTGTGCATGATAGGTCTTACTCCGATTTGAATGTATCTTTTTGATCTTAAAGTTGATCGATTCATGAACGGAATATCGAAAGTCTGTTAAAGTCGACATTCTGCTGATTTCATCGTTACCATGAATCACTACATTCAACTTGGAGAATCTCATGTGCAACTCTTCAACATGAGCACTTTTTCAGCATGTATGGCCTCTTAGTTTTCACGTGATGTTGCGCTCACGTTTATAAAACATGATTTTATTCTTACCAACCTGCAATGGTATACTTTTGACCAGAGTTGCAAATGCCTAATGGCAATAATAATTATTATACGATCTCTATACTATACGAGCTCTATGATTATGATTTCATGATAATAACATGTAGAGATTACAATACGATGGCTAAACTTTTGAATGGCTGCAAAAATAATTATTTTAGAATAAAAGTTCACGGTAATCCGTTTGTACATTAGTTATGTATTCCGTTCATGCATAACTAATGCATTAAGAATGTAATGCATCAATTATTTCTTCCAATATTACAGCGAAAATTAATATTTGTTTCAGCTATTCAAATCGTTACACTCTATTTTATAATCACTACATATTATTATTATGAAATGATAATTATAAAACAAATTGTACTGCAAACTATATCTCATGAATTAATGGGGACTTACAACTCTGTCGCTTTTCACGCAGGATAATTGGATTGTTCAGCAATATATATTTTGTATTAAAATGTCAGCAGCTGAACAACTGAGATATTTCTAACAAATATCTAAAGATATGATCCCTCTCAATAAGGCCCAAGACCAAACACGAAACTCATATATGTATCTATATTCATTATTCAAAGATGTAGAATACGATTTTTAGCTAAAAAAAATAATTCAATGATTCCAGATTTTTGAGCTTGAATACAGTTGTCGCGTATCAACGTGCCAAGATATCAGCCCTGAATATCGTGAACGTGGACACTCCCAGTACGAATGCCCAAGTTGCGACTATAAGTCACACAGTGGCAGTGGATCTGGCCAAATCGGAGAGTGTCACGATCTAAAGGTGAACCCGCTGTAATCATCGTTATGCGAGTTACCCTATAATTGAATAATACTACATTACCAGAATTAAGTTATGGAAATTAGCGATGAACTTATGAGGCGATCATTTTGAACTTCACGAAACAGTACTTGATCGGTTCAACTAACGTCAATACATAGACTGGTAGCGAGTACAAATAATGAATCCCATAATGTGCGCCATCATTTTCCCGGCTCATTAAGGTTTCTCAGGGAAATCTAAATGAGTCATTTGTGGCGCTCTAGAGGACGTAGAATCTATAGATTATCCTTGTCGTGAACGCCGGATAAAAATTCATGTGTCAAAAGATGGCAGAGCGTAGAAAGAAAACTAGGCGAAGAAGTTGGTTGCGTCCGACTTCGCTAAGATACAGGTAAATTCAATAAGGTAAATTTAATCAAGTGAATTGCATCGCGCGCCCTTACAAGTAAAAATATAACGCATTTCGTTACCGTAACTTCATTTATCGAAATTCTTGATCTTTCACCGCTAATGTAAACTTCCGATGTCTGTCGAGGTCGCAATGTAGACTTAATTGATAAAAATTTCGTCACACTTGAACAAATAAAACGAGTAGATCAAATGGTGCATCCCCTGAACAGTAGCGAAATGATGTTTGTCGATAGCTTTATTATTTTTATGTTTTGACGTTATATTATAACTTAAATATATAAGAAGGAACGATGGCGATACTACGAGACGGACCGTTAAATCGTAAGGAATGTACTGTATTATTAGAAAACGGAAAAAACGAAAACCTTAAGGGTCCCAGATAGACATTTTACCTTGTCGACAAAAATGCGCCATGTACTGCAGCATTAAGCTGCATTATTAACGGCACAGCGTTCTGATGCCGGTAATGTGCCAGCTAAATTCCGACACGCTGTGCACGCCAACGCGTGTTGGAACTTTGCAGACACATTACCGGCATCAGGACGCTGTGCCGTTAATAATGCAGCTTAATGCTGCAGTACATGGCGCATTTTTGTCGACACGGTAAAATTTCTATCTGGGGTTGTAGCCTATTAATGGAATTATATCTTGTAGATTTAAACGTCGAATTGTATGTTCGTTTCATCCGTTTCATGTAATTAGATGTTACCAATGGTACTGATAGAACAAAGATTTAAGTATCTATGGAAACTCCGATAGACGTATTTATTGAAAATTTTGAAGATTTACGTACATTTCAATGTTTAATGGAGATTGAAAAAAAAAGTAACCCAAAGACCCAAGATCTAAACCAATAAGATTCACGCGTTAAAGGCGCAGGTCTCTCGACTAATTATTTTAAACATTGTAGTGACACGGATCAACAGAGCAAATGAAACATATTTCACGTTTAAGTCATAATCGCTTTTTCTAAAAGAAAGAATTTAAAAAATCCTTCGTTTCTTGGCACATTACTATTGGTACTGCGCCAGTAATTTCTAAATTGTTTTTCACTGTGCTGGTTTGAAACAGGAATGTTGAAAGGAATCATTAAGGTGGCTCGTCGGGACAGCCTAATAAAATAAGTGTTAAGATGGAATGAAAGAAGAGTCCATAATACTTTGTGTCGTTTTTTTGTGAACGTTTTTAAATTCTAAAAAAAAATTGCATAGTTCTATATGCTATATGTTGTAAATAATAAAGATTCAAATGTTATGGGAGTTTTGACGGAATCGTTAAAATGCAGATACCCGATTTGAATCCATTTTTCTATGATTCACGAAATTTAGTGATTTGTCTTTTTGTTACTTAATAAAATATTCTGACTCAAAGTCGGCGACGCAACTGAGATATTTTGGAACACTTGTATTTATCCTTTTATTTATCTACTTATTTGACGGGGCAGTGCCGCTGAGTTTTCCACCTCGATGAATAATCTGTTATGTTTGAAGTAGCATCGTCGGAAATGCAACATTGATAAGTTTTTAGTATTTAAATGAGTGACAAATTGTCGGATGATCGTAGTTTTTAAGTTGTGTAAAGACAAAAAAAATGTAATTTTTATAGTTTCTTAGGAAGTGCACTAGACGTTAAGTATTCCTCTGTATTAGAGTTTAAGTTGATTTATCCCCCAATTCCGAAACTTTGCGTATTTCAGAGGCTACACAGTGGATAAAAAGAAGTCTCGTTTCATTGGGTAAAGGTGACGGAATATTGTATGGATAATTTTTTTTTTTTTTTTTTTGGTGCTCATTAACCGTACCCTTTCATTTGTACAGACCATGGAAACCTCGTTAATGCAACTTTCAAAGCGATTAGTTTAGCGAAGAAACAAAAATAACTTCCTTTTTTTCGTATATCATTCGGACACATCATTGTAAGAGAATGACGAAAAAAAATTATATAGGAATAAGCTGTGATACTAAGGAGTGTATGAAATCTAAGAGAACGGCCCTTAAATAAAGTCAAAGATGCCGGATAAAGTTCTGTCATTTGCAGCATCTTGTCCTCGAAGAATCCTACCCCATTTTTTAATTAACATAGAAATGAACACATTGCTAGTCTAGCACTATCGATAGATCGCTACTATGATTATTCTTAAGCAGTTTTTCATTGGAAATAGGCCATCAAAAAGAGAAATTATATAAAAATACATATACGTAGAATAACGTTCTTCACGCGAAAGTATATGGCGTTTGCAATGTATAGAATATTTCGGGAAGGGAAATAAAATAAAAGCAGTTAACATTTTTTTTTAAAACATATTTCCAATTTTATTTTCGTTGAATTCCGCATGACAAAACCTGATAAAAAGGGAAAAATAAAAGAAAATCTCCCAAGAAGAAGTACCCTGACGCATCATATACTTGGAAATAAAAATACTTTTACAATGATACATCCGTGGGAATTTTGACGCCCAATGTTTAACGCCTATAGGTCTGTTTCTTTCGCACATAAATACAATTTTGAGTTTTACTCCAACAAAAAAGAACGACTTTGAGTACCGAGGAGCCAGAAAGCTTGGAAAATGTTTAAATTCGGTTTCGAAAAAAAATCCTCAACAAATAGATGCAAGGTCTTCGACACTTGGACTCTAAGCTTAAAAGTATTGATATCTGATGCAGGATTTATGAGAATTTTGTCAGATTTTGGAATTATCGGCCTCGTTGTGTTCGTTGTGCGTAATCATAAGCCGTGCATGAAATCTGAAAGGTCGAGGTTCAAAACCCCTATATAATGCAACCATTATGGTACCAATGCGTCTTTTAGCAGGAGCTTTTCCCGAACCCATGAAGCTCGCGTTGCAGCTTTTCATCTGCAGATTCTTACTCATGCCATTTTACTAACAACTGTCGCTTGGTGTTCATTCCGCATAAGTTCGAGAAAAATGAAAGAAGGTGCAAATACTTCTCGATGGTATAAAAGACTGAAAAGATTTATTCATATTAAAGTTTCTGAAAAAATCATCTAATTAGTCCTTCCGATTTTCTTTTTTATGAAAATGATTCGCTCATAGTTTTTCTCAATACGTATGAATTTTTTCAGATTCTTTGAATTTTTTTCTGTATAGAATAAATGTATGAAAAGACACGAAATTCCAAAGAAATTTAAGAATCTGAAAAAATTCAAGTATTCCGAAAAATAGACTAATCATTGTTCTAATTTTTAAAAATTGGGTCGTCTGGTAATTAGTTAATAACATTTTGGTACTATTAGCATACAAAATGACTCTTTTCAGTACCTTTAGTATGCAAGAATTTTTATAGATTTTTATACCATCGAGAAGTATCTACAATTTTCTCTGATTTTTTTCGAACTTATGCGAAATAAACACCACGCGACAGAATTACCTTAAGTGTTGTATCGTAGCTGCTTAAAGCGAGTCAAGCGTTACAATGTCACCAGGAAAAACATGCCGATTTTTTTTTACGCATTGATATGAATGGTCCAAGCGTAACTGCAAGGTTTGATTGCGTTCGTCTTTACCTTTTTCGAGAAATATTTTTTTCTAATTTGCGCAACTTAACATTTATTCTTATGGCAGATTGAAAATAAGCGACGAATTTTAATATTCCTAGGGTAGTTCATGTGGAAACGTTGCAAACAAATTATTGAAAACTTTAAAGAATATTGTCAGAAAGCTCTGTACAAAAATGCAGACACTTGTTCTTCACCGTTAGTTAACAACATGCAATTACATGAAACTTTGCAGCTTTAGTAAGAGGCGGACCTTTTACTTGCACACGATCTGTCCCGCACCTTGCGCGCCACCAAGCCTCGCACTCGACCCTCTTTAAGTACGTTATGAGAATGTGTCGTTGGTTCGATACTGTCTGACATAATGTAAGGACGGCCGGGAATTTTGGGAAAGTATAGATATTGGTATTGCGGTTGGATGGATGAAGAGACGGAATGTATAGCGATCGGCATGGATCGAGCCTAGATTATAGGGTAGTAAGATCGCTACTAACTGCTGAGTCAACATCGCCTATATATTTACTCATTTCAATTGTCTTTTAACATGCAATGTCGGGTCGTCGCACGATCAACATCTCTTCCAAAACGCTGCTTAACCGAAAATAAATAAGACAGGCAATGAGAAACAATATTATCGTACATGTTGAAAGTTTATTATTCCGTTGTCTATCCAAGTTGGGGGAATGATGCTGTGACATTCTGTTCGTTTTAATCATCCTTACGCATTTAGATAGATAAGTATGTACGAGAGATACATGGTTTTTTCTTAATTAAATCGAATATTCAATACTTAATACAATATTATAGATATACAAATACAATAGAACGTTTGTTTTAAATACCGTTTGAAGTTTGACCCGCTAAATACGAAAGATCTAAGTTTTATTTCGCGCTTGGGTAATCTCGTTCTGCGTGTGTGCATCATATTTGTTACCTGATTGCCAAGTGTTACGTGTGGAAATAGCAGCGTGGCAGATCGCCGTCTCTCTTCTGATGTTGCGTATCGTCCGTATGGATTAATGGGTAAATGCACTGGACGAATTATCTCAACCTACGCTGAAACAACGCACAAATTATTACAAGGTAGCATTTTTTAATAGAAGAGTAAAGAAGAAACACCACGCAAAGCATAATAATTTTCTATTAAAATTTCTTGGGTGTCATTTTGCTTTCAGATAATGAATATATAAAGGAACAATATTGGCTCTATATTCACACGCGCCCTTCATTTGCTGCCATTTTAAATAGCCAATGTTCGAAGTAGTGGAGTTGTGCAATAGTGTATCTACGTCCGTCAACTAACGTTTTGACTCGTATTTTTCGGCAATCGATCGTGCCGAAACGAAAGGCCATAATACCGTGTTGCGTCTTGAATGTAAAAATAACCCGATCAATTCACCGGGCGTACACATTTACTACTAGGGGAAAGTGGGGTACGGATGTTTTACGGGGCACAGTGAGCCACTTGGAAGTTCTCGTAGGCTTGACATGCACAAATAAAGTTTTTTTTGTATTCGGCGCTGAACTAAATTACGTTTCATCCGACATGAAAAGAAAATTATGCAATGTTCTGTAGAATTATTTGAAATGAGGATACAAAGTAAAACTTTGCATATGCTTCCACATTCATTTTCACCTTTCGCAAAGCCGCCTCTACGAGGAAGTTTGCTTATTTTATTTTTCCCAAACAGTCACAAATTGTAAAAATTGTCCAAAATGTCGCAAGCGACGCTGGTATCTCAACGCCCAAAGCCAATAACCGAGGAAGGAATATTAAACGTTTTTATTATACCTGCAATTCCAGCCATTGCCTCGGAAGCAAAGTACTTGACATCGACATCCGTGTCGGTGTTGAGCTTCTCGAGAACGGGTTTGACTTGCGTCTGGACTGTCGCTGGCTCTAGATAAGGCCCGATGCGTTGAAGTGTTTTGGCTACGTTAAACCTTACATTGGCGACGTTGTCGGTGGCCATCGTCAGAACAGTTGGAAGCAGTACTTTCGTTGTTATCTCTGGACCACACACTTCAGCGAGCACCTGCGTAGAATAACGTGTCCAATTCGATTTTTTTAAAAGGTGTTGCGTTGGTGATCACCAATTAGATATTTTATCGGGTCTTGTAGTGAACATTTTTTTAAGAGTGGACTTAAGGGCTTGTAACACACTTCTGATGAGCGGAAAAATCGGAATTTTCATTACATATTCTTCAAGTACAATGTTGGAAGAAATTTTCACGAAATTTCATGAAAATCGGAGCATTAGAGTTGTAACTGCATTTGCGCGGTCGATTAGCATACAGCTCTTTAAACGCGATTATCTCAGAATCGCCTTTCTTGAAAAATACCTTTGCGGTGGGCACGATTACTAATAAACTATTAATCCGATGCAAACCAAATTTATACTACTTAATTATTATAATAATAGCTAGGGCCTGAATGAAGGATTTCAAATTTTGTTATAAAAATAAAATTGTTACAAAAAAAAACCGACAATTTAGCATCTCAAAAAATGAATTTCTTGTTAAAAGTGTCACCACTTTAAAAAAAATTAAATTATTTACAAATCCTTCGTCCAGGCCCAAGCCAATGGAATGTACTGGTGTAATATTTTTGAATTCTGATTTTCGAATGAACCGTTCTCAAGTTATCATTCCCACCGCAACTGATGCTCAAAAAACGGTGCTACTGGAATGCAGCTGGAGTTCCGCCATTTTGAGAAATTTTTTGATGAAAAAATTGGTACAAATATATGAACATGTGTACTAATGAATGTCGTTCGCAGTTTTTCAATAAACATTTATTTTCTTGTCGAAAAAAAAAATCAAGAAAATCACGTTTTTTTCGCCCGCTGCAAGTGTATATAAGGCCTTAAGGATGCATAGATTAAAAAGGGATATTTATACAAATTTTCCCGATTACTCTGAAATAAGGTTACTATAATAATGATATTTTTAAAACAGTCGCTTCATTTGTTTCTATAAGTCAACAATTTTCGAAATCTTTGTGGCCAATTTCCTAACAAATATTTCCTGTGAATAGTTCAGAAGTTCATAGTTCAATTTTCAACGATTTCCGGATTTTCTACTTTCCAAAATAAAAGTAATTTATATTTTTCACAAATTTTTGATTTTTTCAAAATCAAAACACGTTGTTGATTCGTACATTCTCAGCATTTAGATTTCAATTTGGCAATTAAAATTCGAACACATTGACAGTATAAATACGAGGAATATTGGACACATGATTTAAAATAACGAGCATTGGAGAAAATTACATTGCGCGTATTATTGTGTTTCGACAAATGGTAAATTGACTTACGTTAATGCAGAACAGACACGTCATTCTATGAAGATAATTCGAATCTCTAGGCATGGCGAGAACTCGCGGTATGATTGTTGTTTGCGCCCACTCAGGGCCGAATTTCTCGACCAGTTTCTTTAAATTTAGTGTAGCAGCCTCCCTAATCGCATACACGTGGTCGACCAACCAATTCATCGACAGGGAATTTAGTCGTTCGTCGAAGAACTCCACACCAAGTTGACCAGCTAAGAGCGGCATGTACCTGACGAATTAAGGCAGTCCAATGAAGTCTCGTATAAGGTAGTAGCGATTTTGGAAAGAACCGGCTGTGCCGACAAAATTGAATATTACTGTTTTTTTTTCTTTTTGCTAGAATATAACTTACTCAATAATCGCCAAACGAACGCGCCACTTGGAATCTTCCGCCAACTCAACGATAGCTGGCAGAAGGGATTGCGAGAGTTGTTGAATGCCGATAACCTCGTTGACACAGTCCAAGTTGCTAATTATGTTAAGACGAACTTCCGGACATTCGTCCTTCAGCTGTGAGAGGAATAGTGGTAACAGATGTTCGATTGTGCTGCAAATTTCGAATGAAAGAATTTAGTGCGTATAAATCAGTAAGAATTATTTTATAAATGAATTTATATCATGTATCAAAGTTCGCGTGATGCTAAAATACATTTTCGTCGATAGCTCTTGAAGGATGCATTATAAATACATTCCTAACGGAAATTCTATTACAATTTAATGAGAAAGAAATCTATCACAAATCACCATCATTGGACATAATAGCTGATTGTTAATAATACCAATGTTAAGAACGTATTTATGAATTAGTTTTTAATTACAATATTGTTTAACAGCCTGTGGAAAAACTTTTTTTCTTATGAAATCATTTTCCTGGGTTTTTTTCCGACGCATACGACTTTTTACTGTATCAACATTGTTTAATTGTTTTTCTTTATAAATAGCGAAACAGTTCAAAAGTTTCATATTATCATCTTTTTTTGTGTCAAAGTGAAAAATGCTATATAAAAAAAAATGCTTTAATGAGAACAAAGACATCATAAAATTGTTCGTAAATATTGATAAAGTTGGATAGCGTAATTTATCCAGTGTAAGAAAGTATGGGGATATCACCGCATTATTGTAGAAGTTAATAACTAAGATATACTAACTTGTGTTTCCCAAGAATCGGACTGAGACCCATGATGACGCTGGCCAAAGCGGATTTCACATGTTGATTCGGATCGGCCACAAGATCTTTCACGTACGGCAAAACATTTGTCATGATAATTGTCTCCTGATTGAACTGATCGAGATTTTGGCAAAAGTCGCGGACTTTGTCAGCGGCAGCGGCCCGAACTTCGGCTTCCGTGTCCTTCAGTAGTGCTTGAAAAGCGGGCACTAAGTCTGCTTTCGTTATCTCTGGTCCAACAGCTTTTTGGAGCTGCAATATTGAAAAATCGTCATATTTGACTTGTTGACGACTAGAAAAAGGTCTGGCAAATTTTTAAACTGTTTTAAGGTAACTAGTATATGCGCCGTTGTGAAAGATTGATGGCTACCGCGAAAGTATCTTGTCCAGTAACAAAAGAGATTTTTTTGTACCGTAGCGTTATTTACAATTTCCCCACTGCGATATAAACATCTAAAGTTTCTATGTTTACACAGTAGAATATTCTGAAAGTATAAAAAGCCGACAGTCTCGAAATTTTGTTAATAATACAACCAAGAACACAATAATTCAACATTTCCTGTACAGCATTCCATAGACGAGATCCCAAAGTAATTTCACGAATTGTTTTTCAAATTTTAAAAGAAATTTTCGTTCTTCAAAGAGAGGCTTAAAGTTTGATAATGAAATCGGAGCTACATAAGAAAAAAAAACATGTTTTTTAATATATTGATAGAAAAAATAATTTTTTCTCAATATTGTGAACCTTGTTCATTTATAGCGATTATAAAAATGCACCGAGTCATCCGGCTGAAGAACAAAATTGGTATGACGCGTTCACCGCGTTACCCGTGCGCATAGACTAAAGATGGAGTCTTATTTTTAAGGTACTTATGTCGCGAAGACAACCTACGATCATATGCATAAACTTTTGACATGTTGTAATTTAGCTATTTACTTTTACTTGCACATAATTTTCAAGTCTTTCATCGACCATTTGAATAAAAAATTGTAACTCGAAAATTGATCTTTTTGCACTGCGTTTACGGGAAGGCTAGCACAATGAATCTTTAAATCGAGAATAAACATACTTAGATCGAAGATGAAAAAAATAAATGAAAACTACTACGGATTCGTAAATTATTCCGGAATTGATGCATGATAAAGAAAAAGGTCAAGACCAACGTCTAATTGAACCAAGGTCAAAGTCACAATACCGAGTTAAATGACGTTTCCTAAACTAAGTATTATAAAAATTGAGTATAATCCACGCTAAACATATGAACACGGCGAAAACGACTTCGTTACGGTAACGAAAAAGATAGTTGAACCCAACCAAGTGACTTAGTGCTCTAAGAGACAGACGATTACTTGATTAGATCAACTATTTTCAGGTGATTGGCTCTGATCGTTGCTTGAACTAAATAGTTAGTTGAGCCAATTACTATTTTGAACCCAATTATCTTACTTAGTTGTATCACGAACAAAATTCGTTGTGTAACCTACTTAAGTCAACTAAGTCGGAATGGTAAATGTGACTAATACGAGGTCGTTACACAGACCAACCAGATGGTTGTGGAAACAAATTTTTACTCAACTAATAAATAGTTAGTTGACACAACAAAGCTGTTTTTTCGTGAACTATTTACAAATAATCGTTTCAATCTGATTGCGAAAATTTTAAAGGATTCTGCATGATTTTTTATACAGTTATTGAAGCAGTCAAAGTAACACATATAATCATTTTTTAATGTCATGTAGACGCTGAAGTTTATGACTTCGTCGTACCAACATAGCTTCCTTGAATTAAAAAAAGATAAAGCACGAATACTCACATCGGTAAATTTGTCGGCGACCATGTAACGTACACGCCATGATTGATCGCTAGCGCATTGACGAAGCGTAGGCATAACCAGTTGCTCCACATCCTCCTGTTGCAAAAGTGGTGCGATACTTACGCACGCGTCAACTGCTAGCAGTCGGACTGAGTCCTAAATTTAATAGTAGCAGAACTTTACATTAATTCCTTACTTTCGTTAGACATTGAAAAATTGTGTGCATCCGATTCGCGAAACTCCGCTTTACTTATGCAAAGTTTTCTTGTACAGCTAATTTAATAGTTATTACTTTACAACAATTATCTGTATGCTATGAAAAGAATCATAAAATTCTGTCAGTAGTAGCTGAAAAAATTCAGTTTTATAAAGTGTACTTAAAAAAATTAAAAATATAATCAATGCATTGCAAAATTAATGAGTTTCTAGACAATCCCATTATCTTGCACAAATTTTCTCGAAATACGATAAGAAATGCATTTTCTAAACTGTTTCAAGAGTTAAATATTTTCGTGAACACTAATTTATCTCAAAGACCTAATTATTAGCAAATTATTATATACATCATAAATATTAATTTCCAAAGGTAATAAACGCTCCTCACAGTAGGTAAAGATTTTTTTACATACAATTATAGTCGATTGCTCGTCTTTACAGTTTACAGGACTAGTGTTTTAATATCGAATCAACTACAATGAGAAAGTACTCAGGGCTGAAGACATAACGTACAAAGTCGATGTAGAATCTAACGATACGTTGTGTAATCTTAACACGTTAGAAACTCTTAAGAACCTCTCAGAATTCACTTTCTCGTGGAGCTATCATTCCCAGGAGTACTTAAAACAGGCAACTGACAAAATCTGAAAACCTATTCTTGTTTATACAACCCGTGTGCCTTTATATTTAATGAATAACCATCTAAGCCAATAACTTCGGCCTATTCCATATTAAGAATTCGATTTTTTTTTAGGTATAAGTATTCATTTCTAAGATGTTATCTTAAAACCGCTCGATACTATAAAGAAGTACTCGCCTGTTCGTCCTGGGCAAGGATAACGAACATCGGTATCAGATCAGATTTCAAGTATTCGATCTCAACGACCGTGGCGAACTCGCCGAGCTTCGAAGCAGCCGAACGACGGACCATCGGTGTATCATCCTGACAGAGGCTGCGGAAGTGATTTCTCAGCTCGGCTGTAAAACAGAAAAAAACCAGATGATGATGATGATAATGATGATTATCATTTATCTTATTAAAATTTGAAGAAACTAAGTTTCAAACTTATGATATCTGAATCTACTATACATTCATACATCACGTAAGCGTATGAAAGTAAAGTCTAATTTTCCGTTTATTAGTTGTTTACAACTCGACAACCGTAACTGAAAAAAGTTAAAAAAATGCTGGTCCTTCGATTGAAATTACCTTTGAATGCGGGACCCACTCGTGGATAGCATACGCTCATCAAACCACAAGCAGAAGTTCTTGACGTAAACCAGTCACCGGATGCCAATCGCTGTACAAGCGGCTCGAAGTACTTCTCCAGGTGAGCAGGACTGTGCTGACTCGCAATATTACGCAAAGATTCAACAGCTTTATCGCGTACGACGGTTTCTTCAACGGCTGCTAGCGCTTCCAAGGGTTGCTACAGAAATCCCATTACAATTCGAGTTCATTTAGATCGCCAATTGAATGGGTTTTAAAATAGCGTCTCGGTATTAAGCCAGTTTCAATCTCTTACCAAAAGACAGTGCACCTCTTCCGGACCACCAACGAGAGGCGTGAACGATCCGAGCTGCTCAGCGAGAGCAAGTAGTACCTCATCTTCATCGTAAATCGTGTCCGTCAGAAATGGCATCAACTCGATGCGAGTACGCTCCGGTCCCAGTGCCAAAGCGATAGTCGAGAGCTTCTTGATCGAATTTAACCGTAGCTGGAAAATATTCAATAAAAAGTTGTATTACACTCTGAGCTTTCCTGCTTCATAAATCAATGATAAACTATTTTCGCCAATTTTACATTCTTTTTTTAGCGAATTGGCTGTACGTTTATTTTAGTGCTGAGACTGTACTTCTTTATCAATGAATATCATTTATATTCTGACGAAACAGCAACTGTCTTCAACAACTTTATTTTTGCACAACAAAGAATTGTAATTAATCAGACTCTAATTATGTTTAAAAAATGGAACATGTTTTATCTTAGAATTTTATGATTATCGGTTCATAATTGCAAATTCGAAGTTACCATAAATCTACAGGGTCAAGAAAAATTTAATCACAGGAGGTACTAATCTAATAAATATGGAATATAGAATTTTATTCTATAGTAAGTATGAGTCATAGAGCATAACATTATACTTGCATATATTTTTCTGTTCACGTACAAAACACATGTACAAAAATTGGCTTGATAACTTAAATCTGAACAAAAATGATTAAGTATGCTTGATCAATTTTGGCTTCATCAAAGAGGAAGCTTTATAAGAAGTTAAAAAGTTAGAAAGTACTAAGTAACATGCAAGATACTATTTTGCTTTCTAGTTTTAAATAAACTTGGGTTAGCCAACTCAGCTGTTTTAGCAGCAAAGTCCCTTTATACGAGTTTTGACATTCGACAAACAAAAAATTTCCATGCATAAATTGGCACTAATCTCAATCTGAGTGTCTAATGACACAACGACCAATCAGGGTGCAAATGAAAATATAAAAATGAATGTCGCTTTCCTCCCTTATGAACTTTCCATTTTGAGCTAAATAGAACCCTCAATTTTACTGATATTTCCATCCTCAAAAAATAATGAACAAAAAATTATTTGGTGTAAAATCCAAACCCTTTTAACAATTTTCACAAAAGTTTACATTTGATAACTTCACTGAACATTGGTTTATTCGCATGGAAAATTTATGCTCAATAGATGAAAGTTCACAAAAGTTAATGCAATGATATCATCAAATTTTCTAAAAATTCAAGAACGCAATGAAATCCTAACTGCTTTGTCAATGTCGCATTAATTGAATACCAAAGATCGCACTACTTAATTTAATTTTTAAACAATTTTCTGCGGGAGAGCTAAACATTTTTTTCAAATTTGCCTGTTTATAGACATTTATCAAAATCTTTGAAATACATAAAATTGAATGCGATGAAAAATCTTGATATCATTTGTAGCAGGTAAAAATTTACCAATTTTCCATAAGGCATTGAAATTGGATCTAGTTTCCTCCACTAGTTCACAAACTATGATAATATCAATTTCAGACTTTCCTTCATACTAACATATATGTATATATATATCAAAACAATTTTTCTTAACGCCTTTTGTCTGTGTTTCATCATCATTCTGATTATAGTGACATGAAAACCCAGGTATAGATTATACCATAAGAACAAAACTTTCTCTATGAAAATACAACATAATGTGTAATTGAAAAGAGTATATACACGCCTCAAGTTGACGATATTTTGAGACCATAAATGCATCGGCCAATAAAAAACATTGAAATTGTGCAAAGAAATATTGAAGTTCTGTATCGAAATAGCTCACTAAAACTTTATATAGCTATGCGATTACCGATGTGCAATCTCCAAAGTTGATTTAACCAAAGTTTGGTCATAAATAAGATATCAAATAAAAATGTACACAAATAAAATTACTTTTTTTTAACATTGAGTAAAAAATTCTTGCTTAAGTACAATGTTGGGGAAATATCTTCGTCTCAGTACGTGAATCGAAAAAATGCATAAATATGGATATACATCGTGCAGTGACAGTATTAGTCAGATAATTCGGCATCCGTGACTCCGCGGGCGTAATAACCTCCCAAACGAGGACGACTCTCGTAGAAAAGTGTTATCATTCGAACGGCGTTGAATTGAGTGAAAAAAAAGTTTGCCGCGGTATTGAATATTACTTTCGACTTACCTGGACATCCTCATTCTTCAATTCATCGATCAAAACAGCGATCGGATAGAGACTGTCGTCCGTGGTTGAGTCGCTCGCTGCCATTTTTCTGCTGTGTTCGACACCTTGAATCGACTAAATGCGGAGATATGCGCGTCTTCGTGTATAACGATTATATTTCAGTGCCGGCAGCGCGGTCAATACTATTCCAAAAACTCGCGTGGTTCAGATAGAAAAAAAGGATTAAAATTACTGCGCGTATGATTCACAGCATAGGAAATGTTTAGTTATCGCATCGGCTCCAGAACCTGTCGGAACCAACGGATTCAGAAGTGTCGAGAAGTCAGTCGCTATAAACACGGATCGAACAGTGGCAACTTTACTAGGGAGAGTGACGATCGCGTTGCAAAAATCGCATCATAATCAAGCACCGTCGAATTCATCAAATTTCATTCGTCAGATATATTGACGTTAAATTATTAATGAGTCGTCTCCGTTGTATTACTTCAGGAACTTTAAATTAGTTTAAGATTGTGTGCTATTGCTCGGTCGGTAACGAAAACTGTACAGCGTTGTTTTGTGTCTCAATTGATCCGTCGAGCAAAAAAAAAAGTGGACACTGCGTTTTGTAATCATAAACGGTTTTCACTTTTTATCAGGAAGATTAATGATGAGAAAATAACTTTTGCGGAAAATCCAGTTGTCCTTCGCACGTTCTTTTTATATCTGCTGATATTTGAATAAATCTTTCGAGCCCCAAACACGATATTCATCAAGATAATATATGGGTCATTAAATTTCGTCACATTTTACTGAAATAACCGGTATGCCAAAAATTTCTAAACATTGCTCAATTTTATATAAGAATTTACACGCTATGAATATAGTGATTTAAAATATAAAGGTAAATTTGGCAAAATGTCATCGTATCGAGTGTCAGTTTCTTAATTTATTTTCATAGAAAAATGGTTACTTTACTTATTCAGAGTAAAAAAACATACATCAATTCCAGAAAAATTCTCTAAATGTATAATTGCATAATTTTTAACATCCTTAGCCGATTATCTTAGGATAGCGCGAGCGGATGAAATCACACCTAGAATTTACGCTGAAACGGTAAAAAGTACGCATAAATTTGATACGGAAAAAATCATGGTGCTGTATTGTTTGAGCGTTTGCGCTTACGAACCGTGATTTTGTAATAAATAACGGTCGAAATCAAAGCCGAAATCATGGCGAGGGCAGTGATTGAAGCTGTGATTCTCCGAAACACCACAGCACTGCAAAATCCTGGCGAGCCATGATGGGAACCGTGATTTCTGCTGTTATTTATATCAAAATCACGGTCTCCAAGCTCGAAAGGTCAAGCGGTAAAAAACCGTCCGTTATTCCTGTCGTGACACGACCGTAATTTCGGTGTCAAAATTTACAAGTAAATTTGACCGTGATTCGTGGTCGCACTGCAACGCAATCACGGTGACTCAATCGGTATAGCACATCACGTTAAGGCGAGGCGAAACACGCTCCCCCCTGACCGTTCCTTGCCCAGTCGGTAACAAAAACTGTCGGCAATTATTTTCACAATGATTATTGATGATGACTATTTTTGACATGTTTCTGAATAAAAGAAAAGTTTTACAACATGCAGGATTGGTAAGGGAATGTTGTAAAACTTTTCTTTGATCCAGGAAAATTCGGCACACGTAAAAATAATTGCTTACAGTTTCTATTGCCGATTGAGTATATTTTACCTCGCCTTAAAGGGATGCGAGAGTAGATTTTATTACCGACTTTGGTCCGTAAGAACGCGCCTTTTCGCAGTTACCATTATTCTCAGTTAATACGCTACACACATGCAAAAAATTGTACACGATGGTAATATCAGTGTATACGAATGGACGTATATCCGAATATTAGATGATAACCGACAATAAATGGAAAAAACGTATATTTTCTAAACATGCCGAAATCAAAATGGCCGCCAGGGTTTGACAACATCACCTGTTGGCAAGATATAAAAGATTCAGGAACTTACGTACGTAAAACTCGAACGTACATCCATTCTTTAGCATTTTTTTGCATAATTCGTGAGGTTCGAACCAATAATTACACGAAAGGAATCCACAAAAACTTGTAACTACGTTTACACAGTCTGCCCGCTTGGAAGGGTTTTTTGTCCGATTGAACCGCGTAAACGTAGTTACAGTTTTGTGTGGATGGCTTTTGTGTAATTGATGTTCCGACGTTCGTAGATTATGCAAAAACCCCAAAGAATTGACGTACAATCGAGTTCAATGAATTTGATTCTTATAAATGTTTATACAGTACGAAGAGTTGATGTTGACAGTTCGAGCGGCCATATTGCTATTTTATAGGTTTACAATGTTCCGATTCTCTTCATTTTCCAAGCGTTTTCACCCAAAATTCGGGTGGATGCCAATGTGCCTATCCTGATATTATAACCCTGTGCAATTTGAGACAATAACAGCGTAGTTTGTAAACTACGAAACCATACTTTTTTATCGACCACAGTCGGTAAGAAAATCGAGTCTTGCATCGCCTTAACAGGCAGTGGTACACCTCCTCCGCCCCGCAGAAATTTCGAAAGTAGTTTTCTCCCAAACGATACGACAGATAGGGTCTGGATTTTTAGAGGATACGCAAGAGTATCTTAGAATTGGGCTTAGCTTCTGGCTCCTTATTCGACATAGCCGTTTATTTTTAAGAATTAAAAGAAAAATAGTGCGAGAGAGACAGAGCTATGTTAGAGAGAGACAGACCTATAGGCGTTTAGCATTGCGCGTCGAAATTTCTGGCGGTGTACCACTGCCTCTTAAGGCGAGGCGATAACTACTGAGGTGGTAACAGAAAATGTAAACGATATTATGACGTATTGTTTTTTTTTACAAAATAAAAATATTTTGAACTGATAGTGTTCGGAAAATTACTTCTATCTCTCTTGGACTTACATGCCTCGTGGCACATGTCTTACTTCCCCTTTAATGCTGTATACCGTAAAGAAAAACCAGACAAAGAAACAGGCCTCTACGTATCAACTTTAGTTCAATCCGAGTACCACAGAGGTACCAATCTGAGTATGAACAAAGGGCCATAGCCCTCCTCTACTAATCTACAGATTCGCGGCGTAGTAACTTACCGTCAGTATGTGAATTGATGTGAATGCTGTACGGTTAGAATCAATCAACATGGCTGGTGATAAGATAGGTGGCAAATCAGACAATGTCGAAAACGATGAAAAAAGTCAAGATAATATCGAGTGTCATTTGAATTTAAGTCTTGACGAAGCTTTTTCGGACGGTATCGAGTACGTACCGTGTCCGGAGTTTCAATTTGCGGCAAGTCAAACATATTCTTTCCACATTCTGCTGTGTGTATTTTTACCTAGCTGTCATTGATGATCGTTAAGAAAGGAATGACATTTCTAGAGCTCGTTTCTTGCGATTAAATACTGACACTCGGCTTTTAAATTTCAAATCTATAGCCGAAAAGATAAAAAAATGTTGCAAATAAGGGAGCAGGCTGTCAATAATATTTGCGGCCTTGTTTTTTAATTTGTCCTTTGTCATTTTCTTATTTTAGACATCCGCATGTTATATTTGTAATGGATATTATGGGCCCTGCTTTGAAGAGCCTGTTTGTGCTACGTGCCATGCATTTCTCTTCCCCGATGACATCGGCCTACGCCAAGTTCCCATATTCAGTGAGGTAATTATTTGAAAACATAAAATATTGTGTAAAATGACTCAATACATGTAAACTGTTTGATAATTGTTTTAAGTCACAAGGGCTTATTTTCTTGTAACTATTGTCTAATTAATAAAAAGAACTTGTATAAAAGTGCAATGAACACTTCATGCAATAATAAAATTGCATCAATTTTTATTATTATGACCCATATATTATAATACATGTCAGAATACAGAAAATAAACATAAATCAGTTATTAATTTTCTGCTAACTCATAGACGAAGCTTTGTGATAATGAAAATTTTTTTGTTGCGATTTTTGCATCGGGACACGTGTGTGTGTGCGTGTGTGCGTGTGTGTGCGCGCGCGTGTGTGTGCGTGTGTGTGTGTGTGTGTGTACAAGGCTTTGATATTTCGATCATCTGCGACTCAAAAACCATTTAACATTTAATTTTTTATTGTATGTATGCAGAAATCTTCATTATAGGGCTTTTTACATTTTTTCTAAAAAGGTCATGTGCACTGGAGTTTTTGTAAAAATAGCGACCTTGTGTTATTCGATATTAAGCTTGGCGATAATCGGAAATGTGATTTGGATCTTATGGAGTTTTGATATTTAATCAGTGATATTCAGCAATGATAGATACACAGTTTCGTCATAACTTGTTATGGGATCAAATTTTTTATGAAATTGAACTTTTATAATATTAAAAGAAAGCTGCAAAGTTAAACTTTTTATTTCCTTAATTTTACAAGGAGACTTTTATATTTCTCAATACTTAGAGAAATGAAGACAACTATGGTTAATTGGGAGCAGTCATCTTTTCTTTAAGAAAATAATGAGCCTTTCCAACTTTGAATATAATCTTGCAACTTCAAACGAAATTTACAAATTTTCATATTGTAATTCAAAATAAGAGTTGCAAATAGTTGTTGCTAAATAATATCTTCAGTCAAGTTCACACTGCCCTTGTAATTTCAATCTCGATCAAACCTGATTTTAAAATAGATACTTGTTCATATATTTTTGTTAGAATCAAAGTCTCTTTCCAGAAAACCGACGACGAAGATTCCGGAAATGACGAGCCTGCGGATCTTTACTACAGTGCTGAAAGGCGTACTAGCCAGCAGCCAAGGAATCCTCCTCCACAAAATCCCCTCCCAGCAATACCAAATCCACCGCGAGTCGCTAACGAACACAAAAACGTGCCCGCCAATCCTCCGTTAAAAGTGAGCAATGCTTCCGTAGCGCAGAATCAAAATCTTCCAGTGAGTAGAGCTAAAGTTTATTTCTGGGGAGCAAATGCCGGCAGTTCGACACAAAACGACGGTTCTCAAAATCCGTCAAATCCCGGACAATCAAGTGCGAATCCTCAGGTCCTCGAGATTCAGGATCTAAGGATTCAGCCGCTCGCCCCGAGCGACGAAGCTGATGACGATTTGCCAAATGTCGTAGAAATCGTTTCGCCCGATGAAAATCTCCCGGACATTGTCGTTCGATACCAGAACAATGCCCAATTGCCATGGAATCGTCGAGCTCGAAGGTTCAGCTACAATGAAGTCGCCGAACCTTCAAGACCACAAAATTTAGTGGAACGTGTCGAGATGTTGACTAACTACAAGCACATCGAGCACGAACCGATAAACGAGCCGGGCCTTGTTGAAAGACTACCTCCCGAAGTTTTGCTTGCAGTTTTTTCGTACCTCGACGATGTTAGTCTTTGGTCAGTCGCAAACGTTTGTCGGCGATGGTACGGCTTGTTGCTGACGCACGTATCGTCTCAACAGTGGCAACAACACGTTAAAATGCATTGGCCACTGTACAGACCGATCGGAAACGTTGATAATTGGTTCAAAGTCTACGATCGTCTAGCATCATCCGCACCGTGCCGAATGTGCTTTTCTCTTATGTGCTTGAGGGCCGAACCCTCGAGAATGGAGGAAAATTCGTGGAGAAAAAATAGACTGCGAAGCGAGCTCAAAAGCCTGAGAATCGATCCTCCGGAAGGCATTGAAGCGACGCCACTCGATCAAATGTGCTGTCACTGGCAAGCCACCATAACCGGGCCTATAGGAAGCCCGTACGAAGGAGGACTCTTCTATTTATATTTGCAAGTGCCATACAGGTACGGAATATTATAAATTGTCAATTGTTGAAGAGATTTTGTTAGATTGGATCAGAGCTGCAAATGCTTAATACTTATGGAAATTAATATAATTATGATTCCATAATGATAACATGTAGCAATTATCATTCAATGTGTAAACTTTTGAATAGCTGCAAGAATTATTTACTTTTCATAATATTCCACGGCAATATTCCTGAGAGAATGGAAAAACATCATTAATGCATTGTGAGAGTAATGGAGGGCCATGCTCTTGTTTTTACTTTCTCATTTTTTCACTGTTTCTTCTAATATTTGAGCAAAACTTTATCTTTCTTGCAGATATTCATATGTTTACACATTATTTTATAATTACTGCAGTACATTATTATTAAATCATAATTACAAAACAAACTTCTGTACCGTGAATTATTTTTCTGGCATTAATCGAGATTAGCAACTTTGGATTAAATGTGAAAACGAATTACTTGGGTGCATAATGACAGAGTTAGAAGTATTGGATTTTTATCTATAATGATTTTCCCAAATCTTATCAGAAATCATTTTCTTTTAAACAAGTAATTACCAAAAAATATAAAACAGTGTATTTTTAAGCTCCACTACATGAACGTTTTGTTGCAGTTATCCGATGTGTCCGCCAGTAGTTAAGTTTCTCACGAAAATACTACACCCAAACGTATCAAGACATGGTGACGTGGGTATTGACTCAATCCATCACAACTGGTCACTTGCCCTTACAATATCAAAAGTACTGATAAGCGTACAGAGCTTATTGACGGATCCTTATTGCCAAGTGAGTACGAAAAAGAATTAAGTCTGATTCATGCAAGTTATTCCGCTAAGATGATGACGCCTAAATAGAACTTTTCAACACTAGAGAGAAAAATGTTTATCTACCGAGTGTGAGTTTATAGCATGAGTCGAATCCGGGTGTCACAGTTAAAGTTGTTGTGCTATTAAGGAGGTTCGTCAGTAAAATTCAAAATGCACAGAAAAATCTGAAATAATTACCGCGTTTTAAATAATTCATAACAAACTCACACCAATTTTTTTGGAATTTTTGTCTACATCATTTACACAAAATCGATTTTTTTATGCATGCATTTTAACATAGGCTCTTATGGCATATTTACGAATTAAAAAAAAAATAATTGAGAAATTTTTTTTACATCGTTGAATTTTTAAGTATTTGGTGGAATTAATTCTTTTTTTTTTAGATGTAAAAATTTTTTTAAATTTTTTCAATTTTTTTTAATTCATAAATATGCCATAAGAGCCCATGTTAAAATGTATGCATAAAAAAATTAATTTTGTATAAACGGTGTAGACGGAAATTTCCAAAAAATTAATGTGAGTTTGTTATGGATTATTTAAAACGCGGTAATTATTTTAGATTGTTCTGTGCATTTTCAATTTTACTGACGAACCTCCTTAAGTCCAAGTGCTACTATTTTTACGAAAATTTTGGCGAATGTACATCATCCCTTTACAAATAGTCTGGTAAAATTTCGGAACGATAAACAGCTCCGTTTAGGAGAAAAAAAAATTGCAAACCTTGCATCATCACACACTATTGTTAAAGGGAATTCTGGCGATTCTACCGTATTTACGTTATAACGGCTAAGAAAATGCTACCACCTACATAAACGAAATATGTATATCTTGAGTGATAATCGTTTAAGTGCTTGGTTTCTTTGGGAGACGATCGACAGCACCGATATTCAAGTATTAATGAAAACTCTTGGTCGTCTTTGCTTGGAAGTTGAATACACAGCTGTCTCCCTCGCACACTAATCGCACCGCACAACGTGCGCCTCCTCGTCTCTCCACCCAAGCTCAGACAGTACAACAACCATAAAAAAAAATTTGCTCTCGAATGTGGAACAAAATTTTACTATACAACGACTGGATATTGCGATTATGCACATTTTGGAAGAAAGGACTGATAATGAATTTTTTCGAAGGAACACAAAAATTCGGAACACAATATCACTTAGAAGTCTTAAACTTGCGATTCAAATTGCCATTCAGGAAACAATTACAACAAGATTAAAAACATAATCTCCACTTGTTTCTCTTATTCGAATTCGTTAGGATATTCAGTTATCTTTGTATTTAGGATGTCACGTATCAATAAATAATACAGTCATTATCCATTTATCACGTTATTGCAATACTTTTCGTAACCATAACAATTGTTACATTACATTACGATTGTTTGCAGGTGTGTATGGAGCCTGAACTCGGTGAAATGTACATGAATGATCGGGAACGATTTGAAGAAGTCGCCAGAGCGTGGACATGGAAATACGCTATGCATGACGTAGTGACGCCACTGTAATACTTAGAATTATTATTACGCGAAAAAAAAAAAAAAACAGAACAGAACAGACTGAACTCTTATTCTAAGCGGGATTGAATATTTATCTACAAAGATTTGTTGGACTGACTATCCGTGTTGAGAAGATGTGAAATATGCGACTCGTGTATTTTTTTTTCGAACGCAGCTCTCTGGATTTTTGTGTGTTCTTTTATGGGTACTAAATCCGTGACTAAAAGTTTGAAAATTCTGGATAAAAAAGAAAAAAGAAACGTTTAAAAGAGGTATTATATCGGAACTATTTTGTGCACGAGATCGTTAATTATCGTTCTGGGACTTATCTGCTTATATTTAATTGTTATAAAATTTAAAAAATCATTATGTTGTCAAATATTGAAAAATACTCTTTTCAATTTGTAAATAAGGAACTATTGGAAGAGTAACGTATAATAAAATTTAAGCCCCGAACGCTTAGCAGCGTGACTTCATTAGATTGGCAGCCAATTTCTTTGATAGCTGAACGCTGAAATATGTATTTCCTCTATATCTCAACGAGATGAATACTTGCAAAAGTCTCCACTTTTTTTATGACCAAATATATTACATTTAATATACAACTGTAATATAAAATTAATAAACGACATATTATGTGAGTCAAATAAATAATGTTCAATAGGAAAGTGCTGCAGAATTACTATATGATTACATATTAAATTTTATATACTATTTTATGCATTTTTAATTTCTGATAAAAGTATATTTACAGACATTTAAATAAATGTAGATTATCCTAGCCTGCGCGTCTCCGTAACAGAACGATCAGTGATCTTAGTATGACAAAAAAAAAGTCTACGAAAGCTCATAATTGCTTCGGTAACGTAGAAAAACTTATGGAACAAAAATCTACGCAATTACGTTTTAGTGTTACGCTGCTGCCAACGTTATTATAATGAATTTTTTTTTTCAAGAAATAAAGAAAAACTTTTCGAGAATTTTTAAAAATCATTCAGAATCTTTATTTTTTCACGGTGGCTACTGGTCAATGAAAGATACCTCGACACTAGCCGTTAAAACAGAATTGCAATATCCTGAACGAAGATAAGATATTCTTCTAGAAAGCTGAAAAGTCTTTGATTTTTGAAGAGGTATCACCCGAGATGAAAATCACGCTCCTTTCCATATAACATACTATATTTTTTTATGCAAGTTTTTCATATTGTCGTTTTATTCAGCTGTATGACTCCGAGCTTTTACAACTCGCTCTTTGCCCCTTTCATTCATATAAAACCCTTCATCGTAGTGTTATCTGTAGCAACTCTAGCACTACGTAAATTTCAGAGACTACAAGGAAATTACGAAAAACCTGGTCGATACCGCTTACTTTATTTTCTTCGGAGTTTCTATCGTATAAAGAAATATTCATAAACACAAAAAGAATTGTGTATTTGTTGAACGGAAGACAATTTTTTGTTTAACGGTCACCCATCTAAATACTGACCGTGAGCGACCACTACCGTCGTTTTCTGCAGAATTCATCAAAATGTGTTAACATTTTTTTGTCAATTGTTAAGAGAAGAAATTTTTATATAAAATGTCAAGGATTTGTTCCAAACAAAAGAGTGTACATACTCAAAGCATAGAAAAATTAAAAACTATATACTCATACATTTTCTCTCATAATTATTTTACAAATGGATCAAAAATAAATTTTTTTCGTATTGTTAAAAAAAATTGATAGGTTATTCATCTGATTGGATATTGGTAATTGAATAACATTACAAATATTCTTCATTTATGAAGCAATTGCGGTCTACAACTCTACCACTTAATGCGAGGCTTCCTCAAAATTATATGTATTCATTATATTCTTGGAATAAGCTCCACACAATAAAGTACTGCGGAAGAACAAGCATAAATACAAGAATAAAGAATCTTGCACAACATCCAAAACGCGTCAAAAATAATCCAGAACACGAATATTCTACGAAAGCATAAAAGCACAAATAAAACCTCGCCAGGTGCAAGAAGGAATTACCATAAAAATACAGAAGGCAGTGAAAATTCAGTAATTTCTTGCGCCGTTTTTAATGGCCACGATATTCGTGAAAGCTCCCTTCACTTTCCTCTTTCATCGTCGGAGCTCTCTTTTTGCAAAGACCAGCGGTAAATTATTGTCAATTATACCCGAGGGCCGGAAACGAAATGTTATTTTTTAATTCCGTACATGATTGAGATTTGATGAGTTTGAATGGCGATGTACCTAAGGTCTCGTTTATCTTATGATATATTCTTCCAGAGCTTATCTAGTGCACTCAGCTCTGTTCACCTCTTCCCCCAGTAAAGAGTCTAGGCGTGTCCAGAGTATATGCGAACAACCAGGAGGAGTGCGGCTGTAATTAGTGCACAAGTCCTACTCTGAGCTAAGCTAGATTGTCGGAGAGTTCGTTGGTGCCCGTACAGATGAGACGACTTTCCGTCGCTGATGCTCCACTCTGGTCTGCTGTCCGGAGGAAAAGGACGCGTAGAGCTTGGCTAGAGGGAGAGCCTGAAGTCGAGGTGGGTGGTCTCGTGCTCGGAGCCTGCGGGTCCTCCGTTTCTTCTTCCTCCTCTTCATCTTCTTCTTTCTCTTCTTCTCCTTCTTCAACTTCTGCTTCTTCTTATCCCTCGCCTTCTTCGTTTCCCCTTCTTCCACATCTCCTTCTTCTCCTTCTCTCGCTAGTTGCCACCATCAACGGCGCCCACCTTCCTTCTCCTTTCTTCACTGTTCCTCTTTCATCTCCTCAGAGATACTCTGTCCGTCCTTTGCCTTTCTTGTGTCCCTTTCTTTCTGCACTCTCTGGCTCTCTCGCGCCTACTAAAACGCTCATGTTGGTCAGCCACGTGTGTGGCCAACACCAGCCTCGTGTCTACCTCACTCTTTTCTTCTTTATGCCTTTACTTCCGTTCCCTCTTTGTCACTCTGCTGGTTTCTGCCCGTGGTAAAGGCTTCTTTAGCTTGTCTCTCTTCTCGATCTTAGGGCATATTCACAGTGTCAACAGAAATTTAAGTATTAGGAGTGGGATTTCGAAAACAACTTCAAAAGGCAATTGGAAATTAAAACTTGAAGTAGAGTCAATGCAGTTTTTGGTTTTAAATTGTGGCACAAGGAGCAGCCTCGTAAAATTGAAAAGTGAAGTCGTTGCTCCTTACTCACTGTAATTATTTCTAGCGTCTTTTTTCAAGTATGAATGTAGCTTTATCCTTCTTGGATGGCTTTTTTTTTCTACGCTGCTCTACCGCTGGTACCCGGAGCCCGAACGCCCTGCCCGGAGAGCGATACCTTTCCTGCTCTCGGGCAATCGCTGCTGGAAGAGTGGGAGTAACGAAAAACGAACGCTTCTACGATGACGAAGAAGCGTTTGTTGTCTTGCTGATGCTCTATGTCTTTCTCTTCATTGGCACCACGTGGTCAAACACGCACCAAAAGTTTGTTGAACTATTTCTTTTTGTTTCCCAAATTATTTATAAGTTTTTGCCATTTTTATTCAATATCGATATTTTTCAACTACTGAATGCGATCCATCTTTTCGAATTTGTGTTTTGTCGCAAATGTTCCATTCCTCATGTAATCAAATCATTAATTCAGAATATGTGTGTATAGTGTTAAAAAAAAATATATGTGGCCCATTTGACACAATTTTTCGATTCCTTAAAGAGTTTGCACTATTATGCTACAAGATTGGACTACTTTTATTTTTCTCCTCAATTATGTTTTTATATTACCAAATAGCATTTGTGGTGTAAATAGCAGTTGAATCAGAGGCTATAATTAATCAGCGTTAAGATATTTAAAAAAATAACAAAAAATATCGTTTGCCGTGCAAACAGTTGTAGAGTCAGAATGTAGAATTAACCGATCTTTAAGATATTTATCACCATAATACGTAGAATTATCAGAAATAATTTCCATCTCTGATGTTTATACATTTATTTTTATCTTCCCTTAATGATAATGGAAAATATTAAGCGTGTTCACGAGTGAGTGAGTAACGAAATCGACCGAGTTCCACGAAATACGAGTCTTCGTCATGGTACATACGTCCCGGTTGGCAAGATCCGTGGCAAGGTCACCGATCGCGTTCACCAACGAGAAACCGGAACGTCGTGTGTTCCGGTAGACAATATAGATATATACGTAGTGTAAACTATACGTAAGTATGCATAGTATACTACATATACATACAGCAGTATTGAAAAGACCGCGAAGAGAGTCCGAGGAGGAAAAGGAGGAGGAAGAAGACGAAAAAGAAGGAGAAGAGAGAAAGAGCCGTAGAGACCGACGTGTGTGGCCAGGAGGACGCTGGATCCGTATAGTTGGTCCACAATAACAGCTGATGCTCAATAGAAGCCCACGGCCTCTTCTCCCTTCGCTCCGTCTTTCACTCACTCACTCGCTTACACGTATTTCTTCCTTTATGACGCCGTTCCCTTCTCGAGGCTCTTTCTTTAACTCTTATTTTCTTACACACCCTCGGACGATTCAGCAAAGTCCGTCGGCCGCCAGCAGCAATAACAACAGAAGCGAGACCACCTTATATTGCACATGGTATATGCAGAGACTATTAATGCGCTAGTAATGTCCAAATGTCAGATTGATTCGAAATCGGTTGTTAGCTGCATATTCAAAAAATGTCTTTGCTGCTTGAGTTCCGGCGCAAATAATACGTAATTGGTCGGAAAAATGAGAGTAACAAGTGTATGTCTTCTCTAATTATTTTAATAATAATAACAACAACAACCTGCATCGCTTATTTAAAAAAGTTGATGATTTCCCTAAAAAATTGTTCTTCATAATTTTTGCAAACACTCAAAGTCGTACGTTTGCTCTGCAGATGTAATTATTGTCAGAGAGCTGATGACAGAGAATGAATCAATTTGAAGGTGTATAAGGTTCGAATTTTCATTTTCAGAGGCAATTAAATGGAATGACAAATACAAATTTCCTCTTCGATTCGCACTTTATTACTTCGTTGTACTCGAATAAAATATTTTTATCACACTCATTCTCGATCACTCTTCTCAAAATTATGCAACGAACCGTACAAATATACAATATATTCATTTATTTACACACGCAAACACTCAATCTCACACGGCGACGACTCACTCAATACATATCATAAATTAATAATAAAATAATAATATTAGAATAATTAATTGATTTTCTATGGACCTATGATACAGTTTTAATGTACAATGCGAAACTCGCGCTCCTCTTTCGATAACTTTCTTTGTCCTTTGTCTCAGTTATACTTTGGGGTTTCGGGCTGATCCGCGAGTTGTTGTTATTTGTTTTATAAACTTTGTAGCAGCTCCCGTGTATGAACTAATTTGTAGGAATGGATCGATTATGCGTTTTGTGTGCACCAGTCGACATTGGGACAATTTTTAGTTTTTGCCTCCTTATCGTCGTCCCTGATCTCGCCGCTCACCACGTGCAAATACTCTCCACTTTCTTCGGATTCTATCTTTGTCCACTCATGCGCGATCGTTGCCTTTCCTCGATGGTTTCATTTGCCATTTCCTCGCGAGAGTTTGTAATGACGTAAGATTTTTCTTCATTTCTTTCCTTTTTCTTCATTTCTTTCCTTTTTCTTCAGGGTCTTTGGTCGTGTTCACACGCGGAATACTGTTTCTCTGATCCAGTCAGGTCCGAGAGAAGCCTCTCATCAGTCTGCGGAAGAGAAGAAAAAAACCAAACGTTTTTATGATGCTCTGGGTGAGTCGAGAGGGAAAATTGGGAGCAAACACAAGCTCCGCTTGTCGCTCAGCTTGAAGAACTCTAAAGTATTTTTAAGCTTACACACACCCATTATTCCCCATAATTTCTGAAGTTATATATATCAACTTTCATAGCATCTTGTGACACGACGAGACGAAAGAAATATGTTCCTTTTTTCGGAAATTTAGATGAGAGTTGAAAAGTCCTTATTCTTTATCACGTTAGGCAGTTTAGGAAAATTTATGTCGTGAAAAAGTAAGTTAGACAAAAAAACGGAGAATAAATTTCGATGAGATTTAACACCCGTTTTTTTCTGCTGAATCATTTATGCCTGCTGACTAAGTGACTTTTTTACGACACTTTTTTCAGAATTTTTATTTTTTTTCAACTACGCTTTATAAACACTTTTTTTATTTAATGAATTTTTAATTATGATCACTGAATTACGAGACGGAAATTTCGTATTTAAAAATGATAACTATCTTTAATTCTAAATTTAATAGCAAGTTCTGATTTTTATGGTGAAAAATGCTAACTAAATTTGCGATAACTGATCTTTAGAAATAGGAGTTTGTCATATTAAATATTAATTAACCTTTGAATGGTCAAGCTTCTTTTCCGATGAAAAAGATAATATTTTCTAATAATGAAATTGAAATGAATAAATAAAACGTGGGAAATAGCACTTTCAAAGAATATGTTTCTTCAAATCCTACGTGCGTTTTTTATGAAAGAAAAAAAACGAAAATATTATTTCCATTCCTCTCAATATTTTACATTTTGACAAAGTTTTCCAATATTTCCGACTTGAAAATAAAAATAATGTTTTGAAAATTTGTTTATTTGCCATGCAACAAATATGTTACATTGCTACTTGTGTTAGGAATGTCAAGTTACATTTCATCAAAAGCGATAAGGAACTATGAGGGCAAATAATCAAACTTGTATTCTGAATTAATCGAGGAGGATATTTACCTTTAAAAGTGAGCAGAAGCAATACAAGGGAGAATACCAGCGTCGTCCTGTTCGGTAGGAACTGAAAGCCCGAGTCCCTTGCGCTATCGCCGTCTCTCTTTATCTCGTTGGTCCTTGTGTCTGCATGAAGTTTTTTAACTTCGTGATGTATTTTTCCAAAGCATAGAAAATTCATGTTGCGATGGATATCCTTGCAGTCGTTGTACTCCGCGCCGTCGCATATGCATGTGTTCAATTTCGCCGCCTTCTCTTGACGAGTCAGGATTGCGATGGAATTCCGACACCTGAATAAGCAAAGCGTTCATGATAATGTTAATGTCGATTATCTAAGCCGAAAGATAAGTGGGGCGATTATCACATAATTCACTTTAAATTATAAAGTAAAGTGACTTTGTTGTGACTTCATTTTTTTAAGAGTTATCTCTCTTACAAAATTCCGCAGGTTTCTGTTCTGATTAACTTTATGGAATTATGTAAATAATTTTTTTAATTCATAAGAACATACGTGGCCAAAAAATCACCGCTAATACTATTTTTCTTCTTCATTTTCTAAATAAAAAAATTCGAGATTTCAATAGACGAATTCCAGAAATGGTCTGAAATATCAAGCAATAACAAGGCGTTATCAGTTGAGCTATAATTTGTCGTGCTTATGGTTATCAATGTTTTACATAATAATTTATTCACCTGTTTAAGTCTCGATATTTCAAAAACTAAATGGCAAAATATTGTCAATTTCCTTGGTGTATTTAGATTTTGCTTCTCTTAATTATTCTAGTTTTTTAAATCAACTCTTCAATCTGATTTTGACGGTAAAACGACAAACGTGCGACTAGTTTGTGTTTGGTATAAGATATACATGGTAATAATGGTCAATGTCAATTCTATTAATAGTCATATTGTATATTTAATAAAGGGTTAGCTAAGTTTAAGCAAATTTTAAAATAAACAATTCTGCAGGAGAGCTACCTTAACAGAGCGAAGTAGAGACAAAGGGGAAAGAAATTTGTAAACAAGCGTATGCAAGCACTTACCGCGGTGTACATTTCTTTCCGTGAAACATGCTTTTGCAATAAGCATTGTAATACTCAAGGGCTTTGGAACATAGTGCATCGGCGTTGCAGATCCAAGTCGCTATCCTACATGATACTCTTGTTCTGTTCATCGCCAATGTTACCGATGATCTGCAAATTTCTACTCGTTGCTTGGAGCGTATGCACATGTGATCGTTTTTCGTGCAGCGACACTAAATAAAAAAATAAAAAATAAAATAAATAAATGAAGGTGAAAAGTATACATAATAATAAAAGAATGAAGAAAAAAATATGTATGTAAAACAATTTAAAAAATGAAGTAAAAAAATATGTATATACAATAATAAAAAAATGAAGTAAAAAAATATGTATATACAATAATTAAAAAATGAAGTAAAAAATATGTGTATCAAATTTAAAGTAAATAAATAAATTATTTATTAAAACTTACCTCCATGAGATCTTTACCCTCATCGGTACTGGTCAACGCAATCAGAGCGTGCTGACAAGTCTCAGGACATCCTCTCGAGTTGCTCTGCAAATCCGCGGCACAACTCGTCATGTACTCTTGAAGAGCATTTCCGCATCCTGTTCTGTAAGCACATTTCAGATTCGCCGTCTCGCAAAGCATTGGTCCGCTAGTTGCATTCGATGTCGCACGGATAATCGAGATTAACGTCGACATCATGAGCGCAATCAAGCACTTAGCGCCTTGGGACATCCTCCTGTAATAACAAAAAAACGAAACGACTCAATACAATGCTTTGAAATAACGTAAACAATCTGAACCATTGAATAAGTTCATACATAAATAAATTTTTTAAAAATCAACTCTTGGGAAAACAAAGCGATAAATATTAACACCATACATTTCATTATTATAATTGAATTGTTTTTTACAGTCTGTATGGATGCTCAAAAAATTGTTATAAAGTAGTTCCTCAAGAAAAATACGTGTTAACATCTTCGTTATGCATTTTTTTTCGATCCATTTTATCGACTACAAATTGTTTTCAAGATTTTAAGAGAACAAAATAAAAAAATCGACAATGAAAAATTATTTTCTACACTAAAGGAAAAATTGCAAAAATTTATCATGAATTTATGTCTAATGTACATTGAACAATCTCGTACTTTTAACAAGTTGGGCACCCGCGACGCAAAAACGATTGCGATGCTCGTATTATACGTTACATACTGCACGCACAATAATCAACAGCTTGTGCAAACGCGAAACCGGCTCGCGGGTGTACGTGTCTGCAAGCACGCCGACACGTGATAAAGTCTGCCAGTTTAAGGTCATTTATTCCTCTGCTAGAGCTCTTATCATTTCTCAATGAAGGAGAAAAGACCACTCGGCTGAGACATTCGAGTATCGTCGTATATAAAACATGTTGTCGGGATGTAGGTGTCAGATACTTCATTTACGTATATCACTAGACAGTGATAGACGAGGAACGTATTGAAATATCTACAATTTTTTACCCTTCAGGAAGTTTGAATCTGGCATATGAGAATTATGACCTCTGGTAATTTTCACGCTGATCCGGCAAAAACTACTATGAATCCAGAAAACAATGCGGTGCAAAGAAAAATTACTATATACACTGAGAGAAAAGCATATCGTTTACTTAACGATTTCATATGGTGAAACGAATATGGAAGGCTTGCAATGTTTTATGATCGAAGCGATGACAATATGGTTCAATAAACGATACTTGTAAAATTATTGGAAACAAACGTTGAAATTGTATCTGCAACAAAACGGCAAATTTAAAACTATTAGAATAGTTTTTGAAACTATTATCATTTTTATGATTGCTATAACCGTAAAATATAGACGTTCCTCCTGGGAATTATATTAGTGGGTGATCCAACTATTTTTTTATATTTGCTATAACCATAAAATATAGATGTTCCTCCTGGGAATTATAGTTTATAGTTAGCTTATCGTCAGTCAACTATATTATTTTTTAAATTACCAGATTTTTCTCTCAGTGTACGGCGTGAAAATTCTTTAATATGTAGGATTTTTTATCAGGTTTGTGCTAATGTTTAATATATCGTTCTCACCATGTACAATAGAGTAAACACAGGTAGTACATGGAAAATTATTGATTAACCATTCGAGGATGCTTCACTCATACTATCGATTCATCCATTATTTGAAATCCTTTATCCATTGAAAAAAAAATGTCGAGTTCTTTACAAGCCAGTCAAAAGAAAGTGTAGCAAATATGATTTTAAATTTCAAATTTTTTACATAGATTTCTTTTAAAGCGTTTTTCATGAAACTGTTTAATAGTCCTGATACCGCTTAGATGTGTAATATTCGCTATGACTGTGACAATGAAAAAAGAAATAACAAAAGTTTAAATAAAAAGTGAAGATAGTCTTTGAAACATTATATGTATTCGAGAAAATCAAAGAATGAATTTCATAAAGTTGTACATAAAAAATGTAGAATTTTTTTGACCCACTGATTAATAACTTCCTTGCATTATAATTAGTCATAGTAAATATTCTTATCTCCTATGATGCTATATACAATGTGTTCGCTTTGAACCCTCTTGATTCGGAAACGGTTTCAGTAATTAAAGTGAAGATAGACATACGAAAAAGCTGTGGCCCTTAATAATAGCGATTTTTGTGAAAACCGTATTTCATTTTCCATTCTTTTGTAGCCGATATTCTAATTTTCATATATTATTTTGCATAGAAGCGGCAGCAAATCATTCATAATTTTACTCGAGGATATAAATCGAAAATCAACTTCAATTTGTTCTTCGTCACTTTTACATTTTTATTTTCAAAACTGTTGCACATTTTGGCAGTATGTCAGGATTTGAATCAATCAGGTTAACTCAAATTCGGAATAACTTCAAAATAGAAACAGTAGCTTTTTGTTTTTTCATGGGATATTATTTACAAATGTACTGCGTGATATAGATATTTCCGAAGGTATTGCGTACAGAGTAAAACAAGAGGACAAGAAAAAAGATGAATAAGAATAGAACACATGTGCGTATTTCTTTCCTTTCACGAAGCTCGATTGTTGTTGATGCTAATTACATCGTCGAGCAAATTAATCCGGTCATTGTGATCGCGGAGAACTCGACGCTCAGATTTAATCTCGGACCTGATCAGCGGCGCCGCCGAGAAAAAAAAAATTAATGGCAGTGTACGCCATCACGTACTTTGTGGCAATATTCTCGCTCATTCACTCGTTTCATGCATATAAACGTTCGGATCAAACAGGATACGTACATACGAGTTGCTTTCACTTAACAAACATGTAATATAATGATTTGACGATAAAAACGCAGCGCTGTACATGCAGTGGTAACGATTATTTGTTTACATTTAGATTTGTTGTTTGTTTCTCTCAACTCACTCTCACACAACTATCAGTACATATCAAGCGCTTCTGAATTCCTAATTTCTTTTGGAATTAACAATTGTACAAATGCTTTCACAGATGTAAAGATCCTTTAATGATGGTGAAAATTTGCTGTATTATTATTTACAATGGTTTCGCATTTTTGTTATGAACATTTAGCTATTAAAAAAATGCCCAAACATAGAGAAAAATGTTTCATTACTTCCATTGATGTCATTTTTTGTCCCCGTTACTTTTTTTTCATCAATTGCTAATTTACTTTTTTGGGAATTGAATTTCTCATTTGTCTTGGAGTGACAAATTGTGCAAAAGTTTGCACAAATGTGAGGATGCTTCTATAATGGTGCGAACTACTGTATTACTATTTCTAATGGTGTGCATTTTTGTTAAGAACATTTGTCTACCCCTAGAGATGCCCAACTACAGAAAAATGTTCTATTACTTCCATCCATGTAATTTTTTGTGCTCATCAATTTTTTTCATGAATTGCTAATTTGCTTTTTTTGCGAATAATTATCAAAATATGGGAATTGTCGAAGGTATTGAAAACATTATTCATAAAACGTAACATTTTTTAAAAACTCAGCACTATCGTGTGCCCACTGTTCGGTCTTTTCTACTTAACGTTATTCGCGACGCCCTTGTCGACCAAAAGGAACATCCGGCCAACATGCACTCGGCGGTTTATTTTGAGTATGTCGTGGAATGCGCGTTCACGCTCCGACCGAGCAATGAAAAAAAGTGTCGCGTGACAAAAAAGAGACACTGAAGATGGAGAGACAAACGAAGTCTCAAGAAACTTTTATCCCATTAAAGAGGGTCCAGTCATCGGATAATGAAAAAAAATAACGTGATGTTAAGATTGTATATATAAAACATTGCAGTCCGATGGCAATACAATTTAGTTAGCGCAGCAGGTTTTGAATATTAATATATTTTTATATTGCATTCCTATAATAATTAATTGGTGCACATATTTCTTTCCATTTTTACCCGCAGGGAATTTAAATGTGCGAAATACACGAAGAAAATCAATATTCACATGTCATTCATATATACTTTATATATAAAATCTATACATCCCTAGCATATATCATGTCGGCACGTATCGATATAAAATCTATGTAGAAAATTGTTCCATTTATGTTGCATATACAGATAACAAAATATATACATGCAACTATATACTCTTGCATATTTTCACTACATAAATTTCCATGTTGATAGTTTGCGAGGGTTTGAAAATCGATAGTCATAATTTACTTAGTAATATAATTTTTTGTGAAGTGACTAGTCAAAGTGATTTGATTAATTTCACAGTATGTTTTGTAAAGAAATTCCCTCTGCGATTCTTGTGATAGAATTTTAGTGCAATGCTCCGACGATAGGCGACGCATTGATAACGGAATCGTTTAACGCTTGGTTAATTTGGCGCTGAGTTGTGTTTATGGTCGTTTTTCGCGAACCACGTGTGTATCCGAGCAGAGATCGGATAGCTTTTTGCGGTTTCCTCGATGTTCGTGGTCGATGTTCAACCGAGCGTGATGATGGCGTTTTGCCTTGCTCTGTGCACTTGGTGTAAAAGGACCAAAACGGACGAACACGCTACGAAGCGAGAAGCAGCAAGTGTATTGCTATGGAGGCACGTGCTTTCAGCTGTCCATTGTCGCGCAAGACAACCGAGCCTTGTGTTTGCCCCTGAATTGGTCGAAGAATCTCAGCAGATCCGTTTATCCGTCCAACCACACCCGAACAGACACGAACAACTTCTGTGCCACAGACTCAAACGAGTTCTCTCCATATTCTTTCGTGGGTAGGGAATATATATTAAAAAATGTACTGAATCGATTCCACTTTCTGCCGATATTATTTTAATGTTATGTTTTCATACGTGCCCACACACGAGTTTCGATCCCTAATTATGTAATTCACTAGCAACAATGTTCTTTTTTTAACTTGTTGTTGTAGTGCTGCGGCCGAATTATAATATAGTAGTGGAGTTATCGGCTATCGGCGGCCACGAAAAAGAGGAACTATATAGTTTTTTTAAACGTTCCGACCCTGATGTGGGTCCTTTTCAGTATTTATTCAAAATTTTGAATTCATGTCTTATGTCTTAGGTAAAGTGAATATTATTGTCACTTTACGAGTGGTCACCGGACTCTCTGGTCCGAGTGTATATCATTTCAAGGTGAGGTCGATGTGGTGACCTCTTGATGGTTAGTGGATAAAATGTTTTCACACAAGATTCAAGATTTAATTCAATAAAATCTTCTGACACTGAAAACTGGGCTTTTGAACACAAACTAATAATTTCACGTGTTCAATATAAACAGTTAAAAGATTCAAGAGTGAAGATTTTTTATTTGGTAGGAAAAGTTAGGTCAATTTTTCTCGAAATGATATTTTTCTGCTTTTGACAGCGTGAACTGAAACTTATCATTTAAATGATCCTTAACAAATATTTTCGTCTAACAAATAGATATCTTTTGGATACGTGTTCGAGTAGTTGCGGAAGAAATCGATGAGTTAGGAGAAGAAAGCGGAGACATGAGACGTCTCCGATGTTTGCACTCGAGAAAAAGAGACAAGGGGCAGGACGTGGTAAGAGGGCGTGCGTGTGTTGTCTCGTGGCGCTGCCATCAACTTCCTCTGCGTTGAGTCAAGTCGGGTGTGTTATACCAAAGTAGGCGCCATGTAAATATTGAACTTGCGTGTAAAGGCCGCAAGGGAATTATCTACTCTCGTGTTGCTGAGCGAACGAGTATATTATGCTACGTTGTGTAGACGCTCTGCGATGATTGGATGGCAAACAAATTATATTCGCTCGGTCTGTTTGACTTTCGGGTGTTCGTATCCGCCACTTTTATGACTTAAGAGGAATCGGTAGCTGCTGCTGTTGCGGTACAGTTATGATAGATAAAAATCCTCTCTTCTCATACATTTTTTTTTGGACCTGCAGTAGCTGGGTCGAATGGCACAGTCGTCTGTATTCCAAGAAAGAATCCCTCGAGGGTATTTGCTTTTGTTTGCTCGAACAAGGCTCAAGCGCCGAGTGAGCGGACGATGAGGGTTTATCGAAGGAATCGCAAGCAGGTGCTGCACACAGTTGCTTCATTCGCTATAGTACATGCAAGGTGAACGTACTATAGCGATCCACTCAGTCGCTTTCGCCCTCGCCTTAGGCGCGATATAGTAGGTACCTGTTAATCGCTTGACTAACCGTTCTACTTTACCATGCGAACTGGACCCTCTTCTGCAAGTTCTGCACGACATGCATATCTGTAGTGTTATGAAAGTCCAACTGGGAACCAAGCCACATAAAGAACGTTATACGAAAAAATTCTGTTCGAATGAAATAAGACATCGAACGATCCGATTGAAACCAATAAAATCGGCAAAAATCCAATCGAAACTTTATACAACCAATTACTTTTCAATCAGAATTCAGTCCATTCGATCGGTCCTTATTAGTTTTAATCGGAATCGCTGAGCACAGACTAAATGTGGTTTACCGGTTTGGCTTAAAAGCTACAAGAGCAAATTGTACTTTTGAGCTCACACCATTCTTTTGCACTGTGCGTCTTCACGAAATTGCAGAATTATAATGCTTGTGATGTGCTCAATAAGGTTTAAATGTAATTAAAAAGAAAGAGTATGATTTGAAGAATTTTTCGAACTTCAATTTTAAAAAAAATTATTTACACGAACTGTTAATACACCAATGAGAGATATACCCAGAGAAATCATTTATTAGTTATAACTAAAACAGAGTATTAGAGTTCTGTTGACTTCAACGAAAAATATTTTTATATGAGGGGAAAAAGTATTTATTAGATTCGAGCTATGAGCATTACTTATTACAATTTAATTGTTTCAGTTCTAATAAGTCGAGCCAATGGATAAGGTGGACAAATATCAAGACTTTCTTATTGTCTGAGAATTATTGTTGTCAATAATAGGTTCACTTGTTTCTATTTGTTTAACCATATTATTTTTCACGTGTAGAAATCCAAGTTTTTCTTATATGGTCACTAATTGAGACGTTTACCTTACAGGCTTTACTGGTATGTACATCACCTTAAAGGGAGACGAAATCGCAGGTCTTTTTGTGTGCTCGCCTTTAGTCGTTTCTTTCCTCGCTCTCATCGTCACAGTAAAATGTCTTGACCACGGCAATCTTTATTTTTATACTGTTTCCAGTTGTTGCAAAGGGCCTATTTATATCCTTCCATGTTTTCACGGATCTAAGAAATAACCTTTTCACATCTGTCCTTCAAAATGATGATGAAAACCAAGCCTTACCGGTCACTAATAGGTGCACTTGAACACCTTGCTTATCTATATGGTTTGCACGGTTAGAGTGCCAGGTTTTTCTTATATGGTCACTAATTGAGACGTTTACCTTATTCGTATCACTAGTGCCTATACCACCTTAAAGGGAGACGAAAACACATGGTTTATTGGGTGTTTGCCCTTATTTGCTCAGTACCACCCTTTCTTCGTTAAAATGAAATGTGTTCACGGTAACTTTATTTTTTTTACTGCTTCGTGCTGCTGCACCGAGAAAAATTTATAGTAGAATAGTAGGGCCAACTATACCGACATAATTTCCAAGAGGAATGATCATATAAATTGGTACCGGATACTATGTATTTTATTAGTTGAGCTATAATTCTGTTTGCAGCTATTATTTTTCGCTATTGTCGTGACTATAAAATATAACCGTTTGTCCTGGAAATTATATGGTAAAAGTATAGTATCGTTCCTTGAATCATGTATTTTTCTCTCAGTGTACGAAGCAATCATTTATCTCCTATTTTTATACAAGTATAAAAAACGACGTCCTCCCGTTCATTTGTTTATTGAGGACACAATAAAAATAAAATCTCTTCATGATGTATATGCATAATTGATGTCTTGCGAATGATGTGTACATTAATTTGCCCCGCGGTGGGTAAAATCGACGCTTGAAGCAGAGATAAAAAGGAGCAGTCGATTAATGAATCCGGCAGGTGATTATACTATCGAAAGCTTTATACGATCAACTCGGCTATCTTTCGGACCTGCGAACGCAAAGGCTTGCCGCTTAATTATATCGATGCTGCTAATAACCTTCTTCATGATGCTGCGGGTATCACGTTCTTCATCGTTTTCTCTTTTCTCCTCGACTTTCATGTGCGAGTCAATAGTTAGGGTACAACTGATGAACTCGCGTTTGATATCCCAGATGCTTATAAGTAACTCGAGACAGATGAAACGTGGAACCCGGGGATCATTCACCGATTCGTGCGCACGAATCAGAACTCGACTTAAATGATGAGCAGCCTCATTAACAGACGAATCATTTAATAGGAAGCAGGATGGTATCCTTAACTGCAATCAATGACTTGTAATTATAAATGTCATAACTGAAATGGCGGCGATGTTCTCCAAAGTGTCATGGCCGCTTCAAGGTTCAGATAAAAATTATTAGGTAAAGCTGTGCGGATGTTGCATGTACATATTATTATTTAACTATTTGATTGACGTGATTAATAAAAAATGATCGTCGTTTTCCGATAGAAACATGTAGAAATTTAGTACATACTCGGTACAGGAAATCGAAATTAATATGTTTGCATGGTAAATTTGAAACAGATTAATGGATTTCGATAAACCGGTGATTGAAAATTAAACACATTATTATTCAATCAATAATTATTAGATCAATACACGAAAATCAACATGCATTTTAAGAATTCTAGCTCCCTTCACGTGCGAAAAATCGCACTTCTCACACTTGTGTGATAAAATTGTATGCGAAATTCGTGCGAGAAACTTTTTCTTAACTCGTTTAATTGCAACGCTCGTCATAAAAGTTTTCATCGCACTCGTATCGTAATATACTATTACTTTACTAGGTTGAAAAATGAAGGTTCTATGCACACTAACCTGAACGTAATTCGCGAGTATCGTACACAATTTTACTTCGGAAGTTGTAGAAACTTTTACTTCATCTTAGTAAAGAAAATAGTATATTACGATACGAGTGTAATGAAACTGTTTCTGACGAGGGTGTGTCAAAAACTCGCCTTCGGCTTGTGCTGCAATCGATCGAGTTAAGAAAAAGTTTCTCGCACGAGTTTCGTAAACAATTTTATTTCAGTGCGAGAAGTAAGCACTGAATAATTTTCAGTGCTTACTTCTCGCATAAAATAATTTTCGAAACTTGTGCATGAAAAACGTCGTTTTCGGGACTAAAGTGGGTCATTTCACGGCAGTATTCAAAATCAGTTGGCGCATGTGCAATTCACGCTTCATTTTCATCCGTCCGTCCTCAGCAGGATAATTTGTGATTGGCAGCAAATACCTGCTAATATAATGCATATTATCTTTACTCAAATCTTTACGACATAATCTTTGTTCACATTATATGGTAGATTTTTTTTTCTTTTTTTTTGTGTGATGGTACTTGTATTCTAGAGTACGAATACGAGAAATATTATTTGCTGTAACTACAGAGCGAGCGCAAGGCTTACAAAGTTTAAGTCCTCGGCACATGTATATATATATATATACATATATATATACAGAAGGGGGAAGAAGAAGGGCTCCACGAACGGCGTAAAGCCTGCGGCCTGAACCAGCAACAGGGCACACCGTGAAACACAGTCGGGGCTTTGTCATTAAAAGCAGATGGTCTCGTGTCTAGAAGCCTCTGACGAGGATTACTCTCGAGAAAAGGCTAAACGTAAATGCGTGCGTTCTCCCTTTTCTTCCTCTACAGACTTCTTTACATCCGTTACATAGCCACTACTGTGCTGCTCAAGCTACTAACGATTGCTCTTTTTTACTTATACTTCGTTCTTCTGAAATATTCGTTTCTGACAATCATTTGTGTGCATAGCAGTTAGGCTTTTAGCTGCAGATCGTGCTAGCCACCCTAATTATACTGGGCAAGGGCAAAAAATAGAGCAGTTGAAAGTAGTGATTACGATAAATGAGATACTTCCTCAAATATCCATACAACATATTCAATTATTTTCACTTTTAATGTACAGTACGATGTTCATTGTCTACATGTACATTGACTACAAAACCAAACTCTGAAGCTTCACGCATAAATTTTGATACAGAAATATCTAAGTAGCACCTAGAAAGTAGCACTTTGCATACTATTCTGTCAATTAATTTCCACCTTACCAAAATCCGTTCTCTATAGGGAAGCATGATAGTTGGTTCCAGTTTTCGTATAACTTTTTCAAATGTGGAAACTCATGAATAAACAACCGCGTCGGATAAGCAAAATGCAGCTTTAGCAGTCGATTATTATTTATTTATGTGGAGAATCGTAACTAGATATTTTTTAATTCTCTAGGAGATTCAGTGTTTATAGACATTCGAAAGAAAATTAGAATTATCATACAATTAGAATTCTTTGACACACTTGCGACAAATCTAAATTCCTCAGACCTTTTAATGACAGTCCACTTGATTATCAAAATGGAACTTGCACTGAGAAAAAAATTAAGTTCAATAACCGAAATTATTTTTATGAAGCAATCATATTAACTATTTTAAAAACCATAGTGTGCCTTTAAGATAACCGCGAAATGTCAATGAATAAGAATTTAGGAGGTCGGCTCAACCTCTTAAAATAAACAGTACTTTGTCCGCGACAAATTTTTACATTTGTCGTTTTTTCGATTCGATTATATTTGATGTTGTGTGTAATAACTGATTTTTACAGTTAAGGAAACTTTGGTGAAGTTTAATGTAATTAAGTAGGAGCCTCCAATTAATTATGAACCTTTACAGGTAACCAATACATTAGACTGCATCGATAAAGAAAAATAACATGATCATGCGCCGTAATCATGTCTTGAATAACGGTAAGGGTTCATTTACAATGCCTGATGTAGCTTGTAGGAAATTTGAACGCGAGAGATTGACAAGATAGTGATAGCGTAGTCGGTAGAGTGTTAGGTTCATAGGCAAAGGAAGGTAAGCATAACTTGTAGGTAGACAGTTTAATTCTCGTCCCCGTCACTTATAATCGTCGAAATATCTAAAAGTGATTCATATTCAAAAAATTCCTATTCTTTTTTTGTTATTCTTATATGGTCATAATATATTATTTGTGACACCAAGTTTCACATTTTCAATCAAACTACCAAACATTCGGGTGCGTCTAAAAAAAATTTGTTTTTTTTTGCACAGGGAGAATATAAACATTTTTCATGCTACCTCTTAGAAAAATCCACACGGTGTCGCGTGTTACCAGACTCAATGTTATGGCATAGACTGGGATTGTTAAATATGTATCGTAGAAAGAAAAAAAATTCGATATTTTAATAAGCATGTAATTGTTAAATAGTAAAAATCATAATAATAATAACGAATAAAGCTTAATTGCATGATGAACAGTTTTTTCATGTCCTTGAAGTATTTAATACAAATTTTTACCGTGGTCCTAACAAGAAATATGGCAGTTTGTCTGAAGTAGCAATATTTTGAAAAATCAAAAAACATCTGTTTACGCGGAATTAAATATCTTGAGAACTATACGGCCTAAAATATTTTACGACATACGGAATTAAAGTTAATCGTTCCGGCTATCAAATGCTACCATAAATAGCACCGTCTATCATGTACAAAAATAATAATCTCGGATCAAACAGATGTCTTGATTTTCCACATATTGATTAATCAGATGAGAAATACAAAAGGCCGTTGCGCCACCTCCAAAAAAATCACACGACGCTTTCCTTTCATGAGGTTCAATATTAGTATCCAAACTCTAGTCATTTGGTGTGGCAAGTGAAAAAAAAAAGTCAGACACACCCTAACCAAACATGTTGAGTGAAATGAAACGACATTTGAGTGAAAGCATTGGTGCCTGCTACAATACTATAGATCATCGGCGCGAAACCAATGAAGTAGTAAAGATAACATTGCGGTAGTTGTCTCAACTACACAAGATGCTCAAGTCGAAGGAACCCCGCCAACCTATTGGTAAGGTTGAGAAGAAAGTACAAATAAATTGTCTGCCGATCTCGAGTGCAATTAATTTAGAAAGATGCTGAGAATTTTAAAAACCTTTTCTAAAGTCTTTGAAGCATGCAAGAACAGTTAAACACATGGAACGCAAACGCTCAACGATTTATCTTAAACTGGTCTGAAATACTGTTGATCGTATGCCGATGATATCGAATATGGCCAGTAGATCAAGATAGTATAGTATGTGGATCGAGAACGCGATCGAGCTCGAGATCTCGAAGAACACGGAGACTTCCGGGTGTAAGAGACTGTGCAGCCATGATCAACTTTAATATAGTAGGTACCAGAGAAAACGTGATCTCTGGGGTACGTCGAGAATGCTCGATCCAGTCGTGTTCGACAGAGATAGAACGCTGTACATATGAACTTTTCGCTCTACGTGTGTATGTGAGAGAGAGAGAGAGAGAAAGGAAGAAACGGAACGACGACGCCCGAACGTTCATTCGGTACGTACCTGTGAATGCAACTCTGGTTCTAACAGTCACGAAGTGCCTTTTACCTTGTTCTACTGTCGTCCAGAATACATACAGTGTACCGAAGAAACGCAACCGATTGCATCCAACAAAGTAGCTATATCGTCTTTCGCCGTCCACAAAGATTAGCATCCTCTCGATAGCCTGTCGCTACAGAGGATCACGCGCTCCACTACTCGGTGAATGTTTCGATACAATCGAATTTGTCTTTTGTCTCGAACGTCGTGACTCTAATATTAGTCGTTGGCTTGGCGGGAAAAGTCTACGTTGCAGTTATCAATACTATTTTTTTTAAATCGTTCAGTAGAAGTACTTAAGCTGTTAGTTTGGAATATGTGTAAAGTGCTTCGGCTAATGACGGCTTGTGTTTGTTTTTTTATTTCTTATTTTTACGTTTTGCCCTTGTCGGTGGCTCTTCAGAATGAAAGTCGTTCGGTTGAATCAATAACAAGTGGTGATCATTATTATTTCTATTATTGTGTTTTTTTTCCTGTTCTTGATGTTTATTTCGTTTTTGTGGTAGTAGTGTAGTGTTATGAACGGGTTCAGAGGTCTTTTAGGTGAAGTCTTTCGGTTGTTATGTTGAGGTTTTGTTTCAAATTAGTCCGGTTTTGTTAAAAAATATATATAACTTTCAAAGACCGGAGAGTCCGGTCAGCATGAGATCATATTTTTCTTTGGCCAAAAATAGACAATAATGTAAATCATAATGATCACAACTTATTATTGATTTAAAAGAACAATTTTTATTCTGAAGAGGCCACGACAAGGGCGAAACGTAAAAATAAAAAATAAAAAACCAAACACAAGCCGTCATTCGCCGAAGCACTTCTCGCATATAAAAAATAATGTATGTCGCCTCCTTATAGGAAAAGTTTTGTTTTTATAAAAAAAAACTTAGAAGTTTTTTGTTGGGACATTCCGAATGGTACAAAACATGGATGAGAGAGGTTAAAAGAAATGTTCTTATGTGGGTTTGTGTAGGACTTTGAAATTTGTATCATATGTAACTCAAGAACCGTTCAACCGATAGAAATAAAATTTGGCAGACAATAAAAGCAAAATCTCCTCATTTTTTTTTAATTTACAATATTTTCAAAAAGACGCTTTGGATTTTGTGGAGGTGCGAAATTTTTGGAAATTTTAGATTAGTGCGTTAACTCTTGTAAATCACGAATAAGAGAGTCAAAATCTTGTACGTAAGCGGCAAAATATGGTGTAACAATAATTTTGTGGACATCAGTCGAAGGTTTAGAATTATGCAGGAATTAGAACTTTTCGTTATTATAGCTTGACGACCGAAATTGCCCCAAGCTTCAGTGCTCTCAAATTTATTTTGAACAAGGATTCAAAATAGAATTTTGCAAATTGCTTTCTGAATATTCACAAAGTAAAAGTGATACTTATGATTTGAGATTGAGGAATTTTAGGGAACGAAATACTTTTTTTTGGTTTTTGTAAAAAAAAATTCTAAAAAATTGATGTAAATGATTTGTTTACTTAAAAGCTGAATTAAAAAACAATCGTTTCTGCTTACGTCTCACGATTGGCAAAATTATATTGAGGCGACTGTTACACTGGACAGATGAGGACCTTTTGTAAGGATCAATACTAGGTCAAAGATTTAAAAAGTGACTAGGATGTTGTTTTTTACACAGCTTAATAATAGGTTAATAATCGAATATGCGATAAATCTCCACGAACCGTTAAGACTTTCGCCGAATTTCGTGAGTTAACAGCTAAAGCCTTAGGTATTTGGTTTCTAGCTTTTACATCCGAGTGGAATCAAGAATGGAAGAGGATTTTACTTCCATATCTCGCAGCAGGCAGGACAGGTATATGGATGTTAACGATCCAAGGAAGTTTGTGATGTGGTAAAGGAGCCAAGAGACTGAACCGGTCTCACCTTTTACAGTGAACGAGGCGTCGCTTCAGCGCGTCGTTAAAACATCATGCGCGCAACGAAAGAATTTTTTTATTTGGTAGACAAGCGAAATCAGGAAATCGGTGAGTATCGATTACTGGGAATGGCAAGTACCCGGTATTCCACATAGTCTAGACATCGGATACGAAATGTTTTCTATTGTCGTTCAAATAAACACTCTTTAAGTTTAGTGAGGCTTGCACGCCAGTAATTAAAAAAATTGCGCATAGTAGAAAAAATTGAAGCGCGGATATATGCAAAAATTTGGAAGTCCTTGAAATTACATATTATTTTCAGTAGACGTAAATAAAAAAACAATATTATTATTTCTGTTCATCAAAACAAAACTTCCGGTACATACACGGAAAAAAAAAATTTGTCAGACCAAACGAATATCCGGTTGCGGGTAGCGAAAGAAATATTTGGTTGATTGAAAGAAATATTTGATTAAAGTTGAATATAGTTGAATCAAATCTTCGCAATTCACAATAACTATTATTCTTCCTAATCAATCAAACATTTCTGTCGCCCTTCGCAACTACATGTGTTTGCAACTAAATTTGTTTTCTCAGTGACGTAAACACTAAATAAAAATCCCAGTACTTTCTCAGGAATTTTCGCCCACAAACTTCCACAAAAACCATTTGTTCACTCCGCAGAAAACTTTAACTCGAATTCGCCCTCCACAAAAAGTGTACAAAAAAATATATTTAAATTAGCAACTGAACAAAATATTTCGAAAATAAGCAAAAAAAATGCGTGTGCATATGGCTACAAAAACCATTTGTAATGAGTATAAAAATTCAAATTGTTTATTTCCTTTAAAAAAAAACTCTCCGAAATAGTACAAGCAGATAAACAGCATCCAACTTTAAGTGGTTTACATCGCGAGAATGCAGAGGCAGAGTATCTTGATAATGGAAGTATGAAATATACCAAGTTGCGTTATCTTGAGGCTTCAGCTGAAAAGACTAATAACATGTTTAGAAGGCCTTTGTCAAAGCAGACGAAGGACTGAGAGAAATGGTCGTAAAAAAACAAATGAGACTTTCCTATTATCTGGCAACGAACCAGAAACAAGGGTCAAGTAGCTGATCGTCTCGTCAGTCCACGTTACTGCCAATGCTCGTTACTATTCTTTTTTTAAGCCTCTAGTACCTTAACTGTTGCTGTTGCGCTTTCTGCGGCTGTGGCTGCTGCATAAATAATGCCTTAGAGCACCGTGCTCGCTGCGCTGGTTGTCACGAGCGTCGAGCACCGGTCACGATCGAGTCAATAGCAACAGAGCAGCCAGCAGTCAGCAGCCGACAGTGGTTGGAACATGGGACTACCACCACGAGTTCATTAGCACAGGAATACATAAATCTGTGGCAGCATAAGCGCGTTTTTCCCGCTAATGAGCGAACACTGTCAGTTATATCGTAATAACCAGCGATGTAACCACGCTATTACTTTTAATCTTGATCTATTTGTTTATTTATTCTACACATTACTTAATGTCCATTTCTTTTATGATGTCCTATCATAATGTTGAAAAAATGTATGAATATTTGATTTTAAACAGAAAAAGTCTGCAAAATAGAACCTTACATTTGCTTCCTTATTATTCTTTGCTTTTTATAAAGATACTTTTATGAGACAGTATAGAGATCGATTGCGGCTTCCTTATAGATGTAGCTTTATAAAAAGGAAATGTAATGACAACCCGTGAAAAATATTCTGATCAGACCTGATAAGGCCGTATCAAAAATTTTTATATAACTATGTCTGACCTGATATAATCTGATATGCCCATATATAAATTTTGATATATCCTGATATGGTCTTATATGAAAATGGGCCATATCAGGGCAGATCAAGCCTTATCAACTTGATATGCCCATATCAGGCTTCATATGACTTGATATAGTTTAATAGGTGCATATATCATGATTTCATATATCCTGATATGGCTCGGTATAACTTACATGGGTATATATAGTTAGATATATTCATCAAAAAAAATTCTGATCAAGTTTGATACGGCTTGATATGTCTCGATCTGGACATATATATTAATGATTTTTGTGTTTCCCTGAAAAGAACTTTTCTGATGTAGTTTGATATAGGCTGATATCGCCATATCTGGACCGATATGCTTATATACAATTAACTTGAATTAGAACGAAAACATATATTTTTCAAAAATTTGAATTCTATAAAATCTAAACTAAAAATTTTGTTTTTCACGAAAACAATGCTCCCTCTATGAAAAAGCGGAAATATAATTAACATACAGAATATGGTTGCATTGATTGACAAAAAAAAAAAACTACAAATAATAAAACTATATGAATAGAAATATTACTTTTCCAAAATGACCCACATTATTTTTTGAATAAAACATTAATATATTTTCTGTATGTACTTATTTGATCATTTAATCATACGATATTTATTTCTTAGAATATTCTACCATAGGCAACAAAGTGTTTGAATATTCGATTTCAACGGAAAATATATTTGTCACATAGATACGATATAGAAATGCTGAAAAAAAAGTTGATATGCAATTGTTTATGGATAAATACAAATATCGTAAGTTTGGAAGTATTAGGTTAATCACAACACTTTTGATAACTAGGATACAATTGCTTTTTCGCTTTCTGTTACCAAAAACCATCCATCAATAGTACAAGGGCCTCAATCAGCAGGTTGATTGAATAAATCAAGCGAATGTCAAAAGGTTCTCCAAATTCTTTAATAGAAAATAAGGCTCAAGATGAGACACCTCAAACTCATCGACAACGAGGACGTTTGTTGTGATAGTTGAGAGGCCTTGAGGGAGGCCGCATGCCTTGCATACGAATGACCCTGCGAGGAAAGATGTCTCGTGTGTCTTCGGTGGCTTTGATTGAGGAGAGAAGGGAAGTCGGTGATATGACGTCACGGTTTGGCCATTCGCGACAACAATCGGGCTCATCAAGTGGCGTAACTAACGGGTTTGACTAAAAGGACTAACTATCCACACTTGTGTTTATTGTGTATACACTGCGAGAAAAATCTAGTATTGGCTAGTATAAGTGGTATGTAGAAAGAAGTGTCGACTATATTTCATAGGTACCATTACAATGGATTTTCCAGTTAGTAACTGGTCCGCAGATAACGAACGTATTATAAACGTTGGTGAAAGTTATTGCAACTATAAAAATGACCGTAAATTAATAACTGTGACTTTTAGTCGCCATGTTTGGTTGTATAGTTACCGTAACCATTTGATAGTTAGCAATAATTAACTAGAGGCTAGTTTTTTTTTACTGTTGGAAAAGAGTTTTTTTTTATCGATATATAAAAAAGCCGCATGGGCTAAAAAAAACTAACGGCATTTATAGTTACTAGGTCTACCAGGATTTCTCTGAGCGTACAAATTACAAAATTGAGGCCTCGAAGCATGGGCAATCAGTGATCGATGTTCTAAGCGCAGATGCCGATCGATCGTGATCGTACGTGGTGGACTGTGTGCCCAATGACAGTGACAGATCGACGCAATTACGTTGACCGTCTTCGCCGAAACGAACTCGCCAGCGTGATTATGAGTTCCCCTGGCCAGATCCTGCATCGTTACGTATTGAGAAACGGATAGGGTAAAATCGAAGAATAATATCTATTTCTAACGGTTTTTTTTTATAATCTAAAGTTCTACATTCTTCGGATTCACATATTTTATAAGAATTTCAAATTTTTTGCCGCGGATTATGTTTTTAAAAACATACAAAATACTATTTTGTTAACAGGTAAAAAGTTTGCAGGGAGGAAACTTGCACATTACGTCCTCATTAATATTTCGCTGTTATAAGAGTACTTCTACAAGGAAGGATGATGATCAATTGTTTATCCTAACTGAAGAAGCTTTGTAACAGGTTGAAAATAATAATCTAGGGTTCTGAATGTTTTGGATTCACATATTTTGTATCAAGTTCAAGTTTTTCGACCGTAAATCACATTCATTGCATAATTTTTGTTTCCCCCCGATTATCAACAGAGGATTTCATACGGATAGTGTTGGCAAAAACGAACTAAATATCGTTTTGTTGTTAGGAACAAAAATGGCAAAGTCTAGTTTAATATAAGTTATTATCATATTATAATAATCATGCGTTGTGCAATATTCTACTTTACTAGTTCATGATAAATAACTGTATGCATTAAAATTCCGAAAAATATTGGGTGAAAAAAAGAACGTTATGTACTATGTAAACAGTGCGAAATTTCTGCCTAATTTTAATTTTACGATTATTACATTCACTAAAAAAATTACGAAATATTAACTCCGTGAACAACTCCCGCCAAATTCTGTACTATAAAAACAAAACGCTTTGAATTCGGATTTCTTTTACCATTTCAGACCAATTTATACCTAAAGATATATAATAGTCCACATGTATACGAAATCTGAGAATAGTACTTTAAAAAAAGCTTGACTTTCATCAAAAACAATAACTTCAAAATTTTATACACGCACACGCACATAAAAAACTTCGTAGCAATTTTTTTGCAACCTACTTTACACGACGTTTAAGGCGATAAAATGGTATATTGAAACATAAAAATCGCAAAAGAAGAGCTCTACGAAAACAAAGCTTTCTCTATGAGGAAGTAAAAGTGATATCCCTTAAATGATGTTATTGTGTCTCCTAATGTTTTTCCCTCAGATTTTCATACAGAATTATCTACATAAACATCGGTAAATTTCGCTCCTATTGAAAGCGAACTGTAGTAACAATAATTCCAAACGAAACGTCGATAGTCTTACGCGAATATTAAAAAAACCAATAATGACCATACAACCATAACAAAGGTGAAAAAAAACGAACATATCATTACGAACCTCATTTTATTTTGTCCGTGTGTCCGCTATCACATCGTTCTCCAAAACACACTGTCACGAATCGCACCACCGTCACTAAAACGCACCTTTTTTCCGAATAGTCTTTTGATATTTCGCAGTTGTAGTCCAATTTCTACTTTCTCCTATAAACTGTTTGTTGGTCTGCTTTGGCACGTGCTCAAATCGGGTATTTCAAGCCACGTACAATGCGACGACTGACTACGAGTTTATTTGTGTGTGATGTAGTACGGAGCAAGAAGTCAGATACGTCACGAGAGTAATGCAGTAATGCAGAGCGTGCAAAACGAGCAAATGAAATGTATGGAAGGCAAGCGGAATCCGCGTACACGTTCGCGCACGGTCGCAGCCTCCGAGGAACTAGATTGAGATGTGACGGCTCCGGAACCGAAGGCCTCCTCCTTCGTATTCCACACAGCCAGGCTCCCCCACCATCGTCCACCCGTCGGGGTCCAGCGCGGCAGCAGGGTACCCGAACCTGTGGCTGGACCTCTGCCTGATTGAGATACCAGCCGGGGCCCAACACTGGCACTGGCTTGGCGGCCGCCCCTCCAACCCCCTCTTTCAGGCCGCGTCGAGCTGGCGCGTCGTACCGGACCTCCGCCGGTCTTTAGATGAGTCCAAACAGCCCTATCCCCACTCCTCCACTCTTCCGACCCCGGCAGAAAGAGGGCCTCGTGGCTCTCAATACCTGTATACTTTCCAATGATAACTATTGAGAGGACGAATTTACCTGAAAAAAAAAACAAGACATTTTTTTTTTCAAATGATGTTTTTCTTTCAAGAAATGTTGTATACTTCGTTGAGGAACTTGGGGCATTATAAAATAGGCATTAGAAAAAAAATTCTGCAATTGATACCATTCTGTTAAAAAAATACATACGAAGCATTGTGATTCTGCAATTTTGCTAAGACACACAGTGGGGAAAAATGGTATGAGGGAAAAAGTAAAAATTTTACTTTTTATAGCTTTCAGATCAATCCAGTGAACAAATTTTAGTGTTCGACGTCTTATTTTATCTGTCAAAGAATGTCTAGAATGAGTGTAGCAATCCCGGATGCAGTGGAAGTTGGATTTACGGCTCCCGATTATTTTGTAAGTTTTTAATGAAGAAAGATTTATTTGAACAATTAAAATCATCATGAATTGGGCACCCCCTTAAAGTTGACGTTAATTTTCATAATTCGATTGAACTTCACTGTGAAGGTAATTTAATTTTTTTAATTTGCTTTAATTTAAATGCACAATCTTGTGTATAAAAAGTTCCCGTCTTTTTCGTCAGTGGAGTTTGGTATTGCCCTTAAGCTGACAATAATAATTTGCATTTAGTCAGAAGAACAGTGTATAAACAAGTTGAAGAACCTTTGAGAGAAATTTTCTGCAGATTTCAACAAAGTGCGCATAAGTTGTGGTAGAACCTCGTGGCTCTGAGTTCTGTTTACTTTCCAATGATAAACATTAGTACTTGTGCCATATGCTATCAAACGAATGGCAATAACCAGAAGTCAAGGAGAAGAAGAGGAACATCATACATAATAATTGGAGAATTAACTGTCATTCACAGTTCGATATTGCTCTTAAGCTGACCTCAACGCTCTAGAGTTAGTCATAAAAGCGGTATATACACAAGTAAAAGTATATTGGAAAGAAATTTATTGTAAATTTTAACAATGTGCGTAGGAGTTGTGGTAAAGCCTTTCCAATGATCCACATCATTACATCGAAATATTACAGAGAATATTCGGAGACGTAACTATCATCATTAGGTTAATGTTGCCCTTAAGCTGACAATAGCACTTCATGGTTAGTTAGAGAAACTGTACACAAACAAGTTGAAGAATGTTTGAAAAAACTTTGCTGCAGTTTTAAGCAACATGCCTATAAGTAGTACTCGAACCTCGCGAATCTCAGTGCCTGTATACTTTCCAATGATAAATATTGTTGCCTTAAGATTTAATAGACAATATTTGAAGAATTAACGGTCATTTATAGCTTGTGAGTTACAGAACAATGTTATTCCTAAAATGAAAACATCTACTTCTTTGATAACGTTCCCGTCGGTTTTACCTATTTCTTAAGTGAAGTTCAGATAAAATCAAATTTTCTGTGGTCTATAAAAGTTATTATAGAACGATTATCGATATAGCAATATCCATAATTGTTAATCGTGAGGTTCAAATCTACTAAATTGATACTTGACAAAACATTTACACTAAAAAACAAAGCTCCCTCTATGAGCAAGCAAAAAGTAATTAGGCTGACTTTTATTGCGGTAAAGAGTGATATGGGTATGCACATTCGACTTTAAATCATCTCTAACGATAGTGTCACTGAAACTCAATGCATAAGCGATGGGGATAAAAGGTTTCTATGTTTAGAAAGGAGATATGAATACAGGTTGATGAATATTTGAGCAGAGAAAAAATCTCTTCGCACTAAGCATTTCTACATTTCTGTACCAGCTTTTGCAAGGCCTTTCATTGCCAACAGCTATTCCTTGTACATAATTTTTTTAAATTATTCTTGTCTCGATTGAAAAACAAAATGAAATCACAATAATTTGTCAAAAAATTGATAATTACGACGACAAAAAGAAGAAATAATTTATTGTTTCAGCTTAATAATAGGACGTGTCGTTTTGCATCAGGATAAATTTGCCGTAGTGATATTTGATTCTACTTGCAGCACATTTAGCTGTTAGATCAAGATAAAGAGCAACTGAATGAGAACCTCGTGGTAGGGGCTTCTATCTCTTTTTGGTAGGGTCGGGCATAGGGCCTTCGACAGGACAATGGTCCCAAGCCGAACCCGACCGAACTGAAGCTTAGGTAAGAAGCGGATGGAAAAAGACGTAGTGAGAAGGAAGGAGAAAAAGAGAAGGACGAATACGAAGAAGAAACAGAAGAAGGGGAGAAAACGAGGGCCCACGGAAAAGTGGAGGAGGTGTCTGGCCAGGCAGCCTGAATAAACTGCGGCACGCGTATAAGCCAGCAAAGCTTAAAACCAAACAAACTCGTTGCCGTGCGTATTCGGTAGTCTGCTCGCTCGGTCGCGTGTGATTCCATTAACGAGCTCGAGACCCTTTGCATCTCACTCGCATCGTGTCCTGTTCGGCATTCGGATACGTCACGTTATGTCACGGAACTAATCATCATTGCGGACGAGCACATATATATAAGGATGGTAGAAATAATTGATCGCGTCGCTGAATGAGGTGTGAAACGCAGCATTGCCACAGCAAAAAGTCGTATCGTACTAGATGGCGCCACCGAAGGTTCAAGATTCCGAGCTTCCACATATGTATTGTGACAAAACGGGATTTTCAAAATAGTATATTATGTAACTAGGGTCGAAAGTGGGCGATTGCGCCTCTCGTGATGTTTGCCGCTCGAGCGAACCAAGAGCTGTGATCACAAGAGGCGCGAATTGCAACGAAGCCCATAATGGAATATTAAAATTAAAAGTGATCAAATTTAGAAATATTAGTCGAGAAAAATGTTGTACAAAAAATAATAAAAATAATAGAATATGTGTATCGCGTAAATGCAGAATTCTCAATTGGTCAAGTAAGCGTCTCTGATCAAAGATATAGAAAAAGACTTGACCAACTATCCTCCTGACGGAATTATGCGAGTTTTAACTCTAATTCTATTATTTACAATTCAGAACAGTGAAATTATCGTACCTCGTGAGTTGCGTTATCTTCCCTATCCTTCTACGAGCGGTAGTATGCACACTAATACGAGCTTCTGGTATTTGTGTATGCAAAAGTAGAATTTAAATAATAAAAATTGTAATCTTATTTGTTCCCTTGAATAATTCTCAGCAAAGATTAAATCTACGATGAGTCGCAAACACAGAAAAAATAATTGTGTTAAACGAGTGAATTTGATTGTTATGAAATAATATTGGTGCATTGACTAATTACTGCGAGAGTCGTAGGCTCGGCAGAGACCGCTGATCAAGACTCGGGCTACTTATGCCTCGTAAGTGCGAGGCGCGCGCCAGTGTTGAAGCAGTTCCAAGCCAAGCGCGCATGGATAGGTTCGGGTGTGTTTACCTTTTTTTATACTGGCTCGGTGCAGCGTCCTCTAGCCATTCGACAGTTTGACGATTATAATATCGTATTATCGGAGACAATACGATGCTTTTATTTATCTGCGATCGAATGACTCAAAAACTCTACTAACGAACTAACTATATTTACCACAGTTTACTTTATTCATTTTATTATGAATTTTTTATTTTTTTAGTGCCAGGGATTGAATTTTGAAAAGCACAAATTAAAAAATGCACCGAAAGAAATAGATACTACCCGATAGTAAAAATATACTATCGGATAGTATATTGGATGCTTCGTATTGGGATCACTCTCTGAAGTGCAACAGTTAGTACAATCATAGTAATGGTTAATATTTGATTGTACCAAGTACATTCCGTATAATAACCCTTACAATACACAGAATACACAGTACTATCCAAATACTACCCGATAGTATATATTTTTAGTAAATCGGATATTAAAAATCTTAGTATCTATTTCTTTCGGTGTGGGTATTGTAAGGCCAACTTTCTTAAATTATCGATAAAATAGTATATTACACCTCTAGGGAGGGTAAGTAGACTATGTCCAACCACGTGTTTACCACCCTCGCCTTCGGCTCGGGTGATAATCTTACACGTGGTTGGGGATGGTCTACTTTCACTCCCGAGGGTAGTATACTATTTTTCACCATATCTGCAGCGAGAAGTTCGAATTTCGTGAAGCCGCTAGGGAGCGAAGTCGAACTTCTCGCGCAGGTATGGTGAAAAATATATTTCGGAAAAAAACGTGAAGTAAGCGCCGAAAAGGTCTTTTCAAATGTTTTTATTATTATTTTTTAACCTTGAAAATATCGTTTAGTATGAACGTAAATTTTTTTCGGGAAATTTCCGATGAAAAATAGTACTTTGGATTGTCCTAGTCGAATTCAGTAGAACGTTTAAATTTAAACTTAAAATTTTCAGTCGAAAACTGAAGTAGACCACTTAAGTTTTCAACTGAAAACTGAAGACCACTCACTTTAGTTGAAAACCACTAGTTCGCTACCATTCCCTTGAGGAAAGAAGAGCAAAAATCTCAAATTCGGGCTTTCTCTTTGTTTCAGTATAGTGAATCGAATCATGAAAAAAAGAGCACCGAATATTTGAAGGCCAGATATTTGTCCGATATTTAGTGGAAGAAGCCGTATACTGGTTTCGGTCCAGAGTATGTAATCGGATTAAAAATTCGATACAGATTTTTGAACGTAAGCTCCATCTGTAGATCTATTCGTTGCCATAATTTTAATCTTAACGTTTACACTAACAACGATCTTACGTACAAACGCCATTGTACCGATGCCACTGTAAGGATATTGTGCAAATGGATAATTAAATTAGAAAATTCTATATGGTGAATTTTTTTTTAACGTCTGAGTAGTTTTCACTTCACCTCAGGGTTATGTGTCATCCTGACTGAGTTGCGCGCAAGCGAGGGAGAAAACGCCGTTGGCGGTAGTATAGTGGAACGAGAGAGAACGACAAAAACGAACAACAAAAACAAACAACAAAAACACATTCCGTGCAAAATTGGTACAAGCGTCCGCGACTAAGTACGGGACTAATATGGGCTTATTCGTGGAAGCCAAAGATGGGAATCCCGTCTTGGGCCTCAGTTGGCCCAACAAACATCTCCACAACCTAATTTCTGGGCGCTTTCGTGGGAGCCATGATAGGGAATCCAATCTTGGTCCCGACTTGGCCCAACAAAGCGTCGCCAGGACAATTTCCGGGCTCGTGGAAGCCATGATAGGGATTCCAATCTCGGTCCCTACTTGGCTCAACTAAGCGTTGATAACACAATTAACGGGCAATCTCGTCACACACTAGGGGTCTCTCTAGTCATACTAGGGGCGCTAATCTTCAGCCTCATTGTGTCCTGTAATTACTAAGGGTAAACAAAATCTACCTATTACAGTAGGGCAAGAATTATGGGGCCCGTATAGGTACATTGGAAAGATTGGGACGGCAAGAGAAGAATGAACGCAGGTCGTTGCTTGCAATAGAATTCGAAAAGGGTGTATATGGGATCCGAAGATCCAAAAATTTTTGTTAATTAAAGGATCGTTCAAAGAGCGTTGAACTACAAAATTATTTTCAAGTATTTCTTTCATCGACAGTAATGTTAACTTGATGCTTTGCAACCGTCCATAAGATGTATGGCAAAAAAGACGTTAATTTAAGAAAGAGATTTTCTATAATAATCGCATAAAGATTTATTAAACAAATTGTTACTGTACATACCAATTATTGTTGTCATTAAAAATTAGCACCATTTTACCTTGAAAACAGTAAAACAATACATCCGGAATACATCCGTGGACATATACGGGGCCTCCATGGAAACCACTTTAACTTAAAAAGAGTAAGAAAATATATCCGGGACCTGTACGGGGTTTCTCTAGGTATTCGGGAAATGGTCATGGATTCCTGTACTGGCCGCACACATTTTGTCATAGGCAGGCCCAAGAGTTTAAAGTATGATCGGCCAATACAAGCCGATTTCCAATTTCATACAAGTCGGGCCATACAAGTTTGATTTCCAAGATGGGTTCCGTAGTTAGTCAGGGAAAGTTATGCGGGCTTGAGTAAATTTCTGAAATGACACTCCTCGGCCGGTAACCGGAAACTGTTTTCGCATTTTCTTCGACCCCCTTTAAATAAAGACCTAAGAAACAACGGAATTTTCGTTATTAACGAATTCCGTGAAGCATGACATTTTAATATGACTGTCATGGTATCTCACACGTGTACCATTGAAAGTTAACACTCGCATGATTTTGCTGTATATCAAATGATTCACGCCGTTCGCTTTCGGCACGGTTAAACTACCTCTCCCCCCCTCCCTCCGCCTCCCACGCATCGTACTTTTCATACTGATAAGCACTGTGCGTTTGTATCATGAGAGGGTTTATTATTATCGTAATCGTTATAGCTGATTGTGAGCAGTGATTGAATACGATAACAATATATGTGAGTTATCACATTAACATCTTTTCGCCTAGGGTGGCAATCAGCTTCAATCTCACTTTTATCCTTTTAGAATAATTTATTCGATCGATCCCACTGATGTTCTCTAGTACAGGACGTGCCCGTGCTCACTTCCGACACGGATCATCTATTGGCAGTAATCTATCTCACCGCGTAATCCGATCTCGATCGGATCACGCAGCCTCTAGTGAAGTTCCCACTTCTGCTTTGGTGAATAATCTATGATCGTGGAACTTTGATTCTACTGATAGTAATTGAATCTTATTATATTATGTTATATGGTGCTTAACATAAGCTTAAAAAAGTGATAAGAGCTTAAAAGCTCTTATCACTTTTTGAAAATACTATTATGTTATAATTACCGAAGTAATAATCATTTCATAATAACAATATCCAGTGTTTACGAAATAAATGAAAACTATCGTTGAACGCAAACAAACTTTAGTGTCCAATACAATTTCATAGGAAATAATTTAAGAAACTAAGGCGTAGTCTTCAATCTAATGAATAATTATGTATTTCTTTAAGTATTTTATATTTACAGGATTCTATTAAATTTCCCTTTTTATAGCAATTATTGTAAAGTTTCACCACATCTTCAACAAAGCTACGGAAAATGGTTGCAAGACAATAAGTGTTGAATTAATTAGAATCGATTTCATTTGCTTGCACGAGAATGTTATATTAAGAACTGGATTACAATGATCACCTTTCTTAAGGGCTTACGTAACTCAACGTAACATTATATAATATCCACTTAGTATTTTTTTCGAACCTTCAAAATTCGTCAATATAAATGCTTATAAAATCATTGAACTTCAAAACGGTGCTTGCATTTTAGTGGTAAGCATTTATTGTTTTTCATAGGACTTATTATATTGGTAAAATTGTTTTGTTGAGTGGATCTGTTACTGTCGCTTCTATTGGAATGCCCTAATTGGTATGCTAGTCATCCGTGTTTGTTGAGCACGCTTTCCTAACCCAGCTAAGTAGGGGCTGTTCTGATTGTTGGCGCAGCACAAAAAATGGTTGATTAGCATGCTCTCACGCGTTCCCGTAAGCCTCGCACGCCGGTAATCGTGGCAAGAATAAGGTATCCAAGCGCATATGCATATGTATACTTGGATGCACGCACCTTCGCCGGACGGACGTGGCGCTTAGTTGGTGAAGACGTCTACTGCGTCACACGAGACTTGAACCTCTAGACAGTCGGAAACCGCCATTCAAAATAGTGAATCGATTTTTACAAAATGTGTGGCTTTCCGAAACTTCACAGTTTTCGTCGTACGTTCAATGCTAATCAAAAGGGATTGATTCGTTAACAATTTAACAAATTTGCTTCAAAAGAATCATCGTTATTAAAAATGTGCATAATTAAAAATGAATTAAAGAAAAATTAACAACCCATTAGTTTTGTATCGAAATATTGCCTAAAAGTGACAAATGAATAAGTGTAAAAATGGGCTGAACATATTTTATAGAAAAAACCTAATTTTTGTTCTGTAATTGACTTACCTCAATTGGTACATGGACGTTGAAAATTTTTTAGATTTTTTTGGTTCATTGATTTTTTATTGTTCAGGATGAACGGTTGGCAACTACCATTCTGATTGGTTTCGCAGTTTTATATAGATTCAAAAACTCTTGAAAACGGGACTTTAAAAATTTTTTAAGTAAGGGAAGCATATTCTTTAAAATCATAACTTCTCAACCGCTTTGTCGATTCTGCCTGTTTACAGATGTTTACAGTACATGTTCCTAGCACTCTTGACATTTGTTGTTTTTTAATGAGTTATCATAAAAACCACCGGGTGGTTTTCTGCAAAAAATCAAAAACTAAAATTGGTCATAACGACAATAAAACCAACCGTTTACTGAAAAGTGACCGGATGTAAATATCATGAACAGTTTTGTTTACAGTTTTTTACATTTTTTGTTCATTCGAGCGATTGTTTTTACAGTTGTTACGACTGATTTTTAGGGTTTTTTGTGCCAAGAACCACCCGATGGTTTTTACGGTAAATCGACGGTTGTTGAAATTGCAGTGTCAATCGATTATCAATTTCCATTCATATACCTTGTCCGCGTCAGTATTTCCGTATTTCTGATGTTATCTTGTGCCGTAATTTTAAGAAAAGTCTGTTTTCGAAATTAAGATAAAACCCATTCAAAAGCAGCGGAAAATATGGGCCTGGCCTCTAAAGGTGACCAAAACTGAGCCGTTTATCTTATCGTTACTATTGTAGAGCAGTTTCCAGTGGAGAAATTAACTAAATTAATTATGAAATAACTTTTAACGTCCATGACTCTGACGTAGCGACACAGCTACTTCAAAGAGAGATCAGTCTTAACTTTACAGAACGAATTTTTTAAATTTCGGTAAGTTTAACTTCAGTGAACGTGTACTGTATACAGGTACACCGGTTGCGAACGTGATACACAGATCATATAGGAAGCTATAATTTGCATCGGCACCTTGTAATTTCGAGCCATAAATCTTCTATCTCAAATCTTTGAGTGTAATTGAGACATAAAAGCGTGGCTCGGTGCGATTACGTAATTACACGTGGGCATAGCCATGGTCCGAAGTGCGGTTGGGTGCGTGGTGCGTATAGTTCCAAAAGGTGCACGTTGCAGTGTTTCACTGATGAGCAAAATATACATACCACAAGAGTAGGAGATGTGCCAATATGGTATAACACTTCTTGGCTCTAAATGCTCTTTACGTCACCAATTATAGAATCCCGTCGCTTCGTGCATTATAATAATTTGTCCAACCTTGCTAAGAATATTTCTGTAATATACTAACGAAAATCTATGGCTTATTCGACGATAAGAGAGGTCAACTTTTCCAGTTTCTGTATAACGGTATAAATAATGAACATACTGAAATTATACCCAGCACTAGTTTTTCTGTATTTACGACCCCGCGAAAAATGTTGTGTAGTACAGTTTACTTTACTCACTAATTATCTATGTGTACTTTCTCTGCACCGTTATTCCGAAATAACCGGTTCGCTTCAACGATTTTCTGAAATTGTTACGTTAATTTCTTCGACATTTTTTCAATAATTCTGCAGTGCTTGTTATGCTAGCCGATAAAATGAGACATTTTCACACTCAGTGAAAATCTATACCTCTGCAGAAAACTATTACTTCCTGTGAGAAGTAAAAAAACGTGCTGAATTTTGAGAAATATCTGAGATTTTCTGAAAAATATTGTCACTACGAATTTTTAGAAAATCCACATTGAAATTTTCACATTGTATGTCTCGAAAAAAGCTATATGTCTGTTTTTTCTAACACTTTTTGCGCACGAACGCTGAAACCGAAGGCCACAAATATTTCGAAACGAGTTCGACGAATGTACCCGGATAGTTTCAAAGAGTACGGGAGAGAAATCCAGCGAGGAATGGCAAAAGCAGGCAAAAGGTACAAGTAAACAGGTAGACGAGTCGGTCTACCAGGGGCGAAGGCCCGTGTGTGTATCGCGAACACCTTCTGACAAATGCCTCCAACGCGACGGGGGTCCAACGGGAACCCCAGTGGCTATACTCCGAATGGGACTCGCATCAGGGGGTCAAAGTTTACGATCCAGACGTTGCTGCCGACGAGGGCGACAACGACAGCGATGAAGCGAATGCTGCCACGGGACAACGACTTCGGTTGATCTGCATCATTCGAGGATTAAGGGTGCTCAGTTATACTTCTTGCATCTCCAGAAATCAACCATTACATAAGGTGAATCGGATTATGGTTTTTCGGCGGTGTACAGGTCATTATTATCAGCTTCTACGCTAAAAGAAATTAAAAAATGTGAAACAAACGGATTTTACTCGAAGCCGACTGAATTTAATTGGATTTTCTAGTCGGCTTATATAACATTGCTAATGGTTAGACAGCATAAGAATTTGCAGATCAAATCTTTATTTTTTTTTGCGAAATACCTCATACTGGAAAGTTATAGGAATTTTTAAACCCAATTTCGAACCCATCGGTGACGTCACGATGTTTTGTTGCCGAACGCGTGTAGTACTTATAATACATACTGCAGGCTTGATTTTTATTCACTTTTCCCTTACTCGGTGCGATCATAACGCTTCACGTAAATTACGTGCTTAAAACAGCGGTTTTCAGATCTCGTGAAGTAAGTATTGAATAGATGTTATGATGCTTCGACGATGCGAGCCTTTAATATTTTTATTTTGATGGAAGTTTGGCAAATCGTAACTCGGGTCTGAGTCGAACGATGTCGAAGATTCCGTTGTTATCGATCTTCCTGTATAGTAACATCTATTCAATATATACATACTCCGCCAAAGTCAAAGAAGAATAAAGCTTACATCTGACGTTAAACTAGATAAATCATGAATCAATATTGCCAGAGCGACGGTGGCGTAATCGGTAACGCACTAGGCTGGATACCTAGAGTTCCCGGTTCGATCCCGGGCTGTAGCAATATTTTTCCACGATTAAAAATTAATTGTTAAAATATCGTCCGTTTAGATTGCTTCATAAATTTACGAATTGATAAAGCAATTTGAAGGGACAAAAATAAATAGATTCCAAATGTTTGATTCTCCTATACAGGAAGATCGATAACAACGGGATCTTCGGCATCGTTCAATATATACATATTCCGCCAAAGTCAAAGAAAAATAAAGCTCGTGAAGTAAAATTTGGCATAATATCCCTTGGAAAAGCTTTTTTTAAATGTGATGTGCTATACGCTTCTGCCGTTCTCTCTCTCTCTCTCTCTACCGTTATAACGCTTTCTCACTAGATCTCATGGCGGTATATGATCTTAGAAAGAAGATTTATTTATTAAGACTATATGTATTACATATCGATGAGAAAGTTTTGAAACCTAAATTAATTGTTGTGTTTTAAGAAAATGTATTATAAAATGCCAGGATTACAAAATTACTATCTCGAGCACTATGTCTTTTCCTATAATAGCGCTTCTGTCAGTTTCTTAATCATAAATCAACCAATATAGGAAATCAAATTAGTTGGACCAAAGGTGACTGTTTGAATACTGGTAAATTACAACAAAAATGTGTTCTTTTTTATGTGCAATTCAAAGGATTCGGAGATTTTAATTTCAAAAGTACTTTAAAAAACTAGAATTGCTGTTTAAAAAAATTATGATACCGTTTAAGGTTGCTAATATAAACGGATTACTGAATAAAAATCATAATAGTATTATTTCGTGGATAGATACACTCAAGTTCCTCAATCTTAATATTCCAATATCACGGAATCGCATAATAATTGAGTTGGTGCAGAATGCACCATATACAATAGAGTTGGACTACTTATTGCCGTGTTGAATCGACAAAAAAAACATATCTTGATTTAAACGCATCATATAATTAAGTTAAGTGTTCCGTGATTTCCGTCTTATACAATCAAAGTGAGTTTGAGTCAACGGTACTTAAATAGCTCATTCAATTCTTTTCTAGCCAGCTGAATTATTCACTCAGCGTATGTTGAGTTCACCTAGCTACTGCATAGTTGTTTCTATTACATTGAGAAAAGATTTAGGACAAATTCCACATAAAAATTCAACTGAATTGTAGCTTAAAAAGTAGTGGCACTTTTCGTTGAATAGCTACCATAATCCCCGTGATTGTAGCACACTCAAAGCCTCAGAGAACGTAAAGCTCCAGAAGGTCGTGACGAAGAGAATGTTCTACGTTTTCTCTCGGGCAGGACACGCCCCATCGACGCCTCTTTCGGCCCCAGCAGCCCGTCAATTTTTGTCTTCTCTCTTTCCTCTCTTTTCTCTTTCTTTCTCCTACACGGAATGGATATCTCGATTCCTAATCCACGTCGAAACGTTGTCCACTTCGGGCTCACGCAGAGACGTCCTGCATCTTCATCTCTACCTTAACCGCCACCTTCCACCAACAACACGGCCCATGAATTTTATTATTCCTACCTTTCTCTCGCTCTGTTTCTCTTCTGCGCCGGTCCCTTATTCCCTTCGGTTGCTCATGGTCGTTCGGCACCTTTACCCTCCATCACCATCTTCACCAGGTACCACAACATGATCCAAGAATTCTTTTTCCCTTTCCCCTTTTCCTTCTCTGTGTTTCGTCAGAACGCGCCGCGCAGACCACGCAAGATCGTTAACTCTGGCGCTACGTGTTCCAAGTTGCCTCGTGATTGCTTCATTAAGACGTCACGCGTGACTGGGCTTTTCGATCGAACGGTTCTCGAACAGTAGTGGTGGAAGCATGAAACAATAAGCACGAGGGAGGTTTCTTTGAGGTTGCGCAGCACACGAGGCTTGTATACCTGTAGGCAGTCTATACGACGACGATAGCCTCACGGAAATTTCGGGCCTACAGCAGGAAATGACACTTTAATTTTACAGTGCAAAGTCAGCACCGTAAAATTGAAAAATAAGCGTTACCATTTGTGAAAAATTGAAGGTTTTCTGCTCTGGGGTACCGAGGCAAAATAGGTACACTAATTAAACAAAATATGCCTAAATACCTGCAATAGGTATAAATTTTTGGAAAAAAAAAAAAAAAAAAAAATGAATTTTTTTTACAACAATAATGCTGAAAAATTAGAAATAAACTAAAAAAGAAAATTATTAAACGAAATTAATAGTCAAGTTCGTTTCACATTAAAAAAATTTTCCAGTCTTTTTAACACACGCTAAACACACGCTGAACAAGAGTAAAATTAAAAAAATCACGGAGTGAAACACTTTGGTTTTGTAGATAACTTATTGGACAACGAATATGTTAGTTATAAGTGTAAAATGTAAGGAAGAGTGGGGTACAGTGTGAAACTTTTTTTTCTTAGAGTTTTTCAAATTTATCAGCATAGTGCTACGAATAAATTCAAGTCATAATTGGTTTCTCTAAACCATTGAGTATGCGAAAAAGCTGGAATGAATAGTTAAGAAGTTTTGATGATATCAAAATAATGCGATGGAAAGAAATACGCAGGATGTCACATTGTTATCCAGTGCAATAACGCTGATGTGCAGTGTTACTCAGAATGCCGCTAGATGGCGAATAGCTAAAGCGTTTCTCGCAAGCGGATTTAAGAGTGTTACATTTTGGACACGAGTGCTTATGAGACAGCTATCGTCTGGAGGTCATGCTCCCTGGTGTATAATCTATATATTTATTTGGTAAAAATAGCCGGCAGTTTGTCTTTGTTCGAAGTTCTGGGATCTCGAAAAACTTATCGAATTAAAATATTCGTTTTGAAACAGTCATCCCTATAACGAAGTCGTAGAGAATTGCAAAACAGAAAATCACTAATGTGTATAATGTCGATTTGTCAAAAACGTTTTGCCACCGTTTTGGAACGTAAATAAATAACGTCGCTTTACTGAATAATCGGATGGTCTCAAACGAAAACGTTGAAAGAGATGCCCGACCGTCTTTAGAAACGACGGGGATGTTACAATGCGCTCAATATATACAAGCCTGGAAATCGTTAAAATATATTTCCCATTGCCCCCCTCCCCAAATTCTCCCGCAACGGGAGATTGAATTAAATCTTGGGGTTTGGGATGAAACTGTACATGGATAAAAAAGCAATGCGCACGAAACAAATAAACCACTATTTCCCATTGTCTCCGCATGATAGACTATTAAATAAAACATCCCGAGCAGTGATAATGGTTTCAAATGGGCTATAGATAATACAACTTCACTCACCTTAACGTACTTTCGCTCTCTTTTCATCCCATTTCCGGTGTAGTCTTCAAAGTATCACTTTGTTGAAATAACTTCTTCAGGGCGCGATCGTAATGACTTTATCCCCTCCAAAAATATTTGTTTTCTTTACAAGAGTGGCAGACCTGTGGTGCGAGTTCTGCGAGTTGGTAGAAAGAAAAGCTGCAACTTCTTGTGGCCGTTCCAAGAGTCCAAAGTGGCGTTGGGCGGGGTGTCCATTAAGTCGTTGGTTTATAACGGGTGTCGGCCAAGAGCGATCGGAAGATCTTCTGAATTCTTCAACTACATCTTACCTTCACCACCTTTGGCGCGCATGAAACAAACATGAAGTTTCGCGCGTACACCCCATGTTCGTAATACTGTCAACCGTTCCGGGAATAATTACGCGGTGAACAAATTTTCGTCGTGTGGTTACGCGGCCCTACCAGACTGCGCCGGTTTCCTTTCGCCGCCGTGCGAGGTAAGCTGAAACGTCGCAGCTTTCGGGATGCAGCCAATTAGTAGGGATTTATCGAGGTTCCTTCCTGGGACGATTGGACTCATCCTGTTCTCGCCCAACCTCTGTACGCACGCCTCTCGGAGACCTTCGATAGCGAGTATTCGCGGCTCCCTTGTTTCTTCGGCATGCGCACTTCTCAACATTCCGAGTCATTTCTTTTCTCGTGCTGGCGAACCCCACGGCAAGTAATGCCTTTTTCCTTGGCACCTTTTTTCCACTCGTAAAATTCTTTCGTCCTCGACATTCGCAGGCTCGCGTAATCTTTACGATCGCGGTCTTGGCTCCGCTGAGTAAGACAGTTATCGGTACTCTTGGATTTTCCAACGAACGATATGAAGAAAATAATTACTTTGGTATGCGAGGATGTTCGGTAACGCTTTGTGCGGCGATACGGACAGAAAATTCTGGCAGAAAGTACGAAGGCATATTTTGCCAAGGGCCGTAGGAATTTTTATTCTACATATACATACAATAGATAAAGATATAAAGCCCATGTATTTTGCACTATCCCGATGGTATACATTTTTCGACGCTGTGCGCTGGCAGTGGAAAAATGATCGTGAATAAAAGTTACGCAAAGAGCGTTAGCTTCGCCCGTGAACTACAGTCGCGGCCATTTTGAACAGTCAGCGTTCGCAGCGGCGAAATTGTGCAACAGTGTATCTACGTCTGTCGTGATATCTCATGATAACGTGCTGTCGTTATTTTTGTTGTCATTCCGAACGGAAGCGACCGGTGTTGCGTCTTGGATTGTAAAAAAAACTCCATAAATTCATCAAGCGTATACTGTTACTATTTCACCAGGTAAGTATACAAATATTCAAGCGGAAAAGAAGCAAGGATTGGTTTGCCTTTTCTAAACGAAAAAAGTAAAAATACAGAATAAAATATTTTTATTAGGATTGAAACTACGCTATACTTAAGGATGTAGGAGGGGGGAGTGCCCAACTTCCTGAAAAGTGAGAATTCAGAGAAAAATTCGAACACTTCTCGATGGAATAAAAATATGAAAAAAAAAACAAGCATACAAAAGGTGCGGGAAAGATTAATTTTAAATATTAATAATTGCAAAATGTTATTAACAAATAGGTGAAAAAAAAATTTCAACAGATTATCCGTCAACCTAACTTTTTTTTTTAAATAAAAATGATTCGTTAAATTTTCTGAATACGTATGAATTTTTTCAGAATTTTGTCTGATGTTTCGAAATTGCGGTTTTTGTTTTTTGTATGAGCTTGTAATGGGTGGTTTTATGACAAACACATATGAAAAATCGGCGACTTAGCATGCATTTTTTAAGAATTTTTTTTTTAAACGATTTTTCCATGATTAGAACAAATTCTGAAAAAATTCGTACGTATTCAGAGAGATTAATAAATCATTCACATTCCAAAAAAAAAGTTAGATTGACGGATAATTTGTTAAACAGTTTTTTGTTTTACCTATTTGTTAATAACATTTTTCAATTATCGATATGCAAAATTAATCTTTTCCGCACTTTTTGTATACTTGATTTTTTAAAGATTTTTATTCCATCGGGAAGTATGTATCGGGATAATGAGATAACATTATTGAGGTTTGCAATGCAGCAAAACATAAATGTGTATCACACATCTTCTGGAATAAAAAGAATCTTACGTCTCCAAGGTTCAAGTCCTTTCGATTGTTTGCCCATTCTTATTCATCGTACCATCACAATCATTTTCTTTACCCGCCTACGCAAACTGCCTACGACGTGCAGCTGCGCGGGTTAATGCGCGCTGCATGTTACATATGCGGTATATGTATGTATGTTCGAAGAAAACTCGTTTTATTCTTAAGGCGGCGTCACTCTCGGGCCATCAAGAAGATTGAGAAAGGGAGAAGTACTAGAGTTGAGAGCTCGAACTATCGCAGAAATAATCTACGGAAATAGACGAATTATCAGAGCAGTCGTCCAGCTCCGTAAATGGACAAATTATCGGCACAACGATCTAGCGATGCAATAACTCGATGCTTCGTTGCCGAAGAATGAAATAAAACGATAATGATGATATTAATAATAAAAATAAAAATAATGATAATGTTCATGATGATAATGATGATGATGATGATGTGGACGATGATGATAGACGTCCGAAGCATAGCAGGACAAGTACGCGTGCCTGGAATCCCTTGTCTTCAATTGAACCAGCTTCTTTAACTTTCTTAGAACTCGCCGAGTCACTCGAGTATATTGAGCAGAAACGTCAAACACGTGCTTCTCTCTTTCTTTCCTGTCTGAGCGTCCTCAGCGCGTACATGCTGACGATTATCTCTCGTGCCGATCTCGATATGAATCTTTTGAGAGATCGTCCTGCCGACAGGGCCCGTCGGCTGATCCACTCGATAATACTCGAGCCGTTTGGTCACGCGTGTTTTTTTTTAAGTACAAATTTTTATATTACCATAAAATATGTTTCGTGTTTAGAACGAGACTGCAGAGTAGAGAATATTAAACAAGGCGATTTTCGTCTCCGTGTTGTTATTATTATTTTGGTCAGCTTATTTAAAGTTTATTTCTCTAAACATTCATCGAGTTATACGTTTATGCGAGCAGATAACAAAATTTTTTTTTTCGCACTAGAAAGTTGACGGCGAGCTCTTCTATGGTAATATAGTAATGAGCAACATTGATGAAGTGACTTAAAAGCTTTTTCCGTGTGAACATTATTTTTATTACGGTATAAGAACGTTCTATTAAGACGACGGAATTTCGAAGTTTGTTTTTATTGGATGTACAGTTTTCTCATTTTATTACCTTTTAAATCGATTTCGATAGGAATCTTTTCAGGGATCATCGTATTGACAGAGTTCGTCACGAACAAAGTTTTTTAGTATCGAATATTTATATCAGTATAAAATAGGATTTGTTTTCCGATCGGGAAGCAGAGAACGTAATTAAAAAAAAAACGATTTGCCTTTCGATGCCGATATCGTCGATGCTACAATTAATGTTGATGTTTATGTAAGTTCATTGTATGATTTTTTTCATATAGAAATTTTCAGAGAAAAATGTTGACAGCACAGTTTTTATCAATGAAAAAATATTCGAGGTATTTTCATCACTCGATTTTTGTTCATTCTAACAATCACCTAATATTATAAGCTACAATAACAATTCTTCCGCAATTGTCCCAGTTATTGCAAGAGTTTGAAAATAATACATTTTACTTGACAATCAATTCACGACATTTATTTCGGATGGTATTTTCAATATATTTTCATTGAATACATGTTCTTCCCTTGCTAATAGTGGAATTTCCATTTCTTTAAGGATGTATGATACGTACAGTCCCGCCAAAAATGAGATTCAGAGACAATTTCGATCACTTCCCGATGGGATAAAAATTGGAAAAAAATATTGCATATAGAACGTGCTGAAAAGATTAATTTCGCATAATAATAATCCCAAAATGTTATTAACAAATTGGTGAAAAAAACAATAGTTGAACAAACAATCAGTCAACCTAACTTTTTTTCTAATGAAAATGATCTGTTGATTTATTTGAATGCATACGAATGTTTTCCGATTTTTTTCTTTATTTTGATTTTTTTTTAAATGTGCGCGAAATAACGAATTTTGGACATGTGTTCGGCATAAAACCATCTACCACACTCAAGATTTTTTTGCAAAACGCATATCCAAAATTTGTTATAAAATTTATTTCATAAACCTTACCATTGATCATAGTAGGTTGCTACCAATAATTTAAAGATGTACGAGCGGTACAGTCCGCCTAAACGTGAGATTCAAAGCGAATTTTGAACTCTTCTTCATGCGTTAAAAATTTCAGGAAAATCATGCATATGGTAGATGCTGAAAAAATTATTTAGGTATAATAATAATTGCAAGATGTTATCAACAAATTGATGAAAAAAAATATTGTTCAATAATTTATCCGTCAACCTAACTTTTTTTTCAAATTAAAATGAATCTCGCATGGACGACCTCTAAAAAATTAGCTACAGAGCTCCCGCCCTTTCACCAAAACGTCTTTCTGCATATATTTCAACTTTTCCATCAACAGCCGAGAATTTTTTTTTTTTTTGACACCCTGCTGTATATGTTAACCGGAGGACCGGTTCCCTTTTTAATTCGCTATCTCAAGGTGGCAGTGAGATCGAGATAGTGAATTCAGTATTGATATTTTGTCTTTGCGATGTTTTGTCTGTGTGACAATTTATTTTGTGATCATTTCTCTGTGACATTTTGTCCGTGATATCTTGTCATGTTATATTACGCCATGTAACCTTCGTATACCTCCGGCAGAACAATCCTGAGATGGCCGATAAGGTTCTTTTTTGGCATATTGGACTAAGCGGTTGTCAACGCTCGGATTTTGTTCAACTGTTTGAAACTTTTTATCTATAATCGCAAATTTTTCATGATTATCGTTCTTTACTTCACTACCAAATGCGCCGTCTTCAGATGTCAGAATAAATACCTTTTTCAAAACGCCCAATAAGAAGCTATTTTTCCCATCAAACTATTATGTTTCAAGAGTATCACCCTAAATTTTATGAAAGACAATTGCAACAGTTATGGTTTTTTGAAAGTAAAAACCAACCTTTTTTATGCATCAACCACGTCCTTTTGACCACTGATATTTTTACTATTTGAAATGCAATAAACATATTAAACCGACAATATCACATTCTTCATTCACAGAACGTGCGATCACCGTGTTTCCTTCCGAAAGTGACTGTAACACAACGGGTTGAAAAAAATTTCCTAACAGTTCATCGAAATAATATAGCAATGCTAAAAATCCAAGTTTAGATTTTCCCAGTGTTGGCGTTATTTTGAAAGCAGTATAAAAATCTTGTAATTAATTCTGAAGAAGACATCGCGCAGATGGTTATCATTTAATGCAAAATTTTATTATTCAAGGTTCATTGAAATAATATAGCAATGCTACAAATCCAACTTCAGATTTTTCTCGTTTTAGTATTTTTTAAATTACTGTATAAAAGCGTTGTAATCAATAAGGAAGTAGACAACAAGCAGATGGTCGTCGTTTGATGCAAAATTTTATTATTCGCTTCACTTACATTACGGTACCATGCTCACGTATACTATCAATACGGGCTTGTAATTAAATTTACAGTAATTAAGTGCTTATTAAAATAAGTCGCTGCGGCGGCTAGAGGTGTACTCGCTGATTTTGAATGAAAATAAATTTCTCGTCCAACCGGCTTCTAATTATTGTGATAGGTGGAGAAGTGGTGGCTAAGAGCATAGTATAAGCTCTGTTCTGCAGAGCACTGCCCACACGAGGTCTAATTCGCGCGCAGTTGATGTGCGGCACAGCGTATGGATACATGCAGCTCCGCGAACGAGCGTACATAAATATCGCACTACTTGCGTAGGCCGTGAACAGCGAAGTCTCGCTGTAACTACATCGTAACCGCGCGGACGACGCTCCGCCTTGCGTATATATGCTCTGACAGTCTATGTTCGCTATGTGGATTCGAGACGACGACAACGACGACGACTAACTCAGCAAGAGAATTCTGTAACAGGATGTGCTCTGCTGAAACTGTTTTCAGTGTCCTCGAGTAGATATCTAAGGAACACTTGGACTATGAACACAACTTGTGGTTCATTGAACCCTTCCGTTTTCAATCTGTCACCAAAGTTGTAAAATCAAAGTGTCGTCTGCTATTGCTTTTTTATAGCGAGAGCTTCGTTTTCGTGGAGAATTTTTTTTTTACATTTAGTGTCGTAATTCATTCCCAGAAAAAATATCCGGTGAATTTGCGTGCTACGGGTAATAAAAAGAAATGATAAAAATATTTATTCTATTTTTTTTGTTCATACTTTACGAAAAGTCCTTGCAGATATTATAAGCCATTCTACTCCTTCCGGGCCACCGCGATTATCAATTACTCAAAAATTATTTTGAAAAATGTTCAATACAGTTCCGAGTGTCTTGAATACCGAGAAATTTTTTTCAGATTTTTTCAGATTAGGAGTACCGTTATTTTTTGATTTTTTTTCCGTTTCCCCGTATAAGTAAAATTTGACATTGCACAAAAAAGTTATCAAGACAAAAAGTTTAGGTCTTCGAATGTACTTCGAGTGTACACTTGTTCGTAGACTTGCGAATGAAGTTTCATGTATTTCCGAATGAATCAAAGTTGAAAATATTTTTTTTTTTTTTGCGATCAACCATTGACTTTGCTGAAAATATTACAGAAATTCCGCAACTATATTTACAAAAACTACAAGAAAATCGGTCGACTGGTAAACCGACATTCCAATGAAAAAAATAGCTCTTTGGATTGTACAGGACAGAAATTATATAAATCAATTGTTCGAAAGTACTTGGAAAAAATTAAATTTTTTTTTGTTCTTGAACAGCTTAGATCTTTTCAATCCCACGGAACAACCATTATTATGTTTATGCACTGTAAAAAAGTTGTTATGATAGTACCTTCGATATAAATTGCGAAGTAAGTCGTATGAATAAATATAAATAAAATAGAATAAATATAAATAGAAATAGTTTTGCGGTATCAGACAGTCAATCGTATAGTGGGTCACAAAATATTTACAATGAATAGATCGTTTTCTGTATAAGGGGAATAAGTGGAAAATGGATATAATGAATAACCTGGTTGATTATTGCGAAGCCCTTCATTTACAATCACCTCTATATGCTCTGACGGTCTATATTCGCTATGTGGATTTAAGACGACGCGTCAGCAAAAACATTCTATAACAGGATGGATTCTGCTGTCTCAGTGTCCTCGAGTAGATATCTAAAAAATACTTGAACTATAAACACAACTTGTGGTTCATTGAACTTTTACGTTTTCTTTCTGTCTCTAAAGTTGTAAAATCAAAGTGTTGTCTGCTATTGCTTTTTTTATAGCTTTCGTGGACAATTTTTACTTCCAAATATTAGAGCCGTAAATCATTCTCAGAAAAGATATCGGGTAAATGTGTGTGCTACGGGTAATAAAAAAATTAATAAAATTTTTTATGCATTTATTTTTGTTATTCATATTCTACGAAAAGTATCATTGGGAGGATAAATTCTGAATTGGATTGCATCCTACAAATAAATTACATAAAATGTTATTGCATCCTACAGCTTATTAAATATTAAACTTGAAGAATTAACACGATTTTCATGATGTGCTATTCAAGAAAAATGCCACTTCACGAAGACACTGTCTTTTGTGTAAATTTGAGGCTATCAAAGACAATTTTATTCGAAGTTATTGAATTTTTGTTAGCGACGGTGCATCGAACATTCTATCATCAGTTCAACACATATTTTTTTCGTTGAAAGTGCAACTTTTTTATAATAAGTTAAAATTGAATTGTAGAATTCATTACACTCGGTTCTAAGAATATTAAACATCAGCGATTTTTTTTTGCCGAAACTACGCCAACTAACCATTAATCCCATAGAATTTTTGTCTTTTGAATTTCACTATTAAATAAGACCAGAATTATTTTTTCAAGGGAGATGTACATGTTGGGCCCCGTATTCTTGAGTTTGCGTATGTTGCCCCCCTCGTTGAGTTTTCAAAGAGAACCTACGCTCTACCAGCAGTGAAAAAAGGCACCAGAACACTTGAGACAAAATGAGAGCTGGCTTGCATGGGGATGTCATACGAGCAAGACAGATCCAATTGCATAGAAAACTCTCGGAGGCCCCCTTTCTCCCTGCCCCCCATGTAGAACGGTTTGAAGAATGAGTTTCACCCACAATACGATGCTCTTTTGGGTCTCGTATTCGAAAAGTCTCCGCCACAGGGCAGCAAGCCGAAGCGAAGAAAAGGAACGCGCAGAAAACTACTAATCGTCGCGTGTACCTGCTTCAAACGTGGCGCACCATGTGAGAATTACCGAAGTGAAAGCGTGGAGAGCTTGAAAAGATTTTTTCCTTTCTTTCTTTGGAAAGAGGATAGGCAGAGGTTGAACTATGATTTTTTTTTCCAATCTGCGACGCAGGCAGGAGGGAAAAGAATATGAGAACAGAAAGGCTGTCTGTCCGAGGCTCGAATCAACATATGTTCAGGCACCACTTAACACGCCAGGTTAAAACGCGACTAACTAGAGGCTCACGCCACGTATTATTGTGTGTATACCTCGTTTGAGTGCCATCAGCAGCAGCAGATTACTTAATCATGGGTCAACCACTTTTTCCGTTTCATCATTCATCTCGCTCTGGCTTATTCTCTACTAGCTTTATTTCAACGTGAGAGCAAATAAAGGCCGATAATTATTTAATCCTACTGAGAGTACGAACCGTCAACTTCTTTGGAGCTACAACATGTTTCTTAGTCGAATTTTACAATGCTCCTTGAATGTACATGCTAACATTATTTAAGCAAAGTTTTTAGACTGACGACAAAGATATGTGATTTTAAGATAGCTATATCGAGAACGTCATTCAAACTATGACAACTGAAGTTGTAACGTTTTTTTTTTTGGCAAAAAAAATAAGGTAGGAGCAATTGTTTGATATTTTTAGGTGACATGTGTTATATAGGTTCATATTAATAGTGAAATAATTATTGTAGAATTAAGAACGACAAAATATATGAGAGTGAAGGTTTTGTATATAGGTGAAATTAAATACATTCAAAACCATATATATTTCCGAGTGCTCAAAAAAAATTTAAAAATTAAAATCGGAAAGATCATCATTATAAGCAATAATATCATTTGTACAATTTGATTGAAAAATGAGTAATTGCGTGAACTGCTGATAACAAATTAATTAATATCTTGATTGAAAATTTCAATACGATTCGTGAAGAAAATTGAAGAAAACAATTTTTTTTAATGTTCTTGCTCCCAAGAAATTGAGATTAACTGAATTACATTACAGTTGATTCTTCATCTAATCGCGCGACTATATAGCACCGCCAGATTTTCTTGCATAAAAAAATAATATGTGGGAATAGTCCACACAAAATTTGGATACTTCCACATAAATCATTTTTTCTTTATACAGGAACCTCGACCCGTAACACTCGAATGATTTCTTTGCGATATCGACAATCACGCGGGGATACTGTATACTTTTTTAGCAAAAAACACCTAATCATTTTTTAATAACAATAATAATTCCATAGTTTTTTTTGGGACTTTTCACACAAATTTTTTTTTATGCAAGAAAATCTGGTGATGCCACTCTGGTGATTTTTCTAGGATATCAGCAATTATGCAAGAATACTCTGTAATTTTCTCAGCCCGGAAAAATATCCGTTTTCGAATGAAAAAATAATTACTCCGTTTTTCGGTAAAAAATCATACTCGCTGGATCGTGAAAATCATATTTCATATATTCCTCTCGAAGGCTAATAAAAAACGACAACTTTTATGTAAAGACATTTTTTTTTAGTAACTTTGAGTTTTCGTAATATTTGCACTTAAATAAAAAACGGTATTTTCTGAAATAATGTTTTTAAAAATTTGAAAAAATTCACATAGTGTGCTTTTTATTAGTGCTCGAAATATCCAATTGTGGAGGAGATCAGAGGGGGTCGAAAAAAAGTGGCTGAATTGACAGAGAATGCTTGATAATCGAGTGATTATATGAAGAGTCAATTGTGGTATTTCTCTTTTACCCAAAACTTTTTTTAACGATTCGAAAAAGATTTCAGTGCGGCCCGAGAGTACGCGCGGTAAGATTAGAACGATTTTTAAGGCACGTGGAGCAAGAACCCACTCCGACCGGAAACAGGATTGGTGAAGAAGCAAAGCTGCATTTTTCAAGACTCCGTTTTATCTGTTGCTCAAGAGCCAGATGTATGATATACCAACCAAGCCAGAGTTCTCGAGAGCGAAATGTCCTAATGACGGGCAGTTCACGCGAAGCAAGAACGAGAGATTAAGAATGAAGAAAACGGAGAGAGAAAAAGCCGAAGTGAGGTTCCGGGAAGTGTGGTAATTATTTTACGGCGCCGAGGAAGATTAGCCGATGATCCGAGGCTCGGAGCTCGCAATAGTGCCTCTCCTCATCTTGTGCCGCTTCTTTGCTTCATAAAAATATTTTTTATGATCGCCTAAAGGGATAAATAATATATTTACAAAGAATGTAAGGGCTCGGAGAAGGGGCAAGCCAAAAGATGGACCAAGAGAAAATCAGTTGAACCATTTTGGTTTTTCCGTGTAAAGAGACCTACGTAAATGCTGAACTAAGAGAATCGGGAAGTGCGCAAAATTTGTCCGATCAATTTCGGTATAACTTTGGAAAAAAGTCATTCAGTGCAGGACTGGAAATCTATTCGGTATTTATCCAGATTCCAAGTTGGATAACCTATTCAACAAATCCACGGGCCGATCCCAATCAGCATCGAGTCTCAAGCTGAAACTCCAAAACAGATTCTGTACACTGATTGTCAATAAATATCCTTGTACTAAGTAGTTTTGTATACCGATATTAGTTTATGATTTTTTCACGAACTTAAATTATAATTTTTTTTCTTGCAATGTGAGTTGCTTATTCATTTACAATTTTCACATTTTTTCCTTGACATATTGAGAATGTTAAGTCCGCTGCTTTATCTCGATAAAGTCCACCAATTCGGGCCACCAATGGGTTTTACACTTTAAATTTACACCGTACCGAGTCATTCCCATCATTAAAACCGGTAGAAGTATTAAATCAGTCATCGGTGTGAAAATAACTTCCTCAATTGTGTTGAAATTGACATTAAAAATTTTGACCTCCGAACGATTTTACACCGTGGATTTCTAACATTGTAGTGACGAAACTGAAAATCAGGACTTCCCGTATAGTATATGATACTAAAATGGCTGCCAATTTTCCAAAATCATTAAAAACAATACGAAGAAAAATAGGCGCCACTAGAGAATTGCAAAACGTAAAAATGTGCTATGGAAATTTTTTTTTTGTGCAGTGGTAAAGCGGTACGGCTGAAAGATTTAAAAAAAGGGACTGAAATGGCTGCCAATTTTTCAAAATCATAAAAAAATAAAAATAGGCGTCACTAGAGAGAGACGTACAAAAGTGCCTTAGCAAAAAAATTCTCGGTCGCAGCGTTGCGCCGTAACGGCTTAAAAACTTTTGTTTTTTGGAGATGCAGAAATCTTCAGGGTCATTTTTCCTCAACTATACAGAAAATGACCATATTTTTTTCCATGCAACGGTGTAACGCCATATAGCACGTGCCTTACGCAAATGAGAAACTAAAGTTAATCATAGTAAAAGTATGAGATATTATTACTAAATCTCCAGCCGTCGGAGGACTTGTCGGTACAGCATCTTCAAAAATGAGTACTAATAAAATAAGGAAGAAGCAAACATGGAGTACAATTTCGGAAAACGCATACCTCTAGACTTTCTAAAATTTGGTATTCTGACGTATTTTGAGCTGCTAACCACGAATATAATAGCGAAAATTGTCTCAAATGACATTGTCAGTATGAAAGTAGAATAAGACCCTGTTTCTTTCCGCTGTGCATGATCGCTTTAAGCTACAGCTTACCGACTACCGATTTAGTATATTTTCGCTTCCAATTCTTTTCGCTTCCACAATCGTTAAGTTTCGCCAAGTTCTTTAGATTCTGTTAGGTTCTGTTAGCTTCTTTTTTACAATTTTATTTCGATTTTTTCGGTTTTGTTGAAAAAAAATACTAATTTAAACCTATTAAATTAATATTCTTTTTAGACAAACAACAGAACAGTTAGATGTTTGAATTCTAAAAGAAGAATGGACAAAATAATTCATTTTATTTCTTAATTAATTTTATCGAAGAATTAATGTTTCAAATATAATTTTACGATGTAGAATGGCTTGTGCCATTTTTATCGGAGTTATTTTTGTTCGAGTTTTTTTTTCACGAAGTTATTTTTGTCGATATTCACTTTTCAGAGTTCTCTTTGCTAAGTTCCGTTTGTAAAAGTTTTTTAGACATGGTTTCGAACAGTTGTAACTTAGAAATGCCATTATTACCACAATTCCCACGAGTGCACTGAAGCTTTCATTTTTATTGCCCAAAATGAAGACAGCGCAAAGAGGCATGAAAATCAAATGGAAGCGTTACGGACCTGTCGACAGGATTTGAAAAACCGTCAAGAATCCCTCTAAAAGGGCCATTATAGATGAATTTAACGGTGTTGTTCGTTTTACAGGTAACAACGTGATCTACAAAAGAATAATCGTTACTGAGAATCGGACCTTAACACACGAGAAGAATGTGGCCCATGATGTCTCAGTCAGTCATACTCGACGTCTCAATTCTGGATCTTCGCTAAAGACAGGTATCACTGCCCTTTATTCCCTTCTTATTCGTACTGCCTCTTATTTTTTCTCTATAGGCCTGAGAAAGTACGTAGAACCATTTTTGCCTCTGCTTTTGTGCACACAGACGACATACGTATTGAAAAGGACTTTCATTACAGTTTTCTGCCTAGCCGGTACAATGAGGATGACCATTTCTTGGGGATAAGAGCGATCAAGCAGAATAGCACAGGCAGAGCGAGCGCTTCAAAGAAGCCTTCTTTAGAACGCCCGAGCTGTCGTATATGTTGGAGAACCGCGAGAAGAATGGTGTTCTCTGAGTTCTAGTGCAAGGGCGGATATAAAGGGCCACTGCCAAGTTCCTTAACGTCTCTGTCCAGAAGCATGGCGCGCGCGCGCGAGCAAAAGACGGACAGTTGTAAGACGCTTTTCTGAACGGCGACGAAGGAGACCAAGCCTGTAAAATCGAGGTGCACGAACTGCCCGAGGGAACTGAGTATATATTCCCCCAAGAGATTTAACGCTTCGAGGATGGATACCGATGACCTTCGGGGCCTTTTCAACACCCACGGGAACACGTCCACGCGAACCCACCGCCGGTTCCAGAGTCGGCCATTTTGAATGCTTGATATCCTCGGAATGGACTCGTGTGTATAGTGCAAAGCGTGCTACTACTACTCCAAACGGCGGACAACTTTTCTGTTGCTCTTGTTCGGCGCTTTGTCGAGACCTAAGGTAGTTTATTCCGTGACAAGTTTCACGCTCGATCCATAGGCGCAGGCGCTGCACTCGATGGTCGTTCCTAAAAATTATCCTATAGGATATAAGTGAACTTATTAGGTATAGCAATTAAGTGGTAATCATTGTTTCCAGAGGAATTATGATTTTAATTATATCCTTCGTTACTCGTCTGCTTGTGACGATGATACTTCTTTAAAAATTGTGAATTGCCGTGAATACTCGTTGCAGAGCTGAATATTCAACGTTTTTTAGTCATTGTGAAATACCACCTGAATTATGGATCGTTGTTTTACATATTTTAAATGACATATGCATTCGCACTTATTAATTTGTCTATAGCTCGAATGAAAGGAAGTTGATATACTCGTGAAAATATGTGGTGGAATTTTTTTAGGAAACTGTGAAATTGAAGGTTCCAACGGTTTTTAAAAGATTTTTCGATGTTTTAATTTAGATTTATATCTTTTTTTGCTGGAGATCATGACTATGATTATAGGGAGGGAAGGATATAGCAAACGAGGATGCAAATTAGAACTTTGCATACTGCTTCCTCGTTATCTTTACCTTTCTACCTCTACGAGGACGTACCGTCAATTTTGGTATCCTCATAGTGGAATTTTTGCAAAATTTGTAAATAATGAGTTTTATTATGAGCTTGTTTTAAAAAACTGGACATATTTAAGGTCAGCAAAATTTTCGTTACGAAATAATATCGTGAAATTCAATTTTCTATATAATTCGAATCCTTTTACCGGTTTCAACAAAATTATGTACCATCATTGAATATTTAAATGAATGCAATAAGGCCAGTTTTTTTAAATTATCGAATCTCAAAAATTCCGAACCACTTTTCTGATTCTAGCCAAATTCAATACCAAGCGACATAAAATGCACCTGCTCTCATAAAGAACTATTATGTACAACCACCGACATTTTACGAGTCAAAGCGACTAAGCTCTTTTTGAAAAAATCAAAAAGCTATTAATTTGAATTTACAACTTTTTCCGCGTTTAAAAAAGTAAAAAAAAAAATTACCGCAATCAAAGTCGTTGATACACTTCCGTTCCGAATTCACACGGTTGAACGTTTCTTGAGTTATTGGAAATCAAGTAACGCGGTAACGTCTCGACGCCGAGTTAAACACAAAATTAATGTTGCCTTGACATCTTGATTGGACGCTACTGGTACACTATTCATTCTAAATTTTGAATTTTACAAAAAGTATACACATATACATACGCACATCCTTTTCTGGGTCACTTTCTTGACGTTTTGACTCATTTTAAACATACAGTCATGAAAAACTCAACAACAAAAATTTGGATAAAAGAAAAACTTCCTTTAAGGCGAAGCAAAATTATCGCACATCTAACGAAACGCAAAATATTCCAAAGTCCTCAGAAAGGTTAAAAGTTTTCCACAGAAATATTTTTACCACAGAAGTCGAAACATGGGAACATATACTGTACCAATCAACTTCACAGGAATCAGCAATATCCTAACAAAACTGAACTTATAATATTTTCCACTTCAAATAACTATTTATTATTCTTAACGCAGTCCAACAAAACAATTCCAAAATATCAACATGACCTCAATCGCCGTTCAATCCTCCACCGAAACAATAACAATGCTGCCTTCTCATCTAAGTACAGTTACTCGAACCTCTAAGTATTTTGATTAAATTTTCACCCCCTCTTCGACATCTCGTTGTCAATCTTGACGTCATATGCGGGACAAAAAAAGCAAATCTAATCAAGTATCTACAGCAGAAAGATAAGCTGACTTGGAGGATGTCTCAATCGAGAAACTTCTCGAGTTGAGAGAGAGAGAGAGAGCGCGCTCCTTCGGACTAAACAGGATGTATCGAATTGGGACGCCACACCGCCGCTTAACACATGCGGCGAGAAGGGCCCAAGCAAAAGGCAGAGCGAGCATCTTCTCCGTTGCTTTGTGTGCTCTCTCGATCTCGTTGCTTCTTCTTATTCGCTTTGCACGGCTTTGCAGTCGGAGAGCAACAACACAGCGGCAGCAGCACCGGCTCTTCTCTCGCTTCGATTCCTTTTTCCCTTTACGTCTCTTATGTTCGTGGCTGGTCATGCGCTGCCTTCGTCGGTTACCCCGAGACTGCCTCTTGCACTCTCCTCACTCTGTGCTCTTCATTCCCTCGCTCGCACCTCCTCTCCCTTCTCTCGGCGTCTTTCTTGCATTCTCACTCCTCGGCGATCGCTCCTTTCTCACATGTTCGAGTTCCGAACGGCGTGCGGCGCGCGAACGACTATAGCACTGCGCGGCTTGGCCATGAGATCCTCGAATCGAGATATCGGCGCCGCTACTCGTGTACACTGCCATCCCTTTTTCTTCGAGGTATTTCTCTGTCTCGTTCTTACTCTATCGCGTGAATCTCAATTTTTACATCGGTTACCAGCAGCACCAGCAGCGCTCGCGCCTCTTCGAGATCTTCTTATTCCTGCTCTCTGCTGGCTATCGCGCCTCTTTCCCTTCTGCCAGCCAGGGTTGGCCCTTTCTCGTGTGAGACTTTCTGTGTTCGCTGGCTCTTTACCTCTGCGAAATAACGTCCCCTTTTTCGTTTTCTTCCTATCGCCCTCGCGGTACCGACGGCTTCATCCGCAATCGAGGCACCACGAAGCGCGAGAAGTCGTGCCGAGGATACGCCTTCCTTCGAAAAAAATCTTCTTTTTGTTTCGCTCTTTATGGGATAAAAATGAATTGCGAGAATGATGGTCTTGTTGAAAATATGTAATTTTTAAAACAAGTGTGCAAAGTCGAATATTTCATGGTGCTTCTTCCTTATTTACGCGGTTTGGTAAAGGGAGTTTTTCTTATTTAATCGCTACAGTCGCTGATGGATTAAGAGAGAAAGCAGAATAATTTATCTTTCATAAAAATATGAAAACAGGTGCCTCAGGAACGTCGTCAATAATTTGCACCCAAATGGAATAAGATGAATAATAACGAACAAAGATGCAAGGTTGAAACTTCGATATTGCTCTCTTATTATTTTTCATACTTTTATCAAGGTATTTTTCAGAGCCAGTATATGGTATAGAGAACACCATCGATTTTGGATCTTTGGGCTCTAATGCAGAATAAATTTGGAAAAAAAAGTGCATCTAGCATTACTATCTATCATTTCGTTAAAATGCAAAATTCGATTTCATTTTTATCATTATTTTTTGATAAATTAAAAAATGTATCAAATTAGAACCGTTTTATCGTTTTCATCGGATCTCAATGGCAAATCATTTTTTCGCGTGCCTGTCCTTATGAAGATCGTTTTACCAAAACAGTCGAAATTATACGAAAGTTAGAAGGATCTCGGCATATATTTTGTTGAAAAAATGCATGAATCAAGAAGAGGTTGTTTGACTTTTAAGTTTCCGATTGTGGTGTTACCATTAATCAGTTTCCAAATATTTTTTTTGGGCGTTCGTTAGGATGTAATTTTTAGTATTAATCTCAATGTTTTGGTAATTCCGACAGTTAATATGTTTTTTTTTTAAATTAAAATTTCGCTTTGCCCAGAAAAGCGCATTTTTTCCAATCTGTGGATCGCGGAAACTGCAATTTTCGGACGTCGCACTAAAAGTTACCGTCATACGAAAATTGTGACAGTAGAGCGGAGATATTATATTACGGTATGAGTGCGACGAAACTTTTTCTACCGCGGATGAAATTGCAGCACGAGACGAAGGCAAGTGTTGCAATCAAACGAGTTGAGAAAAAGTTTCTCGCACAATTTTCCTATAGAACATTATTTTGCGAGTGCGAGAAATGCGACTTCTCACACGGAGTTGCATAAAACGTTTTTTCCCCTAATGATAAAAAGTGTACTATCATGGACTGAAAAAACTTTTTTCCGTTCTTTGCCCAGAAAAGTTCACTTTTCTCCCTGGTGTTGAAAACTACAATTGCGTTCGGCCGTAGATATGAAAGTCTTGAAACAAAATGTTTTCAGGAAAATAAAGAATGAGGTATCTAAAGCATCGAAATTCTTGTTGTAATCACTTTGACTGCATAACTACTGTCAGTATAGTTGAAACAGGAGCATTAATATTTCAACGCACGAAGAAAATACGGGTCCATGTTGAAACAAGCAATTGTACCTAATCTTCAAATCTATGATTCTCCGAAGCAATTTTCTTCGTGTAGCCTCTAGAACCTCACTCAGAATCGCGCCAATTTCTTAGCGTTTACTTTGATGCCTTCAATTCGTCGAGGCATAATAAAATGAAAACGAAAAAAAAAAGAAATATTGTGAGTCGTGTTGGAATACTGTGAGGCCTCAACTGAGTTTGATGCCCGTCCGGCATCAGAGACCTTCGTATAACATATATACGCACACACACGCACGCCTATAGGCCCACACACCTAATTAACCCCTTTACGTTGTGTACACTCGCCTGCGGGTGTTTAATAAATTTATGGCGCCTCCGAGTTGTCTCTTGTCGTTAGCCTTCATTATGATTAATACCGTGTGTGCACTGTATAGAGAATCAGTACACTGGCCCCTTGTTTGCTTTAGTTTCTGGTGTTTGTATTGATGGTTAGAAGAGCTGTAGCCCTCATAATCAAGCACCCGCATCATATAACAGCGAAAACATTTAATAATCGATTTAACCACTCCGTTATTTCAAGCTCAGTCGCGATTGAATCAACGAAAATATAATTGTCTCGCCGGGTCCCAGACACATAATGATTATAATGACTTGACTCTATAATTCAAAGGGCCTAACCTTAAGCTTATGAGAAAAATTGCTCTATAATTGCATATAAAAAATCGTGCATCCCTCTTAATAAATTGAGCATTTTTGTACATGACATTATCTTTCCTTTGCTTGATATTTTGTAACACGGCGCATTCTAAGCTTGTAACAACCTCACATTTCACTCCCCCACATTTTCCTCGTTTTTTTAGCTAACAAATCAAGATTGTTAATCCCACCCTTAAGGCAACCCGAAAATGGAGGTGGTTACAATTCACGAGAGCAAATATTTTTTTCAATTTCAAGAGTTCAGATCGCTCTGATGATCCACATTAACTTGACAACATGTTATTGCTTTTTTATATTTAAAAAAATAAATAAAAATTAATTGAAAAAATTCGGTAAGCCGATGTTTAGGTTTCTCGGCGCCCTTAAGATGTTTTCATTATTTATATTGACTGGCATCATATTTTCAACTCATAATATAGTTTTTCGATTTGTTACTAATTAATTCTGTGCTGCGGTGGTGGTCTTAATGGAAAACCGATTCAGCCTAAAAGAACTTAAAGGGATTAAGCCATCAGGATTTTGCGGAAGGACCACCGTTGGACAGGAAACAGCTTTGGATGCGCTCATTACAGATTGTCCCGTGGAGTCATGATATTTTACGGTCCGTAGCGTCTTCAGCAAGTAACAGGAAACAATCCGACCCAAGTCTCATCTTTGAACAATTTGAGTAAACACTTCTACGAAGAGAAATGGACACCCCACGTTTCTTGGTACGGATAATTAGATAGCTAGTGATGAGTCCTCGGAAGTTGGGATCGCTCGAGCGATTTCCCTTCTTCAAGTTCTTTCTCTCTTCTTCCTCCTCTTCAATAGCATATTAGCATACATTCTTTTCCTTACATATCTCTGTGACTTTCGGTTCTTCACCGCGACTATGAACATGAGATCAGCACTTCCGCCGTGTCTAATTGATTCGTTGGACGTGTACATAACATTTTCGAACGTACAGAAATAATATTTGATGGTGAAGCGTGAAGACGTTAGATGTACGGAAAAAAGCATAAACTTATTACTGTAATCCTAGCTTACGGTACTTGAGTGATTAGAAAATAAAAAATTCTTCCCAAGTATATACATTTTGTTTAGGGAACATTAGATTTGCAGCAATACTGTGAGCTTTGGATTAACGAACCATCCAGAAAATTGATGATCCGAGATTTTTTTATACATTTCTCTTTTTGGATGCCGTTACTTAGTTACAGTCATTGTTTTTTAAGGAATTAATTAAGAAGCTGTCATTCCGTGAGGAAACTCAAAAGTGAATAATAGATAACTATTTCTTTCTACATAAAGTAGGAAAACAGAAAAAGAAACAAGTTTCTAGAAAATCTTCGTGACAACTACATTTATTATTTTTTTGTACGAAAGACCTTAAAAATGAGTTGCCCCAACCATATTGAATAATAATCTTAACTATTCACGATTAGTTTTCACAAGATGAGTCGGCTTAACCAATCCAATGATTAGGCTGACTAATTTGGGTTCGCCTTCACTTTGAATCGTTAGGACGACTGTTGAAATCGTTAGCTACCATTTGGGTTATAAGGGGAATAGAATGATCGATTAGTCGTGTCAACTCACTTCTTGGTTATGGCAGATAATCTGTTCTTTTCGTGAAACACGAATTTTCATATTTAAAACTGCTCCAAAATGAATTTTTTTTAAACGACCTCATCAGGATGTACGTTCACTAATATTGGCTCCCTTATGGAAGTTTCAAAAAACGGGGCTATTATTTTCCATACCCAAACCTCGATCTTTGCCACTTTGATGATTTGTTTGTGATATCGACATTCGCAGTTTGTAATTTTATTAGCGGTCGGATACTTTTTTATTTTCTTCGCCAAAAAAATGACCGTTTTTCAACGGAAAAAAAAATAATTTCCCCGTTTTTTCGGAACTTTCAGACAAATACATTTTTCAATACCAAAACAGCGATCGGTGTCACACTGGCGATTTTGTTGAGATATGAACAGCCATATACATACTCTGTAGTTTTCTCAATAAAAAAATATCCTTTTTCAAATAAAATATAATTTTTCAATTTTTTCGGTAAAAAATCGTACTCACTGGAATGTAACAATTACTTCAAACATTCCGCTCGAAAGCTATCAGAAAAAGTCAATTTTTATGTGCTGACATTTTTTTCAGTAACGTCAAGTTTCCAAGATATTTGCACTTGAAAAAAAGGTATATTCTAAAATATTGTTTGAAAAAACCTTCAAAAATCGCGCGCGCGCGCGTTTGTGTGCGTGTGTGTGTGTGCACGTGTGTGTGCTATGGTGCGTGCTATAATGCACCCTACATCGTATATTCACGATTTCAGTAACTTCTCAACGTAATAATGGCAGTCAATTGACTTCAATCCATTATATCCATTAATTAGGTTATAACTTGTGAGAAGAACGCCCAGTTTTAACTTATCGGATGTTTGACTGTACTTGAACCGTATGTGTCGAAGCGAAGTGGGTAGATGCGATGGTGGTTGCTGTTAAGCCTGTGAACTCGTATTTCCACCACCTGCACCTGCCTATATATACATACGTATGCGCAGGCAGAGAAGGAAGCTAAGAGCGAGATATGAAGCCAGCGAAGACCACGAGCCGCCATTACTGTTCCGATCTTCTCTTTTGCTTGGCTACGCCCGAGGCAGCATCTTAACAACTTAATTTCTGGCGATGGAAAGAGTGAGTGGGATACCCTCGAGCCGTCTTGCGGGCTTTCAAAATAAGTGCGAGAGAGAAACCGAAACGCCGGGGAAAGATCAGGCAAAAAGGACAGAGTGATGAACTCCTCCCCTCGTCCTCCCCCCCCCCCCCCCCCCCCCGCGTTTCTCACAACCTAACTTCAAATGTTCTTTCATCTCTTCTTCCAGCGTTCTGCAGCAGTTCTGTAATTTTCTTTCTCCTCTTTTTTTCCCCTTTTCGTGCTGCACTTCTCGAACAAAGTATAGCCATGATTCAGTGTTCTTTACCAACTATGTTTTCAATGCTTTTATTTGTTTTCCTTCAGCAATGAGCGGAAATTGTCCCTCAGATAATTACGATTTAGTATATACTGTGCAGGCACGAACACTTAGGCAAATTTATCCCAATTTTAATTTTCTAAATACAATACAAACATATTCACAATATAACGATTGGTTCTATAAATTTCTAGTCCACTCCATGCGATTCTAGAAGGCCGAAGAATAAAAAGCAAAAACAATAGAGTGAAGAGCGGCGGCGTTGCAAAGGAACGAAAACGAGCAAAACCAAACGTTCGCTCGGTCGGCGATGGCGTGAGATGCAACGAAGACCGCTCGCGCGCGACAACAAAAACATCTCCCGGCGAATTAGATCCAGGCGTTTTTTTTTTTTCGCTACGGTTACCGCTGGTTTTTCCTCGTAAGCGAAAGACGAGGGAAGCGAAGTCAGAAATGAAAGCGAAGGGAGGAAAGAAATTGAAGGACGAAATATCGGAGAGCGCGTGTGATAAGTAAGGACAACAAAGATGAGAGTCTGTCGTCCTTTTCGTTATTCCCGCGTGCATCCCTGCCGCGGTTCGTCGACTCGGTTGCGGTGGCGAGATGCACTGTGCGCAATCGATCCCCACTCCTCGCTTGCAGAGGGCAGTAGTGCAGCGCACAGCGTTGTCTCTCGCTTCTCTCCACGCTTAGCTGTAACATACTCAGCGATCTCGAAACCAGTTCCGAGATGTTTGGAGCGAGAGAAGCAGTCGCCCTGAAAGAACGGTAAGGCTTCTGTTGTGCTGGAACGAAATGGGCGAGGGGAAGAACAACATAACACGAGACAAAGAGGAAACGATAAATAAAGAAGGATGCCAAGGAACAAGAAGAAGGAGAAGAGTCAGAAGTGCGAGGGCAAGACGCTGCGAGGATGGAAAGAACTAAACCAAAAGAATAGAAAAGGAAAGACCGTGATAAGGGGAGGGGAAGGGTGAAAAGAGGAGACGACTGGTCCGGCACGTCTTCATTAGTCCAGCATCCCGGTCATGTCAATGGCGTGGGCAACCATAGTCGTGGCGTTACAATATTTATTATTTCACTTTCTTCCACTTCACGTAACAACGATATAGTGGGAACAGGTATATTTATTTTTTATTTTTCTTTTCTTTTTTACAGCAATATAGACCGTGATATTTCTGAGGTCAGCTCAGGGAGGAAAGCGTTATTTTGGATATTGTCATTTGTTGTTTTAGCATATAAAAAATTCTTTAACAGCAAAGAGGTTTTGCTTTGATAATAGGCATGGGCTACATTATGTAGTCGGTGTAAAAGACTAAAATGGATAAGTTTTTTTTTATTATCTTATTATTGAGGTCTGTTCTATACATACTTAAATTTAGTATTATTGACAAGATTCACCGCTGTTCATCGCGTAGATAGTCATAGTATTGGATACAGCAATATTGTATGCTTTAAATGGATTTTTACTCGGAATTTAGGACGTAATCTTTGAAATATGGTAATCCCTAAAAAATGGGAGGGATATCATTAGTGAAAATGAAATTTTTGCAATCGGACAGTTGTCTCGCTTTGTCCGCCACTGTGCGTAACGGGATTTGTGTTGGAGCGTTCAACAGGTCGGTTGAACTTGTTTGTGGTGGAGGAGCCATACGCGGCTGAACTATACGAGGATAATTATAATGATTTGCGGCTGACGTCGGACGCCTTTGATCTCTCGGGGCATCGGTAGGCAATGGAGCTACAGCCTTTTTTAATCTTTGACGCTCGCTCGACTTCTCTCTTTATCCTCGTTCAGCATGGTCACCCCCACTAAGTTTTTGGGCTAAGAGACGATGGCAAGTTCACGACAAACCAACGTAACCCGTGATGCAGTTGAGGCGTTATTCCAATCGCCGATCCGTCCTAATAATGAAGGCATTGTTAATTTACTTGTTATTCTTTTTTCGTATATGAATGACAGACCACTTAATCCCTCACGTTATATTGTAGGTTGTAAATGACTACACTGTAAAAATCTGTCAGTGTAGACTGTGACAGTGTGTTGGGTAGAAAACCGCGGTGTTATTATAGCAACATTATTCTAGAGTAAAATGTACTCAGTGAAATGGGTAAAACGAAAAATGGATGTAACTTTGCTGAAAGTAACACTCTATGGTTTTATAGCGAATGAGCATTTTACGGGTTTAGTGCATTATTATTGTTTAATGTAGTAACTTAGTATATACCGTTAACACTAATGTCACTGTACATATAGTTCCATCTATTTGGTGTTAAAATTAAGATCTCTTTTTTACTTTAACACTGTTATTAGGGTGCAGATCAATCCATCTGTTCGGTGTTCTAATAAATATAATTTAAAATGTGCTGTCAACGTAAATATTTGTCTATTCATGTAGTGAAAAAGTTAATATCATATTGATTTCAGAGAATTTATTATTACGTTTATTTTTTTTCCAAGAATTTATTGCATATGCGTACGAGAATTTGGTAAAAAAACTAGCGATTTTGCGATTGGGTTACGCACCGAAAATGAGATTATTTGAGTCGAACATACAGATTTTGTATTCGGCAGTCATGTTCACTCTGGCGGTGTTGATTTTATCATCTTGATTGTATAGTTATCACATTACATCAGTTTTCTATGCCCTGATTGGCGTATACTTATACGATACATTCTATATAGTTATCCTATATAGTTATCACAGTTTTTATCATTTTCCTATCCTCAGAGTGTATTATCTGCAAACCACTCTTTCCCAACGTAGTATTGTATCAAATTTATACGATTTTTCAAATAATTTAATAGTGACACGCATGGGTGCAAAAAAAATCGCCCTGATTTGTGTCAATTTTTTACACGCTATGGACATTTCAAGCGTCCCATAATATTGGAACTAAACACTGTGCGTGTGTTAATAAATATTCCTATAACATTTGTATTAACTTGGAAAATTGTCAAGTGTTACACTGCATGCAGTGATTTTTCAATCCATTTACATATCATACCGTAGATCATATGGCGTTAATATAAATTGATGTTAATTCTACAGCGGTAGACTAAAATGTACACCAGGGTTCTGACACCGTCCGTTTAGACTATGACAGTATACGAGATCTACACAATATTGATCGACCTATATAGACACCATAGTGGTGTGAAAACAGTGTTAATATTGAGAAAGATTTTTTGCAGAGTATAGAACCAAAACATTAATGTGGAGACTATACTCAGATAAACAAACGTGTCGTCGCGTGCCGCACGCCGTGTCGGCACGGCAAAGTTGGTGACTTTCAAATAAGACGGCACTGTGATGGCACGTCGTGTCGATTAATCACTGTGCCCGCACGTTATCAACACTTTTTGTAGTGGCACGACGTATTGGACCTGTGGGAGGACTGATGCAGTATCAGTATCCCGTGCCGTCACAATGCTGACACATTTGAAACTAACTAACGGCACTGTGCCAATCACGACGTGCCGTCTTGTGATGTCTGTGTGGTCTCATCGTGGATCTTAATGGCTATCTGGGTAGTTTCAGTTCTTTTCGGTGAAGGGAATTTCCCCAGCTATTACTGAGTATTTTTTAAATACTGTACGGGGCTTTTTTACGTTTTTTCAGGTAATGAGACATGTCTTATTTTTCATGGAAAGAATGTTCATGATTGAATACGGGGCTTTTTTACGTTTTTTCAGGTAATGGGACATGTCTTATTTTTCATGGAAAGAATGTTCATGATTGAATAGTTGAAATATATGGACCGGCAGCAGTGGACACGCGGTCGGTGTGTGACTTCGGATCAAATTTTTCCCACCTCGAAATGGCGATTGTCAAGCGCCGAAATCCGTACTGAGCAACTTGTAGCTCAACAAATACTGTTTTATAGATTTATTCGTTAAACTTTTTCCTTTTATTATAGCAAAGCATATATTACTACTAAGATCCGTATGCGAGCGGACAATTTGGTACTCAATTAGATTTAATGGTAATTTTTAATGTGTTTACTGTAACTAACAGGTTTATGAATGTACTCTCCAACTCAATAAACATTTTTCAAAAAAAAAGTGTGCGACTTGCGGCCATAACTTGGATGGGTGACCGCTTAGCTGCGCACGGGTTTGCGCGTTAATTGTTCAGCAGGAGGCAGTTTTTCTGAGTTTCTAATGTATTCTAATACGGCAAAGACTCAGTAAAAATAAAGCCGCCTGTATCGGGCAGGTTTTCCGCAGTTTCTCTGAGCCTTCGTGCAAATGTGATAAAGTAGTGCATTAGAATGAGTGGCTGCGGACAACACTCTAGGGGGGAACTCTATGTAGAAACGGGTCACGTAAAAGCCTGAATAAGACGTAGGGAAGAAATATCCCAATAAAAAAAACAAATAGTTGAAAAATATGGTTTCTAGAAAAATTTACAAAATAATAAAGACCATGTAGATCAGGCACTGCCAATCATAATAGAGATGCGCACAGACACACACAAGTATTCCTAATTATTAGAACCTGGGAAAATAATGAGTGATTTTCAACTCGCAATTTATTTCGAGTTGGTGTTTCAAATTCCGTTTTTTGTAAATATAATTTGCCCATCTCTGCATTTTTGCAGGTCCAATGTGAAGTCACTGGTTATCCGACGGGGGTTAGTAAAAACTTACGTTCACAACCAATCGGCGATTTTATAGAAGTAAAGTTATATAGGCTATTTTTCGGTCAATTGGCACTGACGAAGAAAAGCTCTGAATTGACAGACCACGAGATTCCGCGTCATAAGCTTCAAAACTGAATTATATACGACCGGGGAAAAATGTGGACCACCCCTCATGATATTACAGTGATCTCGGTGGAAGTTTTCGCGGTGAGATTGTATTTTGGTTCAAGAATTTTTCTGTCATCAATTATACTCTCGTATAATATTGCGGACGCACCCTCTCGGCTCGTAAACGCGTAATAGATCATACGGGCACCGTCTGTGTCGTTATAGTACGCGCTACTGCATTTTGCTCGTGCGTCCAATTACGCAATTACGGTAATCTACGATGCCAGGCGGTCTCCGATGACTTTAGCGTTCCGTCGGCAAATTTTCACCACAATTACGTCTGTTTTTTTTCCTCCGAAGCAAAACAATGTTTATTACCTTGCTTTTATTATCTAATAGCTCTGTGGTTTACAAAATTGTGTGCACTGCAAACATTTATATGTTGCTTTTGAACTCGGTCAGAGTATTTATCAGGAGCTCCAACACTGCACGGACAAGAAAAGTAGCTGGGCCAACTCAGCTACAGTTAGTTGACCTAAGTTGCTACAACGATTTATTCGGTGCTTGTAACAATCTCGAATAGTTGTCGTGACAACGAAAAGTGAGTTAACGCAACTCGCTGGCAAGTTTGCCCAACTAATCAGTGAGATCGCGCAACTACTTCAAACCAACGCTAGCAGCCACACATTTTTTCTCTTAATCGAAGCGTGTGATAATCGAAACCTGGCGAACAATTATTTTATAAGACATATAACATAAAACATTGAAAACGATAACTCCAAACTGTCTTAATTTTATGAGTGCGGGTCAAAATAGCGAATGACCAAAATAGTTAATAGTTAAAACAGCGAATTTCGAAATTTGGAACGTCGGAATCTAGAATCGTCATCATTATGGAATTCGCTATTTCAGGCATGCGCTATTTTGACGATTCGCTATTTTGACCTCCATCTTATTAAAATGCAATCAAAATAGCGAATAATAAAAATGGCGAATCGCTAAGAAAGCAAATTCCATAATTATGGGCATTCTACGTTTAGTCGTCCCCTATTTTTACATTCGCTATTTTACCCATTCGCGATTTTGGTCACACGCTATTTTGACCCCCACTCATTGTATTAACAGTAATCTTGGACTGAATTAATTATATCAACTGCAGAACTGAATAACGCGATTCTCTTCGGGAGTCATGAGCAAAAAATGTGTATTTGGGCTTTTTCTTTATTTTAGTATAGTGAATCGAATCATGAAAAAAGGCACCAAGAATTTGACGGACAGATTTTCGTCTGATATTTAGTGGAATTACCCATATATTTATATTCATTATCAATGTATAAATGACTAAAAGTGTGATTTTCATTGATTTTTGTTTTTACATCTGACTTGAACTCGCTATGAATTGTATATTCCGCTCCAAAAAAAGTGAAATAATGTAAGTTGCGATTTTTGTTTGTACTATGAATAATGAGACTAGTCGGAAGCCCGTAACATTTATATTCTTTTTACAACAATAGTTTTAAATATTTGTTATCTCAAAAACGGTGACACATATAAGAAAGAAACAAAAACTTAGAAACATTTTTAAAAATAGAAGAAATCATAGGCAAATATATATTTAAAAAAATAATAACTTTTAATATATGGACAGTAAAAACATGGTCTATGGTGCAAATCAAAGCCTTCATATCATACTTCAAGAATAATATTTAAAAAATGAAATATTAGAAACTCGTTTAGTGTTAGCGATTGTAAAACAGGACAGAACGAGAAAATTCGTATGCCGCGCTCAGCACATCATCACGCGTACGGAAAGGGTTAAGGTGATGTGACAGACATCGTACGTCTCTCTCAGATCGCTATAACGATCGTACATGTGCAAGTGAGATGGCTAAATCTTTCCGGAGTGTTATTCTTCACCATGGTTGATTTTTCGAATAAAAGTCGAGAAGTACTGACTGCAGAGTGCAAAGACACAGTCAATACTTTTCGTCTTTTTCCTGAAACATCTATTGTGGCCAAGCGATAAAATTTCCCTTCTTTATTACAGTGATGTATTTCACGTACAATTACATATAATTATTCGATTTCTTAAAATTCTATACGTATTACAACGGTAAAAAACTGGCATATTTTCTTATGGGGTTGTTTATCGAAATTCAAGTACTTTAACTGAAAAGAGAAGCTGAGGCGAAATGATGCTTAAAAAAATGTTAACTATTTATTCCCGGAGGTTGATATTTTTTTTTAAATGGTTTTCGATATTAATGAAATGCAGATATGATAAAACCGTTCGATACGTATGGTATTCATGAGAAAACTAAGGTTTTTGTAGAATCTTAAGATACTGAGATTTTTTTAGCCCTATTTAATGGAGATTTTAATATTGCAGATTTAGAATGCGGATATCGTTACCGAATCGATTATCTGTTTAAGTATATTAAAACCCTGCTAGTTTGCCAATGTCAATTAACAATTTTTGTGTCGTTATGACAAATTTATCTAAATGAGGTAAATATACGTCCGCCATGATGTTATGTGTAAGCTATCCTATCCTAAAATTAACTTTGGAACATAGGATATCTGACCGATAATCTGACATTTTGGCGAGCATATGTAACCGATTTGGATCACTTTCCCCTCACTGCACAAAAATTGTTACTTATGAGTATCTTGTCAAGCTTTGTATTTAATACCGTTTGCGCGCCGCAATCGGATCGTGATTGGCGCACGCGCTTTAGCAACGAGTGTTGGACGTCAGAGCCATTGTGGCTTCTGCTGTTTTCTCAGTAATTTTGTTTGATAGACAGAATGGCCTCTCGAACGTTAATAACGCGTTGCGTTAATGAGCTGACAAAACGCACCGGGTGAGTCCGAGAGATATAGTTTTATTATTTGTTCATTGTCATCGCACTTTACTTTTTACATCTGGATAACCTCACTTTATTTTTATGTAATCAACGTATATTTTTTTCATCTTTAAGCTACTCAATACAAAAAACATAATTATTACGCCAATTAATAATTCTGGAGTAATAGCAATAACACGAAAAAAAATAGATAACTTTCTATTTGTACTAAATCTGGTCAAATACAAAAATATTTGACTTCTCCAAAGAAATATTTTGTTACGCACAGACATGAATATATTTTTGTGTACGCATAGATAAGTACATTAATAAGAGAATATTTTTAGATTGACAAGAGCGCTGTCCGTCAGCTGCTCAAAAAATGCTGAAATTAAGGTTAATTTACCAGAGCCAGAAATGAAATTGCTCGATCCAGAGAGACATGAGCGTCGCAGTAAACTAATAACTGTCGATGCGACTGAGGATATTTCCTTGGTTTCTGGTGTGCCGGAGGACCACATACATAATCGTACAGTTCGGATTTACCAGCCTCCGAAGAATGCCATGCAATCTGGTACCAACAACATTAATTATTGGCAGATTGATTTTGATACTAGAGAACGTTGGGAGAATCCTCTGATTGGTTGGTGTTCAACGTGAGTTTTTCTCTGATATTGCTCATAGAATGGCACCATTTCAATGAAACATACTGAAGGTATATGAGACATTGAATGTTGTAACACAAAATATGCAAAAATTTATAGGGGTGATCCATTGTCCAACATGAAAGTAGAATTTGCCTCAGCAGAGGAGGCAATTGATCACTGTAAAAGGATGAACTGGCGATACTATATCCAGAAGCCAAACGTTGACGCACCAAAGCCACGCTCGTATGGTGCGAATTTCGCATGGAACAAACGCACGCGCGTTACAACAAAATAAACGCGGCTCCTCGAAATTGTACAACAAGTAACTGTTACAGCTGTAAAGTAGTAAATTTCAGTAAATTAAATTGTATTGAAGTTTTATGAAGGTCGAATAAACTTGATGATTTATATCGCAAGTGATTGAAGACCGGTTTCTATATTAAAAAGCATTATTTTCTTGAATCCAATTTTGCGAGTCTATCTTGGTATTGCAAACTTATAGATAATAAATGTGAAGTATAATAATGAAGTAATAAATAAGAAGTAAAGAAGGTTCGACTTTTATGCGTCCGCTAATATAATCCGTATTTATGTGAATATTATAACTTTTCTTGTTTTTTGCTGTTAAGAAATATTGAGATGCTGATATTACAAAGTAACCGCAATTATTTTATTGCAATACTTTCTACCAACTTCGTACATTCGACTGAAGATGTAGTGTTGTTTTTTTTTCACATATTGGCCTTAATGACTATCAAAAGACCAATATAACAACGTAAACACTATTATTTCATTGAGAATTTTTTTTGCGATTCTCATACGTCGGATCAATAACGCGTTGGTAGTTATTCATAAATGTTTTTTATTGAAATAAATAAAACTTTTTCGCCGAGTCAATAAACCCTACGGCGGCGTCGCGCTAACACATAATCTCAGATAGATGTGATCCCGATTTGATATTCAATGTTGCTTCTGATTTTTCTCAGACATTGCACTTAATAAGTATCAAAATACCAATATAACCATGTGAACGTCATCATTTCATTGGGATATTCTTTAACATGCTTATGCATAGGATTTATAACGCAGTACAGCGATTTATAAATATTTTTTATTGGAATTGATGCAAAGTTTAGCCAAATCAATAAACTTTACGGCGGCGTCGCGCTTAAAAATTATCTCGGATAATTCAATGCGTCATCTAGGGACAATGTTTCCATCATCTCGACAGTGATTTAATATGTAATGCTGCTTTTTTATTTGATTTTCCCCACATATTGCACTTGACAAGTATCGAGGTATGAAATTTAAAAAAGTAAACGCTATTATTTAATTGTGATATTCTTCAACATCTTTATTCGATTTATTAACATTTTTTATCGGAATAAATAGAAAGCTTAGCCAAGTTAATAACCCTTAAAGCGGCGTCGCGCTAACAAATTTCTCAGACACTCCAATGTGAAACCCAGGGATAATGCTTCCATCGCCTTGATCCTGGTTCAGTATGTAATGCAGATTCTGATTCCTCCCAGATATTACACTTATCGCTTGGATTCATCGCGCTATGTTCAGGGCAATTGAAAACATTGGCGAAATCTTTCGTGTTCGATACTGATCCAATCACTCTAAGTCTTGCGGGGCTGTGAACATCCTCCGATGCTTTTTGCTTTTCCTTGTACTGCGGCGTTTCTATTTCGCACCATCCCTGCGTAACATTTGATAGCGTTATCACCTCAAATTTCGTAGTTGCTCTATTGTACTATATTCTGATATTAATTTCTAAAGTGGATGTCCGAGTAATCGTTTATTATCCGGTGATCGTCAGTTGGATGCATTGACTTATAGATCTTGCTACACTCAAAGCACACTATGCCGATTATTGGCTGATCCATGGTTGACGACCGGAGATATCCACCTTATTTTATTAATTTTTCAAATATCTACTCACTGCAGCAAATGATAAGAAAAAAAGTTGATCTCCGGTGAATTCTTCGAGACCTGGAAGTCTCGAATCTCCGTCGAGTTCGCTCAGCTTTCGATAAGCTTGAAAGACCGCCTGGATACCTGTCGTATCGGCCATATTTTCACCTCTTGTTAATATAGATAATTTTGGTCGACCCTGATATAACAAAAACACACATAGAATAGTTTCAAATATTTTTAAATGTAACTACACTTGTTACACATGTTGAATCACGAACTTGGTATTCAGGTGTGGTTCCTTCGGACTTCGGTATTGCGGTCCCAAGATAGTATTTATCATATTGGTCAGTGAAACAATCAGCTCTTTTATAGAAGCTATTCAATATTTTTTGGGATAACGACGAGGATCGCTCGCTTGTGCCAAATTCAATACCTGCCGAATTAAACGCCGCGCCCATTTAATGATAAATAATAATCGCAATTGCTATCATGGACAGTTATTAATAATAATCATGATCTCTGTCATGAACAGCTATTAATATCAACTGTAATGACTTACTGACATAAGACTAGATCGTCTGTGTATAATAATAAAGCTGAAAAATTAGGCTTATTAACTCCTTCAATGGCATTGATTCTATGGCGCGACTCTTTAGCAAGCGGCGAAAATTTGCAGTGCAAGGCGTGTGGATACGCCTCAAGTTTATAAAACAGGTTGATATTTTGTCATTTTTTCCTAATGATCAGTAGATGAAAAATTTCTCATTTTATATACTAACCCGAATCATCAAAACCATGGCCCATTTCATGGCCGATCGTGACTCCAGTGATTCCGTAATTAACGGCGCTGCAAATTTTCCGTAATGAAATTAGTCTACGGTTGGAAACATTTACGGTTTCTCACGCTCATTCGTACATAAGCTTTGATCACAAACTTGGCAAAATTATTATTGGCGATACTTCATTCAGTTCTGAACATATCCGTAGTTTACATAAACAACATCTTCATATATGCATTTTTTAAATTATAATCTTTCAAGATCCGATTTGCAAATATACCAGGAATGAAAATGGAATCAACAAAATTTCCAAATTGCAAGTAATAAAACGGATTCATTATTTTCTGATTCAGCCATTCCGTGAAAAATAGCAAATATGTCGAGCTACTTACTCCGGAAGCTGTGGTGTGAAGAGCGGAGCCTGGAAGTTGACCGCTGGCAAAGCTGATCAATGACGAATGAACAATTTAATTAACAATCCTTAAATCAGGCATAAATTCATTGAAACCGGTGTAACGTTGGACTCGCATTCAAGAAATATTCTAGAATCGAGTCCAGTTCTAGTATTTTATAAATACTCTGGATTTCGAAACCACCCTTCAGGTACGAAATCAACAGAACTGTTAATCCACAGTATATAGAATTTCAGAACTCCATCAAGGGCAACTAAAACTGGACTTATTTTCAAAATATGTCTTTAGATAGGGCCAACTTCACACTGGTTTCATTGAAATATCTAAAATCTTACTCAAAGCATTCCTCATGGGTCCATATAGTGCATTCACCGCTATGGGATCGATTTGCCAACTAAAAATTCATAATATACAACATTATTTGGTTTTTCTTTGCTTTAATAGAAAATGGAAAATCATCCATTTGCAGCAAAGTGATATTAATTACGGATCATCCTCATCAGCGTGCGTCGACAAAGTTTTCAAAGTCTTTTTCGTAAGATATCTCATATAGCTCAAAACGTTATCGAAGTACTCAGCCCCGATGGTTAACTACAAAATAAGATTACTTGGATCAATTAATGGTTGAATGCTTGTCCTTGCGTCTCGTAATACTCGTACCCCTTTATAATAATTGCTAATGGCAGTCTCGTTCCTATACCAATCAGGAAAGCCGAGGTACATCTTCATATCATTGAGTTTGTTTTTAATGATTTCTTTCGCATCCTCATCCAGCCAGTTCGAGTTCTCAATTTGCTCCTCCATCTCGATTTGAACTTTTTTAATCATAACAAGAGCCTAAAAAATAATGAGTTGCATATTCAAGTTTTTATCATTACGTTAAAATATCTTTGAACAAAGTCCTTACAGCGTTTTTAGTGGTGTCCGTGAAATACTGATTAACAAATATGTAGGAAGCTGCGTGTCCCATCTTCATCTCGCTTACGCATTCAGACCAACTTAAATAATAAATTCCGTATCATTTTATTCAACCATTATTGTTTAATTATCATCAGGGTTTTTGTTTCAGGCAACGGTCAAGTTGTAAAGTAGTTGTAAGAAAATCTATTCTCCAAACAAATCTCCTCATTGATTTATTCACACGCAGCCTTAAATTTCTAACTTGAAGCTGCTGGACTAGATTTTTTCACCGAATTTAGTCGGTAAGTATAGGCTATTTCTTAGTATACATTATTCATCGTTATTACGCTACGTATATGCTTTATATTTAACAGCGATGTAATATGAACTCAAACGCTCCGGCATCTCGTCCAATTGCGGTCAGAATATCAAGTGCGGCCATATTGATTTTCGATAAATTCTATGATATGCGATTATTCTGTTTCGTGTAAGTTTCTGATGTAAATTAAACAGAACGCTAAAGCGTTTATGTTCATATTACATTCCCGTCAAATGTAAAGGATATTCGCAGCGTGTAACGATAAATAGTGTATATTGAAAAATGGCCTATATTTACCGCCCAATATCGATAAAAGAATCTACTCCGGCAGCTCTTTAAATATGGACTATGTTTTTTTATATGGTTCTATATGATTTATGAGTTCCCCTAGGATTTTTGTTCTTGTAAATTTCATGGATTTTTGGCGTCTTCAATGATTTTATATCCAGAAGCATTTTTCTATAATATTCTAGCAAAACACGGACACAAAATCTAGTAATTTATAAGTCATCCCATTTTGGCAGCCGAGGTTTATAGGATAATAATTACAGGGGAACAATATCTAATTTCATACCAGTATTTTACCATCTTGAAAAGACTCTTTCCTCTATTAGAAATTCGCAAGTTCTATGACTGGACTTTTGAGGGACGTTTTCTTTTTTCAGTTTTAGATTTTTTTAATAATTTCCATTTTATAAAGTTGACGGCATGGGATCCGCTAATTTCTAATTTCAGTCTCAGTTCTACTGTATGAGGATACATTAGAAACTCAGAAAAACTGCCTCTGCTCAGCAGTTGGCGCGCAAACCAGTGCGATCACCCATCCAAGTTATGGCCGCAAATAATGCTGCTTAACTCTAGGGACCGTCGAATTCACACACCGACTGTGCGTACACTGCTGTCGGTTATGTGTTCTTTAATAATTTGTGTGGGGGCACACAAATTATTTTTTTTATGCAAGAAAATCTGGCGGTACCACTCTAGTGATTTTTTTTAAATATCAGCAATTATGCAAGAATACTCTGTAATTTTTTCAGCCCGGAAAAATTATCCATTTTCGAATAAAAAAATAATTTGTTCGTTTTTCGGTAAGAATCATACTCGCTGGATCGTAAAAATCATTTCATATATTCCGCTAACAAAAAACGACAACTTTTATGTAAAGACACTCTTTTTAGTATCTTAGAGTTTTCGAAATATTTGCACTTTAATAAAAAAGGGTATTTTCTGGAATAATGTTTTATAAAATCTAAAAAAATTCACATAGTGAGCTTTTTATTAGCGCTTTGAAATATCCAATTATGGAGGAGATCAGAGGGGGTCGGAAAGAAAGTGGCTGAATTGACAGAGAATGCTTCATATGTGTTCTGGCCTTATATTAGCAATCCCTCAAGTTTAACATAATACATAAATACTTGTGTATGAGTGGCCTAGAAATATCATGTTTGATTCAAACTACCATTTTACAACGAGACCGTCGTAGAAAAGTTTTGGTTCTTGAAGCAAGAGATTTTATAAGAATGACATGAAATCATACCGAGGAAGTTTCCCCTTAACTCCAAGTTCTTTCTTCACATATGTTGATAATCTATCCCTCATAACTTCGTTCGTGTACATCAACATCTTTGCAACAAAGGTCCAGTGCACATAGTTTACTGGTAAATATAATACATGTAAAAATACGCGCAATTTTCCATCAGCAGTTGATAAATATTTACGACTATTAATATAACGTACCGATAGTTCGTGCCGGCGTTTTTTTGAGAAGTGCGCCGATTTTTATAATGTACGGATCACCGAAGTTTACATCGGTTGAAGGATTAACGTTAATGTTCACCATATCGAATGATTCCTGGATCATGGTTTTCCAGTCGATCTACAATAGGTACAGTATAAAGAATACATATTTTTTGTTTTATATATAATTTGCAATTAATTATTATGATGCACTTCATGATTAGAGTATAAAAAATCTCGTTCACCTTTGCTTTAGGATCTGGATTAACTTCTGTAGTATTAAAATCGTACCACCACACGAAATTTCCATACGTCGAATGTGATTCTCTATAACTTTCATTTTTGAGCTGACGAACGTTTAGAAAAATATATAAATATAACACTGCAGATCGTTCGCGTCGAGAATATATCTTGAAAAAATGAGCTAAGTACTTGCACAGCATACCATGAATAATTCTTTTTCAAATTCAGCAATTTCTTTAGCTTCTTTGCCCAATTTTTCCTTGGACACATTAGCCCGATTATGTTGTGCCAACAATTGAGCTACGGCTTCGATGAGTTGAACGTAGTCGTCAAAATCTTTCCCTGTATAATTCCTCTGCTTCATAGGAAAGTGTTCACTGAGCGGCATATCGGGAGGAATGATCTAATAATTGATATATTTTGATGAAAATGTATCTCAAATTACCCGGCGATCTTAGACTTAATTTTCGGAATCTTATCAACTCAGTGAGAAAAAAAAACTTACTCTTAATAAGCCAGACTCCCACTGATGCCATGGTGCATGCGGTTCAATTTTGAAAAGAGCATGGGAACCCGTCAAACGAGCATAATGACGATCAACGGTTTGCCAAGTATATTCTTCGGAACTCCATTCCTCCTCATCCATAGATATCGGCCATCCACCAGCTTGCATCAAGATAGATTCGATTGGTTTGATTCCTCTGTCCTCAAGATTTTCTACATTCGTTAAAATGGAAAACGGTCGAATCTTTTATTTATTTTGTTCAAATGCTTAAACTCTCTAGATCTTCATGCTATTGACCCTCAAAGAACGTTATGTAATGTTGTTTCGAATAACTTGAGCATTGTGTTTTTGTGTGTAATTTCTGTGCAGTGCAGAGTTTTTTTGCCTTCGAGCGACAGAGAAAAGTGGCAAAGTAATTTTGGATTCATTACAAATGAACCCTCTAAAATCTGAGCCATACAGCATTAAGCATTGTTAAATATTTTTTCGTTCAGGAATTCCCGACACGCCAGCGAAGGTATGGGGAATTTAAAAGAGAAATGTTAATTTTTCTAAAAATTCGACTTCTGTGAATTGCAAAATGCTGTACTGGCTTTTTCCAAACTTAATGTGGGGCATGTCTGAATGTTACTTCGTTCTCTCTAAAATCGAAAAAGCTCAAATCTCGATAGCTTATTTTCCTGTTAATCAATTGAGGCCGACTTCAATAGCAATCTACTTCAGTGATCATTCGACATGTGTTCCAAATTTCAGCTAGATTGCAGAAAATTTGAGACGGTTTTCGTGCTTACGGTCTTGTACGAAATACACACCCATAGACACACACGCCCACATTTGCACATATACATGCACCGGAAATTTTTTTCAGATATCCTTTTTTAACGTAACATTCTGAACATATTTTCTATGAATCGCATTTTTTTTTTTTCACGAAAAGAAAGCACTCGCAGAATAAAGCAATATTTTAGAAAAATCAAATAACTTTTCCTCTTTCGTTTCTAAATCTTTAAATACTTTTCTATAGAAAAAATAGAAGCGAAAACCGGCCCACTTTGGTTTTAGGCTCAAAAATTTTGTTATTTCATGCAATAATTTTGAGAATTTTTTCAGATTTTTAAAGTTGGGCTAACGATATGTTAGCTTTGAAAAATCGCAAAAAAAATTGAAATAAAAAAAATCTGAAAATTTTCCAGTACTTTTTGGAGTTAGTCCAATGATATAAAAAAATTTCAACCAAATCCGAGAGGTTGAGGGTCCGACACAGGTCGAATCGGTACGGAATGCCCCATATATTCTATTATGCTATTTATACTTATATTATATCAGTAATTATGGATACATTCAAAAGATGTCGATAGAGACAAAATTCACATACAATTATAGATGGCTATAAATAATGATTTTTTCCTGGGCTAAAATAAACATGTTCATAAAAATACGGAAGTTTCTTAATTATCAAATACGACAAAATAGCTACAATCAGTAGCATTAATCATTATCACCTGTGTCCATGCACGAACGGTACCATTTCTTAGCTTGCTTGACAGGGAGAATGTCACTGGGTTCCGGAGGGATTTCCAAAACTCCTACAGTACAATCACTTCAGTTAAGAACTTATTATTTAATATGCAAAATACGAAAAGAGCAAAGACATTCACTAACCCTTTATACGATGCTGAACTGCTCTTTCAAAAATTGCAATTCGACTCCAAGATGACAAACCTGGTGGAATATCATTTTTTGCAGTCCAACCACCGCACGAATATTCATAGAAGTCTTCGCACGGATCAGCCGATTTGTTCATGCTACTAAGAAACTCCTCAGCTATAAACATATGAGTTCATTATTATTCATTATGTGTAAGAAAAAAAAAACAAATTAATAAACGGGCAAAAGCGATTAAGATTTGAATAGTTTAAATGCAGATAAGCAAAGATTATTGGTAAATTGGAGTTGAACTGATATCACATAAATGTGGTGAAGATTCGATTAAGGAAATCATCACTTACCTACTTGTTTGCATTCCTTTGTCTCGCAAACCTTATAATCCTTCGCCTTTAGTTCTTCAGACGGATTGACAATGTGTTTTTTTCTGTAGGGTGAATACCACTGTCGATCATCAGGAAAAACCGCTTGGCCCCAATAGGACGCACTTTTCGAATATGCCAGGGATGAGGCAACAAAAAAAGCTAGAAGAACTCTGAAATTTCGTTACGTTATATTATTTATAGAGTCAAGTACTCACGGGAAACTTTCTTTCAAATCGTTAGTTCATTGTCAGATTGAAAATAATAAATTCATCCGTCGATTTATAATTTCCTGGAGTAGGTCGAAAAACAACCTACTTAATTTCGAGTGTAGTTAAATTATCTAAAGTTCGATTACTACAAAATGACAGATCGTGGCCTGCATTAAAATTACAATTTTTTTATAAAAAATATCGAGCATATTCATCCGAGATTCTCAAAAATGTGGGCCCGAAATAAGAATTTCTGGAGACTCAGATTGGGGTATTTTAGAAAAAAGATCAGAGTTACGAGATACGATTATATTTATTTTATAGCAAGCAAACATTTGGCATATTTGGAATGGGGCGTTGAATCCTCCACCAAGTAATTAAAAGAATAGTTTTTCGATAACTCTCCCTCTTTTACATGGTGGTCACCGTCAGGGAAATCCGGGAAAACAGGGAAAAGTCAGGGAGAAAAAGAATTGGTCAGGGAATCCGGGAAAAGTCAGCGAAAAAGTGAATTCGTGCCGAATCTCCCAATAAGTATAATATAACATGAATTATTATTATAATGTTTCATGTTATGTTGCCAAAGATTGTTTATAATGTCATGTAAGATTACAAAATACGTAAAGAAAAAATATGTTCATCGTTGATCGGCAAAATAAATCATTTGTCAAAGACTGTTTTGTATCTATTTTAGATACATTTTTATTGGCATTATTAATTTTTCAAATAGAAATCGTCAGAACTTTGGTAAGGGAAAATCAGGGAATTTTTTTCGTCGAAAAAAAAAATGTCCACCATGTCTTAAAGAGTTATAAAAAAAAATTTAATATCGGAGTCAGGAAGACAGTGATTTATATTTAAAAATCGTGGAATAGAGATTCCCATTCCCCATGAACAAATCCTAGGGACTATTAGCGGGTTTTTTTTAAGACTTTTGAAAAAAATTTCAAATTTATTTTGAGGTTTCTTAAAAATATTTCGAAACCTGCATTCCAATAAAGCTTTTAATCGGCACTAGATTTTTCACTCCGAGGATAATACAAAAACTGTCATTAACTACGTTAATAAAATAAAGTTAACATTCTCAAAAATGAATATGCAAAGCATTCGAACTCACAGTACGTTTCCGGTCATCATGTTCACAAATAATTTTTTTTAAGGGTATTAGCCGTGCACAGCCGATATCGTTGAATACGCTGAGTGTGAAGTTCATAGGGGACTAGAAGCTTTGGCGTCTATGATTTGCTATATAACGAGATTGAAAGCGGAAGGTCCTTGGACAGCTTCCGACGGAATTGAAGATATGAAAACACGAGGGTGAAAAAAAAAACTCTTGCAATAAACATTTGAACACATTTTATCCTAGCAGGACGAGATAATTATACAGGAACGGAAGGTTCATCCAGTGTATCGCGGTGCTATCATACTCACCAACCGTCCCGTAACGTCATTCATGATTAAACAGCAAAACTACGCGTGTACTTACTCCAAATTTATCGAGATAGCCTGAGTTCCCGATACCTGTGATAATTTTATCTGAAAAATTTTGTACAACCATATTTTTTATCAAAGATAACTCATTATATTTAAAATCCTTGAAATCAAATAAAATTGTAATCGCGTATTTACAATTCAGCAAAATGATTTTGAAAAAAAAACCAATTTAAAATACAGTAAAATATGACACATTTTCATAATTAAACATATTTTTTAATAATTAAAGCTGCGGTTGTTTTACCGAACATTCCGTCGAGTCTGAATGTAGTCCGAGTAGAGGAGTATCCTTTCAAGGATCTTGCATAAGCTTGGAGCTCACAAAGAAGTCTTGTTCAATATCTTTTTCTAATGAAAGAATTGAGTTAATGAAGTGAATATTCGGCTCACTTTAAATACATGGTCTCACTAAATTTGAGTGTTTAAAATTTTTTTAATGAAGAAAACATTGAATCGTTTTCGGTTAATTAATTATTCGCGGGATAGCAATCGCAGTTTCGCAGCGAGACTGCGGAAAAACTAGCCAATACAGACGGCTTTATTTTTACTAAGTTTTTACTGTATGAGCATACATTGGAAACTCAGAAAAACTACCTCCCGCTCAGCAGTTGGCGCGCAAACCAGTGCGGTCACCGATCCAAGTTATGGCCGCAAATAATGCTGCTTAATGTACGAAGTATAATCTATGTAAAAAAATGTTATAATGCACCTATAGACTGTTTTATCCTGGTTCAAATGCGGGAATTACCGATGTTTTCGCGTGTAACTCTGACTTTCGCGTCACTTTGTACGGGCGTAGCATTGATATGCACCTTCAGAATGATAAGAAAGGAATCATGAACTGCTGGTGAGGTGCAATGAACATAATGTCCTTAATTGCAATCGCCAAACATGTCAGAAAATTAAACGGTTATCCTGTGAACATCTGTAACTCGGTTTCGATGGTGAACCTGACATCCACTGTTGTATGGATCAGGAATACGAGCAGAAGGTAATTGAGCCAAATGAATTAGATGCACGTGAAGGTAGATTCATCACGAATTGAATAAAGGAAAATTTACGTCGAAGAGTCGATTATTATGCTCGCAATGATCGACGACATGAAGGAATATTGCTGCGTGGAGAAGAAATGTCAGGTTTTCCCCATCGTTACCCAGCCAAACGAGTCAAGAAAAATTGTTAAATTCTATATGAGTACGTTACTCTTATCACGACTTAGATTTGCGCAGATGTGCTCGACCTTTCGACGAGAATCAATTTTTCTCTGGGTCAAAATGTATGCAATTGTCAGGTTCGAGAATGTCAGGTTTATACATTTGCATGATCAATTTCAACTATCATCGTTCCTAAATTATCTAAATTATATTTTGAGTTAGTAGAGTCATTACCAGTCACACTTTTCATTTTCGGCATACGAGGTGAGTAAAATTGAGTTAGAAAAATTCTCTATGGGAAGGGATAAAGCTATGCCTTCCAATGAGTCATTAAAAAAATAAAAAAAGTTTTTTGAAGGTAAAGAAATATGTTAAACTCTTGTAAAACGCAATCAAAGATAGTTCCTACAATTAATTAGCACTAAATAAATTATTGTTAGTCAAAATGATAATATGATTTTTTATGCGAGCACCCTGTATATGATGCCTTGTTCATGAACGAATATTGCTTTGTAAAGGTCTCAAGATGAGTACAAAAAATCAGCGATCCTGTGCTCCTATAACTAGATTTTTAGTCTTTGAGGCCGTAAAAGTCGAACGTTTGTGAGATACGCCCACATACGGGATCGTAACTGTCGACACTTTTTTTTTGTTTTAACCATTTGAAGTGCGATTTTTTTTAAACTTGCAATATTTCATATTTGCACCTACGAACTCATTGACTTCTTATGGTTTCCAAGTGACTCAATCCCCTTAAAATATAAAGGCTGAAATCTAGTGGAAAATATCAAAAGACCGCACCAAAAGTCGTATCATTGATATAAAAAATTACTTTCATATCTAACAACGTCCGAATATTAAAAATTACTTCAGTACCAAAAAAGTGCGAATATGAAAAATTACTTCAATATCTAAAAATGTCTGAATATGGAGAATTGCTTCAAAATTGAAGGACGCGCGGATATGATAAAAAATACTTCAATATCCAAGAACGTTCGGTACACGAGGTTTCAAGAAAATCGTCGTTACTCGAGCTACATGAACATGTGCGATCGAGTAAGACGGACCAGCGGCAAGGGATACGTTGCGGGGGGTTTATTTTAAGCATATCTGAAAATACGCCAGCACGAGAAGCGCGTCTGACGCTTAAACTCTGCAGTCGCAACACCATTGCTTTGCGATAGGATCATGGACCTCTCGCAAATTAGTGTCGTCACTGTTTTGTCCATTTTTTTGGCCGGTTCGTAAAAAAAAATACTTCTTCATAATTATTATAAATGAGCTATTGAAATTGTGGTGTTTTAGTGCCAACGTTAAATGTGATGATGTTACAGGAATCTCCGAAGCCACGTCATGGGGATCAAATGAATTAGATCGGTACGTTGTTGAATGACTCACGTGTAATGTATTTTATCAGTCAAAGTGTAGAATGTTGCAGTCTTTCAATTATAAATGTAATTCATTTCTAATGCGGTCAAGATACGTAATATTCGTTGATAAATGTTTAACTTGTTATTTTTTTTTGTAACGTGACGAACGTTAGGTTTAGCAGTTTAAGGTCGCCTATATTTCTAATTTTACGCTGTGTACTTTCGTTTGAAAAAAACCTGCAAAGTGAAAGCTTGCGCATTGCTTTCTCATAGTTTTTTTTTGCTTTTTGCAAAACTAACGCTATGAAAAAAAATATCGATCCATTTTAGCCTCCTCATAAAGGAAAGTTTGGGAGATGCTAAAATTAATAAGCAAGGAATTTGTAAAGTTGTTACAAACTTGGTTATGCCAGGAAGATATCTCTCTAAAAATGTAAAGTGTACAATATTCAGAGCGCAACCGATTTACCACAAATTGTTTACTCCAACATTGTTTAATAGTAGTCCATATGAAAATCAACCATAAACTCGTTATTTCATATATTGCACAAGCGAACGCGCGAACGAGATTTAAAAAAAACTCAAAGTTCATAAAATTTGAACCATACGAATGATTTGCATCAAATTTGTACTTGAACCGTGTCCGATGTTTCCCTATATGTCAACCAAACCTAAGCAAAACCTGTAAAGATTTTTGTTTAAATTCATCGACAGCAATCTTTTATTCAGTAAAATATTAATTCACCTCCGTGGAGACCGCGAATTTGACTTAATTTTTAATTAATCATGAATAATCGTAATTTCACGTTGAAAATTCTCAAACTCCACAGAAGTTGAAGTGGAGTAAACATATTTTCAGAAAGTCAAACTGCAATAAAATCTGACCTACTTTATAGGTATTTGGCGAATTTGGCACCGATTATGGTTCACACTAAGAACATTTGTTTAAGAAATTTCAGCCTGATATATCGTAATTTACCGAAGTTACAGTGCAAAAACATTTTTTGCACTTAAAAATTCGTCCATTTCGATTACTCATCGATAAATATTTAAATAACCTCTCTCATTACAATTTTTGCTCTCGCTCCTAGTTCAGTTTTGCAAATTTCCCTTTGGAAAATTCGCCAGACTAGACGCATGATATGAAATTAATATTCAGAATGAAAATATAATGAATAAATTCATAAATAAACATAATCACATAATAGCGTGGAAAACGCCATTATTCCATTCTATCCTTAGTGAATTTAGAACATTTGACATACATGAGGGATTCTTCATCAATTCAGCAACTTATTTTTCAAACCTCTTTGATAAGTCCCAAATGGACACAATTTATTACTGGTTGAAAGTACTCTCTTCTTATTTTTTCAGATTTTCAAATCCAATATTTCGAAAAATGGGGTATTTCTTTAAAGTCAATATATCTTGAAAAATTTGAGTCATAGAAAAAAATTGTTTCACCATAAAAGTTGTAGTTTCATGTGAACTTTTCAATGACATTTTTCAGATAATGTCGTGACCTGATAATATTACTTCTTTGCTTGAAAATGTAAAGATAAGTTTTTTAAACAGAAAAGGCTACGTTTTTTGGCTGAAAAAAATTACAGAATCTTTAAGCCGTTTATCGATATCATAAAAAAATTAGCACATTGGGACCGATCAGAGTTTCAGACTTAAAAAAATTATTTGTACTAAGTTTAAAAAAAATGGTCTCCGGATAACATTTTTCAGAAGTCAATAATGGACCAACTATATTGTTTATTTAACATCGCATTGACTAGAAATTTCAAATAAAAGTTGTTAACTTTTTTTTCTCCACAATTTTTTTTTACTTTGAATAATTTTTTTTTTACGTCGGAACTTTGATCGGTCTCACTTTAACTATTTTTGTATGTTATCAATACATAGGCGCGAAGAATCTGTAATTTTTTCAGCAGAAAAAAAAGTAGCCTTTTTTGGTTAAAAAAATTATCTTTATATTTTTTAACAGAAAAGTAATATTATCGGGTCGTAAAATTATCTGAAATATTTCATTGAAAAGTTCACATGAAACTACAACTTTTATGTTGGAACAATTTTTTTCTGTGACTATAATTTTTCAAGATATATTAACTTTTAAGAAATACCCCATTTTCCGTTTGGATTTTAAAATCTGAAAAAAATTAGGAGAGAGTACTTTCGAGTGGTACTAAAATGTGTCCTATTATGAGACTAATCAAAGAGATTTGACAAAAAAGTGACTGAATTGACGAAGAATCCCTCACATACTCTTTAAGCAATAGCTCTAATTTTTTTTTTGTTTGCTGATCTTCTAAGGCGCGATGGGTACGATCTTCAAAGAGGTCCGGTCTTCTATGAGGCTTATTATCCGGAAGATCAAGGAGCTCCAGCGCCAAATCAGGATCCAAGTCCTATCAACCCCCAATCTGCGAGGCGATTTTTTGATCAAGCTCGCGTACTAGAGAAGACTTACCAGGCATTCGAGAGCCCTCAGAATGTTGCGTACGAAAGAAATCCCAGACATGGAGAAGAAACATTATATCCAGATTCGCAAGGACCAAGGAATCCTGTAAATCTTCGTCGCAGCGATGAAGCGTACGAAGTAGCTCGACAGCTGAAGAGATTTGTGGAAGGTCTTGAACAAGATCCAAGACCCCAAAATAATTATGACACTAGAAATTTTGAAAATCTAAGGAGAAGTTATGAAGGTGGCAGCTCAATAAGGACCTTCCATAACAACAATCCATATCAACGAGTGGATTCAGAAAAAACAGTACCAAATGAAAAGTATCAGCCAGACAGAAGACTCGATGAGGCCTTGAATATAATATTATCTGCCGTTAAAAAGGAAGCACTAGAGATTTCCAAAGAACGTCTGAGAGATAAGCCCGCACTATCAGATATTGCACAAGATAATGTCCGAATTTCAAGACAACAAAGATTCGTTGAATCCGAAGAATCTTTCGATCGACCCCAGCAAGAAATAAAAAATATTCAGAGTAATGTTAATACGATTGTCCGATCCGTAAAACCTGGCGACGAGCTTCCGGAAACAGAAATCCAAGGAAGAGATCGTTTTTCCGATAAAAGAAGATATTCAAATGACGATGATAAGACAAACAGCCGCTTTGATGGCATGGAGAACATTTTTCAGCCACGACCACAGGTGATAAGCTACGTATTTAGCCCATCGAGAACAGCCACAGCAGTTTCTTCGACGAACGGTCCGGCAGAATCGAAATCAACCGAAGTAAATGATCAGCCACTTGGACGTTATGGCGATAATCTTATCGTAAACGAAATAAAAAACAAAGTAGAAAAATCGGATGGGCTGGGCATCGCGTCTATAGAGGTGAGCGAAGTACCTCGCCATAAAATTAGACATCATCACGGTGAGAAGCCGAGACGCAATCATCAGCGTCATGCGACAGCCAAGACCGATCAGTAATATAATTACTGTTTTCATGGAACAGTGTTATTATTCATTATTTTTAACAGCAAGACATTTTTGCAATAACCATTCTCATGTATCAGGAAAAACCTGACACCGATAAGTTAAGAAATAAAGGCATTTTGGTAGATAAATGTAGTAATAGGTGATGACTGAATAGTAACCGATTTGGGGGGAGGGGGCGATTAACCAGTGATTTTTAAGTTATCTTATTAAATAGTTACTTGAATGATACCTCAAATAGACTTGCAACTAACCCAATATGAGATATTCTCCACAAACTTGGTCACTTTTTTCTCGACCGTTTTATAATTGATCATATATTAGTACTACCCGCAAGTACTCTTTGCGAATTTTTATCAGATTTTTTAATCCGCTCGTTTCGGAAATAAGTTTTTTTTCATTAAATCCATTTATCATGGAATATTAAAGTGCGGCGAAAAAAATATACTCACAAAAAAGTAATGTTTTTCCACGGACTATTTAATTTGAAATATGTTTTATTACTTATGACACTAAAAAAGCCATTTTCACAGGAAAAAATGGAAAATTTTGTTTTACTCTTAATGGGATAGTTCTTATTTCATTGTAGATTTTACAAGTATTTCACAAGAGCGGAATATTCAGAGCATATAGGAAAAATTAGTGTCGTGGAACTCGGCAATTTTGACAGCTAAAAAATATTTAACAGAGAATTGAATTAATTAATAGATGCACATACAAATCCCGATTGATTAATGATCAATTAATACATGCATGTATTCATGAATTAATAGACGATTATATTTGACCAACACTGGTGGTTGTGAGGTCGATGTGCGGTTTCAGCGGTTCCACGAGGTGAGCAACATCGTTTGCGGCCACAACTCGGATGGGTGACCGTTTAGCCGTACACCAGCTGGACCCCAACAACCAATGAACGGAGGAGGTCAGTTTTCGTGAGGCCTCGGTGTATATACTTAAGGTGATGTGCTACATATCATCTGTATTTCTCAGATCGTCATAAGAGCGAATGAGATAACTGAAAACTCCCGAAGTGAGATATTCGTCATAATGAATGACAACTCGAATAAAAGTCGAGAAGTATTGACTGCAAAATGCTAAGAGGCCGTCAGTACTTCTTACCTTTTCCCTGAAACATCAATTGGACCTCGACCTCTCCGATTTGGTTCGTAATTTTTTGTAGGGTCAGTTGGAACCCTCAAATGCACGACAATTTTTTTTCTATGGCAATTTTTTGCTGAATATACTTTTTGGACATATCGAATGCCATAATTTGAGAATCTGAGAAAATTCTGAAGAATATTCTGTTGAATTTAAAAAATGTTCTAGCCTATAGCCGAAGCAGACAAGATTTTTCTTCTCATTGTTCTCAAGTTTTTGTGATTACAAAAATAATTCTTTAAATCGGCAATAAGCTAAAAAAATTTGATATTGAACAGAGTATTCTGCAGATGGAAAATCTGGTTTTACACAAATGAACATTTGACCAATCGCCTGTAGTGGATTAATTTTGTTCTCTTGTTTTAAAGAATTTTTTTAATAAAAAAAGCTCAAAAACTGTCAGAAGAAAAATCTTGCCCACTTCAACTATAAGCCACAAAATTTCTATATTGAACCAAATTGTTTTTCAGATTCTTAGAATTATGGCATTCGTTATATCTGTTCAGAAATATATTAAAAAAACAAATTGTCATAGAAAAAAAAGCGAACAATCTGATGCATTTAAGAGTCCAAGTAAGCCTACGAAAATTTAAGAGGCAAATCAGAGACGTCAAGCCTGGTCGAAACGGGCTGGATTGCCCCGTATGCACCGAGAAGACAGAAGAATATACAGCCGTCTGTACCGGTACGGATTTTCTGCAGTTTCCACGTGCCAATGGCGAATGCGGTTCAATGTAATTAAGTCGGCTGCGGACGCAACGGAAGTTAAGTTAGATTAGCGAAGCGCGGGTAGGGAGAGAGCGATACCAGGGCAGGAGGTAAGGAAAAATAGTAAAAACCCAACAGGGTATACGGAGAAATACCAAGAATACATGAATATATTTTATAAACATTTATTAATCAATCCAATTTTCTGTAAAATATCTTTTTTGAACTGTCAAAGATTCCGACATGATGCCAATTTTTTTATACTCTCTGAATATCCCGCTAAATACTCTGCGAAATGTACAATAAAATGAAAAGCATCACATTGAGAAAAGAAAATTTATTTTGTAAAAATCACGTTTCTGGTGCCATAAAAAATAGAACATATTGTGAATTAAATAGTCCATGCAAAAACATTACTTCATTGTTTTCACATTTTTTTAGCCGGACTCTAATATTCTATGATATATGGGTTTGAAAAACTCATTACCAAAAAAAGTGGATTGAAAACTCTAAGGAAATGCACAGAGAATACTGTTGAGCAGAACTAATATATTGCCAATTATCAAACAGATCCGAGAGGCTCGACAAAACAGTACTTCTAACAATTATTACTGGGTCCGACCTCAGTTACATGCCCGAAGAAATACGCAGAAGATGCCAATAAAAAAGCTTAAATTAGGTCATTGGATGGTAAAAAAAATGAACATTATGACTTGTTATATTCAAATGACCCTGGAGTCGCTCTTCATTCGATTGACCAAGCAAAAATGCAATTTCAACTGCTGAATGACCGCGACCGGTCAGTGAAGCGGAAATAACTTAAAAATGACTGAGTAAACGTTACGTCGTATCCGCCAGGGAGTCTTCACCGCGGTGGTCCTCAATAGTCCCGGGATAAAAACGACTATGTTTTTACGACGAAAAACAAATATTTATCTTCAATGGGAATAACGATGCAAATTAAATTGTTGCTTATCTGATTTCGAAAAAAATAAACAGTCATAATGATAATATTAGTTACCTTATATTATGATCGATTTCGGATTCTCCAAAAAATGGCGACGCACCAAGTGGAAAACGATGCGAAATAAACCAGATCCATTAGAGGAATAAAAAAACCAATAAAAATAAGAAATGATCGAAGTCACAGAATGACATAATAATCAGCTTCATGCGACTGGAAGGTCGATCAATGATACAGTTGTCGTTTTTATGGAACGATGTCTTTATTCATTGTTTTTAACAGCGACACATTTAGTTTAATTAGCCATTGTCGTGCATCGCCAACAAATCTCCACTAAGACAGCGCTGATGGTTCAGAGGATACAAACATTGTTTTTACGAGAAAATAAAATAAATGATATTCTTCATGGAAATGAACATGTCATCTTGCTTCTTATGCTATTCCTTTTAATTTGAACTCAAAAGAGTGTCAATGTTAATAATAATAATAATAATAATGATGATGATAACATGTTAGACTATGTCATGATGACATGTAAACCTTCCAGCAGCGGTAATGCGCTCGGCGGTAGCGAAATAACTTCGCGAAAAAAATTTATTGAGATTAATAACAAACATTTGCCGTTATAATTGTTTTCAGTAATATTACCGCATTTTTGTTTCGTTAATAATAGCCATGTAAAAGAGGGCTTTCTGCACGAATAAGTACAATGATTACATTTTTTTTCCTTTTACGCCGCATATAACACGGTAATCAATAAAGGAGGACTCTCAATTATACGAAACATGATTAGATTGACGAATTGGTGCGACAGTAAAAGTTGCGTTCGTCGTGCAATGTAAAATTACAATTGCCTGAAACTGACCAGCACATTGATAAGTCTACCGGATTCCGGAATAACGAAATTTCTCGTACTATATTTATGTTTTATGGAAATTGAATAATTTTATGATGAAACTTCTCCTTCATTCGTCCGTCAATACTCAACATCCACAAACGGATACAGAGGGAAAAGACATGTACTTACAATAAGTATAACCTATTCTATTAGAACACAACTTCATTTCGGTGAATAGTCTCAGTTTACTAAATCTAAGGCTATAAGTACAGACACTAAGTATAGGGTAACTTTCATGGAATAAAGTAACGTTTGGCCGGAGAATAAGACATGATTGATTGTTTTTCATCGTATATACCCATCTTGTACTTGATTTTAATACCGGAGGTCGTATGACGATCATTCGGATGCTGTTAAACATCCGTTTGTAAATTTCTTACGGCTTTAAACCCTTTGATGGCTGTTGTTATTATTTACTAGTTACAGAAATTGATTTTTTTCATTCTCAAAGTTATCTATACCGATCACATATATTTATTGTAATCTCGAAAATCGTCTTAATCTTTAAAATGTATGTTTGGAATCGACAGATCCGTGTAAAAAAAGTATAGTGTCGCAGAAATTTCAAATCTGAAATAGTATATTCGGGCTACAAGAAAACCCTAGCGGGTCCGAGCAACCGTTGTTTCATGGTTACTTTACGGTCATATACAAGTAACCGTCATTAAGAGGTTCATTTCCAGTTGCTTTACCGTAACACAATCGTAATGTCACCGACAAAGCGACTGTTGCTTTTGAACATAAAAAACCTGATTCCAACTACAAAGAGACTAATTGTTGAACCAAAATCAAACTTCAAAGTAACGCAGACGTAACCGACGGTTTGCTAAAAGTTATATTTTGGTTATTTAAAAGTTCTTTGAATAAGCGAATAGTAACTCGAAAGGGACTATTGAGTTCATTTCAGGTCACTTTATGGTTACCCGACGGTCACTCGGTTGCTTCTACGTTGTTTTGGAGTTATTTTTTGTTCCATAACGATCGGTCACTTTTCGGTTATTTTGCGGTTCTTCAGATCCGCTAGAAAAGTGCGTGATTTTTGTCGAAAGAAAAGTTTGATACCCGAGCAAGGGACAGAAGGACAAGGACAGAAAACAATCCAAATGAAAATCACACTCCTTTCCATGTAACATACGATACTATTCTCGATTTCGCTAAAATATAATCACATAACGTACTCGCACCAATGACGCAAAAACTGCCACGAGTAAACATGTACAACCCGGTTTTTATTACTTCCGCCGGGCAGAAATCGAGTGTTTTCCTCCCTGGGGAATAATAAAACTGGATTGCGCAAGTATACGAGTCATGGGTTAAATAGTATATTACGACACGAGGGCGAAACATTTTTTTCTCACGAGTGTGAGTTTGCTGCAATCACACGAGCTGAGAAAACACATTATCGCCGCGTATCATAAACGATTTTACTTCGAGGTGTAAAAAACAAGCTTTCGGCACGCGAGGCGCGCGTAAACGGGCATTTTCCACACACCAGTAAAGTAAAATGCGTTATTGGCAAAGTCAGGGGAAAAATTATTTTCTGCGCATGTTGAAGACGTCCTCAAAGGGTTAAATCTTATAAAAAATTCGTCAAAGAGTTATCAGAGTAGGAGACTTTCAGGCTTCAGTTCTGTTGTTTACTGCTTTGACCAATTGATCAAGGTCATAATAAAATTGAAAAAATGCCGGAGTTCGTCGACTCGCCTTATCACTTCAGCTCAAAACTACGAGCTTACACTTTTTTTTAGCACTCGAATGTTCCTAAGCTATTTTTTTTTTTTGCAATATACATATAATTTTGTTTTTCAGACTATATCTAATAAAGATTTTCCTGTGCATTACAAATAGACATGAGTCTTTACAGTACACATATGTACACTTATTTATCATTTGGTTATCTATTTGAAATTAACAGTGACTTGCAGTTGCTAAAAAACGTATTTACTGAAAGACTTTTGTTTTATGGAAAAAATTAAATGAACTATTAACATTGGATTTATGATCGTGCACGAACTTTCGGGATTACTCTTTTATGGGCAATTGCTGCTTACACACTAACACATTCACGCATTGAACTATTTTCGGTACGGTCACCTACTTGCTACTCCTACGTTTTACATTTATTTCTGGCGTGGTGGTTCGTGCTGTCTTTACCTGAATTCCATTGTAACATTGATCTCTACATATTTGACAATCAAACTCCGGATCTACAGAGTTGAGTGATATATATCTACGTTGTGTAGTCGTAGCATCTGCTCCGAGAATATTGTTGGGCATTTTTCATCTTCTTAGCTTTCTGCAGATTTTTCATAAATAAATTACCATTAGTTGAGCGTTTGATGGTGAATCACACACAACAATTTACTTACCAATCTCGCGGTATCGTTTCAATTCGTTGAGGATGACTTCGCGCAGTTTTTCGTAAGCTTTATCGAGGTTGTCATTGACAATTATTGCGTGAAAATTACCGGGCATTTCACCTAAAAAAATTCACAAGCATGAAACTAGGAGCTAACGAGCTAAAACTACCTACACAAAAGTACCAACATCAATATTTTATGTCGAGGAGTGGTTTCTTGTTCGGTCACTGGACGATCAGTACGTTAATCGTGCAATTATTTTGATCTTTTTTTTTTTTGATGATTTGAAGTCTTTAGGTTCTGCAGATATTCAGATTTCGGTACGTTTTACATATTTTGTGGGCTTATTTCTCGTTAGTTGAAATTTTTTCATACGTACTTCGACTTTACTTTACATACCACAGCCAATACAATTTTTTACGTAATCCTTCGGAGGCAAAGATTTTCTACCGTTAAGAATATAATTTCTTCAAATGTTGGACACTTTTCTGCATGAAACTAGTGGAACATCGAAGTTTTCAAGAATTGAGCTTCTTGATTTTAACGAGTAAATGTATTTTAATTGAATTTTTTGATTGAATTGTTCGTTAAAGTATCAAAAAATATAAATTGTTCAATGAAGCATAAATGCTAGGTTCCAATTGAAAGAATAATAACAGCAGGATTAGGCATTGAAGCTCTTCTACTGCCACAAATAGTATATTACGCCACGAGGACGAGAAAACTCGTTTCTCACCAGTGTGAGTTTGCAGGATAAGCCGACGGCGACTGCTACAATCACACGAGCTAAGAAAACGTTCTTTCTCCGAGTATTGTATACAATTTTACTTCACAAGATGTGGGAAGTGAGGGAAATCTCACTTTCCATGCCGCAGTGATGTAAAATAGTTTTATTACATAAGCTTATTCTTCTCGTCACCAGAAAGTGTAACTTTAGCCTTGTAACATTTTCGCATGTAATCATGAGGGTAGGACTTAGTTAAAAGTACCCACCGTGTGATGGATACATACCAAACTCTATTTCGGCCCTGGCGACGGATAATCGGCGTTGTAGCGAGTCACAGGTCTCAGTTTTACGTCCTTTCAAGCGATTTTCAAGTTCAGATATGGATGGAGGTTTTATGAAAACGAGAAGGGGATCTAAATCGCTCTCTTTTATTTGCTTAACACCTTGCATATCGATATCGAGAACACAAACTCTACCGACGTTCTTCACATCCTCAACGGCTTTTTTGCTAAAGTTGATAATTGAATACATTAGTGTCAGATATAACATTACAATCCTGTGGTCAAATTGCCGCACTTTTAATTGAAAGTATTGCAATTTATTGCAATGCCTATTGCAATCTCCATTGCCATGATGCTTATTGTACAATGTTACAATTTGCGTTGCAATCTTTAGATTGCTTAATAAGATAAAAATGACCAACCACACAAAATATTGGGCACAACAAACTGTAACAACTTGATGAATTCTGTGACAAAAGGGGTATTTTCATTTTGTCTTATGTGTTGACTGTTTTGATGATTTTTCAAGATACCTTCAAATCTTTTGATAGGTATCATGCATGCAAAATTGTTTAGTTTGTTTATTGATTGTCAATAATTAACTAAAAATTGGGTCAGTATAAAAGTTGTATTAAACAAAATTCATATTTGTAAGGTTGATTTTTTGTTTACTTCATTGAAAAAACAATCCTGAGAATCAATCAAACAAATTCTGACAATGACATATTCAATGTTTTTTGGTAATGTTTGTCACTGAATGGGTCTTCCTTTTTTGAAATTGAGCCTCATAAAAATAAATATCATAGCAAGGCAATGTTAGCAATATAGCTTGCAAAAATTTTATCAGTGCATTTGTGTGTTCTTAGCATATAAAGACCATCAGGAAAGTATCTGGAAAACTGTTATCCCTATTAAGTGCCCACCTGGTACCATACATGTTGTCACTGAAGACAGCGCTCTCTATAAACTCCCCATTGTCAATTTGACTTTGCATCTTTTCCTTACTCGTGAAATAATAGTGCTTGCCACATTCCTCGCCAGGTCTTGGTGCCCTAGTTGTGTGGGAAACAGAAAATCCAAAGGTATCAGGAAATTCTTCAAAGAGACGCTTAATTAAGGTACTCTTTCCACTGCCAGATGGGCCGCATAGTACCAGCGGCCTTGGACCTTTTTGGAGCATGCTACAAAATCCTGTAAAAATATTTGAACCTTTTGTTTCACTTGTATATTTGTATTCAATGCAAAGGATGATATTATTCGTTAGATTAAATGAAACCACATATCCAAATGGGAACACAAGGCTGAAGTCAGCAAGCAACATCAAATGATCCATTCTAATTGTTACAACTCTTAATATTTTAAGTTCATTTCTAATACAAATGTAATTTTTTCACAATATCTATTTGTATTATGCAGTACTCGAGGTATAAATTTATTCTGTAAGGTATTTAGACAATAATATTTCATGGGACTAGATGATGATATATTCTGATGAATAATATGATAATTTGTTAAGAATACTTTTCATTGATTAAAAATCTGAAAATCTTTTAACAATGTAACGAAAATTCCTGTATTGCATTATGATGCCAGAAGGGCAGGTAAAATGGTTGCTTAACTGCCTCCAGTCTCAAAAGATGTAAGCAATGGAGAAGCTATTAGTCGTTAAAATTTGGTCAAACCCTTTTTACAAATGCAAAAACTCTAATGAAATCGATGCTCGCGTACCTATGCCCAATCTTTTAAAGCCCAACGAGAACACCATTCTCAGAAGAATTCACCGACCTTCAGCTGAAATATGTTTTTATGAAGCAGTTTTTTTTTCCTTTTCATTTAGCAATCGACAAGGCAAAGCATTTGCGCATTGTAGGAATAAACATGTAATGCAAATATTATATTTTGCAATATGATGAAAAATACCATTTCGACTGACAAAAAAAATACAGACTTTATATGTTAAGGGAAATTTTAACCATCTGCTTTTTCCATTCAAAAAAATTGCACTAGTTGAGAATTCATTACTATTGTACAACAGATGTATGTACCTTATAAGTTAATTTTTTTTAAGCTATGATTTTTTTAAAACTTATTCTATAACTGAACATCCAAAGACAGAATTTTTTTTCTTAAATTTAATATATTTTGAAGTAATATATTTGGATATTTTGAAAATTAGTTTGCAAAATTTAATATGCGCTATTGCGAGACAATATTATTTTTCTATTTTCAAAATGACTCAGCCTGTTTAAAGTATGGCTATTGGCTGTTGCAAAGGGCATTAGTTAGATATTAAAGTAATGAGACAATTGAATTACAGAAACATCTGTAGATATCAGCTGAAGCCAATAACAATCGCGCGCTTTATTATGCACAAGAAATGCACCGGGATCGAAGGTCTCCTGTGTCTTAATTCGAGCGTACTTTAAAAAGGAACGCGTCGAACATTATTCCGAAACAAAAAAAGCGACGATCATTGTAAAAATCGAAACTAGAATTTCCTCCGCATATATATATATATATATTATGTACAACTCTCGGAAATAATTGACAGGAACGTGTATCTTTCTCGAATACATTGGCTCAAGTAGTTGCCAGCTGATAACATTGCGTCAACACGAGCGGCTGTTAATTGATCGAAGGAAAACAAATGACTGTATCTAACACTGCGCAATGTGAATTTAACGATAAACAATAAATCTGTATAACGCATTGGCGGTAGCCAATCGTTCGATTTTTTTGTTTTTTATTTTATTGTCGTTACTATCGTTCAATGTAATTCGAAAATATGCTCACCTCTTTGACCAAGAGATAAACGTAGAAATGTGCACTATTCGCAGCGATTGAAAAGTATATGAAAAGGTTTGAGCGGTTATTGTTACACCGCGCGAGTAGAACAAGACGGTGTAAAGATGCCGGATATCTGCACCACGTTTTTGCTACCGTGCGTAACGCGCATGCGGCTTCGATTTCACGGTCATCAGATGATTGCGGTGTAAAGAAGCAGCTGGACTTCACAGGGATTTTGCTGTTTCGGTGTGTCGACACTGCGATCGAATTCTCAGGGCAAAACTAGTCGTTGCCAAACATATATTCCATTAGCTAAAGGTAATTGATAGGGGAGATCGGGGGACTTACGGTCACCGGGAAATACCAGTCATCTTAATTTTGGATAAACTAGTGATTGTATCGGAAACTTCCTTGCTCTGTCAGCTTACGTACCTGATGATAAACTAATTTGATGATCTGTGCTGATTCAACGGAAATAAATTTGGAAATTCAATGATTTTTTAATTATACACTCTTTTTGTTACAAGAAAAAATATAGTCGTTAAAATTACATCCAACCGGTATCCATGTCTTTTGTGGGTGCTTTAGCTTCAATTTTTCGATGTCAAAATGTTGACTCGATAAATAAATGTATTGAAAATTAATATAACAAATCTTTGTGGTTGTCGGGATAACAATGGTGAGGAACGCCGGCTTGTCGCATTCATAATAAATTTGAAAATTTAAATTAAATTATCCGAAATTTTGAAATTTTTTAAAAATGTCAAATTTTCAGAAAATTTCTAAAAATTTTATAACTGTGAAAACTACAATTTGTTTTTAAATCAAATTTTTTTTCACAATTTCATCGCCAACTTGAGACCTAGCGCTCGAAATTCTATGGCCTGTTTGATTTTAAAACAAATCGTAGTTTTCAAAATTATGATTTTTTCAAAAGTCAATTTTTTTTAAATGGCCACATTAAAAACATTCAATCTGAGCCCAAAAATAAAAAAATCCACACACTGACTTCCTGTTACCAGACTCAATGTTATAGTATAAATTTAGATTCTTTATACTGGAACCTGGAGGATTTTTTTTATTCTTGCGGGGAAGCCAAACATAATAATAAAAAATAAGAAAAACAGAATTTTCAGGTAAATTAGATATTAACGGGGAAGTAACGTGACAATTTAAATTGTTTCGATTATGGCGTGCTGGTGCTGGAATAGCGTCTTAGTTCAAGATAATCTAAAAAATGTCAAAAACCGGACAAATTCTTCAGAAATCCGGTTTTTCATAAATAAACGTTTGATCGATCGTCTGGAGTAAATTTACTAATCTATTTTTAAAATAAAAAAGCGTGAAAATTATAAGAAGAAAATTCTTGCCCACTTCAGCTATAAGTTAGAACATTTTTACACTCACCAAAGTATTTTTCAGAATACTCTCATTTTTTCAAATTATGGTATTCGATATGACACTTAAAAAAAATAGTAATGACCAAATGAGCATAGAAAAAAATTGAAAATTTCGTTCATTCAAGGGCCTAATTTATCCTACAAAAATAAACGAGCTAAATTGGAAAGGTCGAGGATCAGACTCAGGTCGATTCGGGATGGAATGCCCCATATATAATCCGCTTTCTGCAAAAACATATCCCAATTTCGCTACAACTATTTTTAAAAACCCTGGAATTGTTAGAAAATGTTTTTAAATATAGCAATATAGCATATATATGGTCAGCAAAATTGAAAAAAAAATTGGTGGAAAGAAGAGTTCTCACAGAATTCCTAGAACTATTTTTGGAAAATAATTCTACCAATAACGTTTTAGTATTATAATTATTATTGTTACCATTATTATAACTATTATTTTAATTCAATTATCTTAGTATCTGGATTGACTAATTTTGATTAAATGTTCATTCTGTGATTGGAAGTAAGGATCGGATGAGTAAAAACGGGGCTGCGGTATTTTTCGGAATCGCCGAAGCGTAATTCGTTTTACCGACATTACGGACATTGCACTTTTGTTTAATTGTTATACAAAGATATACTCTGTTTAATTACAATTACAATATAATACGGGAGCTAAGAATATTCTTCTCAATCGAATTCATTTTGTTAATCATGCGACAATGATTATTTCCAGATTGAGACCCTGTTTGGTGACGAAAGTATAGTCAATACCCAGATTTTACCGCTACAAAATGTATGCCGAAAAATCCCGCTTATGCCAGCCAGATTTATGAAAATCCTAATATAAAAATAGTGCATCATTTATTAATAAAGTTATCGATAATAGAGCTCAGATACATCACTCATTTTTGAAGTAATGATTGATGAAAACGATAATTCATTTTAAAATTATGCATTTGTGCCAACTCTGGCGTATTCGTGGCTTATAGTGCAGGTTTTTTAAAGAAGGCTTCGACGTAAGCAGAATTTTCCCGTATAGAAACAGCGAAAATTATTTCAGAGTATCGGAAAATATGATGGAAGCAAAATTGTCATTTTACAGCCACACTTGCGGTTAAGTCTTACGATTATGAAGGGAAAAAAAACATTACCGTTAATAGATATTATTTTAAAGAGATCAGCGAAGAAGGTAAAATATACATCCGAGTTTTAACCTTTTTCCCGATCTCACTTAATTCGCTCAAGTATTCCATGAATTAATAGATACTAACTATTTTGTTATAATATTCTATGGAATTAGTTGGGAAAAATATAGACATTTTATAACTTCATAAGAAATAACTATTTGTCCAGATTGATTTTTCCGAAAAAAATGCTGTAATAACATAATGCGAAAAAAAATGCATTGTTTTGATTACCTTGACATTGTGTTTGTAATTTCTATGGGCAATATGATTTTTCTAATTTAGATAAAATGTATATACATTTATTTAAAAATAAGGTGTATATTCATTTGAAAATGATGAGTGGCTACGTATGGAATACGTAAGCAAATACAGTTCGGACGCAATGGAATGGTTGTAACTTTCGTAGATTCGGGCTCTAATCCGTTAGTTTATAGGTGCGAACACTGCAAACTGTTTTTCAATGTGGTTGGCCCACAATCGTTAGTATAGTAACTTTCGTCCCGTCAATTATTGACGATTGATATAAATCTTTGACTATGTTTAGCGTGTTCATAAGCTTATGTAAATCACATAATTCTCAATTTTTTATCTTGAAAAACTGATATGTTAAGGTATCATATTATACTTTTTTTGGCAATGAAACTAACATTCTCTGGATAACGAATGATTCTCAATTAATTGCCAACGAAAAATCTACAGCTTAACTTCAGAAATTCAAAGAATCGATAGATTCGTACCTGCAACCTCACATCATTGGTTAATTGACGCTTTCGAATTAAGGAGGTACGATTATATGGTGAAATGCAGTCGATTTTCAGTTCATATAGTTATTGTATTTTTGTTTTTACAATAACTGTGTAATAAACCCTCAATGACATAATAACATTTCGTATTTTGTATCTTAATCTGAATCTTCGGTGCCAACCACCTTAAATATTCCGGAATGCAGCTCAACTCTACAGTATGTGGACTGCTGTTCAACTAATGAATATTGTACCTTTAAGGATATTTGTGCCAGCGAAAACTTCACTTAAAGTGCGCCGACACTCAGTCAGTTGGCAGATAAGCATACGTTCTATTTTCTTACAATTAAAAAAGCCTTTTAGCGTTTTTCAGCAACGTTCAGAATTATGGGGGATGTTCTAAAAACTTATCAAACATAATGAAACTCTAATAAATTATGAATCCTAGAAATATCCGATAAAAACATCGAAAAATCCATCGACCCATTCACAACGTCCGTTTATATCTTTTAAGAAAAATATAACTCATCAGGCTCGGCAAGAGTCGACGTGAGCGCTAATTGGAAACAGCTTGTATTCAATTGTAAAAACGAAACAAAAATGCTGGATGTCTATTTTTTTTTAAAACCCTGTCACGTTAACGCTTTTGTCTCGTGGATATCTCACTATTGGCACAAGTATCCTTAAATTGCAATGCAATTTTCAGAACCTTGAATATATATCTGAAAAGTCGCATAAGCTATTGTAGAAATGTATTCTTCGTGCGTCACACAGTTGACTGCATGGATTTAATACAGACACGAATAAACATTTATAGACAGACGACACGTGAATAACTGCTGTTGGATTACTTTGTCTGAAATATTCTATTTCTCAAAATATATATATATATGTAATTTGGAATGTAGCAGCGATAATGTTTGTTCATCGTTAATACACTTACAATACTGACACTCAATAGAATATGCTATATACGATAATAATTACATGATAAAAAATTAATATAAATTTGACTCTCGGCGGCGTTCAACGAAACAAGATAATATATAGATATATATATGTATATATGGATAATAACTAAACTAAAAAAATATGTGAATATTGGCACTATGCGTGTGATCTCTTTATCACGGGGCAAGAGGCGAAATTTAAGTTTCTATTACTTCTTTTCTTTCCATTTAAAATGCTCACATATTTACATAATTATATATGTCGCAATATGCGGTCGCGTACAACGCAACGATTGAACCGGGTTCGGAGGGAATCTTAGATCCGAGTTTTGTGTGATATAATGCACTGTCGGCTATTCTCTTCAGAATTTACGTTAACGGACGCACACGCATCACCAAACGTGTAAACATCAATGCATCGACGGAAATATAAAATAAGATAATTTATCACATTATGATTTGCTGACGGTAGAGTATCTTTTCCCCGCCGGTTAATATTGACTTGAAAGACCTTCAGTTGCAACGGGCATACCGCAGCTTAAAGATGTGCGCTAAATTTGAAACCGATTTTTTTTTGTATATTGATCGACACGTGACCATCAATTTATTAACCAATAAGTGACCGGCTTGTGATAAAAATGCTACTTATTTGAAAATTGTGCTATATTCCTAACAAAATAGGCAAGGAGTTTAAACCATATCTGCGACCGGACAACATTCTCGTTATAACTACAATTGTGACAAAAAAATGGTAAAACAAATCTGACCATCTTTGTGACCTCAAAACGTAAGATAAGATCACGGTATAGAAAAGATTTAGTAAAACCCATAATGGACGTCAACTGACAATAATTTTTCGTCAATTGACGCTTAAAGTAGTTCTGTCGGTTTGTGTTCATTTCGCATAAATTCACGAAAAATTCCCGAAACTTGCAAATACTTCACGATAGTGTAAAAATCTAAATAAATTCATGCCTATTAAAAGTACTGAAAAAATTCATTACTGAGATGTTATTAATAAATTAATTTACAAAAATGACTTAACCCACAAATTTCCGGGTAGCCTAATTTTTTTTTATGACTAAAATAATTTGTTCATTTTTCTGAATATGTGACAATTTTTTCACATTTTCAAATTTGCTTTGTATTTTGTGTTCTTCTATACATTCATTCTATCTGAAAAAAATTCAAAGCAAATTTGAAGATCTGAAAAAGTTCATAGGTATTCACAAAAATGAGGGAATTATTTTCATAAACAAGAAAAGTTGGGTTTTCAGGGAATTTGTTGATTAATCAATTGTTTTGATTGATTTGGTAATAACATTTGCATTATCATTATGCGAAATGACTCTTTTCAGTACCTTTAATATGGATGCTTTTTATTTCTGTGTCATCGAGAAGTATTTACAATTACTTCTCGTTCTTGTCGAGATTATGCGAAATGAACACCGAACGAAAGAACCACCTTAAAAGTAATAAATCATGGCACATCTCTAGCAGCAGTACACTTTTTTTGTAACGCGATTCTACTTGAATTCTGCCATATCTCCGGAATCTAACAATAAATACTCACCAAGGCCCTTATTCTCGAAATAGTACGAGTTATTTCTTTTTACAAATCGTCTTTCACATGCGAGCAACTGCGGATATGCAAATGTGGAAATCGCTTTACTTAACGATATTCGCATTCTTAACTTTCAATTCATATACAAAAATAGGCTTTACTAACTCGAGAATAAAGCCCCGACACAGTTGTACCCATCGAATTATTTCAGCATTCTATTTCTTCATTTATCGCAACAATAACTCAATATTTATGATTTTTCCTGAATATCCCACTAGTAACGAAGTGTATAAACACTTGGGTAGTTGGAAGAAAATGCGCTTTATTTTTCTGTTCCACTGCTTATCGAGATTTATGTTCCAAGTTTCATAGAAATCCGTTGTACGCAAAAGCGATAAATTTCTACCATTTTTTTAGTATTACTGCACAAAGATTGAAAAAGGTGTAATGTTCGCAAAGTCTTTGAAAACTCCATCTCTTATAATTGTCGGACGAAATATGATAAATAAAAAGTGTCAATGCAGTTATCACGAATTATATGCAACATTAGTATCATGACTTGTGGATGCCAATCATGTGCCTTCTTTATCGTAAATTGTGGATTCTACAATATAAATGAAAGTATACTGATATATAACAGACTCAGCAACTCTAAAATTGTTGTCAGGTACTTATAGTAAAAAATTACAAGGTAAATAAATAATTGTAAATATTTCACAAATACCTATATCAACAATTCTCAGAAAATACTGAAGATCCTGAGAATACTGAAATTATCTTGACTTTTGTCAATTTTAGCTCGAATAATACTGGCAATGCAATGTTAAATCAAAGGCGAACAAAATTGGCATTTAGCGATACTTTCTTCGACATATCCGAAGAAAAGAAGGAAATAAAATGATTACGAAATTGCAGCAGTGAATATGTTTACAAATATGCAGAAATGACATAAAATGTCTTTTTTTTCGTACTAAAAGGCTGCAAGCCAGAAGCCCCAGTCGCAACGAAATTATTTAAGACTGACTCTTTTGAGTAAACCTTTTCTCTCTCTACTAGGAAAACAAATCTCGATTTGTAGCTCAAGAATGAAAAAAAAAGCATTTTGTTAACCGCCCTAATATTCATACAGTTCAGAAAGCCAGTAAATTCGGATATTCTGACACAATAATCAAATTATTTGTTGAATGAATTAACGAATTGAACGACTTTGAAAGTAGTGTGATGGTTGAAACTGTTATTCTGACATATCACCGGTAGATATCTGACTACATATTAAGTTTAGTAAACGCGAAGCAGCGGGTACCGGCTAGTTTGCAATCATTTATAAGAAAATAACAAATTTAACAACATAAGTTTGCACTGCGCTGTTTTTCTGTTTACCCGCTAACTCTTTCTCGTATTTACAGTACGGAAAGCTCGAGACAAATTTCTTCAAACTTGTGTTGGACCATCCGGTCGAGCTTGGGTCCTGCGGCGTGCCAATTCCGACATAACGACTGGACCGATATGCGGCGATCTTGGACTGCTTGACATGGCTCTATAAGTCGCTGCTACTGCAGTCTAAAAAAAAATTGACGTTCTTGGAATTAAATGTTACTTGAATAGTCTAGTTTCTGCAGCTATTATGCAGTCCTTGTGAGTGATTTCATGAACGGTGATGCTCTTGAACCTCACCTTAAAAACTTCTTGCCACAACGCGTTATTTTTATGAATGGCGTTGAAGGTGATAACGACATTAGCATTTAATTGTAATGATAATAACTTTGGCTTTCAATTGTGATAATAACAATATCGGTTTCAATTGTAATAATGATAACACTGGCTTTTAATTGTGGTAATAACAACATTGGCTCTTAATTGTGGTAATAACGCCATTGGCTCTTCGTTGTGATAATAACAAGATTGGCTTTTAAAGTGATGATAGAGTAGATTTTTCGCCGTCTTCGGTCGGAAATAAGTTTAGTTTGGTAGTTTACAAAGTACGTGGTTAATATGTTAAAAATATCTTTCATATTGCACAGAAATGTAATATCAACATCAGTGCATTATTTGCGTTCTCTCACATTTCGGGTTAAAACGCTAAAAAAATAAAGGATAATGTAAATTCGTAAGCCTGCCGAAAACCAATGTACTCGTATCGTTAACACTACCTATTTTGTAGTATATTTGCGTCGATTCTCGTTTTTTTATTTTTGTTTTTTTTTTATAAATGTTCATAATGTATGAAACAGGTGGTGTTGCGAGTGACCGTGTTGGTTTTTGGTAGGTTGACAAATGTCCGATTTTTTTTCATTTTTTTTTTCCTTCTCACCGAAAATTCGAGTGGAAATGCGCCCATGTCGATATTATAATCTTTCGTAATCTGAGACATATTTGTAATACGATAACAGCATAATTTGTAAACTAAAAAACGGTACTTTTTTACCGGCCAAAGTCAGTGAAAAAATCCACGTGTAGATGTAAAACGTATAATTAATTTTTTTTTTTCAATCTACGAAGTATAATCTTACAAATTGCTTTCACATCAATCAATCTTTGGGTAATGAATTTTTGTTTAAGGGCTTTCCCTTGTGATGAACGGAAAAATCGAATTTTTTTAAATGACATATTCTTCAGGTACAATATCTGAAGAATATTCTCACCAAATTCCATAAAGATCGGCGCATTAGATTTGTAACTATAAGTATTTCAACCGACTGCCCGGTGTGCGCAGTTCTTAAAACGCGATTATCTCAAAATCGACTTTTTTGAAAAATACCTTTGCTGTGGGCACGATTACTAAAAAAAACTATGAATCCGATCCAAACCAAATTTATACCACTTGATTATTATAATAATAGCTAGGGCCTGGACGAAGGATTTCAAATTTCGTTAAAAAAAAAAATTGTTACAAAAAAACCGAAAATTTAGCACTTCAAAAAATGAATTTCTTGTCAAAAGTGTGGCCATTTGTTTAAAAATAAAAGTTAATACAAATCCTTCGTCCAGGCCCAAGCCAATGCAATGCACTAAAGTAATCTTTTTGAATTCTGATTTTCGGATGAACCGTTCTCAAGTTATCATGCCCATTGCAACTGATGCTCAAAAAAAGGTGCTACTGGAATACAGCTGGAGTTTCGCCATTTTGAGCAATTTTTTGATGAAAAAAATTGTACAAATACATGAATATGTGTACTAATGAATGTCGTTCACAGTTTTTCAATAAACATTTATTTTATTGTAAAAAAAAATCAAGAAAATCACGTCTTTTCGCCCGCTGCAAGTGTATATAAGGCCTTAATGACTACTTAAAAACTACAAATACACACCTTGAGACTATGAGGATCTCTTGTGATATCTGGCAAGTTTTTCTGTGGAAGCCTGTGCCGATTCGCAAGCCAAGGATATTTGAGAACCGATGCTGCGTTAGGCCGTTGTTGGGGATCAATATGTAGCATTCTTCGTACGAGTTCTTTAGCCTCGTCGGATATTTGACACCATACGCCCGAGTCAACGTCTACGAATCCCGGTCCAATGCGATCTAAAATATCGCTTGCGCTGTCGCCGGGACTATTCGGAAATGGTGTTCGCCTATACGGAAATTACAGCGGTTCGTCAAATTTGTATTTTGAAAACGAAAAATGGAAAAAACCCGCGCAAATATTCATCAGACCGAGGCGTTACTTTAATTGCCTTGGCATTTGTCTGTTACTCAACATACGTAAAAATTGAAACACTCAGCTACTGTTTCGTCTTTAAAGTAGTTGTATCACATACAAAGTAAAAATGTTGTAAAAGAACAATTTTTTCGGCGTTTAAGGAGCACGTTTCCGACGTGCTTTGCAAATAACTTTTTTATGTGGCTCTGAAATTGCTACTTATACACACATCGCTTTTACAGCACTAATTGAAAGCACTTAATATAAACGTTGAGAGCTGCGATTACTTTGTATTGGAAATATTTCGAAAACTCAAGTGATTTCCTCATTTCTATATTAAATGCTCACCCAGATAACATGATGTACAATAACACGCCAAGAGACCAGATATCACAAGCCGCATCGTAGCCCTGACGCTTAAGAACCTCAGGCGCAACAAAATTAGCTGTGTAACAGGGTGTCATCAATAGGCCATTTTCAGCGCGAAGCTGCTTAGCAAATCCCAGATCACATATACACAAATTACTGGGATCTCCGCCGGGCTTCGAATATAATATATTCGATGGCTTGAGATCTCGATGTACAACCTAAAAGATAATATACGGGAGACCATCAATAATGCAAAGTTGAAAATACACTGTAAAAATATTGCAGTAAATATTATTCTTTTAAAGTTGCCACTATTACTGCCGCTTATAAAAACTGGATAAAGTTTGAAGAAAGATAGGTAAAGTACCATTTCGTACTCGAAGTACCTCAAGTATTCTGTACTTCAAAAAATTACTTATTTAAGTACTCCGAAAAAAAAACTTAAGTTAAAAATTCAAAGTGATTTTTAAAGAATTTCGAAATTGCGTTCTAAGAGAATTAAGAAACCATACTTTATGGAGTTTTTTTTAACCGTACGTCAAGTATAAACGCAGGAAATACAAAATTCGTTAAAAAAATCTACAAATGAAATGTTTAAATAACTTGCCCCGTTCTCATGAAGATAGTACACAACACTTGTGATAGTATATGTAACTTCAGCTGCTTCTCGTTCAGTAAAGTTTCGTCGTTGAAGCAAACGATCGAGAAGTTCGCCACCTCTCAACAATTCCAAGACTAGATAAACACGCCTATCATCCTCGTGTACGGCACGCAGTGAAACGATATGGGGATGTCTACCGTATCGCAATAGAATTTCGATTTCTTCGGTCGGATCCCGCTTTGCCTTTTCTATGACCTAAATAAGTAGAATTGTGAAAACTGGTTATCACAAGTGCGAAAGTTTTGCAAATAATAATAAAAATTATCGTTAACTACAAATAATAAAATTGGATGTTCGAATGCAGTATAAAAACAACATAATATTCATGAATATTTATTATAATTCAACTTTACAATTTTCAAATAGAATTCGAAATTACATGTCAATGTAATATTAAACATTCATTGAACTACTGAAATATTTATGATGATAATAATGATTTTTATAAAAACATATTAAATATCATACGTGAAGTGGAATCAATGTATTAATTTCAGTTTCAAATAATGAAATTATAATCTTAGATTCGAAATAATTTATTGTCAATTTTTTATTTTGTATCACGAATTCACAATTAAGAATGAGTAGTTTAAAATTTCGGACATTACTTTAGTGGCTTTTATAAATATTCATGTTATTGATGAATTAGGAACTATTAATTATTGTTTTGTAATTAAAATTTTTGAATTTTCATGAATACTTAAGTGCAACTCAATTTAATTTAAATGTCATTTACAAACCCTTAATTATTATAGTAAAGCGAGTTAAGAGAAATACTGTTGGATATTTGAAACAAAACCGCGATAACGATACCTTAACCGCATATTCCGTTTTCGTTGCTTTGTGGACGGCTCGATGAACCGTGCTGTAACTTCCGTTACCGATTTCTTGCTTGAAGTCGTACTCGTCTCTGATAGGAACGAGGCTCACATACGTCGGGAAAGTGCTGCTTATACTTTCGCACTGTTTAAAAGCGGGGCTCTTTGTGTGTTCATCGAGTAAACCCGGTGCAATGAAACTAAAGCCGCGAAATAATTCGTGGGCATTGGCACTCGGTGGTACTCCGGGCGAATCTAAAAATGTGCCTCCTATTTTAAGTCAAAATCTTAAACTCTTACGATAATTGGTTAGCACTCATTTTGTGAGCGTCTCACCTTTTGGAGTTTTGCACGTAAATTCGCTATCGAAATAGAGGGCATCGTCCTCACGACTAACAGCTGGCTTAAAGGGCGGTATCACTTCCTTTTTATACAGAGCATTCCAATCAATGGATCCAAAGAAGCTGTGGTTCTTGATATCTTCCACTCCACCTGTAGATTTAATATAGTTTATGCTTTTCTATTATCATTAGTGTATATTGTCGTTGACGTGAGGAACAGAGTTGTGTAATCTGGACAGCTACGTGCAGACCAAGTCCTAAAGATGCTCAGGAAATAAAATAATTTTTCCGATTGCCGATTCGGTCAATATGTGCGGGTCTTCATCAGAATTTTTATCCGAGCTGTGTATAATCTTGGATTCATAAATTCGACTGACAAGCGTTTCCAATAGCATCTGGCAAGACATATTTGATCAATCTTCTTGAGTAAATACTACTCGATGTTATTAGTTACTCTTGACTGAAGAAAACCGATATTTTTTAACATTCGAAAGCAGAGATTTGTGCAATCGTTGGTTGATTATTTTGTAAATTTCATTACTTTGTCGATACATCATACACAAATTCAGGAACGATAAACTCTGATTCAATGGGAATTTTGGGTACATTGAATTACGGGTTCGGAAAAAATTTTTTGGATACTAAATGACACCATGAAAAAGTTAATATATTCGAGCTTTCGTAATAGTTACGATGCTAAGTATAAAAATGAAATTAAAATCTATAAGAATTGTAAGTATAGCGGTAAAATCATCAGAATGTACCAGTTCTTCAAATACCTTGACATAATGTAGATTCTTTTGATATACTTAACGAATTCAACAAACATAACACATCTAAAGGATTTACAGTGATGTCGAGAATCCCTTTTTCAGTAGTCAAGTTCGTTAAGGTCGTAAAGATACTTAACTTGTGAAGTTCGATGAATTCCTAGATTTTGATCGAATTATTTGGTACATTAAGTACTCAACGTTTTTGAAGTATCTTAAGTTCGTTTAGTTCCGTTAATTTTTGTAAGTTTGATGAGACAGGCTTCTTAAGTTTTGTAAATTTGATCAATGTGTAGTATTTATTGAATGTAATTTGTTTTTTAGGCCTACTATCGATATAAAAACCTTTTTTCACGTTACAAATCTTAAAGATTCACTGCACATACTATTTTTTTCGTTTTTTTAATCTACAAATGTTAAGGAGTCGATTACTCTGAACTAAATTACTTCGTACTAATCGGCCAGTGCTTATCTCATCAGGATAATTTAGAGATAATGGGAAACCCAAATACTTCATTGTGTTTCACAGTAAAGTGAAGCACATAGCATTAAAAAATGTATATTTATAATTCAGAGCAATAGCGATAACATAATAAATATATGCAAATCATGATAACGTATTAAATCGTTCAAATTGCTTCATTATATTATACTAAACTACCAATAATAAGTCAATTGTTTGGAATCTTACCTGAGCCGAGTCTATTAGCCGGATTTCTTTTAAACAATGCGCGCAAAAGCTCTTGGGCCTTTGGTGAAATGTTGTATGGCATGGCCAATTTCGCTTTCAATATTTGCGTCATCGTCTCTTTTCTGTTTGCACCTTGGAACGGCAGCGCACCGGTTAGCATTTCAAACTGAAATTCATAGTAGATTAATCGTTAAGCTATACGAGGATTCGAGTATTATTATTAGAGATATAACGTCGATTATCTAACCATCAAAACTCCGAAACTCCACCAATCAGCTGCGAAAGAATGTCCCTTACGATCAACAACTTCGGGCGCCATGTATTCCACAGTGCCGCAAAATGAATAAGTTTTAGTATCGTCCAACGGCTGTTTGCTCAGACCAAAATCAGTCAGAGACATGTGACCATCGGTGTCTAACAATATACTGCACATACAAGTTCAGTTAGTAGTGTATATGAATCATAACCGCAGCTTTTGTGAATATTACGAGAGTAATTGATTTTCAAGACTTACTTCTCAGGCTTAAGGTCTCTGTAGATGATACCTAGCTTGTGGATGTGACCCAGGGCCAGTGCAAGTTCTGCTAAATAAAACTTCACATCTTCCTCAGTAAACATTACCTGTAACATACAGATGCAGATATTTTGTATAGCACTTTAAATTCTTTTTTTTTGTTGTAAAAAATACTGAATATTTTCTTTGTTAATGCGTTTAGAAAATGCATTATTATAATATTTTTTTTTTGTAAATAAAGAAACACTTTTTCAATGTTCTTTGAGAATAACTTTTTCAAAATTCATTACAAAATCTTGGTTTTAATCTCTTTAAAAAAGCACTTGAAAAAGGTTCTGTAAAAAGTTTTTAGTTTTTTATAAAGCATTCTTTTAATGTGTTGTAAAATTGGAAAATTGTTCTTTTTTCCCACAGGAATTTGTATTGTTTAATCTTGATTCCAAGAAAAATGAGTATTTGACCTTTATACAATACTAAATCAAGAAGGAATATGTAATTAATCTTGATTTATGAAACCCTTGGCAATTAGCATGAGAATGTCTTGGACATTGAACAATGATTAGCATATTTAAATCTGGAGATCTTAGATACACATGCAATATCCTCTAGATATGTGAATATATTGACCTCTTTCGAAAGCCGAGAAAAGAGATCGCCGCCTCTCAGAAAGTCAAGTATCAGGTAAAGTTTGCCCTCAGTCTGAAAGGCATAATGCAGACGAACAATGAAAGGATGTTCAACATCCACAAGAATATTCCGCTCCATTTTAGTTCGTACTCGATCTTGCACTGTAAATCAAATACAATTGAATGAATTAACTCTAATAAAAGATAATCATTGAATCTCACAAAAATGAAGTAAAAAAATTATTTACCCTTCAGAGTAGCTTTTCTGAGAACTTTCATTGCGTAAAGAGTTCCCTTGTCTTTGCCAATGACCTTCCGAACCAGGAAAACCTGATAAAAGTCAAAAATAAATCTTAAAGATCTTCGGTTCACAAAAAAATTTCTACCATATTTTCAATGCCCACTTTGTATATATAATAACAAAGCCCTAATTTTTCATACCTTTCCAAAAGAGCCCTGCCCCAGAACCTTCAGGAGTTCAAAATAACCCGGTTCGGCTCTTTCATGTCCCTTTCGCACCACTTCTCGCAGTTCGATTTCATGGGTGTCGGGACATCCATTAGAATGGGTGACGATAGTTGTGCCTGGAGCAGTCATTGTATCTTCCTGGTTTTCAGCTGGAAGAATTTCTGGAGTCGGCTACATAATAATAATAGAAAACGTGATTAATTGAGAATGAAGAAAAAGCGGAAGAAAAAAATCTTGATAGCTCTTGAATATCATTCATGCACCTTTTCAGTTACATGTTGCTCATTCCAAGGAACCGTCGGATTCGCCAACGGCATTATACGTGCTGTCTGGGTTATTTTTTCAAGGATAAGCGATCGATATACTCTACAGACAAATGCGCTTTTATTGCAGACAACATTGAACAACTTCTTTGCTTTGCAACGAAGAATTTGTGATATGCGATAATCGCCACACTATCAATGTCGAGAATACGCGGTATACTAGTGTAGATTAAGTGTATACAATTGGTATACACGTATTGGCCACAGACGACAAAATTTCGTGAAGGAAATCCACGACGACTTCCAACGACATACACATCGAGTTCTGCCTTGCTTGAGCAATAATTCTTTGCTTAACAGATGGCACCACCAAAAGAATACTGTATCGCCTTCTGATAAGAGTCGTGAGCCGTTGTTCGAGCAGCTGTGCCAATTGACTTTAATTTCTACGAATCCCAAGGGTGTGACAGATAATAATAAAAACCGGCGATTCGGAAGGAAACGCCTTCTCAATGAGACGAGCTTTTACCTTGACCATAATCTGAAAGGAAAGAACATTATTTCTGCCTAACGAAGATCGAACCTTGTTTACTTTCGATACGGTAATTCTCTCGAATCGAATATAAATTGTTTTTCATTATGTTTGTATTATCACGAATTATCGTTTTTTTTCTCCAAAAGATCGTTCAATTTCGCGATCTCTTTAAAGAATTACGGCTGCAGCGTCCGGAAAATTTGCGAAGCAATTTGAATAAACGAAAAAAAGTTGGCACATTGTAAAGAAAAAAGCGTTATCGCGTTATTTAAGAATTCTTGAAAATAGAATTGAAAGATGATATAATGGGGAATTTTATTCGACAATGCTTTTTTTCTGTGACCTTCAGACCTAAAAGAACGTATTTGAAAAGCTGAAGAAATTTACTAACTTCGAAATTTACTAAGATTAGTCGTAAAATGTGCCTAATTTTATTTATTTATAAGTGTTGGGAAAAAGTGGCTTGGCGAACCGAATTTGTAAAGAGCAATGAAAACAGCAGTTTCTCAGAAGAAACAAGCTTCGGCTCAATCTGTGGAAAAATATAAGTTATCAGGTACATAAAATGTTCGAAAAATATAATTAAAAGCTAATATAATGGTACACTTTATGTGACAATACTTTTTTTTCTGTGACCTACAGTTTTCGCGATACAGTGACTCAAAAAAAATGCAACGTTGACTAAAACAATGTATTTAAAAATCTTAAGAAATTGTACAGAGAGTACAAGTAGTTATAAATCCTGGCTTATTGTTTATAAGCGTTGGAAAAATGTGGTTTTATGTGCGGGAGGAGAATGTTTTTCTTTGAAACATAGACATATTATTATATCCGCAAATATAGCATTCTTACTACAAGTGAATTCCATGATATATTGTCGCTTTAAAACGTGTTCATAGTGTTTGCTTACTCGGTCCAGATAAGCTAAATCTATACTCAAATTGTCGCACCCCGGAAACTACAATCTCTGTGTATTTTTCACGAAAAGGCATAAACTTAAACATGTAGAGAAAAAAAACAACGCATTTATGAAAATAATATATTTCAACAAGAAAATTGTACACAAAAAATATTACAGGATTGAATTTACGCACTCGAAACCGTTTACTTGATATACGGTAAAAATGGTAACTTACGAGTTCGACGAATAATTCTCTTTACCGTCACAAAAGTTGAACTAACCATCACGCAATTATAATTTATGTGCATGTCATTTTATGGTCGCATTTTTTTTAGTACTCAGTGAGATGCATATCATTTAGAAATCCTTTTGATTTGTTTCTCATGATTACAAAGAACATTCTACTCAATTACCGTTATTTCGAGGGCCGCCGATCATTGATTATTTGCGGACTTTCTTACCTTCCAACAATTTTATATTGAAAATCACATCGCAAAACCCCTACGAATTCATTCGAATAACGATCACTTGTTTTCGATTACTCATAGAAATAACCGCTTTTTTCAATGTTAATCGCGGGCAAATTATAAAACGCGGTTGCGAGTCTTTAGCAACAATTTAATGTGGTCATGTGGCCCGTCATGAGCTAGTCATGTGAAGATTGCTAAAATTGCGGTTTCAGAATTTTTCGTTCATTTAGTAATATATGATGATAATTTACGAATGGCGATTGATCATGAATTTAAATATAAGGTACAGATTGGTAAAAAAATCCAGTTTTGCAGTGATCGAGTAGTTCGTAATTTTTAATATCTATATCTTCGGTATCAAGTTTTCTCGAAATCCTTATATTCATGTTCGGGAACACTCAAATATTCTTGGATTCGAATATTCGTTTTTCGAAAAATTCAAATAACCATATTTTAAAAAGTTGAATATTCATATTTTGAAAAATTCAAATAATCATATTTTGAAAAATTCAAATAATCATATTTTGAAAAATTCAAATATTCATATTTTGAAAAATTCAAATATTTGAGTTACCGGGAAACACTAATATTCAAATTCGGCGAACTTTAATCTTCGACGAATTCGGGAATTGACAAAATTGAAATATAAGACACTACATACTCGACAAATAATAGAATATATGTCTCTGACATTTGACAGTGGTTTACTTTATTACACAGTAACTTGTAATAAAAATATCGTCACATGGCGATTCCATGGCGGTAACCCAATGTCACTGCTCCTAAAATGTTATGATAAACGTGATGAGATCAAAATGCTAGGTACATATAATGGAAATTGTGACTCGATTCCGGTACCAAGCCAAAATCCAAACTTCGGATTCCAGTATCGCGCCACTTGTAATCTCAAACATTCCACAATAGAATTATCTTGAGATATAATCGCCGTTGATGTCTGACTTCCGGATCAGAATAATAAAAAAATGGTTGATATTTCATTCCAGAATGACACGGTCAATAAATTGAAAGAACACCGACCATTTAAAATTTCGCAGATACCAATATTCTAATCATTCTCTAGCACTCGAAGAATTCGTAAATTCTCATATATCAGAAAAAATCAAAATTTTCAAAGCATTCTCGAATAATCGAAAAACTCGCGTTTTCTCTTGAGACTCTTGTAGCAGCATTGTGTCGGAATTTTCAAATAGCAAATGCATTATGTCGGCATTTGCGCAAAACTACGCGGCCGAACAGCAATTTTCTTGATGAAGTTGATATTCTTCCTACAGGAACTGAAGGAAGTAGGTAGAAATATCCATGTGGGCAAAAAGTATAGTAATTAATTTATGGCATCAGAACTAATAACGATGAGAAAAGATAACGATATCAGCGATGAACAAAGTCATTTTAGAAAAAATCATGGAATTCTTCAAAACTTTTCGTAATTAATACCTTTATTAGGAAGATCCAGATGGATTTTTTCTCTCAATCAGAGAAAGATTGCATCTTAAATCTTAAATGGTAGAAACATTCCTCTTTACGTAAAAATGAACAAATTGCAAAATTCGAACACTTCTATCGATTTCGGGAATGAGAAAATTCGTTTTCGTAATGAGTAAAAAATTTGCGGATATTAAGGAAAATACATTTTTGTAACAAAATAGATTGTCAATTTTCTTGTGCTCCAATGAAAATCTGCGAAAATTTTATGACAAAAAAATTTATATCAGCTCAATTTTTAAAACGTTTTTATTAATAAGTGTATGGCTTGACTTTTATAAGAATATTTTTGACGCGAGGTACTTGAAATTGTCATCGAAAGCAACTTCCAGTTGTCGATGGCTGAATAAAGCATTCTTCAGAATTACTATTGTATGAAAATTAGGGGTGTGCACGTATTTGAAATTTATTGAATATTGAAATAATTCGTAAACTGAATATTAATATAATATCCAATATGAATTGACGGTATCGCGCGCCTACGTGAAGTGGATCAAGTTCATTCAAGCTTTCAATTCCGAAGTATAAACAATACGTTTATTCCAGATATCGAATCATAAATTTTATTCATTTTATCTTGTACTTCCAATTCTTCGTTTCGAATTTTTGTATTTCGGATGTGATATCCGAAATCTTAAATTTTTAATTCTATACTCAGAAATATGCATCTCGAATTATAAATTTTTAAGTTCAACTTTTATGTGTCTCGAATTTGTAACAGAGGCTACCTTTCGATAACCTTTGAATATTCGTGCATGTTCAAATTCAAATGACTCATTGTTTCCTCGTATTCTCAATTTGAACTATTCATAGTTCATCAATCATTGATATCAATGTAGTTCAATTCAAATTCTATTAGCAAATCTCTAATGAAAATAAATTGAAGGAAATCGTCACGTTTTTTGGACTTTAAGGGATGAAGTGTGGTAGATAAATGGTGGGATTACTGGTTTTACAACGATTTGCACCATGAGGAATAACGTAAAGCAGTATTTCATCATATCCACGTTTTGACTCCGCCTCAAATGCTTCAAGAGAGAGACACAGCAGTGCGCTACAGTTCGCATTTATTGGTAAGGCCACTTTTCCATACAATTAATAAAATTGCGACGAAACTCATGCACATATTCATTCGCCCGAATAAGCAAAATCTTTAAATTTTATGTTCGGATCACGAGTCACTGGATTTTTTGCTCGTTATATTCGTCGTCTGTACACTAAATGCAAACAATCAGGAGCGGGCGAATGTTCGAATAAAATTACATATTCGAAAAGTACAAATAAAGAAATTGCATAATTTGATTTACGAAAAATATAAACAATCAAACAGTGAATTAAATCAAAAGTTCGGGGTTTCGAAAAATTCGGTATATTTACAAAATCAGAATATGGAAAAAAATCGAAAATTCTAAGAAGTCACGTATAAGGGAAATTATAACATTTGAAGCATTGAATCTTTAAAAAAATGTGTTTATTCGAAACTTCTCAAATATTCGATTCGTTTCAACGCCGAATATTCGCACACCCCTAAAAATAATAATAATACCTTATAATCGATGCTACACTTTCATTTCAATGAATAATCATAGGTGTGTTAACAAAAATTTTACACGTCCCGGATGAGACAAATAAGCGTCCAACTTAACAAATAATTATTGTAAACATTGTTGACATCGTCGATTATATACTACGCTCGAAATTGTCATGTGGTTCCGTTATTTAGCATGTGATTCATTCAACGCTTTTCTGTTTAACGTACATCCACGGTTACCCAACGGCCATGCGAGTCTTTTGCATAATGATCACCAATTAATATGATTAAAAAAAAAATATTACAAAAATATTCGCTATGAACATAATAATGTTTCAAGAGAGTAGAAATAGTGTTAATTAATAATCACTTCGACTAATAAAATATAAACAGAATTAAAATCCAATCTGTCATTCTTTTTCCATTACTGATATTTGAAAATTAAATTTTTCAAAATTAAATATCGCAAACATTATTAGACAACTCAATGAGATGAAATGTTCTTGATTAAGAAAAAAATCATGTTCAACAAAATGCTTTAAACCTTGGCTGTCAGGCTCGAATTTATCGCCGCAATTGTAAAAAATGAGTTTGATATTTAGACAAAAGTGAAGTTGAAACTTAAGTAAAAATAATTTTACGAATTTAATTGAGCGAAAATAAAGTTGAGACTTAAACAAATTTTTTACTTAAAGTTAAGTAAGAACTGAAGCAAGGTTGAGCAAGAACTCAATTGAAATTCAAGCATGAACTTTACTTGAAAATTGAGCTAACCTTGAGCTAAAACTCGAGTTGAAACTGAAGCAACTTAAGCAGAATTCAAGTCTGAGCTTTGGTTAAACTTAAGTTGAAAATAAAGGAAAATTTACTTCAAAATTTGAGCAATAACGTAAGTTGGAACGTGAGTAAAAACTTGCGTTAGAAATTCAAGTATGTTTTTATGACAATAAATTCAAGCCTCAGCTGGTCTACTTTTCATATACATTCACGACGTACGTTGTTTTTCTCGTCATTATTTAATACGGCACCTCACAACAGAGCCACGAGCACACATCGAACTCGCAAAATGACAACAGCCGGATAACAAAAAAAAGAAAAAAAGTTTGCAAACATAACGGTCTTACGGTTATTATACAGCGGAAGTTCGCTAGAATGGAACTAGTAATGACGTACTAATATGGACAAATCAATACGGAAGAGGGATTTCGAAGAGCCCGTTTTTATCACAATTTTTTTTTTTGAAAATAATATGAGCAAATAGAAAACATCAGAGTCGTAGCTTTTGCGCAATTTTCAAAAGAGTAATAGCCGTCATTATGTCGTATCAATAACGGCGACGCATTAAAAAAAATGTATATATATATTTCCGCTTATATTGCAAATAGGGCGGCCATTTTGTCGCAATTTTCTGTTCTCGCTGATGCGAATTGAGTCACAATTTCCGCGCATCGTCTCTCAAAATCCAAACGATTTTTTTATCTCGACGTAGACAATTCCGATGTAATATTCGAATCTTCCGAATATTCGAGAATTTGTCGATTATTATATATATATTTCTCTGAAAACTATAACCGTTTCAAAGATTTCCATCAATTTACCCGTACATTCATCCAAATTTCGCGGATATTTTATGAATAGCCATTGTCAATGAATATCCGCAGAAAACATGTACTTAAGAATTCCGCAGGAGACATTTCGTAGCAATTAGTTTGATTTGTAGCAAAATTTGTGTGCTTTTCAAAAAATTGTCTACGATTTTCAGATGAATAGCCGCGTTTTTCAGAACAATTTACAGAAATTTCCAGAGAAATATCTTCACCAGATTACTTATTTCCTAATTCACGTATTTTACTCCGTGTTCAACAAAGAATCATAACTTGAATTTTGCACCAATAAATTTTTGAGTCAACTTTGAAATCTACAGATAAAAATTGCGATGAGTGCAGGTTTTGGGGAAGGGGAGTGAGATCGTTATTACGGATAATGTCGACGCTATTTAATTAACAGTCAAGTGAGTAAACGAGAAATTTTCAGTTTGTGAGAAAACATTATTTCTCTCCAAAGTACTCAAAATTTATAAAGAATTGCTTCGATTTTCAACATTTGCTATTTCATTTTCAGAAATATTTACAGACGTCCTTAAAGAAATATTCCAGATTTATATAAAAATCTCGTAGACACTGAGAATTCTTCAGACATTCGGAAAATATTCTTGATATTCTCGAAGATATTTTGGATAAATTGTAGTTTTTAGAATAACGTTATTCAGAAAAAACAGTTTTCGAGAATAAATTCGAGATTTTTAGAGAATTTTTTCTGATTGAAAAATGTGAAGACTGCGGAGATTTTTGTGATAATCTCCGAAATATTTCTAAAAATCACCGATGTTTTAATTCTGTGTTGCAAAGAAACAAGTTGCAAAAGTTAAAAAATTCTCGCACCTAATAATTGTCGTAAAATTTCAATTAAACCTACGGATGAACATCGCGAAGTGTTTACAGATAATGTCCGACGCATATTTAATTAATTAAAGAGTTTAGATAATACGAAAAAAATTAGATCGCGCATCACCGCACATGCCACAGGCCAAGATTCAGCGAACTGAGTTGAGGCAACTTCATTATCCTTTCCAACCCACTAGTCGTTATTCGCGTGCATCCGTAGAGATCGATGCACTTGAGATGCTTCATACTGTCCGCTATTGTATGAAGTCCCTTGTCCGATATTCTGCTGCACTGACCGATATTTAGAGTCTCGAGGTCGTGAAGTGTTTTTGCTATTTTACAAATACCTTCGTCGCTGACCTGACAAGCGGACAGCGACAACGATTTTAGGTTGAAAAGACCCTGTGATATGTGGACGAGAGCCTGATCACCGATTTTGTCGCAGAACGAAACATCGAGCGACGAAATTCTGCTGCTGCCCTCCGCTAAATACGCCATTCCGACGTCGGATATATTATCGCAGGATCTCAAATTAAGTTCCGCCAGACTCGTCATTTTAGCCAGATGCTTCAGACCCGAATCCGTTATTGAGACGCAGAACGAAAGGTTTATCGATTTGAGTTCCGTGAGGCCCGTTGACACGTGTCTAAGAGCCTCGTCGCTCAATCGCTGACAGTCCTGAAGACCGAGATACTCCAGCGCGAGGTTTCCATCCGCAGTCTCTCTGTTGGCAGAAATTATATTTCTTCATTATTTTGTGAAATATACATTTTATCAAAAAGATGGATGCAAAATTCTTCCAGCGAAAGTCGTACATTCCGTTCAAAAAAAAGCAGAGAGGACTTCAAAGGAATTTCCGGAGTAACAATTCTATCAATATAAAATAAAAAATCTGAGAATGCTTGAAATTTACCGTATTTTTTTAGATATGCCCTATGAAATTTCATTGAGAACTTGTGGAATGTTTCTAATCTTTAAACTGATTTTTTTACAAACGATGATATTTTTATAAATACTTAAATCTTCTTCTAATGCGCACATTTTTCAGATTACTTGAACTTATTAGAGAAACATCATAATTCCCCTAGAAATCGCGAATGTTGGTTTGAAAAGTCTGAGGAATTCTCTAAAAATTTCGCAGACATTTCTTGACAACACATGAATCTTTCCGAACGTTTATCTGCATTTACGAGCGTTTTTGTGCATACTTATCAGATAAATGAAAGATTTGCCGAGATATCTGGCATAATTACCTGTTGAGTCCCGCGAGGTGTGCGATTCCTTGGTCGGAAAGATGCCAGCAACTTCGCAAATCGAGTCTTTTGAGCCTCTTGAGACCCCAAGCCACAAGCAGTAGCCCAGTGTTAGTAATGTTGCAGCAGCCTCCCAATTCCAGCGACTCAAGATTTCTTAGATACTGAGATATCCTGCTTAAAGACGCGTCTGTGACTTGCTTGCACAAAGAGAGATTGAGTTCCGTGAGGCTCAAGTACTCTTGAGTTAATGCGGTTCCAAGTCCCGAATCTGTGACGTTGTAACAACCCGACAAATTTAGGGATTCCAAATTGGGGATGCCCTTCATAACGTCACCAAGGCCGCGTCTCAAAGACAAAACCTGAAGCACGAATTGTAGGAGTTGTGATATCACATAAATAATTAAATGACTTTGGAATAAATATTCAACTACGGATCAAACAGACTAAAGCCTAATTAACAGGTTTCAAATGCATCCATACTAAATTGTATCAGTATGAGCAGTTGAAATACTTTAAGGGCCTTTTTAAAAAAAAAATTTACCATCCTCAAAAATATATTGGTTTAAGGATTTTAGACTGAACAGTACATTATTATACTAGGAAGAAAACAAGGTTTTCTCACGAATGGGGACAGAACATTTTCAGTGAAATATCCGAAAACGGCGGTTTTCACTAACCAAAACTTTCAAAAAGTGTACTATTCTGAACGAAGGACTGATTTTTCTTTTGGTTGCGATTTTTAATTTTGAATCAGAGCTACGAAAACGTATTTAGCAACCTCAGAACCTAAACAACAAAGAATCATGAAAATTCAGCAAGCTCCGGACCTTTAAAAGTATTTTGGATTGCTACATTAAATTCACGATTTCTTATTTTTATTTTCACAAGATTGTTTAATGAAACATATTTCAAGTACTGCGTTCATTTTGTATTAAAAATAGTACTAAAGAAAAAGCCATGGCACATCGAAAGTCGAAACATTTATCAAAAACTGAAGCCAGTTTTTAATCATTTTAATTGGCCGTCGACGTTTTAGACGTAAACCCAACTTCAGACTGTTACGATAACTACCGTCACGTATGTCGCATGTTTTGAATAGCTGTATTCTTCACCGTTGCGGAATTAACTAAATTTTTTTCCCGTAAATAGAAAAACATGTCACATAGAAAGTCGATTACATAAAAATGCTGAAGCAGAAATAGCGTCACGTACAGTCTCATAGAGTCATGTCATGTAGAGTCACGATCGGATAATTCCGCGAATACAATGTTTAGCCGCGAAATGAAAAGAATGAAAAAAAAATCAGTGCGAATGAAGCAAGCGGATTGATGCTACTAGTAATAAAATGTACTTTGGTGCTTGATAATTCGAGTGTTTTCTGGTATTCTTACATCTATTTAATGACACTCACCTGAACTCTTTTAACGCCTCGTTTGACCAGACTAGCGAAGAGCGCTGGTGCCTGTTTCCTGAGATGAAGTCTCGCTTCGACGCCCTTCCAAACCGAGCGGTGATAAGCTGCATCGCGCCACGCTACGCAAACCTGAGCGGCTCTTCCTTTGTCACGTACTTCAAGATTACTAAATATTAGCGCAAGTATTTCGGGGTAGAGACATGATATGTGAGTACTAGCGGATGCTGGTGGCGATCTTTTGCAGAGATCGTTAAGTAGTCTTGAAATTCCTTGACCATCAGCGCTGAAGTTTGACAAATCGGTCGCCTCGCCAGTGGTGTAACGCAATCGGTCAGCAGCGCCGTTTCCACCGTGCTGGTCGCCGACGCCACCGCCGATGACGTCGCTGCTGACGCGGTTTATGCAACCGCGAGCTCCTGCAGCGCCATGTTCACCGACGACGCCACCACCGGCACCACCGGCGTGCGTTGTGTTTTTTAACGGCAGCGTAGCGTCCTGTGGATTCAGAGATGATACCGGTGAGTATGTATTACGTTGGAACTCGTCGATTTAAATTTTCCATTCCTTTTTAATAACTTCCTTCTGCTCATTATTACGTTAAGGTATGATGGCATCAGTAATTTTTTATTTTTATCAAGTAATGGGTGAAACACGTATAATTTCATATAATGGGAATTTTATAAACGGGGAATTTTCTATGAATCTTCGAATAAATCCAATTAGGCCAAAAAACTGTTACATCTCTATGACGTTTTTTAAAACAGAACATTTTACAACAGCTTCTATTTCTTAAGATCTGGACGTCTAGTCAATAGACGTCCAGACGATAGTCTATTATGAAACAGAAGTATTAAACTTTTGTAATTCGAAGCTAACGTTTCTCGGGTTGCAATGACAATTTTGCGTTACTCGATGTTTTGAATAATGTGTGAACTTTGGTTTTTTTTTTATGGGTCGCCTGATATATAGTATGAACGTCCGTATTTTGTTTTATATTCTTCCCGAGAACTTTACATTTAAATGGTATTTCCTCGTTATTTGCGATTACTTTTATATCTCTAATATTTTCACATATATACCTGTGATGCCGTCAGGTGGGGTTGATGTAGGTGGTAATAGTGGCCCGATCTGTGCTGCAACAGAGTCGTACAGCCACGAGGGGTCGTCGTCGTCGTTCTCCTCGTTAAGCCTGGTAATTCGGTCATCAGCTGACTCTCTTCCATATTGTGCGGTTACACCCGCGACTATTTCTACCGCCGCTGGATCATTCGGTATCTGCGATCATAAATAAATATTTTATTGTTTTCATATTATGCATATGATACTTAGGGTGTAATTTAATGATTCATGGTGGTGTGTTCCTTCGTCTGGAACAAGTGTAAATAATCCCTAATTGGTTTGTTTAATTGTTATGATTTTTTCAATAAAAGAAAGACAAAAAAAGGGCTTCATTAATTCTTGCAAGCGTGAATAAACAGGTACTTTCGGGCTTAAAAATGATATGTATTGAGACGGTAAGTTGGAGGAGTTAACGTTATAGTTCGAGAAGCGGAAGAAGAGTCTCCGTTAAGGTGACGCTTAGCCCCATTGTCTTGGGCCTTAGTGTAACAATGAGGCAGCGATAACAGGGCCATCGCGCGCTTGGATGCTGCGCGGCGGTCATCTCCGAACGTGAGATTGCTGACACACCTTTGAGATGAGCGTCTAATTATTTTAAATGTAAATCTTATAGTTGTGGCACATGCCGTCTATAGATGGCGATAGCCAAGGGTTAAGGAGACGAAGAAGAAGAAATCTTATAGTTTTCAATGAAGGGGGCGTTACACAAGATTCGAACCTGTAAATCTATCAACTATACAATTGGAGGGTATTTTGATCAAAACTGATTTCTGTTTGATGGCCTCGCAATTGAGTTAGTTTTAATACCGAACAATTAATGTTTGTAAACGTGTACAACATCATTACATGGATCGTTTTTCGGCAATGTTACAATGTGACGAATTCTATGGTCTTTTCTGTTTGTTTGGAGTAAAAGATTAAGCAATTGGCCGAAATTCGTACGTACCGCTTGTGTCAATTTCAACAATGATTAACAGTTCTGCTTTTCAGATTTGTTCAGGTAACAATAGTATATTTCTACACAAAAAGTGCGTGATTTTTGCCGAGCGAAGCGAAGGCACGAATCACTCAAGGTGAAAATGACGACCCCACCCACCTGTCATACGATTATCTTTTCTTCGATTTTGTTAAACAATAATAGCATTTTGTGCTTGCAACAAGATCTAAAGAATTGTCTATTCTTGACCAATGACGAGTGCGCAAGTGTAGTACGGGTTGTCATTACCCTCGCGAGATAAAAATGAATCGCTTTCCTCCCTAGGGAGTAACGATCTAAATTACGAATGCGTATGAGTCAGGGGTTGAAAATTAGTAACTTTGCGCCCGCGTCACACACACAAAGTGAGGTCATGTTAGCGAAGTCTGGGAAAATAATATATTACGATATAAGTGCGGAAAGTCTTTGTCTGACGCATGGGAGTTAGCAGCACTCAACAAAGGCAAGTGACACCCTTTTTAACACCCTCTTGTTGAAATATTCCACCATACAATGTCTTATTAATTGTGATGTGCATATTTTATAACAATCTCTATACATAATGTGGTTTAAAAGTATTATCAGCAGTTATACTCCAATATGAAAGATCCATTTAGATCCATTTTAGAATAATGAAAGTGCAATCAATTGTAGGACATGTTTTGCTTTTTGTTTTGAAATTTTCACGTCAAGATACTCAGAATTCTCCGAAACATCAAGAAAAATGGTTTAAGAGAGCGCGCGCGCGCGTGTCCATATGCATGGTTTGGAAATTCTGATTTCCTATAACTCAAGTTCTTTGACTAATGCAGTTTTTCCTTCATGTATGCAAACATTTTCATTTTGAGGCCCTACATTTTTTTTAAAAAGGACTTGCATACCCTTTTGGAAAAATGGCAATATTTTGCTAAATAATTCTTTGTATGTGCAGGTACTGTTAAATGTTGCTTGGTATGGAATTTGACAGAAATTGGATTTTGTAGCTTTGAAATTTTTGACATATTCAAAGTTTTATCTTAGCCTCAGCAAAACATGAGACAACAAACTCAAAGTCCATACATGAAATCGGTACCATTTAACAATGATTAGTACATAATTTTGTCATGATCTGCAATGCAGTTCAAATTTATCAGAATTTCAATTTCAGAAACAATTGTATTATTGCATGAACTTTAACAAAACATGAGATTGAGAACACAAATTTTATAGATGGAATAAGTATTCAGCAAAAATAAGTGCACTGTTTTGTCATAATTTGTTATAAAGTTCAAATTTTTTATAAATTTAACTTTGATCTCTTTTGATAATATGTAAAGCTACTAAGCTCTACTCTGTAAATGGCTTCCTCATTATTTATGGTTTATGTTTATCGAAATTCCTCTATGAAGAAGCCAATATTGATTAACATACTTTCTGATAGAAGCAATTTTATTTGAGGAAAAAAAAAAAAAAAAGAATAAATGAGAAAGCAATTGGCAAAGTTCAGTGTAGCAGCTTTCTTTTATTTTTACAAAGCTTTTTCTATGAGAAAGAGGAAATCGATTAACATACTTTCTCATAGTGATAGCTTAGTAAAAAAAAAAACAAGAAATTATACGGAAGCATTTCACAAAGTTCTACTTTGCAGAATTTTTTTAAATAATAAAAATGGACTGTATCATATGGTTTTGAAGATGAGAAAATAGAAATATAGACATAAGTGAAGTAACAATGAAAATTGGTAGATATTCAGGTAGCTTAAGGATTTCCCTAGATTTTGAAAACTTTTGATACAAATTCTTGATTAGCTTTGGCTTGCTTACATGTAAGAAGAATGGAAGATACTTTCTCAAGTTTCATGAAATCTGCAAGATATAGCTCAAAAATTGTAACTTTTTATTTAATTTTTGTTATTGTTATGAGTTGCATTAAAATGGCATTAGAAAATTGAATTAGACGAACTCGTGTTGAATTAACGTTTAAATGTATAGCAATGTAACCTCAAATAACTGCTTACCTCGGATTATTCGACGTTCCGGATTATTTTTTTCTTTACTTCTGCCCTCAAAATGCACAAACGTTTAGTCCAAAGTATAATAATGCACTCTCAGTTCCTATAGACGGAAATCACGTTCACTACTTTCTCGTTTTCCTTCTTCTTTTATCTTCAACAATGTTGAATTTAATGCCCGTGAGCGTATATCGAAATTATTTTTATTATTCAGTGTCTCGTGAATCTTCCCAGACCAGCATATTTCTTTTGTAGCGACCAAACGATACGGACGAATTTCCGCCGCGGCGATTGGCTAACAAAATTCGACTGTTTACCAGCTGTGACCAATCAGCGATCAGCGAGTGCTGTAGGCGCAGCGAGTATAAGTCATTAAGCCTTCCAAATGGCAGAAGCGAGTCAGTGCAGCATCTAAAAACCCTTGCGCAGGTGATTTGACTCCGTTTCGATATTTTTTTTTCTTCACTGAACCACCAACATTACTTCACTACGATGCTACACAAATTTTTCCTTCCGTTTTTCCTATTTACTTTTCTAAAACAGATGACGAAAATAAAACTACACTTGAGTAAGTATAACGTTGAAAAAATTCCTCGTCTATTCTCACGCAAAACAAATGTCCTTACGCGTCTTTTTTTTTTCGCTTCACGTCGTCGATTCTTTTTTCGTCTATGAAATACCACTGTCCACAAATCGACTACGACTTTTTTTTTTAACTGCGAACGCAGAAATCACTGAAGCGTCGTTAATGAAACGCATACGGAAACAAACGACACACCTCGCTCTCGATCGAGTGAATCGAATGCCATAGCGCTGCTCTGCGACACCAACAAGAACTTGAGTTTGTTCTTTTTTTCTTGCCACTCGTGGATAACACAAAAGCCACAAAACTCAACACAACACCAACGAAGCCCCAATAATCGAGAGACGAAACGGGCGAGGCTATTCAAGAGACAGAACACACGCGTTGCACGTGTCTCCGTTGGTGAGCCAAGGAATCTCAAGATGGTGAGTGAGAGTGATGGACGAAATAACGTGTGTGAGGATCGAGTGGATCAGCACACTGTGTTAATGCAGCTTTCGTCGATTTCGAGGCTGCGTTCACTTGTTCTGTTGTCCTTTTAGTCGCTGGCGTCTCTCTGCGGATCAGTGTGGATGTGATATACTGGTTAGATATACGGTAGTGCAGATATATGACGAAATTTTGAGAATTTTGGGAAAAACTAGATTTACTTTTATGGAAATTATATACACAGAATAAAATTCATTGAAAAAAATATCTGTATTTTTCTTGAACAGTTGAGAAATTCTAAGAAAACCTTCAGAATTCACGAAAAATGTAGACTGTAAAATATTTCAGAATTTTAGAAAAAGGTAAATCTAATTTAACAGTAAATTTACCGATCCAAAAAATAAAGGGCCTGCTTTATAATTATAGCGATCGAAAAATCTACGAAATTGAGGGCATAGTTTTTTTTTCAAAAGTACCCATGGAAATTCTCCAAATATTCCGAAATAGTTTTGTTCATTTTCCAATAAAATTATACAAGACTCTAAAAACGCAGAGCTTTTGTCGGATCGGGGCTGCGTTCACTTGTTTTTTTTTTCGTGTATTCAAAGTGCATCTGTATGCAACCGCTATGTATTTAGATGCACAAAAAAAAAGGTAAATCCTTGAATATATTAACGCCGTATAGAAGTCAAGCTTAGGGGGTTGCGTTCACTGTTAGTTTTTTTGATTTATATAAAGAAAAATGATCCTCACGTTTGTAAATCACAGTGTGTGTGGCTATATTTTTCCGAACACTTGGTTTTTAAGAACTTGTGATTTAAGGTGAAATTATCACTGGTAGAGATGCACTCGAAGAGAAGCTTGGGACGGGTGCAAAAAAAATCTAGAGACAGGTTGTCGCTATGGTGGCGTCCTCAGGGACAGTAAAGAGAAAAGCTCACACTACGCTGCACATGGCTGATGTCGACCACGCTTGTCGAGCCTCTCTGCTGCTAGTTTATCGAGACAGAGGAAAAGGGGCGGAGCGGTAGAGAGGGAAAGATTCGAGGATGTGCCAATGAACGGCGCTAAAACAAGCGAGACATCGTTCATTGGTTCAAAGCGACGTCTGCGATGGGTCACGTGGTACTCGAGCCGGATATCGATTCGGGTTGCGCATACGCGGCATTTTTAAGTTTTCGGAACCGGGCGGGTCAAGGGGGAGGGGGCTACAAATATAACGCATCGTGTGGTAGAATATATATATATATATATATTCTGTAAAAAATGTATATGTAGAAAATTTAAGATAAATAAACGTTCGAGAATATAAATAAGGGTGGAAAGTAGAACTTTGCACATTGCTTCCTCAATAATTTTTATCTTTCGCAAAGCCACATCTATCAGGAAGTTTATTTATTTTATTCTTGGCGTTCTCATAAAGGAAGCTTTTTCGAAAGATGAAAATTATTGACGAAGCAATGTGCAAAGTTCCACTTTGCATTCTTATTTTATTTACATTGTAATTGTCAAATTTATAGACATTTGGGTTATGAAGAAATAAAATTTGGTAGCAAATTGTCGAAAACAAAAATTTTTTCGGAAAATTCAAAACCACGTAAAATCTGAACCGCTTTACCGATCGTCACCAAATTTGGTAACTAGTAGGGCTGAATGTAATTTTTAGTGTGTAGAATATTTCTGTTTATTTGTTGGAATTTTACCTGAATTAGAACTAAATGAACATCTTTCGAAAATTTTGAAATCTTATAAAAACCGTACCGTTTTACCGATTTAGCCCAAATTCAATACCAAAGAGCACACCACTTTGTTGAATTTTAATACGAAGTTTTAGCTCGATAGCTAAAAATTCTTCTGGACTAGGGCGTTTACGTTCTTTTTTGCAAATTTTGAAATTCTTATAAAAATTAAATGTGTTTAGCGATTTCTATTAAATTGATACACATTGAAGATTAGCCAGTCCTTTATATATTGTTTAAATTTGAGCTGGTTTAGTCAAATAGTTTAGAAATTACAGGTATATGAATTCTTGGTCTTTTATCGCACGCACACACACACACATTCCTAAATCTCGTTCCTCGACGTGCCAGACCAATCTCAGTATTGGGACATAAGAATATGTATCGAAAAAAAAATTTCATGCGAACGAAGCTTCCCATATGAGAAAGCAAAATATATATCAGATTGGTATTTATCATGTTTTTCCCAAAATAAATTGAAGTTCAATACTTTTTTCCAGGGAAATTTTTTTTTATGGGTACAATCCCGCGGGTATAGCCAGGATGCTCACAAAAAAATCAAAGAAACATCCGAGATTCTCAGCGGAATTCTTTAAATTGAATTTTTAAGGAAAAAAGTCAAGAAGTTTTAAAGTTCTGTAAAAATTTGCGATTTTTACATATTTTGTAAAATAATTTCAGCCACCTTCAAGATTTTCTGAAAAAATGCAGCGATTTTCAATAAAATTTATGAGATTCTCAGGTTTGAAATTAAAAGATTTATAAAGAAATGTATGAGATTTTAATAACACACCGGAATCTTGAGATATAAAAAAAACTCTTTCCTTCCCTGCAAACGGTAAAAACGGTCTCAAAATATATTCAGGTAAAAAATTATATATTTTTGTAGATGGTCTTCGGCTATACTTTTTATTTCCATGAAGTAAACCGACACGGGAGGACAATGAGCGACTCGGCCACTGAACGAAACCTGGGACACCTTATACTATACCTGCCTACCTGTTCGTTTACCTGCTTCTACTCTTTTCACCTTTTCATCCCGTAGCTGGCCCTAAAGTTCCATTCAATTTCACGCACGTATCCTTTACCAGGCGACAGCGATTCATGTAGGTACCGTGTCGAATATCCGATCGAATATATTAGAAAAAACATTTAATACACAAGATTTTTGGTGAATAATATATGTATCAAATATATTTTCCATACGTCCAATCCATTGCCGGAATACTTTTCATATATATTTTACGCACTTAATATAGTATACTGGCAAAAAAAAAAATTTGTTATCAGGAAAACACTTGTAAAATATGTTATAAACCTTTTAATACATTCCAGAAGTTTCACATATATTTTACGTAGAAAATATAATGTAATCGGAATGTGTTATTTTTTATTTAGTAAAGCTAGAAAAGATAGAAAAGATTTAGCGCGGTGTACATGTACAAACTTATGGCGCATAAAATATGTATTACCCACATTCTCCATATATTCGATATTTCACATATGAAATATATGTGCAGAAAAGTATGCGACATATATTTAAACAAACTATATCAACAGATGTAAGATCAAGGATGGAAAATTTCATTGCTATGCGCTCCAAGTAATGCTTATAAAATGCATATAAAATGCAGAAAACTAGAATGCGCACCACTGTACGCATTCCAGTGGTGCGTCTTCAAATAAAGAGCACCGTTGAAATGGGGGAGGCACATGTGTGGTGCAGTGATGTAAAATGATTTCTATAACGAAATTGTGTTGAAAGATGATATTATAACATGAACTTCAAAATCGTCCTGATTTACAGAAGAATTTCCGAGAATATCAGAAAAATGGCTACGATCAAAAAGAAATCCCGAAATATTGCAGAAATGTTACCACGATTTCATTAAAACAAAAATATTGTCAAAACGTTAAGATCTAATATTGCAAAAATAACAGTTACATAAAATACTGTAACAAACTTTTTTAAATTCTAAATTATTATATATATATTATTATATAGGGTGAACCGACCAGTGAATAGACAGTCAAGCAGACGAAAAAACCCAGTGAATGGACGTTTTTTATGCACGTGCTCTTATGGACAGTGTCCATTTACTGGGCCCGTCTATCCACTGGCTTCTTCACCCTAAGTGGGTTCAGAAATCCCAGCGAAAATGAATACAAATTTCGGAACGTTAACAACTTGAATTTTGCATTATCAAGGTTGAAATTTAAATTTTGCCAATGTTTATTATAAACCTACAATTGCTAATTACGAATCCTTGACGGAACGATGGATTTTTTTAAACATACTTTCAGAAGAATATAGAAAAAAATTTCCAGCAGTTACAAACGCCCATGTTTTAGAATGTTTAGGAAATTACAATCAATTTATTTGTATGACATAAATATTACAGATTAAATTATACAACACGTCGGACTTCGAAGAAACGTTTCAGGTAGAAAACTTGACCTAATGTCATTGAAAATAATACAGATGCCTCGAAGATTGACCACAGGACAACACGGAAGTTAGTGCTTTCGTTGATGGTTCTGTGAACTCTATCTCGGAACTGGAAAATAAGAATTAATATTATAGGTAGTAGTTACAAAATGTTTACTACAAACAATAATCTCAAGTCCCTTCTTACTTAGAAATAATAATATGTGAAATTCCGGTCGAAAATCACAAAAAACAATGCAAAATTTGAATAATTTTAAATAGAATATTGTGCTTCAGGGTCCGAAAGTCGCAAGCGCCAACGTTCGGCTTGCTGTCGACGATTCTTTGGTAAGAATTGCAAGGGCCAACGGGCGAAGCCCCGCTGGGCTTTAGGAGGGCTGCCAGTGCCTCGTTTCTACAGATTAAGTACAACTGGATCCGTATTTAACTTGGCCCGAGCAACTGTCCACAAAAAAACTCAACACAGTAAGGTAACTGTACCAATAGCCGGACACGTTCCAGTCTTCGGACGATTCTCTGTTTACTTGAGTTTATTATGAATTTAATCATTAGAGAACCATAATGAGAAATTGAAACAGTATCTGCAATTCTTAATTGATGTACACAAAGACGATTTCGCAAGTTCACGTATAAATATTTTCGTTTTTTTAAGTTTTATTCTGAGTCAGACGATTGTAATGTCTGGACCCTTCATTATATAATCTCTAGATGAACGACCCAATTATCAGACACTGAACAATTTGTTACGATGTTAGGATTAGCCATTTTTTGACACAGCTTATGCCAAGCATTTTTGCATGTACATGAGGATGTGTCTAAAAAAATTTTTTTTTACTTGTCACATGAAAAGATTATAGTCTGGAAAGCTCCGTACAAATTTTTTTAGAGGCGGCTTAACGAGCTTTTGTATTTCCCATTTGATTGACACGTAGAAAATCAAGTCTTCTGTTTAGACCGATATAATTATTTATGTACATGATGGACGGTGCTATGTACAGTATCATTTGATAGTTCTAACGATTAACTTTAATTCCGTATATCGTAAAACATTTTAGGCCACATCGTTCCCGAAATATTCAATAGTGCTGTTTTTTCGTTTTCCAACAAATGGTTACATAAGACAAACTGCCATCTTCCTTGGTACGGACATAGTGAAAATTTAGATAAAATCGGCCAAAGACACGTAAGAACGATCTGTCATATGATGTAGCCTGATTTTTTAATATTACTTTCATTATCTCATTATTTGACGATAAAATGGCTTAGTAAAATAACTAATAATGTTTTTTTACTATTATACACGATTGACAATCTTGCATAGTAGTAGTAGTTCATACCATAATATCGAGCCTCATATTGAAACAAACGCCATTCAAATTTCTCTAGGAGTTAGCGTGGAGAAGTCACTCTCCCACTTGATTTATAACAAACTGCTGCAAAGGGAATGTGAAAATTTTTCATGCGATCTCTTACAAAAATTCACGCGTTGTCGCCAATTACGAAACTCAATGTTATGGCATAAACTGGGATTTCCAGACATGTATAGTGATAAAAAATAATTATTTGACATTTCGATAAGCATGTAATTGTTAAATAGTAACAACAATAATAATAATAATAATCACAAATAAAGCTTGATGGCTTATTAATGGGTCGTAACAAGAAAAATTGTAGGTTGTCCTAGGTAACCATATTCTGGAAAATTAAGGAACACCTGTTTACATAGAATTGAATATCTTGGGAACTATACGGCCTAAAATATTTTACGATAACCGGAATGAAAGTTAATCGTTCCAGATATCAAATGCTACCATACAATATTATTTTTAGAAACAGCCCTATGTGTATATATATTTCAATTAATGTAATGGATGAGTCGCCAAGTTTTTGTTTTGTTTTGAATATAAAGGTGTGGTGTTTATACCCCAGAAATCTTAAAATTTATGATTGTCCGCAAGACCGAAAATTAGGTGTCTGGAAATAGGCACATGCTGAAAAACGGTGTTCGGAAAGTGAGACAAATGGACCGTTTTGATTTTTCGGATATCAAATGATGAATTATTTTGACAATGAATTTGTAGGTTTTAGAAACTAGGGGTTAACTAAGGAGCTTAAAATCAGCTGCAGTCGTCTTATGAATATATAAATTTTCTCAAACATCTAATAAATGTGAAGATTCCCTTAACCAGCCGGGCATTGATATCTCTTAATAATTCGACACGACAAAACTCGACCCGGCACAACTCGATACTCCATAACTGGACAAATCGCAACTTGATACGATAAAACTCGGTACGGCGCAACTGAATCACACTTCTGTGTAAAAAAATAAGCACATTCTGTGCTTGCATCAAGGACGCGAGGAGTACTCATTTTCAACCGATGTCGAATGCGCATGAGCCGTACGGCTTTCATTACACTTACAAGGAAAAATGTGATCTCATGCTGATCGGACTCTTCGGTCTTTGAAAGTTATATATATATATATATATATATATTTTTTAAAGATGGACTATTTAAAAACAAAACCTCAACATAACAACCAAATGACTTCACCCAAAAGACCGGAGATCCCAGTCATACTTCACTACTACTACTACCAAAAAGAAATAAGCATCAAGAACTGAGGAAGAAAATAGACATTAATAGAAATAACATAATGATCACAAATTATTATTGATTTAAAAATAACAACATTGATTCTGATGAGGTCCTGACAAGGGCGAAAAGTTAATAAAAAAGAAAAAAGAAAAAAGCAAACACAAACCGTCATTCGCCGATGCACTTCTCACACATTCCAAGCTAACGGCTAAAGTACTTCTACGAAACGTTTTATTACTACCACCGAGCAGACATGAACCGTTTTCCTTCCTAAGGAGTAATAAAATCCGATTGCGCATGCGTACAACTCAGAGGTCGAAAATTAGCGATTTTGCACCTGCGGTACGCGTGTGAAATAAAAAGAAAACGCAAGTTTAATTTTGATCTGACTTTCGGGGATTATCACGTGGCTACTTTTGCAACGCAACACTGCCACGAAATGTATCGCTTTCCATGCACGTTTTTAGAGAATGTAATCGTATCGTACATTACGATACAAGTGCGGAAAAACTTTTTCTTCCGATATGAGAAAGAGGTTTTCCGTCGAGTATCGTATAAAATTTTGTTTGGCGAGGTGCGATAAAGGGTTTTGACAGACGCGAAGCATAGCGGTACAGCAGCACTTTCGCAAAATATGGTAAGTAAATTCAGTGTATCCTCAGCATTCACGATAGCGATGATGATAACGACCATAATTCCAGGAAAAATGACAATCGTTTTTGTACACCTTAATAACGGTGCGATATTGGTCATAATAACCGAAAAATGATGGTTTGTAAAAAAATTCCGTCATTTTTCTGACATGATGACCAAAATCGCACCGTTACTAAGGTGTACAAAAATGACTGTCATTTTCCCCTTCATTATAATGATTTCTGTTCAATTTAACTTTTTTTCTAAGGCTTAGCGACTGGCCGCTATCGCGCCCCTTGATATTACTTATCTGAGATACTTCAAAATGTACTTTACGATATCTTTCAAAACATATTTTCCAATAATAAAAAAAAAAAGTTCCTGAATAGTTTGAGAACTTCGGAAAGTGCTTTTTGAAGTTCAAACTACATAGATGCACGTGTATTTATGATCAAAAGTTTTTTCAAAGTGCTTTGTACTTCATGAAAGTAAGTAAATAAAATAAAATACCGAAAATTACTTTGAGTATCAAGCAAATGCTCAAATTTTCTCTTCAATTGATGATGAAGGCTGAAAAATATAAAAAGTAATGCTGCAATCACCTGCATGTATTCCTGTTCATGTTTAACTCCCCACAAGCTGGCGCTTAGTTCTTTTATCATATCATCCAACTTTCCATGATTGGCTTCGCCATCTTGAGCTTCTGCTGCATTTGCTTCATTGTCCTTAGGTTGTTTTGGGACTTCGACTTCCATGTTAAACATGACGACTTTTGGGGTCATAGTGCTCTTTCGATTACTGAAGCAATAGGTATACACGCCGGCAATATCAGCGGCAAACGTATACTTTCCGTTGCCTTCTTGTTCCCCTTGATGTCTTATTTTACCATCAGGACCGACTATGCTTACATCTATATCTAGGAATCCACCTTCCGCAATTTCAAATGTGAGACCTGCAAATTGCAAAATGAACAATATGAGTTGAAATTATTTTAAAAATTATAAACTTCCGAATGAGTTGAAATAATATTATTTGACTCTATTTGAAATAGAGTTGAAATAGTATTATTCCAACATGCTTAGAATAGTATTATTTCATAGATATTGATGCAGAAATATTGATTCATTGGCTTGAAAAAACAAAAATCCAAAAATTGTTCCGGAAAAATCAACAAATGTTCAATCATATTTTAAAAATTGACATTTCTATAAAAAAAATGGGAAGACCCTCTAGCAAACCACCTTAAGATTGATTTCACATTGTACAGGATAAATTTTCTACAGCATTCTCTAGCACAACTTAATTATCAATGCAACTAAAAAAGCTCTATTTTTCAAATTCCATTTGTTTCAAGTCTGTATTCAAATTATATAAAATATTAAGTAGAATTACTACACAAATTAGACTTGCAAAAAAAAAATCTTGAATTAGTTTGGTTTTGTATTGACATCAAAATATCCTAATTTCAGACTAATTCGATAATAAGAGATTTCTATCAAATTTAAATAAATGACTGATGAGAGTGTAATCAGTACTTGAAGTATTATCATAAAATTATTATTATATCATCCTGTTTGCTGCTGAATAGCTTGTTAAAATAAATTTCATATGCCGCATTTTTACTGTCGTCAACTGAAAAAATGGACGGAGCTTTAACTCCTAATGTACTTGTCTAATTTGTTACTTCATAATATTCAATTAAATAATGATTGTAAGATTGAGTAATTGAATTGTAGTATTACTGAATAAATTGTCCAAAAAAATTAACATATTCCATTTTTTGTCACAAAATAATATAGATAATAATATTATACATACCCATTTTAGTGCCTACTTCAGCCAATTCGAAGAAACATTCTTCAGCATGAGCATCGACGGTTATGAAGTAAGCACTTGCTTCGTAGTAACAACTCAACAGCAATAACAATGATAGAACAAATTTTGCCATTTTTGGTGGAAGGTTCTTATAGCAGGCAATGGTTATGTTCCTGTTTTTGGAGTGTTCGCAACTGGATGGAAGTCAATGGGATTATCAGCCTCGTTTTTTGTTTCGAAAAACCAGTTTTTCTGTTGATTTTGGAAGGAAAATTTTTAGTCATTTGATGGAATTAGTGTTAATAATGATTTTATTACCGTATGTCAAGAGCGGCTTTTCGGTCCAGTGTAGACACTGAACGGTTAGTGGAGCCAGATCGACGTTTATCGAACGCCACGTTCTTCCTTTTCTCGGCCTGATTTACAATCAACTACAGATATCATAAATGACCTACGATTGTCACCCGGTAAAGTGACCAACAAATCGTCGTCACATCTTATGCGTGAAATCTTGCAAATTGCATTCACAATATTTGTTTCACAACATCGTATGTTGTTATATATAAGATAACACAGCTTTTTCTGATAACTTTAGAACTGCGGCCCCGGATTTCTATTGTATACGAATGTGTTATTCTATAAATCTGAAAAATAAGCTCCACCATTGTTATTCGAGAGCCGCCGTAAGTTTCATTATTAAATATAAATATAAAATATTTTATAGAAATATTCGTACCTCGGCAATATTCGGAAGTAAAAAACGTTCCTTAATCTATCTGTAATTTTTTTTCATATTGGGCAAAAACTTCATTCGTTATAGATATAAATGTATCGTCGGTGTGAGAAACAGGGCCATTTACCGTATGTTGTTTTTTGTGTACAGTCCCATTTACCAACAACTGCAGATACTCGAAATGACGTGCTATTATGATCGGGTAAAAGGACCAGAAAATTTTATTTCTCCTTTTTTTGGCTTTTTTTTTCTTGAAATTTGAGTTGTGAGTTAGCGATAAATGATAACAGTTCTATCATAATTTATCGAAACAGCATTTGAGAATATCTCCAAACATTAAGATAAAAGTACCGTTATTTTTGATAGATCAATGAAAATTAAACGTGTACAGATCAATGTCAACTAAGTAACGTTTAATGTACGTCAAAAATTATGAACGTCATTTCTACGCCACAAAATTCCCTTCTACGGTTGATTTTGAACAATCATCCATCGATATTGTAGCTAGGAGGTCGGAATAAAGGTTACTTTATAATAACCAACCGTGATCCAACTGTTTATACGAACGATGATTTGTTTACGATTGGTTTATAAAATCCAACGCAAAATCAACCTTTGAAAAATTGGACCGGTGGTTGGTTTGGTGCACCAATTGACCATTCGGTTTGAGGTCGGTTGTGGAAGAAACGACCAACTTCCTGTCATCAGTTACGGTTGAAAGGTCCGCGAGGGTTAAGATTAGAAAAATTTCAGTACTCCAAAAATACCGTATTGTTCGGGGATTTAAATCTATATGAAAATACCAATAATTTCACTTGTAGATTAATGTTAACTTATTAACTTTGAATTTTTACGTCATTTTTACGCATCACAATTATGAGTAATAAAAAAATTACTCCAAAAATCCCGTATTTTCCGGTGATTTAAATATATATGTAAATCCGAATAATTTTGCTTATAGATTAATGTTAACGTATTAACGTCGAAATTTATAGAATAAATTATCAACGTCATTTTTACGCATTACAATTATGACTAAAAAAATTACTCCAAAAATACCGTATTTTTCGGTGATTAATATGTAAATGAAAATACGAATAATTTTGCTTATACATTAATGTTAACTTATTAACGTTGAATTTAGCGGAATAAATTATAAACGTCACTTTTATGCATCAAAATTACGACTACAAAAATTACTCCAAAATTGTCGTATTTTAAAATTATTTCGATGTATACAGGAATACCAATAATTTCGGTTAGAAATTAATGTTAACTCGTTGCCGTTGAATTTACGAAAAAAATTAGGAACGCCATTTTGTACGCGACAATATTACGAATAGGAAAATTACGACGTTAATACCGTTTTCGATGGTAATATTACCGTCATATAAAAATTACCGTTATGCTCACTATTTGTCACTGAATGTACAAGCGCGGTACAAAGCCAATTGCTGCCAACCAACCGCCCTGAAGTTGTATCTTTATATAGCTGAGTTGGAGCCACAGTAGAGTGTCAAGTTGTACATTGTACCGTAAACCGAAACGCATATATGAAAACGTTGTTAAAATCCAGTTTTCATTCCATATCGTCTTCCCACTTCCCCTTCCACGTTATAAAATATTAATCGTCAACAAAGGCTTCAATCCGTGTGTCAGTTTAATCGAGTTTGTAGTCAGTCCATAAAATGTCGCCGTCGCCTCTCAGTGTTCGCCTCTAAAAATCTGGTGACAAAATAGAGCAACTAATTTTGTAAATAGTGCATATCTATATCCGAAATCCGTTAAACCCTAAAGTGTTCACGCAATAAAATCTCCGCTTCCGAAAGAAAACAAACGATAAAATCTCGAACAAATGAGTCGCATAAGTTCGACAAAAAGACGCAACAATAGTTCGTGATTTTGTCGAGTATGGCGAAGCAGTCTGCGTCAGTGCACAGAGTTCGGTGTCTGTAAGAAGACTCGACTAACGAATTTCTATATAATGACGATTTTCATTGGCCCAAGAAACTCGCGGAAAATTTTTTTCTAGTTTATTTTATCGCGGAATATCGCGCCAAAATAGCGAGTGCAAAACAAAGCGTGGGTGTAAAAAAGGACAACAAATGAGAGCTTCTAGTGAGACGCTAGCGTAGAGTTTCTGTTCTATGCCTGTATTTATTTCTCTACATCTCTCTCTCACTCTCTCACGTTCTTTTTTCTTTCTTCCCCTCTCTTTCTCTCTCTTTTATTCTGTGCGTGTTTAGAGGGTTAGGGTGCGCATAACGTGTATTTGCATAACAAGAAACAAATTCGATTAACAGTCGACAGGTAGCAGTGCGAGAGAAAAATTATTGTGGTGGTGTTTTTTTTTATTTTTATAAGAGTCGTGAAGTTTTTGTGTTGTTTTCGCTTGAGCGTTTATGCTTATTCGGCGTACTAACGACGATAAAGTGGGTCCTGCTTCGTGTCTCTACTGTCTCGGCAAAATTGGGTCCAACGTCGACCCCACGATGGTGATACGGTAAATATTTTTCTGCTATAATTGTTGTTGTTTTTTTTTCTATGTGTTTACCAGAAAAAAATTTTTTTTTGGAGTAGCTCTTTTTTTTAAATTTTTTTGCTCTCTACATCCTGAAAGATACAGCTTAAATGTCATAGCAATAAAAATGAGGTTCCTCAATTAAAGATTTAGCAGTATTATGTGATAGAACACTATTTGGAAAATATAGTGAGATGCTCTGCAAGCTTTAACCATATTGTAACTGTCAAAATTATTTTTATCAGACAAGTTGAACTCCTTGATTTTATTACTCTTTGCTCTTGTTAATCTTGAACTAATTTATGCCAAGCAAATATTGACGGTTTCGCGGATAAACATTTTTTTTGCATGTTTCATAAATATTTGAACAAATTGGAATTTTATTATTGCATATTGCAAGAGATTCCTGACAGACAATGCATGAGTTTCTGGAAAATTTTCAGATTTCTTAATGTACGATAATCGTAATATTTATTGAGCATTTTTAGCAAAAGCAGGTCTTGTTATAATAAAAAGATCTGTTACAGTTTTTTTCTTGTTTTACCTTAAATATAAATGCAAAATATTTATTTCGTATTTTCTGTCATGTTCAGTACATAATGGAATTTAAAAAAAAGGACAATATTTTGTTGTCTATAATTTTGAGATTATTTCTGAGTTTTTTCAACAGATTTCAATTGTCTGGAAATATATGTTACTTTCAAATTTGTTGATAGATCACTGTACGAGCAAAAGTATAATAATTTCTGTGGGTATCAAGGCTAATAATATTTTATTCTGTAATAAGCAGTTTTGGGATTTTTTTTTCTTGTCAAGGGAAAACGAGATAGTATATTTTTAAGTTTAATTTTTAAGAAAATTGTTATTGTTTTTATTTTTATAATTAAAAATTAATAACTTTTAAGGTAATTTGTCGCAGTGAATACACTGCTATGAGTCTGAGTAAGATAGCGCTATCGGCGATGCCGCTAAAAAGATAATGATATTGGATTTTTCAGGGTATCATTGTTAATATCTGTTTTTTTAAATGTACATAAGTAAGACCAAGATCCTGATTTTTGGAAGAGGAAGAAATATTCTTCTGCAAAATATTTCAGAAAGAAAGAAAAGTATAACAATGATCTATACGAAGCATAGGAATGATAGTAGAGCTATACAAATGAGTGTAAGAGGCTTTGAAAAATTAATAAGAGTTATGGCTAAAAAAAAGTTTAAGAGAAGAAATAAGAGGTATTAAAAATCAGCATTCCACAAAATAAGGGATAAAACTGAAGGAGACTATGAGGAAAGTAGGTAAAGGGACAATGTAGAATATAATAAGAAATAAGAATAAAAACAGACCCGGAAATAAAGCACGCTTGGAATAGCTTTGACAAATCAGGATATTGCAATGAATATAAATACCAAAATGCAAATAAAAAATGGAAAAGTACTGGGAAGATAAAGAGATTAGAGATTCGGTAAACATAACATGAACAAGATTGAGATGCACAAGTGAGGGAGGAAAAGGGAAGCAAAGATAACAGATCCAAAATGTAGAAAGCTTGTATTGTGTGCAAGAGAAGATGAGATTCATACATCCTCCATACAAACACATATATGCTAATGTGAAGAATCAAAGCTGAAAATACAGAGAGGAATGGTGGTAAGTATGGAGAATTAGAGGGTACACACAATGGGAGCGTCTCAAAGGAAAAAGCAATCTATTTATAAGATGAATTAATAACTGAACTTCGTAAAAATAACAGAAAAATATCATTAAATTTTAGCGACACGGTAGAGGGGAACTAAATGCACTTAAAACTCCAGCAATGAAATATACAGAAAAAAATAAAATTGAAATACTTAGCAAAGATACTATACTCCAAGAACTCAACAAATTCCTTCAAATTGACTAAGTCCAGGATTGTAGCGTAATTAACGCGATTAAAAAATTAAATGTACGTTACAAGCTTAAGCAACTTTATTAACCGAACAAATTTATAAAACGTATCGTACGAAATTTAACCGTGATATATTATGATCTCATTGTTCTGAATGTACTTACAAACTCAAAAAATTAACATACTTAATGCATTTAATAAACTTAGCCTAATTGATACATTTGATATACCTAATTTACGTAAAGATTGTAACAAATTCAAAGTAGTTTAAATCTTTACAAACTTAACGTATTTAAAAAACTTACTGAGTTTAACAAGTTTAAAAATAAATGAATTTACCGTACTTTAAGTAGTCCTCTTAGCAGGCGGTGAGTTTTAGACGGTACCAAAATTCGATATGTTTTGAATAAACAACTATAAAGGCAGGCATTCGGAAAATTTGGTGTGGATGTCAGGAAATTACTCAAAAAAGTCTTGATAGGGCAAGCGCTATTAGTTCCACATCTCTGGCCACTGGAAATGTTTCACCTCGAAAAATGTAAGAAGTGTTACGAACCTAATTATAGCACTTAATTTATAGCATTTATCGAAAGTAGATATTAACAATGATACCTTAAAAAATCCAATATCATTATCTTTTTAGCGGCATCGCCGATAGCGCTATCTTACTCAGACTCGTAGCGGTGTATTCGCTGCGACATATGACCTTAATTTTGTTATGTACATTATGAATGCTAAGAACGTGAAGATCTTTAAGTACGTTGAGTTTTCTGAGGACGTTCAATTGGTTAATATCATCAAGGGCGTTAAGTTCGTAATATATACATTCCTCTACCAGATATGATAACATATTTAAACACGGCAAAAATGATAAATCTGTTCACCGACATAGAAACAGTTGCAGAAACAATTCCGGGCATTTATGTCTTGAAATTTGTTGTCTAAAATATTAAGCAAATACAGGGACAACACTTTTGCGAACGTAGACTGTTGCTGACAAAATGTCGACAACCAACGTTCATCTCCATCAACAAACCTTCTTTCAAACGATTTTGCAATGATTGTAATAAGGTGCGTGGGCATTCGCAGACAAATTTGCGACGATAGAATGGAATACCCAAACGAAGGAGAACATATTCAACACTTGAATCTAGGCAATTTTTGAATATTTTGTCAAACTGTGGAGCAACAGATGCTACGTTATATGAATGTACTGTCTTGCCAGTAGGAACATATTTTTGTAATCTTGCACCGGAAGGTTCGTTCCAAATGATCGCCTACAAAGCCGCGGCTGCACAAAAAACGTAGTCTCGGATGGAGTCTTACTAACGGTTTTAGAAAAAGTCGTTCCGGTCTTAGAAACAGTCTTTTAGACTCCCGGAACGAGCCTGCAAAATCTTGGAGAGAGTCTGTAAACCCTTGGAAAGAGTCTGTTAACTTTTGGAAAAAGTCTGCCAACTTTTGGAGAAAGTCTGTAAAATCTGGAAATACAACTCTAAAATCGTGAAAAGAGTCTGTAAAATCTGGAAATGAGACTCTAAAATCTTGAACAGTCCATAAAATCTTGGAAAAAATCCGAAAATCTTGGAAACAGTTAATAAAATCTTAAAAAGAGCTTGCGAAGTTTTTTTAAAATAAAATCTTAGAAACAGTATGTTTAATTTTAGAAGACGATATGCAAATCTTGGAAAGGCAGACTTTCGAGAAGAATAACGCATAAAACCCGGACTTTTTCTCAGACTGTCACTAAGATTTGGGGTCATAGTCTAAGAAAGTGTATATACGGTCCCGGATTTTATGCTCTTTCTGAGCGTGCGACAGACTCTCTCCAAGACGATATTCAAGACAAGATTTCGACTGTACATTTATGCGTATTTCTGTACCAATGTGTGAAATATGAAATATTGAAATAAAAATATAAGATACAGTATCTACACGAAGATAAAGTCAGCTAAATACCTACGGTTCAGCTCGATGATTTTTTCTAAATTTGATAACAAATCTCTAACAAAAGTTATATCGACACGTAATTTTACGTTCATAAACTGTAAATCTTAAATTGCATTCATCTCTGCGGTGATACTGTGTCTCGTTATGTTACGTTTGTAAGATGTCTACGTCTTATATGTACTTATGTACCTGAGTATCTGCAAAGTGTAAGCGGATTTTCCCAAACCACAATGTCCTCAAACCAACCTACAAAGACGTGGTTACAACCTACATCGCGTAGTTAAAGAATTGTATGATGACTGTTATCGTATTCGAGCCTATTTTTATTTTCTCATAAGGGAAGCGTTGTTTTCATTTTTTTTAAATCTACCTGAGATTTTCATGCCAGGACAATTAGAATGGTCCAAAACATTTCGAAAAGTGGTTCAGAATAAATGACTGCACGCGGGTGTGTGTGTGTGTGCAAGACTTTGAAATTTCAATTACCTATAACTTAAGTTTAACTGCTTGACCGATTGAGCTCAAATTTGACAAGTAAGTGAAGCGGCCTTCGACTGCTATATTTTCTCTCGGAATGTATGCAGAAATTTGAATTTTATAGCTTTTTGAATTTTTTTAAACAAAGCGATGCGCGCTCGAGCTCTCGTAAAATTGGCAATATTTTGATAAATAATTTTTTCGAAATGTACGCAGGAATCTAAATTTTATACGATTTAAAATTTGTTAAAAAAGTGTACGCTTTGGCTCCAGCTTTCCAAAAGTTTTCAAAAATAATCCAAAACTTCGTTTATAATGAAAATATAATGCAAACATGTTCGCTACCGTTTTACATTCAAAATTATCGGTTTAACTGAACAAAGCTGCGAAGTAGAGCTTTGCAAATTGTTTTCTCATTACTTTTGGTTTGCTACAAAGCTTTGTCTGTGGAAGCCGAAATCGATTAACATACTTCCTCATAGAGGTAGTTTTGTAAAAAAACTGAAAATAATAAGGAAGCAATTTGCAAAGGTTGACTCTGCAGCTTTGTTTAAATTCTATTGTTGCAAATTTTTGCGCAACTCCAGAGATATCATGAACGACACAAAGATTGCGAAATCGGTTACAGAATTTTGTCGGCGGTTGTTGCACCTTTACCGATAAAATTTTATCTCGGTACATTATAAATGATTGGTATCTGTTGCCTTGCCGGATAACGGCATCTAGTATTAAACGAATTCTTTTCTTCTCAATGCTGTGGGTCACAAAAAAAGGGAACAGTTAATGATCGACTAACACCTTGCTTCTCTGTTCCCCACAAAACAAATCAACGATGAGTCATCCGCTTAAATTCAACGGCTTCTTTTCTGCCGTGCATAAGAAGCCGTTTGAACGCTCAAATTTGTCGGCTGAAGTTATCGGCAGTCGGGAACCAGTTCTCGTGTCGTAACCGTCCGACAAATTAGGGATGCATGAATATTCTCAATTTCCGATGATTCAAAGTGTTATCATGCAGAATTAGTTACCCGAGTGCTCGAAATACGAAAAAAAAAACACTTAAAAGAAATAACTACACTTCATCGGTTTGAGTCTACGAAGTTTTTCGACAGTATATTAAAAATAATTATACCTACGCATTTTTCTTTACAGATCTGATGGTGGCAGCAACGACAGCCCCTTACTTGTAGCAGAGGGTGGGACAGTGGGACAACCTCACAGTCCACACACTAAACAAAGCCACAATCATTCACACGCGAATCCACATGGCGGCCATGGTCATAATCATGACAAACCTAAGCAGCTGACCAAATATGGTGAATTGGTTATTCTGGGGTGAGCAGCGTATTCTCAAGCGATTTTATATCACAACGTGGCGCCATTGAATCATAATCCATCAGTGATTCACTGGCAATAACGATCTTGGATTACAAACAAAAGCACATTTATAATTTCAGCATTATTTGCTGTCAAATTTATCGACGCAGGAACGTCAGGACGTCTTTGTCTGACAAAACTTAAAATATGATATATAAAATTCAAAAAATAAATAATGTCGGTTTTAATATGGCAAACCGAAAAAAAAAATCCCCGTTAACTTCTAGCTTACCTGAAAATTCTGTTATTCTTAATTTTAATTGCTATGTTACATTATGTATCGCTTCATCGGAAAGGAAGCTTTGTTGTTTTGTGATACATTACGTTTATCACTGATTTTTAACCAACCTCAACTCTATGAATATTTCATCGCTGAATACGAATTTCCAATTTATTTTACTTTGGGACTGATCTTTGATACCGCATATACAGATATTTCATACGAATCATTTTTTTCGACATTTCGGAGCGTTTGGAGCATTCTGAGATGATAATCAGGAAAATTTTTTTTTCACGAAAACAAAGCTTTCTTTACGAAGAAGTAAACACGATTTACATGTAAATCAATAATTATATTGTTTTGCGTTCGCCAATAACGAATTTAACTCAAAGATAAAAAAATCAAAGTAAACCATGTGTAAAAAGTAACTGATTGAAATAGAACTCAGTACTGAGAGGCTCTTTGGGGCTTTATTACATATCTCAACTTGACGTTTGAAATTTAAAAAAGGATCAAAGTGGAAATTTTATGTGTTTCGATAATTACGAATTTGAAGTCCAAATATACAATTCTCTATCCTAAAAACGTCGAATTGCCAATTATTTTTCTTGCATATTGAAACACTTTGTCCATGAGATTGCTCATACAAGATGAGGGTTGAGATTTTTATTCAAATCTACCTTTTCATGAGTAGAGCTGCAAATATACCTGAAAGACGTAGCATAATAAACTTATACTTGTCATCATTACTATCCGCTAGTTACAACGGATTTCTACCGCCCGGAGACCGTGGAAGACGTCGAAGTAAATTTGTTTTGGTGAAAAGGCCAACACCAAACGGAGTCAAACGAAGTAAACATTACGTGGTGAAAACACCTCACAGTTCGCAAGCTATATTAAACACGCAGCAGCATTCAATTTCATACACACTGTCACGGACGCAAGCGGTTATCGTTGAATATACAGAAGATGAAGATACCGACATGTTCCAAGTGAGTTTGCACAAAACAAAAAATCCATATTCTGAAAGGAGAAAATTCAGAACCGAAAACAATAATACAATATTTTTGTGGACAATACAATGACAATTTTAAGTTAAATTATTCACATCTCATCCATGATAAGCGACCCGTAATTTATTGTGCTATTTATTTTTATTAGATCGGTCGGTCTTCAGAGTTACCAATTGATTTCGTAGTAATGGATACATGTCCGGGAGGCAGCGATGCTGGACTTGCGAGCGAAAGTCGCGTGGCCCAAAGCACCATCAGTAGGTTCGCTTGCCGAATTTTGACTGATAGATCTGACCCAAGAATCGCAAGAATATACGCCGCTGGATTTGACAGTTCGAGAAATATCTTTTTGGGGGTAATTATCTGAGCTTTGAAAATATAATTCATGAAAAATGTGTGACACATTCACATGGAAGTTTTAATCGATTCGTATTCGAGTAAATCGCGGCAAGAGAAAAATCCGAAAACAGAAACTTTACTGAACTTTCTAGAAAATTAATCGAAGACTTTTCGAATTAATTTCTCTGCAAATATCGTAAATCACTCGCTAAATTTCTTATCTAAGAATCTGCGCGTGTGATCTTTACCTATTTTTACGCATCAATTGTAAGTAAAAAAAATTTGTCATAAGGAGAAAGCGACAAAATGGCAAGAAAACCACGAAATCGATGGTCTCACAACAAACGGAGTTTTAATAATGCATCCACGGGGACAATTTTGCGGCGGTGAAGCCCAATGCGGTTTTTGGCGAGAGGTCAGCGTGGGAGGTGGCGTTTTTACACTGAGAGAAAGCCGAAGTGCTCAACAGAAAGGAAATGTCGTTGATGATGAAGATAACATACTTCAAGATGGAACATTGATTGATCTTTGCGGCGCAACGTTGCTGTGGCGATCTGCGGAAGGTCTATCCAAATCTCCGGTAAGTCGATATCAGCAAATATTCACTTGTAATAAAAAGATACCGTGTGGTCTTGACGCCAAGCCTGTTTTTCTTTGGGCAAAGATAACGAACGACAATGAAGCGTTAATACCATCGTCAACAGGTCGACTAAGGGTCAATGCACCAAAAATTAAACAGTAACCAGTGATTAAAGAATTGTTTTTTAAGAGTTAAGAAAAATGTTTAGGATTTGAATAAACGTTCGATTCCGAATTCAACATTTTTTAGTTATCTACTGCGATTATTTTGTCGCAGAAACCTATTTTAAAATAGATTCAAAAAACACGATACTTTTATAGTTGCATCATATAATTCGATGTTCTGGTCGGCCGTTAGAGTTTTCAACGACCATTTGGAAATGTTACATTTTATGGGAACCCATGATAAAAAAATTCGTTGTGCTTAACTGTTTATTCACTACTAACTTTACCCGATATAAAAAACTTTGAAAATGCATACAAAAAAGGATGCAAAGCACTTTAAAATTGTTTTTTTTTTTCAAGGTCTCAAAAAATGCACTTATCCGAATACATTGTAAGAGAGACTCTAGAAGTACTTTAAAAAACTACTGATCTACAATTGTTCCCTTTTTTCCATGTACTTGGAGAATTACATTCTCGAAGTACTCTATAAAGTGCAGTTTTTTATAAACTTGTATGTCAACTTCTAAATCTTTCAGACAAAACACGATTTAGAAGAATTGGTTGATGCTATTAATGCTGGACGACCTCAATGTCCGGTCGGTTTGAATACGTTAGTGATACCCCGAAAAGCTGCTGCCGATTCGGCACAACAGCAACCGTATGTTTATCTCAAATGTGGACACGTACAAGGACATCACGATTGGGGCCAAGAGAAGGATAAGGTAACAAGACGTTGTCCGATGTGCCTCATAGCGGGTCCGATTGTCAAACTCTGTATGGGCATCGAACCAGCGTTTTATGTTGACAGCGGTCCACCAACATATGCCTTTAGCCCTTGTGGACATATGGCCACCGAAAAAACAGTCAAGTATGTACAATACTTTTCTCCTTCGTCCAATTCTTTTCGTTGATAACAGACTTGACAAATCCCACGTTTAAAAAACATTAAAGGTTTTTTTTATAAGCAAAAACATACGAATTTCAAATTTATTCGTTATTAAGAAATTTTATTGCTAAGAATCGATGTCTTTAGAATTCGCAAATCCATTGTTTCTTTAACGAATGTTTCAATGAATGTGTGGTACTTTTTAGATACTGGGAAAAAGTAGCCATACCTCATGGCACCAACGGATACATAGCGATTTGTCCATTCTGTGCGGTTGCTCTTGAAGGATCTCCTGGATATGTTAAACTTATCTTTCAAGATAACGTAGACTAAACACCACTGATGACATTGTATGTCGCCAATCGAAGCAGTGTAAGTAGCTGAGCAATTTGTTTCTAAACTAACTCATCATAATTACGACCAAAAATAATTTAATTGAATGTATTTTGATACTACTTTTGTACGAGTTCGTTTATGTCAATTCCGTCACTTTTGTAAATTCCAAATTTTCAGTTTGCGATTTTAAGTTTGAGGAGACAGAGAAAACGAAATCTCAAGGCCTTATATACAGTTAAATTTTTTTTAACAAAATTCGAAATCCTTTGTCCAGGCCCTAGCCATTAGTTATACTAATAATAATTAAGTGGTATAAATTTGGTTTGGATCGGATTAATAGTTTTTTTTAGTAATCGTGCCCACCGCAAAGGTATTTTACGAAAAAGGCTATTCTGAGATAATCGCATTCAAAGAGCTGCATGTTAAGCGACCGCACGCACTGGGCGGTCAGTTGAAACACCTATAGTTACAAATCTAATGCTTCGATTTCCATGAAATTTGGTGAGAATATTCTTCACACATTGTACTTAAAGAATATGTAATCTAAAAAATTTCGATTTTTCTGCTCATCACAAATGTATATAAGCTTTTAATATGGGGTACAGAAGGATAGAATAGTACAGAATGTTTATTTTCGCGCTGGAATCAATTTCCTAAGAACCGTTCCCAAACGATGGTCACAAAAAAAATATGCATAACTTAAAACTATGAAAACAATTGTTATACAGAGTGCAATACAGAAAAGTGAAGCAGTCACGTTAGAAAAGATAAAACAAAACAGGAAAATCGGTAGCCGGGCAGAATAGAAATACAAAACCAAACGAAACTCGATAATCTATTTCGTACACTGAAGTGTTTGATTACGGTTGGAAATAATAAATCTGATCGAAATCGGACCGTCTATTTCATACAATAAAGTGTCTAATTACGGTCGGATACAATAAATCCGACCGAAACTTAACCCTCTATTTCGTACACTTAAGTGTCTAATTACGGTCGGGAATAATAAATCAGACCGAAATTGGACCCTCTATTTTACATAACGGGGCGGATTATGGTCAGAAATAAAGATCCGACCGTAAAGCGACAGTTTTATGTTCGTATTAGTTCGGATTTAAAAAAAGCTAAGATCGAGCGGGTTGAAAATAAAAAATGTGTCGCACGACGTCAGTTTTTAATAAACTGATTCAAATTCACCACTAAACTGAATTTAAGATCCAACCAAGATCTGAATAAGATCTAATAGTGACGAGGCGTGAATACATAAAGAGAATGTAGTGCAAAGGGCCGACGGTGTATCATGCGATGGCAACATGAATAGAAAGTGTGTTGGTAGTCAAGAGAAGGAGAAAACGCAGTAGGTGCAACAGCGAATGTGAGGACGGTTGAAATCAGATGTAGTAGGAAATCATATAGGATATTACGGGTGCAGAAAAACTTTTTCTCACAAGTTGCCTTTAGCTTCGTGCACAAGCTAAAGGCGAGTGTTGCAATCAGACGAGCTGAGAAAGAGGTTTTCGACTATCGGATAAATTTTTTTTTGACAAGATGCGAAAATGGGGTTTGACGCACGCGAAGCGTCTCTCGCTTTAAACGAAATAAAATGCCCCATAATTTTTAGGGAAATCGATAACAACATACATATACTTTGAAATTAATTATTTTGAATATTCACACATAATAAAAGCAGTCTGATCGATTTTTCCAGGTGCAGCTACAGCAGGCAGTGTGGATACCAACCAACAACGTGCATCAAGCACTTGAGTGAATTGTACCAAAAAAAAAAAAAAAAAACAAACAAAAAAAAATTAATATTATTATGGATAAATGAAAACTATGCAGGCGGAGTGAAAAATCGTCTTACACAGTTTCATAATAAATGATAATTCAAGTAAAAGACTGCTTAAAGTATTGTGCGTGATGGCAAAAAAATGTGTTGTCAAAACGATTGACACGATTTTATTAACAACCATGTTGTTCAGTTGCACTGCATTCTATAAATAAATTTAAATGAATTTTTAAGTAACGCAATATTTGTGAGTTTTTTAAAGGATTCATTGTATTCAGTAAATCTTGGTACATTGAAGAAAAAAACAGACCATGTGGATAATAACAGCATATAGTGATTATAAATAATGTTTTATGTAACAACCTGTACAAGAATAAATCTTTCATTGAAACTAAGGAAAAACCGGTCTCGAGATATCAATGCCTTTTCAAATATTGTAAGTGATGGTAATACGCTCTTGATTATAGCAATGTGGGTTCGTGAATGGCATCCTAAATCTCCGCAGCAAGGGCATAAGGTAAACGGGCTAGCGAATGAACGGTTAAGCAGACGACAAAACTCAGTGAATGAAAGTTTTTTATGCACCTCCCATTGGGTTTTCTAGGTTCTAAGGTTACTTATGGTACCTTATCCATTTACTGGTCGGTTGACCCTAATTTCCAGTTGACGGTACAGTAGAACCCTCGGAGTTTCGCGCTAACAGAGGTATAAGCTCGGATAATACGGAAAAGCTCTGACAAAACGGACGAAATACACGACAAGAACGAGCAACCGGAAGACAGGCCACGAATTCAGCACGAACAAGGGTTAAATGTCCTTGGAATAGCTTTCAAATATACTGAGGAACAGCTGGAAATTACGGCAAGTGACCAATTATTAATGAAGGGATGGCGGGATATTTCAGCTAAGAAAAGAATGGGCAATTTGACACAGGATTCTGTGACTGATTTTTTTAAGCTACTTAAGTGAAAAGCTTTTTGACACTCAAGACTCTATTTTAAAAACATATAAAAAAATTGAAGTTTTTCGTTGTGTATGTCTTCCCCCAGATAGACAAACGTGCATTTTTCATTTGGTTCAAAATTTTTCGATATGGCCACGCCATGCCGTCACCGCGATGGCATTGTGTACCGGCACAGCACGACAGAACCGTGCCATCATTATACGGACGTACATAACGGGACAGTGAGGGCAAGTGACGGCACGGTGCCGGCATGTCTCTATCTGGGCCTCATTGATCGAGTTTTTACCCCTCCGAGGAAGTGTGCGTGAAGTGCCTACTTCACGCACACTTCGCTTCGCTTGCGTGCGTGAAACAGGCACTACTCGCACTAGTGGCATAAAATTGTATACGATACTCGTGCGAGAAACTTTTTCTGATCTCGTGTGATTACAACACTCGCATTCAGCTCGTGCTGCAAACTCACGCTCGTCGCGGAAAAGTTTCATCACACTAGTATCGTAATGTACTATTATCTGCTGGGGCTTCACACGGCTCGGACCCTCGCATTTCCGTAACTCTAACGGGTGTTTCCTCATTCTCCATCACATCTATCCGACACATCCAGTTCTCCACCACTCAGTTCTGCACATACTCTCTCGCACACAACTCACACCTTTTTGGCCTAGTATATTTAACATATCGCGTATCAACACAAAGCGATTTAGTACTTTTTTGTCTCTACTTAAGAGATCCGTTACTGACCTGTGCCTCTACTTTAGATTGTATACACTTCCTTTTTGACAGATTCCAATTAAACACAATTTTCTTCCGTGCATATCTTTTCTGACACGGTCCGTTTTCCTCACATTCCGATTGTGAACAAGCTTTCTCTTAAAAATCACTATTCGACGTCTCCCGATATAATACCGTTATCTCCTTCACGTATTTGATCCTACACCGCCCGTTTTCCTTCACACTTGAATTATACACACTGTATTATATACTACACATTCTGATTTTACAACTATCATTACAATGCCACACGTTTCGCCACATTTCGATTGCACACATTGCCGCGATTGATAACGGTTTACAAATGATCTCTCGTTGATAAGATAGAGATTCATTCGTTCAGTTTTAATCGCCCGCAGAGGTGAAAACTCTTAAGGTGATGTGAAACCTCTCAGTTGGTATCGAAAACTGTAATTCGGTTTTCTCCGCCACGAGTTATCTTCTGGATAGAAGATAAGAACGTTGCCCTCCGTCCAAGAATTCTGCAGGGCGACGTAATCGTCTTTTATCCAAAAGATCAACGATGGCAAAGATATTCCAATTAGTGTTTTCGTTACCAACCGAGTAGTTTTACATCACCTTAACGAAATGTTTTAACACACAACAAAAAAAACATATTTCACAGTAGAGCTGCCGATATCCAAACAAAAGTGACTATTTGACGTAGATAAAGTAGAGATCGCAATAACGCTGCTTGCAAGCAGTGATCCTCACGGAATTCTTACGAACGATATTGATTCAGAATTAAAAAATGATGATCCCAGTTAGAGTCTATAATAGTTATGCAATGACGGTCACGTGGTGATGATCACTTCATTCATATTACTGCGTGATGACGGTTAAAAGGCAAACTGGCGCCAACGCAGTTGTAAATGACGGTTACGTGGCGGTCATCCTTGTCACGGAATATAATAATAACTGATCCATTTTTATCGATGAATGGATTTCGAAGTGAGAACCACTGGTCAAAAGTAGCACCGTTTTGACCTCTATTTTATTCACATCAGGTGCTTACGTGCGATAATATCGACCGGGCCATCGTGTTAAAATAAAACAATGTCCTATTTATTTCGTTTGCAAGTCTTGCAATTGATTGAAGAAGAACGATTCACCACCGAATTTTTTAATTTGGCTACCAAACAATCACCAGTTGATTGTATATAGCCGAAAGTTAGAAAATTCAAAGTTGATTTGCTAACTTCATGTCGGTCGTCACATGACGGTGACAAATGGTAATTTAACACGAGCCAGGAATAATGGTAATTTGACATCACGGGTGTTATCTGGAAGTTCATTCGGTAAATTGGAGCTACTGGGCGGTTTTTCATACGAAGTGTTTTTTTTTACAAAGCAATGGTAAGCAACGTTTGGACGATTTTTTTCGCTGCATGAAATTTACGCCAATTTAATTTGCAAGAAAACTTTTTCGTTCCTAATCGTTGTAATTCGCGTATCGTCAATTAATATTAATCAAAACATAATCGTTTGATTGAGGTACACTTTCGTCGATTAGGTTAATCTGTCAGTTCTCATGCGTTATTAAATGCTTATAATTCTATTCTACTGCAAATAACAGACGAAAATGTACTGATTATATTACTGATAAGTCGTATGTAGCTTCATGTAAAATGAGAAAGTGATTGATCAAATATCAACAACCAACAATTCTCAATAACGTTACGAATTTGAATTATTGAGTCTCCAATAATCAGCCTGTCAAGGTTTTACAATTTATAATCAGACAAAACACTACTTTGTGTTTATTCAATTGGTCACAGCTTTTTGCACTCAGTATTGTTGGATATCCACAATTATGGTCTCTTGTTTTTATAGTCGAATCCAGAATGCTTGTCTTCCTTATGTATTCAATTTTTTTTGCTTGTGTCCTTTTGGTAGACAAATTTTCTTTGATGTCTTTTATCTATAGTTAAATTTCTATAAGTATGCAAGATTTATATAGTTGTAGATGGAGATTAGAACATCCAAAATTATATATTTTCAATTTCATGTGGAATTTGTGATTTATTTATTAACATGCTCTAATGATTCGCAACCCTTGCAACACAGCTATATATGCAGAATATCCATATACAAACATTCAAATAGATATTCGTGTCAATACTTATAACCTTTTTACATATGAATTCGATTTTTATTGAAAGACTTTTCCAAATTAAAAAGAATTTGTGACTTTTTTTTTACTTCATTGAATTTGAGCAAACCAAGTTGCGTACAAAAAGTTACAAAGAAATAAATTATGTAAATGATATATTTGTTAAAAAAATGTTGCACTAATACCTCATCAATTACATAGTGAACATTATAATTGTGCAATTTTGCAAAGACATACAGTGCACCAGAATGGTATGAAATAAAAAGTAAAATGTTTCCCTTGTCATCACTTTCAGATCACACTGGTAAAAAAATGTAGTGTTTGCTATTTTATTTGGTCTGTCAAAGAGTGCACTTTGGATTGAATACAGAAATTTTTATTTTGTGACGTCATGACGAAGCTATGATTTTGAATGTATAAATGTATCTTTCTCTATTGAAAAGTCATTGAACACTTAGTAAATCTAATTTTTACTGCACCCAGAATGGCTGTATTCAAACCGTAACGCACTTTTCAACAGATAAAATAAGACATCGAACACTAAAATTTGTTTACTGTTTTGGTCTGTAAGCTACAACAAGTGAAATATTGTACTTTTGACCTCTCATCTTTTGTGTGTGTTGTACTGTCTTTAAAAAATTGCAAAATCATAATATTTGTCATGTACTTAATGAGATATAAGTTTAACATTTTTTAAAAAAGAATATTATTTCAAAAACAAATTTCTTATGATTTTTTAAATGTGGTTGCCTTAAATTCTAATGCCACTTGATATAGCATTCAAATTCAAATTGGATAAAAATTATAACAGAGTTAGTACTGTTATGTAAATAAAAAATTAATTGTCATGGAATTAGTATTTAGATGAGAATCTATAGATAAAAAAAAGTAATTACTAATCGCACGCAGAATCAGGAATCATGCTGTAATTGGTGAACAAAAGTATTTATCTCTTTCGATCTTTGGTAGTAGCGCACGCTTTAGTTGAATTGCATATTTAGCATATGGCGCTACCTGGAATACCTGGTAGGTATCTTTATTCTTTTCACAGCCAATGACGCCTGTAATGTCTGGCATTGAGGAGCAGGAGAAGCTGCTGGAAGATGCTATCGGTGTTGTCAAGGTTCAGGCTTTTCAGATGAAGCACTGTCTGGACCATAACAAACTTATGGATGCTTTGAAGCATGCATCGACCATGTTAGGAGAATTGAGAACTTCACTTCTCAGTCCAAAAAGCTATTACGAACTTTGTATCCTTTTTGCACATGTATTTTTTGTAATCTTTTCTCTACTCCTCAATCGTTTCTTCCTTAACTACATATACCAACAGATATGGCCATCACGGATGAGCTGCGCCATTTAGAGATTTATTTGTTAGATGAATTTCAAAAGGGTCGGAAGGTCGCGGATCTTTACGAACTTGTACAATATGCAGGGAATATCGTGCCTCGATTGTGAGTATATTTTATTCATTTATTGAGTATTTCTAAGTATGACTAGAGAATTTTAGTAGACCTTCCCTTCCGTTTCTTAGAAGCCCGACCAGAATATTATTCCCAGTCACTCTTTCCTCCTGCGCTATGGTATCGCATTTGCACAAAGCCATAGAAAAACTGCGAAAATTCTGATCGATACATGAGGCTTATTTTTCCTGAGTCACATATTGTATACAAATGCATTAGAAACTCAGAAAAACTGCATTCCGCTTAGCAGTTGGCGCGCAAACCTGTGCGCGACTAAGCGGTCACCTATCTAAGTTACGGCCGCAAGATATACACTCTAACTTGGGAGACCGTCGGAGCCAAGTCGGTGCCATGACACGTGATTGTATCTAGTTTTATCAGAATTCAGGATTGGGCAATACTGGATGTTTATTCGGTATTAGCACTGCTTTTCGGTATTTTGAGTATTTTTGCGGTGAAATAAGTACACAAACGTTTTTTTTCATAAATACATTTGCCTCAACGTTCTTAATTGTTCAAGGATAAAATTGTTACGAAAATCAGTAAAGATTAACTTTTCCTAGAGATACCTTTTCCAAGACGAAAATCACCGGTATTTAAAGTTTTTCAGAGAGCACTTTTTCGAAATTATTTGACAAGCACCTTTCAAAAATTCTCTAAGCACTTCAGAAATTCGTTGAAAAATTTTCTTTCGGAATTCGTTAAGATGCATACTCCTAGTTTTTTCAAAAATAACTTTCTCGAAGTATTTAGTATGTACTTTGTGTATCAAGATTCCTTTGTACTCATTGTTTCAAATCCAATCTGATATTTTACTCAGTTCCTTTTCACATGTTGTCTAAATCGCAGCATAAGTTTCATATTTGCTTTACCGTTTTAGATATTTATTGATCACTGTCGGTTTGGTTTACATAAAAACCAATCCGTGTTTAAAAAGAGATCTACTACGAGATTTGGTAGAAATGTGCAGAGGTGTGCAGCATCCTCTACGCGGTCTGTTTTTGCGGAACTATCTGCTTCAATGCACTCGCAATATATTGCCGGACGTGTCGGAAGGCGATGACGAAGAGGGCACAGTATGTTACAGACATAAGATAGAAATACGATAATTGCTCTAATTCGATATTGGCATTTCTAGTACATTTGTATTCAGGTCCGTGACAGCATAGATTTTGTACTCATGAATTTCGCCGAGATGAACAAATTGTGGGTCCGCATGCAACATCAGGGACACAGCAGAGACCGGGAGAGACGTGAGAGAGAACGTGAAGAGCTCAAAATTCTCGTAGGAACGAATCTTGTTCGCTTGAGTCAACTGGAATCCGTTACTCTCGATAAATACAAAAAGGTTATCTTGTCTTCTATTCCTCTCTCAACTTCATCCAAGAATTTATGGTCCTATTCTCGAATTTCAAGCAGTAATTGCAATGGAAAAGGATATTGCTGATACAAAAATTAATTTTTTTATATTAAACGCCTAATAGTGTAACTTGAATCTCTGATTATTGTGTTCAGCTCGTACTTCCCGGTATTTTGGAACAAGTTGTGAGTTGTAGGGATGCTATTGCTCAGGAGTACCTTATGGAATGCATCATTCAGGTAATTCATCGTAACTAAAGAATAGCCCAGTGATTAAATTAAGATGTTAAACTTAACGACGATTTTTATTATTTTTCAGGTTTTTCCTGACGAATTCCACCTTCAAACACTTAACGCTTTTCTCAAATCTTGTGCGGAACTCCATAACGGCGTTAACGTGAAGAATATAATAATATCGTTGATAGATCGTCTTGCGACGTTTAGTCAAAGATCTGATGGTGTCGGGGGTCCTGGTAGTCCTAGCCAAATACCGGGCATTCCGCAGGATGTCAAGCTCTTCGATGTTTTCAGTGATCAAGTTGCGACTATAATTCAGGTACGAAACGAATGGAATTTCGAAATTCATCGAAAATTTGTTTAATTGAAATGTTAAAACTTTTTATTTCCCGTGTTTACTTCGCTGGTTAAAAGATTCGGTTAAAACCTATAAAATGGACAAGAACCCGATAAAAACATATTGCAACCGATCACTTTTTGATCAGAATTTGGTCCATTTGATCGGTTTCTATTAGTTCCAATCGGAATTTTTACGCAAGGTTATAAACGGCCGTTCAGTGATGACCAGATACTGCACTGCAATTGACAGTCCATGATGTTTATCCTAGAAAAGTTAAGCTCTATCTCATCTAGTTTAAGTCTGAGAACGGCTTCTAATAATCTTTCTAATGTGGAAAATAAAAAATGTAGCATATTGGACATTTAGCGTCCGCGAAGTGTTGCCTCCGATGTTTCGAGTTACAATTTGATAGCACACGAAAAAGGGTGAAGTCGGGTAAAATAAAGTGTTAGCTCTCGGTCACGAAAAAATAGACAGACCGAAAGAGATTCGTGAGCAGAGTAAACTAATTTCTTTTAATACTTGGCTTCGAGACGCTATCGAGTCTCTTGATACAAATTGCACATTACTTTAGGTTGTACCATGATTATTCATATTTTCTGAATCAAGAAAAATTAAAAAAACGATAAGGGCGAAAAGTCATTAATCGGAAAAATATTGTGAGCATAATTAAATAATGTTTTGTCAAGAAACTCAAAATGGTGGTCTCCGATTCTGCAGAGCCTCTGAATGTGTGAGAACGACACCCACATCTACTGCTTTCTCTACACTCTCAGCTGATTTATATGAACGGGAGATAGTAGCCTTGTCCTTGTATTTTATAACACGGGTCAACGAATATCAGCGTTTTTACAAGATTAACACATTCAAATCGACATGAGTCGAGGTGTCACTGTTGAGCTCCGTGAAAATCAAGCGCGCAGTTATTGTATAAAACTTTCCCCGGTTACACAATTATTTTTGTTTTCTTAAAGAAAAAAAATTCTCGTGACTTTTGTTATCGAGGATCTTTAGCGTGACTTTTCCTTTTAGACTCGACAAGACATGCCACCAGAGGATATAGTCTCGTTGCAAGTTGCACTTATAAATCTGGCACACAAATGCTACCCAGACAGAGTCGACTACGTTGACAAAGTATTATTCACAACAGTTCAGATATTCCAGAAACTCAACGTCGAAAAGTGAGTATATTTATGTTTTTCAAAAGCTACGATTCAAAAATATCAATGATTTTTCATGTGAGAACTGGGCATTACTCACAATAACTCGGTAATAGTTTTGGTACTCAAAGAACGTACTTTCGCGTAGTACTTTGACAAAAGAAATTTTAATCATTTTAACAAACACTTTTTCAAACTATTCAATAAAACACGTTTTATAAAATCTTTAAAATTACCGATACTAGTTTATTTGTCAATAATAAAGTACTTAGTAAAGTACTTTTTTACTCTTTATGCTTTAATTCCTTGTTTTTTATTTGCCCAGTTCTGATTGCTATTCTACGTAACTTAGCTCCTGGAATAAGACAAAGGAAAATTATAAACTTTCGAATATAAATATTTTTGTAGATTGGAATATAACAGTGCGGTGTCACGAGAATTAGCGAGACTGATGAAAATTCCAGTGGACAATTACAAGAACATACTTACGGTTTTAAAACTGGAGCACTTTGCGCCGCTACTCGATTACTTTGATTACGAGGGCAGAAAATTACTTGCTGTCTATATTATCACGAATATTCTTGAGAACGAAACATTAATTCCCACACAAGAGCAAGTCGATGCGATTCTGTCGGTAGTTGCGCCGTTGGTACAAGATCAACCGGATCAGCCGAGTATCGAAGAAGATCCTGAAGATTTCGCTGAGGAACAAGGCCTTCTTGGGAGGTTAATTCATCATTTTAAATCCGAAACTGCCGATCAGCAGTACATGATATTGAGTGCGGCAAGAAAGCACTTCAGCGCTGGCGGAAATAAACGAATAAAGTACACTCTTCCACCAATAGTATTTCAGGCTTATCAGCTTGCATTCACCTACAAGGCTCTCAAAGATCAGGTTCGAAGCATATTTTTTTAAATTCTTTAGAAAAAATTATTTTGTGAGTAATTCATCTTTTCAACCATATAGAACAGAAATTACCAAGATCAATGGTTTGGTAAATGAACAAATCCATTTTTCCACTGAAAAAATTTAACATTGATATTTCGAAATTGCAATCCTTGATCTTCATGAACTATTCAAATTACCGACGAATATGTAAAGTTGCAATTACCAGAATTACTCATGAATCTTCATATTGACATTTTTTGTAATAATCAATTCGAATCTCAGATTGTATATGTATATTCAAGTCAATTACCTTAAAAATCCTATTCGCACATGGCTAATTATGAATTACTGCCAATTTTTTTAGGACGACATGTGGCAGAAAAAATGTCAGAAAATATTCCAATTTTGTCACGCGACGATAACCGCACTAATGAAAGCGGAACTCGCTGAATTGCCGCTCAGGCTCTTCCTTCAAGGAGCTCTCGCTATCGGCGAAATAAGATTTGACAATTTTGAAATGGTTGCCTATGAATTTATGAGCCAAGCTTTCTCAATTTACGAGGATGAGATCAGCGACTCGAAAGCTCAACTAGCAGCCATCACTCTAATAATCGCCACCTTCGAACAAATGAGCTGCTTCGGCGAAGAAAACGCAGAACCTGTGAGAAATCAATGCGCTCTTTACGCGAGCAAACTTCTCAGGAAACCCGATCAGTGTCGCGGCGTTGCTACTTGTTCGCACATCTTCTGGTCAGGAAAGTCTCTAGCAACAGGAGGAAAAGAGGTATTTTTCAACGAACTATACTTTCAATTTAAATTGAAGCAGAGTTGGACGAAGTACCGAAAAGTGCTTAAAGTACCAAGTACAAAATACTTCGAGTATTATCTGCGGAAATAATATCAGTAATCAACATATATATCGAGTACTTCGAATAAAGACTTCGTAATTCTTCGAAAAAGTTCTTTTCGCACATTTCCGAAGGAATGCTTTCTAAATGACTGTTCGAAAAAATTCGTATAAATTCTTTTTCAACATTGAAAGTTGAGTCTTAAATGTCTAAACGGAAGTTTATGTGCCTCAAATAATCATCTCTGTCCCACACAGTCAACACACACACTGTTTGAAATACCATTTATGTTGATTGATAAAAAACCCACCTAATAATGTTTGCGTCTGCCCGCTAATACATGTGAATTCGTTGATCAGATGCAAGATGGCAACAAAGTATTGGACTGTTTGAAAAAAGGGATTCGAATTGCAAGCCAGTGCATGGACACTTCCGTGCAAGTGCAACTCTACGTTGAGTTGCTAAACCACTACATCTACTTCTTCGAGAAGGAAAATTCTTCGGTAAAATAAGAACAACCTCAGCAAAGAATAATGAAGAAGAAAGTTCTTCAATTTTTATTCTCCTCTTTTTTGTTTTTAGGTAACTGTACAAATCCTAAATCAGGTTATCGCTAAAATAAAGGAAGAACTTCCTAATCTCGGTGTGAGCGAAGAAACCGAGCAAATACAGAAACACCTCGCCAATACTTTGGAGCATTTGCGAAATCGCATGAGATCATCTGATACCGAAGGACAACTGTATCATGGCCTGGTGCTTTAAAAGCCAGCAATTTCTATGTAACGCTAATTTGTAATTTTGTACATGATGCATTTCATGCCAAATCGACAGGGTGATGATCCTCTTATTTATGTATTATTTTTATTCCTTCAGTATATTGTAAAGCCGTTTAAAGCAAATACTCGACACTAATTGTTAGATTTTTCCTGGATATTGATTTGGCAATAATCACAACAATACGAGGGACATGAGCTTGTTAATTTGGCGTGGAGAAATACCCCACGTAATATGATGAACTTTTAAAGGAGAAAAAGAAAAGTCGTGAATGTGATAATTGATCTTTTCCGGAGAATGAATTAAACAATTGAAAATGAGATGGAATTATTGATGAAATTAATTTGTATAAAAAATGAATCCGTATTATGAATTTTTATTTATTATACTATATATCGATATATTTTATTATAATTTTGTACATATTATAATTGTTTGTTAAGTTTGTCGTATAAATTTCGACGAATGTTGGATAAGGATGAGATAACATCACTGATCAAACGAATTGAATGAATAATTCAAAATACGAATATGTCCAGTTTGAGCGTTTTCCGTATGCGTCCGAATTTATTATAAATACTCGGTATCTTCTTTAGCTATTATTACTACAAGATACGAGATTATCAATCGCAACTAATTTATAATTCATATTTTATGTAGCGATATATAAATTGATGAATCAACTCAGTTTAAAAATCGAGTCCATTTGTTATGGGAAACCGCACGTCTACTGTTTATCAAATATTATGGTGTTAATGTATTATTACGATAAAATATAAATATTTTGTTTGTATATTTGACGAATAAAAATTGTACACAACGTTCGCTGCTATTTTTTGCCGCAACACTTTTCTGTAAACTGTCTTGATTTGAAAAAGGGTTACCAAAAATATGCGTATCTCTTGGACGTATTGCAGAGATAAGATCATTGCGTTTGGCTACTGAACTAGCTTGTGATATAAGCGTTATTTAGTTTGGAACTATACGATATAAATGTTATGAATTACACTGGTAGAATAGTGCAGGTTTAGTTCCACGATAAATTATACTTATTTACTATACTTACCCACTTATGACAACCGGTTTTTCATTTCGGTTCATTAACGGCTTGTATACACTTATGATGAGCGAGAAAATCGAAATTTTTTTTAATTACATATTCTTTGAGCACAATGTCTGAAGAATATTCCCACTAAATTACATGAAAATCGGAGCATTAGATGTGTAACTATAGGTATTTCAACCGATCGCCCGGTCGTTTAGCACGCAGCTCCTTAAACGCGATTATTTCAGCATCGCCTTTTTCGAAAAATACCTTTGCGGTCGGCACGATTACTAAAAACTTATAAATCCGATCCGAACTAAATTGATACCACTCAAGTATTATAATAATAGCTAGTACATGGACGAAGGATTTCAAATTTTGCTAAAAAAAAAATTGTTACAAAAATACCGAAAATTCAGCACCTCAAAAAATGAATTTTTTTATTAAAAGTGTCGCAGTTTGTTGAAAAATAAAAATTTTTACAAATTATTCGTTCAGACCCAAGCCAATGCAATATACTGATCTAATCTTTTTTTTCGGATAAGCCGTTCTCAAGTTATCATGCCCACCGCAACTGATGCTCAAAAAAAGGTGCTACTGGAATACAGCTAGAGTTCCGCCGTTTTGAGAAATTTTTTGATGAAAAAAATTGTACAAATACATGAACATATGTACTAATGTCGTTGACAGTTTTTCAATAAACATTTATTTTCTTGTCGAAAAAAAATCAAGAAACCACGTTTTTTCGCCCGCTGCAAGTGTATATGAGGCCTTAACTGTTAGAATTATCACAAAAACTCGGGAAAAATCAGCTTTTGATGGTCCGCAACGAATTTTCCCTGTGGCAATGCTGTCCGCGATTTGGACAATTTGTTGATTCAATGAAAGTTCTTGATGATGGTATAATTGTAAATTATTTTCTCTTTAATAATAGCATTAGGAAATTACATAGGACGTTACATAGCATTTGAGCGTAAAGTACCCTTTTAATGTTATAATCCAACTTTGGTTTCGTCGAGTGTAATTGTTAACAGCCTTACATAATATTGCAAGAGATACAAATGTGGCCGGATGAAGAGGTATTCTCAATATTCGAGACCTGCCGAAAAATCGTTGAACTATTTTATTTAATGTATTCTTAATTTTTTTTTTTTTGTTAAATGTAATGGCAAGACGCTAGAGTCTGTTGTAAAGGCATGATGATAATGCTTCGGTGATATTCCAAAGAGAAGAATGATTTTTTTTAACGTCGGATTTTGAATTTCAATTAACATTAACACCGGACGTTTTATTTTTCTTTCAACATTAATTCGAACCATGACAGACTTGTCACTTGTAGTGACCGAAACTACTAACTCCTAGAGGACGGGACTTTTGACTATTTTCAATTTTTTAATATATGTATAAATATGCAAAAACATTACATCACTAGTAACAAATACGTAAACTTTATAGAAAAAAAAAAATTCGAAAAAATTTCTAGAGTTTTTGACAATCCAACCCAGTGGATTGCTCAAGCTAATGCTAGTAATCGCGTCCCGTTGGTGAAGTCATCTTTCCACTAAGATTTTGCGAGTTGGATGGCGATTTGGTTGCTAGAAAAAAATCAAAATCTTACACATTGAATTCATTATTTGTATAAGTTCCGAATTCGGCGGTACGTAGGTATTTGTTTGGTACCCAAAAATGAAGATTTACGCTCAATTTGAGGGAAGTGTTTTTAGAATTATTTAAAAACATGCTTTTCAACAAATTTAAAAATAATGTTTTTTTTTCAAAAACTTCGCTGAACTCTTTATTTTGGAACTTTTTAAAATAGTTTCGTTTTCTTAATCCCTTTTAAAATACTCATTTGGAGTTATTCAGAAAATTCTTATGCAGAATATGATGATATTTACTTCGAATATCAAGATCTTTTGCACTCAAAATATTCCAAGTACAAGGTTGTAAAAACAAGAGTAATATTGAAGTTCTTGAAGTGACATTGTTTTTAGTACTTCAAGTACTTCCCATCAGGAAATACTTTGCTCTGTAAAGATTTGTAAAAATAAAACACTCACGATTTTTACTAATTTTATTTCGAGGGTTGTTTGGGCACGGATGTTCTCCCATGAGATGATCTCTCCACTTATTTTGATTGACTAGAGCGTGACACAAAGGGCACCGATCGTATCCTTCTATGGGTTCTGAAATAAGAAAAAAAATTTACATCGTCTTGAAAATATTAAAATTTCATAAATTTTAATAATTCCCTAAAATACCAAGGTAAAGAAAGAAAAATTATATTTTTTCATGATTTTTATGTCTAGTAAATAAACGGTATCAAAATAATTGTTTGTCTTTTCCAAGTTCATATGAGATAAGATGATTATTAATATATATTGACGTTCAACTGGACATTTCCTGCTTAGAACTTCAGCTAAGGAAATAAGAACTTGTTCACATAATAAAAAATTCTGGCCGAATTTCGTGTTCGGATACAAATTGGCGGAGACCCAATAATTTGCATCGTGACTTACTTGTACACTTGTCATCTTTGGAATGTTCCGGAAATGCTTTCTCAAGCACAGCCTGCTTACAAGTATCGCATTTCACATAATTGTTTCGCATATCGCATTCATCTGAAAAATCGTAGAAATAAAAAAAATGTCGAATGATGGATTTTTTTCGGCAATGCTCATTTTCGTACTTACTCAACAGGTGAGAATTCAAGTAGGAAATTTCTACGACTTGCTTGCAAGCCTCGCACCTAGTTAACATAGGACAACTTCGCCAGTAGTGTATATTTAAACCCTCTTCAGAATATACTTGGCCCTTCGATAAGCAGAATATGCAGAGTCTGGAATTAAAAAAGGGCGCTCACTAATTTTTGCAACCAATTAGAAGTTAATTATCAGCTGCGCAAAGTACCAAAAAGAATAAAGTAATCTCAGTATTTGAAATACATACAGAGCATTTCGACAAAATGCATAAGAATATCAAGTAGCAAACGAAAATTCAAGTGGTACCAAGCTCTATTTTTAATTAATTATAAACTTTTTAAATTACTTGTCGCCCTTATGATCCGTGCTATTCTCCGAAGGAGAAGTTACACTAGTCGAACTTTCCGTGCTCACAACTGGACTGCTTCTCGTAGGCGATTTTGTGAGACTGGCCACATTATTATCTATCGATTTTGTACGCGTTGGAGTAGCCGTCGTTTTTCCTGAAGACTCCAGTTCTTTTTTTCTCTGAAGAGAACAAAAAAACGATTTTTATAACAAAAAGTAATGATTCCAATTCTAAAAAAAAAAATCAAAGAATAAATCGATAGAAAATGTAGGAGATAATATCAAGGCAGAGGCTCCAATGATTTTAGCATAAAAGCGTGTTTTATTCTTTCTATGGTACGAAAAAACGTTATGAAACGTCTCCAACGATTGTTCATAATAGGAACCTGTTCAAATTTCACAGATCCGAATATAAGAAATTCAAGGAGAACTTTCAATGTTTTGATATTATATTAAACTGGTAGAGTTAAATTCTACGACTCTCAAAAAGGAATCAATTACCTGAAGATCTATGAGGTCAAATTCGTGGAAAAGTTGTCGATAGAGCAAATTTCTTCTCGTAATATCATCGTCCGGTGGCAATTGCTTGCGAACTAAGCGAGGATTGACTTTGTAAACTAGAACTAAGATTCTTTCTGAAACTTTTCTCACAGCCTCGGCTGGATGATGCAGCCCTGAGCATCCCAATTCCGACAACGTTCGACACGTCAGGCCACTGCAACAATTACAATATCTTGTCACAGGAAACGAATTTCCAATCTGATTACATTTCCGAGAAATGACCTTTGCGAATCGATATATTCTAATAAAATCGTCGCTGAGTTAAATATCAAAAGGTATTCAAAATCTCAAGGAGGGAAAATATGAAATAATCAACATATTTTGCATACAAGTTAATCTTAATACTTGATGAGGATACTAAGTACTTTAAAACATTGCTTTTAGGGTGATTCACGAAAGTAATTTTCAAGGTATATCCAAATATTCAAGTCGTTATCAGAGTATTTTTCAAAAATCTGTTCCAAATAGCTTTGAAAAGAGTAATTCTAAAAGTACTCCAAAAAGTATTTTATTAGGTAGTACATTAGATCAGTATCGTTTTAAGTAGTTGAAAAAGTTATTGTTGAAGAATTTTAAAAATTTTGAATTGTTTCCGAAATAAAAAACGTTTACAGACTCTATTTATGCATTTTGTAAATTTACGATCGACAGCAAAGGTCTGATACTCGTGATAGGATGGGATTTTATACGACTTAAATCGTTTCGACAGTCTCAAATCCTCGAAGATATTTACCTTTGTTTATCTGTGGAAATGCCATGATTTAGTATAAGTTGTTCGACTATTTCCAATCTACTAAGTGCCAATCTTTGATGGGTACTACTGCTTACAGGTCGACTCAAGGCGACGGGTATAATGTGCAAATCTCTTACGCATTTGCAATCAGCCATGCTCAGAATAGTGTGAATTGCCATATTATGCATTCTCGGCGTTGTGTCGCCTGATTTTGTCAAGAGCTCGGGAAGCAGTCGATCCACACTGCGTGCAATCTCGGTTGACGATACCCTGCGACGAAATGTTATGAAATCGCAACCGCTTCAATACAAAATTATTGAATACTTCACCTCGAAATTATATTATGCATATAAATATTTTCTATGGAAATATTCTCTGTAAAACATAATTGGCAAATGTGTTACATGCAAAATTGGACACGGTACTAAGAAATACTTGGAGTATTAGGTACGAATTACGTTACGTATTTGAAAAATGAAGTCACCTGAATACTGAAAGTATAAACCAAGCAATCTGAGTAAGTAGTTTTTTAAAAAACTTCGAAAGGCTATTTTTCGAAGATACTTTGAAATAATGTAAGTATTTAGACTTGATACGTTCTATGAATACGGATGAAATTGTATTTGATGCTGAAAGTACTTTTCGGTGGTTGACGCAACTCCGACTTGCATTATTGTTGTACTTGCCTTTCATAAATATAAGAAATATATTCGGAATATTCCCATTCTTTTATTATCATCTGAGTATTGAATTAAATATCAAATAAAGAATTTTCTTGGAGAATAAATTTACCTGTCCGTTGCAAATTCAGCGAAGAAAATTCTTATGAGTTGGGCAGCTAAGCTGTAAACGCTGAATACTTTATCTCTCAGTGCCCGGTGTAACAGTAAAATTGTTGCTCTCGCAGTTTTATTCGGCGAATGCTTCAATACTCCAGAATCAAACGTTCTGAGCTCCTCCTTCAATTGCAGGAGTCCTTCCTCTTTATCCGTAAATTGTTTGGAGTAAAATTTTTCCACCTGGATTCAGAAATTTTTCTTCATGTAAAAACATTGCTATTGAATGACGCAATTTTTTTAGAAGTATAAAAAAATACCAGATCCATCCCGAAAACAGAAATCGGCAAGGCAGCTTGTTTTTTCTCCCTGTCGTTGAGCTTTGAAGTCACTTTTACCTCCGCACTGTCCATGTGACACTCTCTCGTGAATTCGTTTGTATGCGAGCTGCAATATATATTTGTTTTCAATCAGGTTTATTCTCTTCATGATTTGAGAGAGAACGCGTTTGATTGTAACAGTGTTTCGATCATGTGAAAGTTTCGAGTTCTCAATATGAATATTTGTGGAAGAAGTTGTTTTTTTAACGTTATTATTTACCAGATTCAGTACTTGCATTTTGTTTTGGTACTTGTAGTGCGTATTTTAAGGAGTGCAAATCCAAATCAAGTTTTTTAGCATACAAAAAATTATCCATTGGAATATTTTTAAAGAAATATTTTTTTCTATATTTTCCAGAAACAAACTTTTCTGAGTTATCACAAATACTTCCGAAAAGTATTTAAAAATGTACTTGATTGGAGTATTTGGCATGTATTTTAAGAGCCAAGATTACTTCATACTCAAAATACCCGTATTCCTTAATACTACAAGAATTATTCAGTACTTTTTCTGTTTTAGACTTTTTTAAAGACAAATCCCGACATTTATCCACTTGGTAAGAACTCTTTGACAAACTATTAATCTTGGAACAATTCCTCAAGATATGTTGAGGAAAGTACAATCACTTTTACCGAAATGTGATTTGCTTAAACGCAATAAAAACTTACTGCCTGAGAGCGGGAATGGTTCTTTCTTCGTAAGCTTCGTAGCTTGACCTGAGGGAAGGTCCTGCGGATTTAGTTTTCCTACGAAGAGAGCCCTTGTTGCAATTGTTGTGCCTCTCAAGAACGCCGTTCGGCGGGCTATCAGTGACTTCTGCAAAATAATAATTTACATGGCCATATTTTATTTATTCCGGATTACAAACGAATTAGATAGTTACCAGGGCTGTTAGGTTTTTGATGTAACGGTGATACAGGAGGTTGGTGCGCCGGACCAGTTGGAGACAAAGCCCCTTCGCGGCTCGGTGGTACCACTAATCTAGGAGGCGAAGATATGTCTTCCGGTGCAAGTGCAGCCGCTGTACCACACGCGGAATCCACAGTCAGAGGCTCTTTTCCCTCCACCGAGGACAAATTATTTTTTTCCAGTGGCTGTGCAATTAATTATCCAGTCAGAAATTATTTAATTCGCTTCAGTATGTGAATTTATTGGTTGCACATTAAACAGGGCCTTTTAATTCATGTATCGTTATACTTCATTTTTAAAAGTCGCGTGAGCATATTCTATATGATCAAGGTGTTCGTATTAATTGAGCTTTCGATCCATATTTTTTAAAAATCTCCACATCCGAATATCGCAGGAAAAGCGATTTTGGGTATAGAATAAAAGATTTTTGATCTGAGTATAGACATTTTTATCTCAGGTGTGTACGACAATGTTATTCCTTTTTTTTTTTTTTGACTAACCAAAACCATATTTATTAAAAGGGAAGCAAAATAATTGACTATGGTTGATTGTGATCTTTGCGGCATATTAAATTTTTACATTTAGTCTAAACTAATATTTACGATATGGATATGATGTATCGAAACTTTCTGCCATTATTTATATTTGTTTACAAGGGTTTATCCCGTCCAATGTAATGAATAAATGAATAAATAAATAAATATCACTTTCACGAAAAAGATACTGAGAGTATCAGCGAAATAATTGCATTGATGAAAATGTTTAATACCCCTTTGAGTTCCAATAAATCTTCAATTTCCAGGCTTTGATAAACTTGCTGGCGATACTGCTGGGCTTGCGCCTTTTTCGCTTTTGCTTTATCATAATCTTCCAGCGCAATAGCGTACTTTTTTTCCAATTCGTATTTCCCTAGACGTTCGCCAGCTTTTCGTAAATTTTCCATCGCAACTTTGAGCTTTGACGCGTACTCGAATCTCTCCTCTGGTTGTCAGAAAAATACTTATGAATTACAATAACAGAATATGCTGAAATCTAAGCTGAACAAAGTACCAAAAAATTATTGAAATACAAAAGTCCTTGAAGTACAAACTAGTTCAAGTATTTTGAATACAGTAATTTCAATACTCAAAGTCCTTCGAATGATTTCGGATGAGCACTTTTTACACAACTTCAAAAAAGTGCTCCTCGAAAATCGTACCAGGATGTTGTAGTCTGTTCATTATCAAATTTATTGATGTACCGAAGGTACTTTAGTACTCATCTGTACTTAAGCATGTATGATACGTACAGTCCCGCCAAAAGTGAGTTTCAGAGACAATTTTGATCACTTCTCGATGGGATAAAAATCGGAAAAAAATAATGCATATAAAACTTGCTGAAAAGATTAATTCCGCATAATAATAATCCCAAAATGTTATTAACAAATTGGTGAAAAAACAATTGTTCAAGAAACAATCAGTCAACCTAACTTTTTTCCTAATGAAAATTATATGTTAATTTATTTGAATGCATACGATTTTTTCAGATTTTTCTTTATTTTGATTTTGATTTTTTTATGTTCAAAAATGTGCGCGAAATAACGAATTTTGGATCAGTGTTCGGCGTAAAACCATCTACCACACTCAAGATTTTTTTGCAAAACGCATATCCAAAATTTGATTTATTCTGCGCATTTTCCAAAATAAAAAAGAATAAAAATAAAAATAAAGAAAAAAATCTGAGATAATTCGTATGCATTCAAATAAATTAACATATCATTTTCATTAGAAAAAAAGTTAGGTTGACTGATTGTTTGTTGAACTATAGTTTTTGTTCACCAATTTGTTAATAACATTTTGGGATCATTATTATGCGAAATCAATCTTTTCAGCATGTTTTATATGCATTATTTTTTTCCGATTTTTATCCCATCGGGAAGTGATCGAAATTGTCTCTGAAACTCACTTTTGGCGGGACTGTACGTATCATACATCCTTTAAGAAAGTACTTTGAGTATCGAAAAATATTTAGGACTCAAAGTACTGCCCAGTTCTCGTTGAGGCATATATTTATTAAATTTTATTGACCTTCCGCAGCTTGGAGTTTCTTCGCTTCCATTTGTCTTATAATCTTGGCAACCTCGCGATCGACGTACATCTCGAATGCCAAGTCGTCATAAGGGGAAGTATAATGGGGATTGTAGGGAGCATCTCCCTGGCCGCTCAGCTCTTGTCCATACGGATCGCCAAGAATATTCACGGCTATAAGACCGACCTATTCGCAACGAATTTTTTAAATTTCCACATACCATCTACAGTTCATGAAAATTGTATCAAATCATATCAGTTTGATTTTGATCATTACGTATTGACCAACGACTATGTAAGTAGAGAATCAGTATATGATCTTCACGAATAGCTTTATCAAACATTTACATTGATACGTACTGATTAACGACTATGTAAGAAGAAAATCACTGTATAATTTCCTTAAATAGCTTAATCAAATATTTATGTTGATAAGTATTTGTAATATTCCTTTCACGGTTAATTATTAGATTTTATATTTTCTATAAAAGCAAACTAGTTTCAGGGCTAATGCTATTTTCAATGGATTATCGAAAGCTTAAACTGCATTATTGAGAGCGTATCAATAGAACTATACCTGTCCATGAACATTGTGCGCGTTATTGTGCGGTTTGTGGAGTCGAAGTTTGAGCGAGAGAGCTTCCGTCTCCGGAAGTGCGACGCTCTTGAGCTCTCGGCTCTTGTACAAAGTCGAGGCATTATCAGACAGCGTTATATAGCCTAAGTACGTGAAATCCGTCGAAGCGGAAGCGTTCTCCTCGCGAGTCGTCCAGATCTCTAGTTTCTCCGCTGGAATAAACACGGTTTATGTTGTAGAGGGGTTGAAGATAAATGATATCTTCCTTACCATTTACGGTAGTTCTAGGGGTACCGTGCGACGTATAATGATTCAGAGAGAATTTCGAACACTTTTTAATGAAATAAAAACTGAAAAAGATCAGGGTGTTGATGGTGCTGATAAGATTGATTATTGCACAAATTCAAATGTCATTTAAAAATTGATAAAAATAAAAAATTTGTCCAAGAAATCACCCGACCATCTAATTTTTTTGCTAATGAGAATAATGATGATTTCTCAATTTTTCTGAAAACGTATACATTTTTCCGGGTTGTATAACATTTTTGAAAATCGTTTCTATATCTGAGTTGCATTTATTAGACCAATCATCTGGATACGTCGTGGGTGCAGTGGGTAGTTTTTTGACATGTGCATATTTAAAATTCGTGACTTTCTATGCATTTATAATGAACGAAAAAATTTGAAATTATGGTTTTCAAAAGTAAGATAACATTCTGATAGAATTTATACACATTCAGGAAAATTGACAAATTATTATGATTCGAAAATGGAGTTAAGTTAATGGAGAATTCATTGGACAATTTGTTTTGAACTCAGTTCGGTAATAGCATTTTTGAATTATTATTATGTGGAATCAATCTTTCCAGCCCCGTCAACATGAGTAATTTTCTTTTACATTTTTATTCCATCGAGAAGGGTTCAAAATTTTCTCTGAGAATTTAACCTGTGACCGGACTGTACCGCTTAAACCATCTTAAAAAACGCTTTGAAAATTTCTCAAAGAGCACTTCAAGTTTCAAAAATATTTATTGAAATATTGTAAAAACCAAATCTTCGAATTTCTTTGAAGAATATTTCGAAATATTTTTTAGTACACTTTGAAGCAGCCTTCAAATTACTTTTTTTACAGTACATAAAAAATCACTTTCTGAAAATACTTTTCCGTAATTTGTTGAAACGACCTTTCAGAAATATTTTAATCGCCGACTTTTTGTAAATTCTTTAAAGTTTTGATACTGAGTACTTCATATGGACGATTCCACCAAATTATTGACAAGAGTTTGTACCTTCCCTCTCCGATTTAGCTGTAACTTTTTTAAAAATTACATATACCTTCAGCGGAGGTTATATGATTTTCTTCAGATTTTTTCTCAAATACCCTACAGGTTCCCTCAAAGGATCCAATAATTGCGATGTTAGGACATACTTTCAATACAGAATCAATTGTCCTCGACAAATGTAAGATCACGACGTATTAGTAAATAAAAAAATTTTACCTTTGGAAAAAACATATTTTCGATTGATTCCGACTTCGTTGAAAGCGGTGACAATTAACAAATTAGTTAACAAACAGTTATTTGAGAAGTCTTCCGCCATTCTAATTACAGTTTTATCCTTATTTTTTAAAAACTGACGATTATTTACATAACATATGTGAATTTCAGAGCAACATACATAACATATGTAATTTCATCCGAATGGGATACAGTATTTTCTGGACGGAAGCAAAAACATCGCAAGTTAGATTTTGCGTTATTCATTCATGTCTTGTTTTCCTTTATACTTTAGTACGATTTTTTGTCTAAACTCAAGAGTATTCAATCGTATAGAAGAAAAAAGTTTGTTAAATATAATTTCCTATGAGCCTAGGAAAAAATGACAGGGTGTTCAGATCCCACTCTAAAATTAACATGTGTTATGTAAAAAAATCTCAGTTTTTGAAAAATAACAATAGAATCCTAATTAAAGTGGCGAAAGGCTCTTAAAAACTGTTTTTTAGTAATTTTTTTATTTTCATTGTTTTAATAAATTTGGAACCAAAAGACAGTTGCTCTTTTGGAAAGTATTAAGTAGATGTTGCTAAAATCGTAATGATAGGATATCTTCCGGAAACCTGTGAACTACTCGAGAAAAAATCTGAAAAATCATAAGCGACCTCCACTGAGGAGATACTTAACATAAAAAAAGTTACAGCTAGATAGAAGCGGGAAGGTGCAAACTCTTGTCAATAGTTGGTGACATAACTTTGGACTCAAATTTTTGAACACTGAAATTAGTTTGTAATGAAGTTCTGGCCACTCAGTATTTTATTTAAAATGCATATAGTCAAGAATAATGCGTGCGAATTTTTTTTTTCTATAGAAATTCAGTTGACTTACGGATAAGATATTGATGTGCAAGAACTTGAATCCTGGTAAGCTTCGTCGGTCCGTGAAGACGCAGGACGAGCTCCTGAGGGAATCCACATCTTCTAGCACTCTGCCAACCCCTCACAGTTGGCCCGTGAACGTTAAGTTCTAACGACGAGTGTCTTTCCTCGTCGCCTATGTTAAGGAAAAGTTATAATTATTTCGAGCATCACAATTTTTCGTAATCCAAAAATCTGTAATTGATATTAATCAGTTTAGTGATATTAATAATCTCGTGAAAAAATAAATAAACAAACAATCCATCACCTAAATTAATTTCAGCATGTCTACGTTATTCCATGATTTTATTATGAATTTTAATTGTTTAAAAATTCTATGCCTACAAAGAATCTAATTGTCTATATTTAATCACTCATTGCACGTGAAGCACGTTGATACTGAAGAACCGTTTGAAAAAAAGGGTGAACCTGAGTTAAGGCTCACAACCCATTGATATCTCTTTTAAAAAGTTAATGGGTAACGGAAAGCATTGTTAGCAAACTATTCGCGCTGTGATTGGTTTCTGGAAAAGTCCGCGAGAAACAAGTTCAGTTTGGTGTCAAATTTGACATAAGAATAGGACATGCACTGCAACGTCCGTGACTTTTTAAAAGGTTATGAAAGCGCAGCAGCGCAAAAGAATTTTTAGGCACGCGCGCCAGCGTGTGTGACTAGCTTAGTACAACATATTTCTTATTTAATAAGTTATTTTCTTTTTAATTCTGAATTTTTAAAATTCCGACCGATTTATGAATATGTCTCGAAATTGATAACGATCTTACTTTGACATTTCTTTTTTTGTGACGATTTGTTTAGGTCCGGCATGAAATTAAATTATTTTTTTTCAAATACGTGCGATTTATTTCAAGTAATGGATCGTAATTACTTTACTCGCAGTATAAAATTCTTGCTCAATTAGTAAAGCCGTTTCTGAACTACGCATATTTAAATGTTGAAGAGTCTACTGCACGCACAAAATCAAAATACGCGTGTACTCGTACATACACACACGCGCTCACCCTTGGACATATGCAGAATCTGACATTTTACTTTTTGAGTATCCTTATACAGACAATATTTCACAAAAATATAGCTTCAGTAAAGAAATAAAAGATAAAGATTTCCATCAAAATTTTCGAGAAGTTTCGGTCTTTGGTTAAAAGATAAATTGGTAAAATTTAATTTTTTCGATAAATTTTCATGAGAACCCGAAACCAAAATTTACTTCAATGTAATTTTAGGGTGAAATGGTTGATTAATGATTGGTCATTATATAGAAAAAAAAACTATTGTCATTATAAGGATCGATGGATGGACACATTTTTATTTGTAATTCACTAAATATTTTTTTCGATGTCTGAAAAATTGCATCAGGAAAAGCTCGAAGTTTTTCTTCAAAATCCATTGGCTAAAAAAATCGGCACAGGTCTTTCAATTATCGTGTAAATCTTTTATAAGAAACGGACAGAAACTGCTCTATTCCCACACTAAATTTCTGCTCATTTGTCGAAACGGTTCTTAAGATATAGAAGTTTGAATTTTGCAAGCCTGCTACATACACACACACGCCTACTAACCTACACACACATACACACACGGACGCACTGATGCACACATTTTCTCTCTAAGTCACTTTTCGCGATATTTAAAACCATGTTCAATATTCTAAAATAATAATATAAAATATTTTATTCAACGCGAGCAAAGGAAATCACAATTGCCCTATGTTTGCATCACTAAAACATAAAAATAATGGAATAGACATAAACGTCTGCACGTGCAGAAAATCAATGCTGCCGAATCTTCGTCTATATATTATTTCGCGTACTAATGCAACATTTCCCGCATGATATGTCATACTTGCAAAATTAATCAGTGAAAGTCTCCATTACGAATTTTAAAAGTTTAGTGGTTTTAGTTTTAACAATAAATTCATTTAAAGATGTATCGGAGATTAGAAAATAAAACGGGAAACTTACTCGAGGCGTATACAACGCTGAATCCAATTTTTCTTGGCATAGCGATTAATTTAGTCTATCCCCGTTAGTCGAAATAGGGGCGAGGTTTGAAGTTACGAACTAGCGCGAATGTAACAGAATAAAATGGAGTAGAGGATAAGTATCGGATCTAAAAGGCACAGCCATCTCAAAAGCTCGAATTCCTGAGGGGATGATGACACGTTTCAACCCTCGGCCCAATGGGCAGTCAACCCCTCTTCTATGACACGACTGGAAGCGACGAAGCTTGCGACTAAACTGGAAGAACCAAGCGTTGCCAGAGTAAAAACGTCGTCGCCTACCAGATGGCACCACTGAAATGCAATAAATTCCGAGCTTTCGTGATAGGTTCGCCCGTAAGGGGAGGCTCGAGATCAACACTTCACTTGAAAACTTCAAGCACTTTTTTTTCGAATCCACATTTTTACTGGGATGCTTGATTTATGGAACTCATAATGTGAAGTGGCAGGAAATGGGCTCTACGAGTATGATCTTTTTAAGAAACTCCGGTACCGAGAAAGACGTGTTAGAATTTAAAAGGCCTGTCATTTGCGTACTCTCAAGTTCACACATCACCGATTCTGCAAATGGGCCTCCCCTTAAGATAGTTCTGTCGCTTGATGTTCGTTTCACTTAAGTTTGAGAAAGATAAGAGAAAATTGCAAATACTTCTCGTTGGTAAAAAAATCTTTAAAAATTCATGCGTATTAAAGATACTGATAAGAATAATTTTGCATAATAATAATTGGAAAATGTTATTAATAAATTTATTTATGAAATTTATTAGTTAACAAATTCCCTGAAAACGCAACTTCTCTTTTTTACAAAAATGCTTCGTTCTTTATCTGAATACTTATGAGATTTTTCACATTTTATAATTTGCTTTAATTTTTGTTGTATCTAGTATAAGTGTGTGGAAACACATAAAATTCAAAGCAAGTTCGGAAATCTGGAAAAATTCATTCAAGTATTCAGGAAAATAAACGTATCACTTTCATAATAATAAAAAATAGGTTGTTGGTAAATATTTTGATTAATTTGTTAATAACATCTTGAAATTATTATCATGCAAACTAATGATTTTCAGTACCTCTAATATGGATGTTTTTTTAAAAACATTTTTATATCATCGAGAAGTATTCACAATTTTTTTTCATTTTTCCCGAACTTATGCAAAATGAATAGCAAGCGACAAAACTACCCTAACGGGCAGTGATACGTCGGCTCAAATTTCTTCCCCTATTGTTAAACGCATATAAGGTTGTCTCTCTCGCACGTCATCCCCCTTTGCTGGTCTTTCGGTTCCCCTGAGTAAACGGCTTTGTGTATCCGAAAGCCAACAGCTTAGCCCAATTTCGCCGTATTTCCGCATATACTCTCAGAATTTGAGCCCTATTTGTCGAGAAGTTACGAAAAAAAAGCTTTCAAAATTTCTGCGGGGGTAGATGAGTGTCCAACTACCTCTTATAAAATATATGAGTGGAAGTAGAGATAACCAATGGCGCTTGCAGCGGAATGAAAGAGAAACAATCAGGAAATGTTTATCAGCCCCTTAAGGCACATGACATATGTACCACGTGACACACGAGTGCGAGAGAGATAGCTGAGATAATTTTCGGCTCTCCGCAATTAAAGGCCCTTAAATTGTGCTTTCGGTGACATCCTGCTTTATCTTAAAATGTCAACGGTATTCGGAGTATTGCAATAATTTCTCTCGCACTCACATATCACATGACACTGTTTAAGTTACCCTTAAGGTCTTGTAACATATCGCGGTCGGTATACGGGACTATTTATACATTCTTAAGGGTGCCAGAGATTTTTAGATACAAGCTAATTAGATTTACGCTCCTCTTTCACGATGCAGATTAAGCCTAATTTACTTCCGAAAAAAGGTAAATAATATTTTGGTCATCACTTGTGCCTGGGATGCGTGGCTAAAAAAGAGTAGTAGATCTTTACGAATTAAATAAGAATGAATAATCAACACTCATGATAATTATAACGAATGGCCAATATTTTTCGATTAAACAAAATAACTTAACGTAATCTTATTTTTTTCATTTACTCATCGAATGTTCGGTACTTAATGAACTTGATGAACTCAACTAACTTATCAGATTTAAGTTGATGTAGTGAAATTATTAAAGTTGTTGGGTTCGTCGACTTAAGTCTGTTACCTATGTTCAATTCATTTCAAATGTATGAAGTTCCTTAAGTTTGTTAAGTAGCATCAGAGACCTATTTAATTGAAAAACTTATTTATGTTGAGAAATTTATAAAAATATAATAAATTATAAAGATCTATTATACTTACTGTACGTATTAATTTTCGGACCGTTAGTATACGTAATGTTCTTCTGGCCTCGATAACTAATGCTGAAAATAATGAGCAATCTCCGGAATGTGTAGCCTATCTCATTGAAAAATTTATGTGTGTTCCGTCCAGATTAATACGTGAAAACGCAATATAATTATGAAAAATGTAATTATCAAAATAAAATTAGTGCAATTGCGTTAAAATGGCAACGCCGGCTACATTGCCCGTACATGCGCGACTTTGTAATCAAATGGGGGTGCGGTTATTATTTCTGCGTGGGACAGGCTTAAAGGTCGGCTCTATGGAAATATAGTTTGCTGCAGAGCAGCAGCTAGTTTATGTACTTTTATAAATACCAAAGATCATAGCTTTATTTTTGGTATTTAATAAAAAAATATATTATAATAATAAATAATAAATAAATATATAACAAATAAAAAAATATCAAATTGTATTTGGTATTTTAATAAATACCAAAGATTATAGCTTTAAATCAATATAATACATTGATTACGGTATTTGCATTGTATAATGGATCATATACCGATTTGTATGAATTCGGTAACTTTTTAATATTTTTTTTGTAAAATCATATTTCCATTTATATATTTCTTTTTTAGTTTTTGTTAGTCTTTGTATTTTCTCTCCTTTCAGCAAATAATTACTGTATTACGACTTATCTCCACTCCTCTATTATCTATCGCGGTCAGGCGCTCCTTTCGGGCAGTTCAGACAGTGCTATTTCCTTTTAATACTTGGCGTCCCGGCGCTACCGCGTCTCTTGATTAGGCTGCGGTGCATTTGATAGCAAGTAAATTGAATTAAAAAAATTAAACCACAAAAGACCTCCATAGTTTTTTTTCTCATTGTCTTAATTCAGCTAATGTTGATACATTTGAAATGTATAGTAAAAATATAAAATGCAAAATGTATAGAATTTAAATTCGCTTCTTTTACAGTTATTGAGACTCCAGATATTATGGGCTGCTGCAGTATTCTGCATTTACCGCTTGCGCTTGGAACCAACTCCTCGGAAAAAGAAAGTTAAATATTACTGCAGGCAATTAATTGTCCGGATAGTGACAGCAGTTTTTAACTCCGAAACTGCAGTGAGCTTGATGTGCCGCTTCCGGATATAGCATTTCTTATATGTCACTGTCAAAACATAGACGGGCTATTCCGTAATGGATCAATAATCGGAGGCTGCGTGACGCCAGAGGGTGCGGCGAAATAGGTGGTTGGGAGCTGCCACCGAATCGTTACTTGTCCTATATTCAACATTCATGACCACGTGGACACCCACGTGCATCAGCCGGGTACCCTGTGTTTAATTGGCTCATTTAATTTGTAAATGTACATTTGCCCTCATGTATTATCCACTTTATTCGCATATGAGAGAAATTGCCCCAGCGAACGGATTCTAATGTGGAAATATCACATGAGAGTTGTATACAAACTAGTAATGCTAGTCTTGTCATATCAGTGAGCACATATAACACTGACGTAACATGTAATCTATTTTACGATTGCATCTCATGAATTATAAACGGGCCATGTAACTGCATGTATAGTTTTTGCATTACAGATATGTAACAAAAATAGTGCGAGTGTTTTGTAACATGCCGTTAACACTATTTATGTAACATTGTGGATATACAGTTAATGTTGATGTCGCAAAAGGTAGCAGTAGTATGAATGGGAAATTAGTGTTCGGAACCGATACGTATTATGCTCGGAACTGAATGTGATGGCCGATAGGTGGCGATCGGACGCAACTTTTCTCGCAGGCGAACCGTCACTTTGATTTCTATCAAACAGCGAAGATCTTGCAGATCTAGCTACACATTTACTTAAATTTACACTTAATGGGTTTGTTTTGCTTCATTTATTGTGGACGCTTTTTATTTCTGTGAGCGTTCTTTGGTGGTTGTGATTTCGCAAATCTTAAATGTTCGAAAAAGAATAAAGGTACGTTGTTTTTATGGAGTAGGTATTTCAAATTTTGAATGATTAATGAGACTAAGAACATTATACTTGGATGGGAGCGAAGGTTAAAGGAGAATAACTGCAGTATTCAAACGCTATCGCCGCAATATTACATTTTCAGGAAAATATACTATTTCAACTTGAAATTTTTTTTCTTTTCAATAGTTGGCGTCGCGACGCTACCGTATCTTCTGATCAATATGAATATTTATACCTGCAAAGTTTGTTTCTAAAGATTTCATTACAATTTTTTTAAGCGTATTTAAGCGTAGATATGAAAATTATAATTTTGCTGAATGGAGTTATTGCTTTAATCTAAATTATTTACACGAGATTAATAATCTTATCAGTTTTCCGTTTGTTATCGCATTTATATGAATTGCGGAAAATGAAAATGGAATTGTGCCGTGAGTATGCAGAGTGTGATGTATTCTTTCGATTTTAAAGGAATGAAGGATTTGAACTGAATCAATTCAATTCTATGAATGTATTTAAACAATATTATATTACACGGTATAAAGGAATGTGTACATCAATATCGGCAGTTATCCTCGTGACTATGTTGTGGCAAAAAGATACAGCAGTCCTTTAACAAATTGCACGATTTCTGAACCACCAAGCTTCGATTCGCCATAAACACGATCGACAAAAGATATCGGGACTTCGCCAATTTTGTAATTGAACTGTCTCGCTCTGACGATCATTTCCATCTGGAATACGTAGCCTTTTGACACGCACGATTTGATGAGTTTTTCCAAAACATCCTTCTTGTAAAGCCTGTAAGTAACATAGTCTGGTAATTATTGCGAAACAATCATTGCCAAATAATCTGCAACAGAATGTTGTACTTGTAGCGATGCGATATTGTTTGTTTATGATTTTTATCTGACACGGTCGGTATTATAAACCTTAACAAACCTCATTTTAAAGGAAGTATCCATTTTAGAATGAAGCAACTTCTCAAGTCTCTTCATATTACAGTCACCGAAGATTTTTTCTCTTCGTTCCTCGTGGAGGAAAGTTTGTTTTTATGGGAATTTTTTTCGAGATTTTCATATTGAAACCTTCCAAATGGTCCAAAACATAGAGAAAAGTGGTTTACAAAAATTGTCCGGATGTACGTGTATGTGTGTTATGAAGTGTGTAATATGCCTTGTAAACTGCTCGAAAAATTAGCTCAAATTCTAACGATAGGTATATGGAGTACTGGTCAATTTTTACTCGGTAAAAGTTTATGGAAATCGCTTGACGCGTTATATTTTTATGTCATTTTGAGAAATGTCCGTTAACGATTTAACTCAAACAAATTTTGAGCTATGTGTCTGATAATTCGTGAAAAAATTAAACAAAGCGACTTGTAGTATTGAATTTATGTAAATTCAGTAAAGCGGTATAGAGGATATTCTGAAGCGCTGAAATTTCCAAATAATCAATGTTACCTTTCTAATTTAAGTCAGCTTTGATAAATCAACTCGATTTTCCTACAAGGAATATCTAGCTGTCGTAGATATTACGTTTGACAATGATCGATAAAGAGATTCGGATTATATGGAATTCTAAATTTTGAAAAAATTGTTTTAGTCGTTCTAATTTAAATTAACTTCGATTCACATAGTTTAAATTTGCGGCGGTTGTAATTTAATATTTTGTAATTCTGGATATTACATTTGGTAAAGATTGAGAAAGGATTACACTTTTTATGTGATGCGTATAAAATACGTACAAAATTCCGCATTTTATAGCAATCCGATTTATTACACAACATTATACAATTATCGATTCCAACACATCTGACAAAATGTGCTGAAAATTCAGTCATGTAAGTAAACAGGTGCAAGGATATTCGGTACCGAGGTTTCGCAAAAAACAACTCAGGCGTTCGAATTGGATAGAAAATTGAGTTACTCAAATTTGTTGTTTCAAAAAGGTTGAAAGTTGGGTCTCAGACATTGCTGGTGCTAAATGAGAAAGTACTGTGCGAGAGCTAACTTTAAAAAAAATATGTACCAATTCCGAATGACATTCAGTAGTATTTTGTGAGATTTTTACCTGAAGCTTCCTGTAAGATCGCTGACGCCTGGCCGAAGCATTAGTTGAGTTAAAAAATTTGCTCCCCTGCTGATGAGCTTCCTTTTGAAGTCCCAGCCATAGACACCACCATCTCCTTCGTATCTCGTCCCAGTGACAATATCCAGAGATAGCTTTTGTTGTTTCTCAATCATTTTTGGAATGAATTTTGGCTGTAAAAGAGTAAACACAATGTATATAACAAAATATTACATCCTCTAAAATCACAATTCCTAAGCATTTTGTCAATAGTCTTTAAGATCCAATTTTTTCATTAATTCATCAATAGTCTTTAAGACCCAATTTTTTTAAATCCATTCATAAATAGTCTTTGAGATCCAATTTTTTCACCAATTCATAAAGATTCTTGGAAATAATTTTTTTCAACAATTCATCAAGATTCTTTGAAATCACTTTTCAAATAATTTTGTCAACATTCTTAAAAACCACATTTGCAAATTATTATGTTGATATTTGTTAAAACAACATTTTTAAAATATTTTTCTTAGTAACACATAAAAATACAGTTTCCCTAAGGACTTTGAGAAACAATTAATGCATTTTTAGAAAAAGTTTAAATACTAAAATTCCTTTCTTCTAAAAATACTTCACATACCTACTTTAAGTGCCTTTCAGTACTTAGTCTAGTTCTAATGCAAATATATTATAACTTACATGATGGGAAAGGTCAGCATCCATTATTATTATATAATTTCCAGTGGCATGCTTAATTCCATGAATATAAGCTGTGCCAAGACCAAGTTTCTTCTCCCTAGGCCTCAACAAAATCTTGTCCTCTCCATATAGTTTTTGGAGCCGTTTAGCTACCTCCAATGTGCCATCTGGGGAACCATCATCAATTACAATGATCTCATATGGTAAACCACTGAAAAATACATTTTTATAATTACATTAATTTATTTTATTTTTTATTTAACGAATAAAAATTCTTTTCAAATCTTAGTTCATTAGCAGACATTTGACAAACAAAAGGCATTTGATTAAAATAAAATGATTCATAATTCTGTGTCAAAACAGCGGGTTGAAATCCCATAGAATTAAAAACCAGTGTGTAGAATACACTCTTTTTCAACGTACAAAAAATTCTGCTGTTCTATCAGAGTTAAAAAATGAAGAGATAAGACTGCAGCTGTTAGGTTATGATCATGACTCACCTCTCTTCCATATACTTCACAATAAGCCACGTAATAATCGGCAGATTTTCGACCTCATTATAAGTCGGAAGCAAAATTGAATATTTGTCAATTTTCTTTTCGTCTGATTTATCTTGCGCACTTTCGCGCTCCGTTTCTGCTGTCATCTTCGTTTACCCACTTTGCCACTTACTTAGCGATGGAACTTGACCGACATTCCTGGCTCGTATCAAATCGAGGTTTTGTGACCGTCATGTGACGTCATATTCAATATTAAAGTAATACATCCGATGTGATCGTTATTATATTTTTGACCTGTAATTTTTAGAATATAGAATGAAGTTCGAGTAATTTTTTTGCCATTAAGAAAAATTTTTGTCCACGCGGTTGCTGAGATATAAATTAATGGAATTAAAGATTTTGCATGGGCATTGTTTATCGGGCTGTGGGAGGTCTCATGTTATTGCCTAAAGCTTATATTTGCGAACTTCTTTTAAGGGAAGAAAACTTCTCTGTGAATGAATTGAAGTCTTAGGATTGCGTAGAAATTAGTAAAACGATAGATGCCCACGTTATTATGATGATATTATGATTTAATTGAAACAATTTTATGAAATCGTTGAATGAGTGACAGAGGTTTGGCAACGTCGGTAACGCCATCAAAGGTTGTGGAATGCGCGAGCAATTCAAACGATTTGCCAATGCAAACACATACGGTTGAACGGGGGCGCTGAGCAATACTACCAACATAAAGACATGGCAACGCTGCCAAGTCGACACGCAGAATTGGCGTCTCACTAATCAAGCAAATAAAATTATAAATCGTAGTTTTCTATATCGCAAACGGTTATTAATCGTGTCTGAACAACTTTTAAGACTCGGATAGTGCATCGCTTGTGTAAACGCGTTCTCAAGTAATTCCTGAAAATTTGTCGCTTGGTATTTCTAGATTTCCCGTCAATCAAAAACTGAATGGGCGATAAGAAATAGAAATTTTCAGATTTCTTGTTAGGAAATACCTACATATTAATGCAGCCGAACTTATTGAGAACCTATTTATAATACATTCATAAAAGACACACTTCTTCATCGATGATAAATTATTATTTTGCCTTGTCATGATCCAGCCAATCATGAAATGATTTAGCGTCACCGTGACAATTCAAATTTCCCGCCTCACGAAACTTAACATCTGGCGCGACATTCTTGGCCAATACGCAAGTTTATTTGGAAGTTGTGTTTCCTGTCGCATGTTTTCATGTCTGTTGACATTGTGACCATTGAACTGCGGGGATTACGCGTCGTAATTGTATAGTAATGCACTCAATTCATCGCAGCGGTGGCGTCGCATGACTCGCACCGTGCTCTCAAATTGGAATAGTGACTTAAAAAAAAAGTAAATAATGTCAATTTGAATGTTATATGAATAATAAACAGTCTTTAGAAAAAATACATGAAAACAACAATATTTGTGAAAAAGTTTTATGCTAATAAAATATCTTAGCTTTATTTTCAGGTAATCAGTGCAATGGCTTTCTTGTAAATATCGACGCTTGTTGCATTCGTAAACAAACACCATGGCAACACCTAGCAAAGCGAAATTACTACGTTGCACTCGCGACGATACGAGTCTGGAAAATAAGGAGAAAAACGATTTAAACGACGAAACGAAATACGTCAACAATGACGTAGAATTAACGTTTGATGTATTAACAATAATTTTCAAATATCTCAAAGCTAGAGATTTGCTCAGAGCAGCAGTAGTTTGCAGGTATTACTCATGGAATTACGCTTGTATTACTCGACGAATATTATAATAATCATTTAATGCAACATTTCAGAACTTGGAACGATGCTGCTGAAAATGAGAAGAGAATCAGAGGAGCTTCTTCGGTTGTATTTTTCGAAGACGGAAAAGAGATGAGGGCAAATGAGAAAGAGACTGTCAATGATTTGTGGATAAAACCAATGTTCAGTATAATGTTTATCAGCAACTTTAATCATTCAATAATGAAGAAGGCTGCTGGCAAGTACTTACAGATAATTTGTTACTGTGTTTTTCAGAGCTTGCTAAAGCACTGCCAATAACTTGAATACCAAGTACTTGGAGTATTTTAAATACAAAGTAGTCTGAATACTCTAATTTCATATCAACGCCTCATATACAGTTGCAGCAACCGAAAAAACGTGATTTTCTTGATTTTCTTTTGACAAGAAAAAAAATGTTTATTGAAAAACTGTGAATGACATTCATTAGTACACATGTTCATGTATTTGTACAATTTTTGTTTATCCGAAAATCAGAATTCGAAGAAATTACATTCGTACAATGCGCATTGGCTTTGGTCTAGACAAAGGATTTTTTTTAATTTTAATTTTTAAACAAATTACCAAACTTTTAACAAAAAATTCATTTTTTGAGGTGGTAAATTTTCAGTTTCATTTTTTCTTTGAAATTGTATTTCTTTGGCCAAAAATAATGTATGAGTATAACTGTCGTACATACACATCAAATTGTATCTATTGCTCATCTGGCGATCAGTGTAAAATTATCATCATCATGATCCAGAAACATAACAAATTGTTTGTCACGTCTGATTTCAATATTTCATGATGACACGAAACAAAATCTGAAATAACTATTAACCTTTGAAATGGTTTGACCGCACATTGATTTTCAATAATTATTATTTATTCATTTGCAATCAAAAGTCATTGTAAATCATAACAGAAAAAATGGAAAATTCGTTTCAGTTTGGAGAATTTTCGTTTCTGCTCCTATAAATTATGAAATCAATGTTGAAAAACCATCAATCTCCAAAAATTTCCTGAAATGAAGTTAGACTTCTAAACTAAAACTCAACTAGATTATTATCTAAACTAAATTATAAGGCCCTATAAAAATTATATTGAATTAAACCTCTGCTTCTGTTGTTTGTTAAAGATTGTGCTTGTAGAGCCTTACCAGATCGATGTATGCACATAGTGGTGGGTAATAGCGGAGTGATTAAGGACAGAACTGAATTAGAAGACAATACTGAAAAGGCTGCCTGGGTATTGTTACCTTATGACAAAGACGTAATCATCGAAACTGTCTGCGTCCCCACGAAATTTACCATACTTAACACCGAACCCTCACATCATATAAGGGTTAAACAGATATTCAAAAGGTTGCTTGCAGCAAAGAGAAAAGTTAAATGCTTCATATTGCTGACAAATGAAATTATTGCCAGTCCATATATGATGCTCGACCTCTTACCACCGTAAGATATATTTATAAAATAATTAACATTTAACAAGCTAGACAGGATAAATAAACAAAATTGAGCAACCTAAGGAAGATTTCCTTAAGAGGCAGTGATACACCGTCAGATATTTCGTTGCCCAATGTTTAAACGCCTATAGTCTGTCTCTAACGTCTGTCTCTCTCGGACATAGCTCTGTCTCTCGCACTATTTTTCTTTTAATTCTCGAAAGAAATCGGCTGAATCGGACGAGGAGCCAGAAGCTTAGCTCAATTCCACGATACTCCCGCGTATCGTCTCAAAATAGGACTCTATCTGTCGTATTGTTCGGGAGTAAACAGCTTTCGAAATTTTTCCGGGGTGTGTGTAACTGCTTCTTAATACATGGAATCTCCGAAATACGTTTAGATGCTGATACGATTAGGCTCCACAAAAAAGTCGGTAATAAGAAGATCAAATGGTGGCTCGTTGAAAATCTGGACAGCGTAACAATATCATGCGATCTTTAATGAACGTAGATTTTTTTTCACTACTTAGATATTTAAAAGCCATATTACCGATTTTTCTGTGGATTCCGCAAACATTTCAGTAATATCTCAATTAAAATCGAGGACTAGAATCAAAGACACAGCAACTAAACAGAAATCAATCGGATTGTGATTATTATTATTTTCCAATTTCAATGCAGAATTGAATTTGCATTCAAAAGTGCATTGAAATTGTGAATTTTTTGCATTGTAGATTACTTTTTGAGAAATTTTTTTGTAACGTTATAACTAGACTAAGTTTTTTCCCATTACTTTTTGTAAATTCGGCATTTTTAATGACTTGTATTAACTCAGAACCTACATTTTCAGAGATAAACAACGAGCTGTCGCCGGTAGCGCTGTGCGCGAATTAACGAGATGCAAACGAACTGGACACGATGCAATGTGCAGCGAATCTATGGCTTGCATCGGAATTGCGATATCTGGCCGAAATGTACGTAGCTGGTCAGTAGTACTAAAAAAAGACTGCAACACCCAACAGAAGGTAGTGGACAAATTAAAGGCATTCAAAGAGCAAGTGAAACTGCGTAAACATGCAGTGGGATTTATGTTCGCGTGTGAAGGACGCGGCGAGTATATGTTCCATGATCAAAACGTCGAGTCATCTGCCTTCAAAGAACAATTTCCAACAGTACCGTTGGTCGGAAGTTTCGGCGGTGGCGAATATGGCGATAGCACAGGAGGCGGTAAGTCCAAATCATTTCTACTGGAAGTGAGATTTCATTCTGGCTGACTAAAAAAATATTCTGCCGAAATCTCGTAATCTACAGAGATCTTCAGAAATTTTCTTTTCTTTTTCTGGAAGATATTCATTTTCTTATATACTGAAATTTCAGAATATTAAAAAAAATATTTCCAAATTTCCGTTTTTTTTTTAATTTTTTTAAATCTATTATCTATAAAAGACGAATTTTTATCTATTCCAGAATATACAATTTTTTTTTTAAATCGCAAATCGATCATCGAGTTCACTGATTTTAAGAGAAATCTGCGGAAAAATAGAGTTGTACACTACATTTTTAAAATATGATATTGGCCATCATTCGTAAGGACTTTCCTTAAAACTGTCGGATATATATTTGACAAATACCAAATTAATTCAAGTTTTTAGAAAAAATGGTTTTGAATATGAAGTAAAATAAAGACAAATGCGTTCTGCAGGTGAAATCAATATTTTCGGAAAAATTCGGGATTATGAGATTGGTGGAAAACTTATAATTTCTGTAAAAAGTAGATACGCAGAAAATAGATCAATTATCTTAATTCTTCGAGAAACTGGCAGAGAATTTCAGAGAAATATTTCAACAGGGTAGAAAAGTTATCGTAAGCTTGCAGACGAAAATTTGTGTGAAAAAAAGCGTAAAGAATGTGATTTGCTTACAATAAATTATTTTAAACCGAGCATGTGTATAACTGAACAACGAATTGATCATATATTCAATCAGAAATTTCGAACGGTCTCAATACTAGTAAAAATTCGTTATATATTGACCCTGAGTCATCCCTTACACAAGTTTATCTTTTTCAGACCGGATCAATGGAAGAGTGCATCAATACTCAACTGTGTTTACGATTGTTACCTATGGGCCATCATAATTCTTGGTGTTCCCTGTTAACGAAAACATCTAGTGGGCAAATAAAAGAGAAATATGATGTTAACACAGTGCCATTGATTTTCTTGCGAACACTTTTCATTTAATATGAATTGACAACGATCCAGAATGAGAATTTTACATTAATGAAGCACTTACCTCAACAAATATTATTATGTGATATGCATATATATGTGTATGTACATATATAGATATAGATATATATATAAATATTATAATAATACATGCATTCTAGTTTTGTTTGTTAGTCACAGTAGACTATTCCTGTTATAATTTTTCCTGCTTTCCCTATGATAGAGATGAAAAGAGTGTTCCTTTCACGACAAATATTAATTTGAAGTAAAATAAGAGATAGTTAAGTTACTGCGAATTACCAAAGCTGAATGAGGAGTCAGCGTCAAACATTGCAAATTGTTTGTTTTATCTTCCACAAAGGCTCTTCCAAGGGTTAAATATGTTGGTTAATTTCGGTTTTCTGGCACATAAAGCTATTTGGGTCGATAAAAATCGGAGTTGATAGGCAATATTCGATACAGAAACCCTGTTTTTTACATTTGTAGAATTAGAGATAGGAATGTGTTTTTGAAAATTGTAATTTAAATAAGCCATTTATTCTGTAAACTTCGACCGGATTTCTGTATTCTCAAAAAAATTTGAAGAAAATATCCTTAAATTGTTATTACATATGTAAAGTTTTAGTCCGTTTGAGAGTTTAGAGCGACAACAATTACAATTTTTTAATTCCACAAAATTTTAGCTCAAGTTCAATACGTTCTTTAAAATTAATTAATTTATTTCGAACTATTCAGCTTGACAGTTAAGAATTGTTCACAAAATAAAATACATGGATTTTTCAATGAAAATCAATTTTTTTGTAAAAACTCTTCGGATGTTCAAATTCTTGCATAATTGATTACACACAAAAGAGCGCAAACACTTTAGTTACGTCCCAAATTTTAATTCGATTAATGAGGCTGTTCTTGAGATCTAGAGGATCATATTTTGTAGGCTTATTATGCCCATAAGAAATGACATAATTTAAAAAATTGTCACGTCAGCAAGTTGTTATATTTTGCCTGCTCTACGAGGAAACAACTATTCGTTCCATAAAATTGATTTTTCAAAATTGAAAGGAAACTTTTCTCGCTTTATTCTAATATTGTTGGGATTAAAGTCTTAAGAACTGAAGACTTCATTTCGCAAGGGCTTCAAATAAACATCACACTTTGCGGTTATAACGATTTCTGCTTTTCTTTCGTAAAAAAAAAAATACAGTTTACAGTCTTACAAAGCTCTTTAGTACATCGAACGCTACAACGTCGGGCTTTCCGTAGCTAGCTGGTTCGTTGAACATTGCTCCTATTGAAGGAAATAACAAAGCGTTTAAATGACTCTTATCATCTGAGTAACGTCACAACTCTTAGTGTGAATATTATTTGACCTTTAGAGATTTCATATACATATCCAACTCGTCTTCGGAATCGTTTTGTTCGCGCACGTTTTCCACGAGAACAGTTTCAGGGGATTCAGAGTCAAAGTATTTCTCTTCTTCGTCTTGACTTCGTATGACGACATTGTCGTACGCTTCGTTATCGTCCACGATGCTGCAACAGAATGATCATCAAAATAAAGCCCTAAAAGTTACAATGTATTTTAAAAGTACTCAGACTCTGGGGTTAGCAATATTTAAAGAAGATCTATTCACAAAACTCGTTCATTTCATTAACACTTAGTATTTTCCAGGAAAACAATATTAATTCTATTTGAATAAAAGAACATCACTTGTGACAAGTCATTTTAATCATAAGTGAGCACGAAACTGCAAATTACTCAAAGTACTACGTAAAAAGTATTTCAAGGATTCAGTACTTCAAAAAATGCATTTTCAAGTATTTTATAATGATGATTTTTACGAGTTATCGGGAAGAAATTCACGAACTGATTGTTAATAATTTCGGAAAAGTACTCTTTATATATTGAAAAAAAATAGAGGTAAATGTATTTGTGAATAAAATCGTTTAAGAGTTTAATTACATTTTAGAAGTACCTTGTTATTTGAACACAAGAGTTTTTTTTTCAAATACAAGTTATTTAAAAAATCAACCATCTCCGATGTAAATACGAATTATCTCACCTGTAATCAAATTCTGTATCTTTTCCATCAAGAAAACTTTCGTACATGTGCGTTACAAATTCCTCTCTAAGAACTTGTCTCTCCTTGGCAGAAATTTTCTGAGGAATCTGCGGCAATCTTCTCTCCGTTTCTTGTTTGTCGTGAGGGTCGTTTGTACTAGACATTTCGCCCCAATGAGTCTGAGATCTGTTGTCTGGTTTTGTATCCTGTGCTGCCTCATCGGAATCCTCATCAGAATCATTCTCCTCGAGAACTTCATCTTCGGCATCTTCCTGAGCTTTTTTCACACTTCTCGTTCGATCGCGTTCTATACTTTCCAGCAACAAGTTTACGAAAGTAATATTGGTGGTGTCAATGTTGTCTCGTTGCTTCTTTTGCTCTTCTGTAAGATACTGTCCTATCAGATGATCATAGAGTAGCGGGTTGCGTCGCATCATCTCAGTTTCGCTGAAATACTCTCCCTTTTCCACCATCATTTTTAAAGCCTGATATCTTCGATTTTTAACGTCGATTTGTCGCGAAGTATTGTTCAGATATCTCTTGAGTCTCTTAACATGGTAACAGATTTCATAATCTTCTTGATTATTGACGAAGTATTTCAGATGTTCCTTTTTCATGTGTTCTCCGAATCTGGCAAGAAACAAACTGTGACTTTTGCGTAGAAGATCATCTGCTATTTTTCTTTTTTCCTCAAAAGACAACTCTGGATCTCCTTTCTGCTGACTTTTGAATATAACTGAAGAGTTGGCAATACAGTCCAAGATCTCGTTCTCCAATGCTACATTTGGCAGTGTTGATTCTGCTGTTGAATTAGTAGCGTCTTGCTCCACGTCATCAGCAGTTTCTGCTACTAAACCCATCGCTTCTATGTCTTCGTTACAACTCATGTGCTGATGCAGATCTTCTTATGGACAAGGAAAAAAAGTTTCATCAATATTTAGTAGTATTTGTATTATTCAGAGCGCACTGCTCTAAAGGAAAAAAGCTATTAAATAACAGACCAATAACCCCTTAAAGTATTATTGGCTGTCTTGAATATGCAATTTTTAAACATAAATTGAAGATTGCTTAGTATACGTTTACAATCTCCTGGTATTATTGAGTCAAATTATGAATATTAAGCACATGAACCGCAGCAAATCATTAATAAATTTTGAAAATGTATAAAGCTATTGGATTATATTAAATCTACTGCAAGTTCTCAAAGATGTCCAATAAACATTATTTTATAATGTAATGGTTTGTTCTTATGAATAACTTCAATAGATTTGACCATCTGAATAATATTTCAAAAACATTCTATAGTTCAAGAATTTTCACTACAATAATTAATTTGCATCATGGCCAATGGTGATTTATTTGCTTAAATGTGCATTATCCCACAAGGGGAAATACATTATGACAAGAAAAAGACTTCTTTTGGAAATATCGTCACGAAATAGAGATATGATAGTACTTGAACATTCATTTTATACCAAAATGTTAAGCTATTGTATTTACTCAGATAGCTGCTGTCAGGGGGAATTACTCTTATACAATTTGAATTTTCGTTATCATTGTATTGACAACAAATCAGTGAACTCATAAAGCTTATGGTATCCACATTTTTGACATGTTAATAAGCATTCGTAGATCTATTCTCTAGATTTACAGTTTTCATTATCATTGCAATTTATAAGAAAAACATTGATTACCTTTTATGATTTCATAGGGCAAGCAAGTAATTATTGATCGAGTCGTTCGTGCGTGATTGATTATGGTAATTGTTGAGAGAAGCTGTACATTGTGATGTTTCAACATTTCAGTAACCAAAGAATGATAATTTTAATTATATGTCCATCGATAAATCAACATATAAAACTTTGTTGAATACCTTTTCGATTTCTGTGAATTTGTTTTCGCTCCCCGCTCCTTTGTTGTGGTAAACTAATATATTAGCCGATAAACGTCATTGACTAGGTACAGCGCGTACTCAGACGTCGGTGGAACATGCAAGGGACGACATAACCTAACATTCAGTTTTGAAAGATCGGATCAGCTGTCAATTTAATACTTCATTTGTATAAGTCCTTGGAGCGACCGCGAACTATTGAAAATAATTGTATTTGGACTGAAGAAATAACATCAATTTTTGAGCACCGTCGATTTTTTTAAAATCACAAAACAAAAATTATATAAAAAATCTGCCACGCTTGATTATTGAGAATACTATGCAAAGCGCGAAAAAAAATTGGCAGGTCAGGATATTAAAAATTATAGGAGGAGATACATTTTTTTTTATCGAGAGCGATACATTTTCAAAATTTTTAAGTGCCACTATTTCGTAAAATATAGTTAAATTGATACTAACTGGGGCCTATAAGAATTCCGACTCGTCGTAAAAATGGTTATATTGTCGATTTGTCAAAAACGTCGTGCCACAGTTTTAGGAGGAAGATAAATAACGTCGGTTGGCCAAATAATCGAATGGCCCAAAATGACGTAACTGAAACCATCGTCCTGAAGGGGAGTGAAATAGCGGACTTCCAGCAATTTTAACAACCGTGGTTTTTGGCTAATAATCTATAAAAATCACTGCCAAACCCAGCAGGTGGTTTTTTGTAGAAATAAAACCCAAAATCTATCATAACTACTGTAAAAACAAACGCTTACGAAACAACATCTGGATATAAATTTTATAAACAGTTGTTTTCGTTGTAGTTTTAATGCATCTACTACTGCAAAAACGAAGGTATTTTTTTTAAGGAGTCATTTTTGCAGTCGTCATGGCCAGGTTTTTTTCTGCAACAAAACCACCTGGTAGTTTTTATGGTCTGAGCCGACAGTGGTTATGATTGCTAGAGCTACGCAAATGTTGTTATGAATGCTCTCTTTAAAAAAAAGATACATCGAAATACTGAAGCAGAAATAGTCACGTAAAATGACGAATGGTATAAACATGCAAATTTCATGTTCACCCTAGCAATCTTAACGACTGTCGTTTCCAGCTGATTCACCGTAAAAACCACCTTCAAATAACCGGGTGGTTTTTTGCAAAGAATAAACCGGAAATCAGTCGTAACGACCCCAAAAATGTTATTCGATCGGAAACAAACGACCGCATAACATTGTTTAGGGCAGTCGTTTTTACGGTCGTATAACCAACTTACAGTTTTTTTTCGCAAAAAACTACCCGTTCGTTTTTACGGTAAAACGGTGGTTGTTAAGATTGCTAGGGTAGCCATGAGAAGAGATGAATGAATAAAAAAAGAGCGCGCCAAATGAGCACGTTATTTCGAGTTATGTACACACATGTCTCGAGCCGCTACCGTGTCTCTTGATAAAACATCGCGTTACTTGAAAACTTTGGCTCGATCATGATATTTCTGCCTTGTCTCAGAGTCTATTTTACGTACGTTTAACACAAGGCTGCATCACAACAGAAGATAGTGAAATCGCTGTGATTTCCGGGTACCTATACGTTAAAAATCCCTATCGAAGAAAAATCATTGTTATTGTTATTATTTGAAAGTGTTATTCTTCTGGCTAGTTCGTGCGTTATGACGATGTTGCTGTATCAATTCGAAATCGCGTATCCTAACTTGATCGGATTAGCGATCACGTACGCATTGTCTGCCACTGGATTACAGTTTGATGACGTGAATGTATTCACCGAGACGGAGCGAGAATCATTGCGGTCGAACGCATGAAACAGTATTTGGACAGTATTCTGACTGAAAGTATGGAACGACTAAAATCCGCTGCATGGATAGTAGCATCCGGAATTTGTGGCGTCTAATAGGCAGTTATTGCAAGCTTGTGCAAAACGTAACGTATAAGTGCGAAAGCGACAGCGATCGTGCAAGTGCCAAAGACCAGATCTTTTGTTGCATATTTTACAGAGATACACTGTTAAAAATCCGGTGTTGAAAACAACACGAAGTCAGTGTCTATATAGGTCCACACCAATCGCGGTGATAAACAAATGCGTTAAAATATGACTACGCGCGCGATATTCTTTGTATCGGCTCCACACCGCGCATGCGTCAGTCACACCGATCAGTAACGATTCGTCACTAGTAAGTGTTAAACTGACATCGCTTACGGTGTAAAAGTGACGAATTGGTGTTAAAAATGAATCGTAATCAGCGACATCTGCCTTTAAAATTCAAAAATTCAATATGGCGGATCTAGTATGTAACCAAAACTCAATTTTCACTCCGGATTCTGAAAGAGTACACTTAAAAGTACTAGGGACTACATTTTTTATTCAAAAATTCTCTTCGTTCAATGATGAGAATTTTAGTTGAAAATGATAGAAAAAAAATCCCTATTCTTGATGGTTAATGGGTTAATAAAACTTTGTAACGTCACGATGTACTGAATCTAAGCACTGTGTCCGTATGTTTGTGGCGGACATGAGTCTATTTGTATCCTAAAAAATTATCCGATTACTGAGATAAAAAGTATCCGAAACTGTTGACGATTAACGTTTCGATGACTTTTGGACAACTCAATGGTACTTTGGTTGTAATCATTAGTTTCAAATTCATACTATGTGTTCATTAAGTACATGAGTTATTTTACAGCAAATATCGGACGAAAATCTGGCCGTCAAATTTTTGGTGTTCTTCATTTTTCATAATTCGATTCACTATACTAAAATGAAGAAAAAGCCCAGATTTTAGGTTTTTTGGTTATCATTTATAAAGGGAATCATATACTTTAGCCTTCAACGGAATATTTAAACTTTTAAGTTTAACGTCTTAACCAATTCGATCAGGAAAATTCAAAGTACTATTATTTGGCAGAAGTTTTGCGAATTTTCCGAAAAAAATATTTACGTTTACACTTAACGATAATTTCAAGGTAAAGGGTTGAAAAAACCTTTTTCGATGCTAACCCCACGGTTTTTTTTTTTCAAATTTTTTTCATTTTTTTTCAGTAAGTTCAGAAAATTTTTCTAGGCATTCCCAATTTTTAACTTCTGCTCTCCAGAATTCAATTCCTGACAATGAAAAGAACGAAAAATTCATAATCAAATAAATATATGTAAGTATATGCTATGGTAAATATAGTTCATTCGTTAGAAGAGGTTTTGAGTTATTTGATTGCAAATAAGATTCTCTAAGCATTTTTATTATTTGAAGTTTAAAAAATTATGAATTTTAAATTCCTAGTTTTACGTTTTTGTGCTGTTAGAAATTGAGTTTTGGAGAAGACAAGTTAAAATTTGGGTATTCTTAGGCTAATTTTCTGAACTTAAAAAAAAAAAAGAAAAAAAAAATTTCGATAGAAGATCGAAAAGGGCTTTTCAATTCTTGTTTTTACTTTGTGACCTTGAAAATGTCATCAAATATTAACATACATATTCTTTCGAAAAATTCGGAAAATTCTCAACAAAAAATAGTACTTTAGCTGATTAGATTCGAAGGGACAAAAATATACAGATCTCAAATGTTTGAAATTTTCCGTTTAGGGAGATCAATAGCAACGGAATTTTCGGAATCGGTTTGAACTTCCATCAACAAATCCCACAGGCTGTCAACGTCGAAGCTTAATAACAATCGTTAGAACATAAAGTTTAAATTTTCAGTTGGTAGTGATAAGCAACAAATTTTGAATTTTAGCTTTTTCTGTATTCCAGTATAGTGAATCGAATGTTGAATAAAAAAAGCATAAAAAATTTGAAGTCCAGATTTTTATACGATATTTGGTAGAATAACCCACATACTTACCGTGACACTAACCAATAAAAAAATATTAACCATACGAGTGAAAAAAATATATGGACATGTTCTTGAATTGAAATAAAAGAAATGTATCTGAGTATTTATTTGGTACTTATTGAAGTACCTTTCTGATGTACAAAGTTCTAGGACAAGGTACTTGTACAAAAAGCGCTTAAGCAATTGTCTTCACAAAATGCTCAATAGATAGATGGAATTGAAGATATCGATCATGAATATTTTCCCGCCTTTTGCCGATCTACTAAGTGCAGATAATTGTAAAACAACGCTTAACAGTTGTGTTAACGTATGAATGCTGGTCCTCGAGCCAAGTATAAAAATTGAAGGTCGCTTAATTCACGCGACGATGCATATTTTTGTCCTGGTAAATATAGTAGGTACAGCGTGCTTTTTCAATTGAAAGTTCCGGTACTTTCGCTTTCAGTCACTTTATTTCGTCGCATTATAAATTATCTTTACGAAGAGGTGAAAACTAATGAGCTGCATTACGCATACATACGCTAATTTGTGTTTCACTTCTTTAATTGCCTTTCGTGGCATATACTATAAAGTCATCCATATACTATATAAGAGCCACGGATTATTCTCTGCTGGGAGTACAGCATCACGAGGAAGAGCAGTGGGGACGACGGGCTCTATACACTCGACGATCTATGGCCGAGTACGCGCCGTGAGACTCGTCTGCGAAAAACAAATAACGTTTTACATCGCTAATGACGTCGTTCGTCTGGAAACCGTATTTGTTAAAGCGACCCTTTTACGCGCATTTTTGTTTGCCCTGCGAAGACGGATACATGGTTTGCCCGTTTCTTTCAACATGCAATATTCATCTGTAAATGAACATAGCTGCAGTTGTTTTTATATTTTTGGTTTTTTTTTTTGCAAAACGAAAAAAAACTGTTTTCCACTTTTACAACTTACGTGAAATATTTTCAAATCTCTGAGGATCTGATGAATTTACATTACAATTTTCCTATCGATTAATTGAGTATCATTAACAAAAATCATGCAGGTAATGGTAACATACTTAGTTTCATGAAAATTTCTTGTTATCTGAAAATTATTTCAGAATCCGTTAACTCTTCAGAACTGATGAAAGCACCGAAAGTACTTGAAATACGTAGTAAATACCAAGTACTCTAATTATAAACTTTTTGAGGTACTTTGAAGAAATTATTTTCAGATGGCTTTAACAAAGTTGTACGAATTTCGAACTTCAGAGTACTTTGAGGAAGTGCTTCTCAAAAAAAAAAATTTTAAGTTTTTTTAGAATTCATCCAGACACACTTGTCTGCCATGACAAACGATGCGATCTTAAAAACGATCGTAAAACAACCATAAAAAGACCCCAAAAACGACCGGTCGTTTTGTGTCCGAAAATAATCGTGCAAACGACCTCAAAAGACCAGTATAGTCGATTCCTTATTTAGCGACCGCAAAACGACCTCAAAAAGCGACCATTGAAAAAAAATCATAAGTATGGTGATTTTTAAGGTCGTTTTGCGGTCGCTTATTGCCAAATCGACCATACTTACGACGTTTTATAGATAGTCGCTTTTCGAGGTCGTTCGCATAGTTATTTTCTGGCAACAAACGAGCGATCGTTTTTTAGGGTCGTTCGATGTGCTAGGGTATCGGTTAATTAAAAAACATCTTGTTCGAAAATCTTTAGAAAATATTTGGTCCAATGTTAAAAGAAAGTGAATAGTTAAAAAGTGCACTTTTTGCAAATACCTGAAAAAGGAACATTTTGGAAATGTGCTTTTACGATCGGAACATCATTCACGGTCGCTTCGTGGAATCGAGACCAAACTTTCCTATAAGAGACCGAGCAAATATCCGTCGATTTTTCTGCATCACTTTTGATGGCAGCACTGGCAGACGTTCCGCACACTTAGGTGCCCAAGCATCGAATACCACGTTGACGTAGTCTGAAGGAGAGACAGAGTCTCCATTGTTTCGAGACATCTTACACTTCTCAAATCGTTCGGAAGTAAGTCATGTCGGAATGTACAAAAAAGCTTATCTTTACCTTCTTTTTGAACAGACTGCGCTCAGAATTTGAAAAAATCGACAAATCACTTTGAAGTATTCCTAAAGTATATTTTGATACAAGTACCAATAAAATAATATTAATCACCAAATAATTTAATTCAAAATAAAGAATATGGGTGCAAAACTCTTCCAAAATACTTCATCACTCCCAAATACATTCACATATACTTTGTTTTCATAAATTGGGGCCTCATTTTTTTAAAGACTTTTTGTCACTTTAGTTAACAAAATGTATTCTTTATAAAATAAAAAACGTTCACAGAGACTTATTACAAAATCCTGCAAAAAGAAGAGATGTAGAATGATTTTAAAAAATGATCGATTATTCTCTCCATTGTAATTTTTTAATGAATTGTTATGGTGAAATCGTTGTTTTTATTTATTCAATGTCAATTTATACAGATATTTTTAACAGAAGGAAGAGATCCTCTGAAAAAAAATTGTTAATAAAAATTATTATTCAGTGAATGAACGAATAAACAGACTTGGAAAGTAATGGGATGTTCAAACTCGGAACCCTTTTAATTTGTGCTGACCGGACTACGAATACGATCTGTAAGCAAATACGTACACGTGTTACATATTAGTCGAAGATCTGCTCAAGTATTATTCGTTGACTGCGCTGCATCACTGTCGCCTCTGCTATCAACCCTTCTTTATTCGATCATTGGCCGGATCTCATTTCAGAGCATGTATACTCAGCTTTTACTTGAGTTCCTACTAATCATCGGTACACAGCGGCATGAACAGGGCGTATATAAAGATCATTGCATCCGGAATTAGAAAATAACAAACAGCGTGAACAGCGACGAGGACAAAGAAATGTAATGAAAATAGAGCCGACGATAAACAGACCAGAAGGACTTGTCTCTTTTTCCCCAGCGGTACGAGGATTATTGCCAGAGCTGAAAGTTGTTGCGTATTGGGTATGGCAAGACTAAAATGTAATTGTGTGCACACTAATTGTATTTTGCAAGATCTTCTTCAGCACGATAACTCGCACAAATTTTTAACGATCGAAATAAAACTCCATATACAAGTGGATGAAACTAATGAGGCATTGCGTATAGACTTGGGCCAAAAACGATGAAGCGATTCCGATTTTATGTAGATTTGAAATTTTCGATGCATAACATTTTTCAAATCCTAGCAAGTACAATTTTTTCATGTAGATATAATGTTTAGCTATACTAGATGTTTAATTTAGTGTCGGTTAATGGAACAGTCGGATTTTATAAAAATTTGATTTTCTGCACTCAGAGAAATCGTTCTGATAAGTTTATTTGAATCAATTATGGCGTCTACTCCAAATTTTAAAAAATTATTTGGTTTCAATATAGTCTCTTTCAATGAAGTGAAATTTTATTTAGGTAAAATAGAGTCTATTTTGATCAAATAAAATATTATGTAATTTCGAAGAAACTCCATTATTGATTCAAATAAACTCATCAGACCGATTTCTCTGGGTTTGTAAAATATTTTCTGACGCATAATGTTGTGCTACATTTTAGTAATTATTTTCATTATTGTACTAATTACTTTTTCATTTTTTAAATCTTCCGGAAGCCAAAATTGGTTAACATATGGGTCTTTACATAGCGTTTCGACCGGGTCGGACCCTCGACCTCCCAGATTTAGTCGGCAATTTTTTATATGATTGGAACAACTTTATGAAGTACTGGAAAATTTTCTCAGATTTTTTTTATTTCAATTTCTTTGCGATTTTTTAAAGCTAACATATTTTAGCCTAAATTAAAAAATCTGAAAAAATTCTCAAAAACTCTGCATGAAATTAAAAAAATGTTGACCCTAAACAACAACAATTTTTGAGCTAACAAGTATTTGAAGCTCGTTAAGCACGTTTAAAGTGGGTTTATCAAGTTGGTGATATATGTTGAAAGAACTTACTGATTATAACACAGTATTTGCTTAAAGGTAATAAATATTAAATTTTCGTCACACTTAACATGTTTTTTGAGTCCTCGTGCATAAAATAAAAATGACGTGGAATTACTTCATATCGGTTACTTTTTGTGTCTAAGGCAGCAATGGTGAAAATGTAATTGGTCGAGGGAAAACGTACCAAAATACTAAATTGTGTGTAAATATAAAGGACTTGGTACAAGTGTACTAACCTGGCAACGTTGGGACGAGCCCCGAATTTATTTAACCCAATTAAGAAAGCCGCGGGGACACCGGGCAAACCTTTTTGCTTTGAGTGACTGCTCAGTCGATTGGAAGTTACACGTGTTTTTGCCAGCTCTCGTTTAACGCCTGGAACTGAAGCGCATACGGTGTAATTATATACGAAACACGAGCGGGACAATCGACGACATCGAGGGCGAAGATACTTTGAGGGGAGAAAGAACCACTGGAGGATGAGAATGTGAGAAATGCTCATATGAGCAAGTGAGACAGGATCAAGGAGGCCCTAGCCATGTCACCCAACACTGTCTATATATATATAGTCCCAACGATTACTCGGAACAACGTACGAAACCGATATCGAAGATAGCCTACAGGTGCCCTAACAACAGACCCTATACTTACCGGGTTATTGGGGGTACCGAGTTAGTAAAAAATCAAGAATTAATTCTTCTTTGTATACCGGATATACCGCATTAAGCCGGGGAGTTTTATTCAATTAAAATATTTTTGTAACTTCATGGTCAAGGTTTGCAAAACATTTAATAGTAAAAATCAAATTTTCATTTTGCATTAAACAGTTGGAAACAAAAGAGTGTAATGACTTGAGAAATATTTTAGAATTATGCTTTCAAAAACTAACCGATTTCGATAATGTGTCAAAATTTTCAGTACGATCACTTATAGTTTCACATTATAACGCCGTTAACAACACTCTTATCGATGTAATGCGTAGTTATACCTCAGTAACTTTACGACGGTAATGAACGTGACGAGAAGTTCATGTGTTGCTATACGACAATTTTTGGCAACACGAAGGCAAATGCCCCAGATTGGCGCATGCCGGCATTTTTCGACCTCGTCCAGTTTGCAGAAAAATCACCTGTTTTTCAACCTGGAAAACTTGACTCGTTCGTTTGTTTGCAACGAACCTATCGGGAAATATCCGATAATTTCGAAGCTCTTGTGGTATTACAAATTAAATTTTTTTCGTCCGTCGCTTTAACTATGTACTTTGCACACGTGTCATGATAAGAACTTGCAGAATCTATTGCGAGTCAATATACGAGTTAAAAAATTGGTTCCAGTAAAAATCTATTGATCGTGTTTTTATTTAAATAACCCCAGATGCGACCATGTAAATGCGTGAGGTCGTTTCACGTTCAAACTTTCCTTATACTTTGAATCGAGAGTAAAAAATATGTACTTACAAAGATGTGAATAGCCTTATGATTTAAGGTTCAAATTTCCTATCCGCTGGGTTCCAGGTTCGAATCCCACCAATTACCTAAATAATTGGAATCTTTTTCGTGATCAAATAGATAGATAGATAAATGCGTTTATTTCGTGCCTTGGAACAAAGTCCCTTAAGAGCACCGTGCAATAGTTATACATATATGTCATATAGTATCCAATTTTCACATATGAAATATACATAGTAAGTTATACAACAAATATAAGAATAAGTAAAGACCACGCATACAATACATCGCTACTAATCTCGACTAAACAACAGAAGGAGACGTAGTAAGAGTCGCTCTTTCCGCTCATTTCCGCAGACAAATAGTAATAAACTGACCAACAGCTGTGGACGCGCGGTCGGTGTGTGGTTTTGGTGGTCCTCAGAGTTAAGCAGCATTGTTTGCGGCCATAACTTGGATGGGTGACCGCTTAGCCTCGCACTGGTTTGCGCGTAAATTGTTGAGCGGGAGGAAATTTATCTAAGTTTCTAATATATTCTAATATAGTACAAACTCAGTAAAATAGAGCCGCCTGTATCGGCTCAGGTTTTCCGGGGTTTCCCTGAGCTCTCGTGTAAATGCGATACAGTAGTACATTAGAAAGAGTGGCTGCGGTCAACACTCTAGAGGGAACTCGAGGAACAAAATGGGGAATAACGGGGAGGGGATAGTAAAAGCCAATTGGCGTACTTGAGAAATAAACAGTAAAATAAATAGTACTGAACTGACGAATAAGTTAAAATATGTGGAACAAAATAAAGTCGTTCAGTTAAGCGCAACAAAGCCAATCATTTATTTCTGGAAAAAAGTTTGGTCCTTTTTCGGTTGTTGCAACCAGGAACAGCCCCCAACCATTAACAGAAAAAGGCAGTCCTTTTACTGCCTTTGCGGTCTGTTTCGCTCTCAAACGCACGTGTCCGTTTTTTTTCCCCCTAAAAAGTAGCGGCCGCACAAGTTGCCAGGGTAAGTACTATATACGTCCGGAATAAAGTAATTGGTCTTGGTGACAATTGCTTGTTCTTATTTTCAGAATGGTGATGTAACCTCGCTAGCTGCAAAAAATAAAATACGCAAAAGCTCCTTGAAAACAGCTACACTTTAATCTGCCTAGACGCCGAATAATAACCGCTAGCATATCAACATACATGAGCAACGGAAGTGTACACTCGTTTATAAAATACCATCTTATTGTATAATGCTGAATAGTTAGGGTTTACCATTGGGAAAGAAAAACCAATATGCTGAGCGATCTACAATAAGGGAAGAGAAAGGCGTGTGCGGTTGCATCCTCTTGCGTAATGATATGGGATCCCCGGTAGTTGGTGTATTGTACACTCTACGCAAACGAGAATATTCGTATTTACACGAGCGTTCGCGTATCGAGCCTGTGTGTATAACACAGCCTCTGGTATACGGCAAACTATATATCACGTGCGTTCACATTCACGCCGCGTATAGTCCCTATTCCCGTCGCTTACTAATCACGGTAAAAGCGCACCGCCAACCCTGTTTTATACGCACGCTGTACCACCTTCTTGCCTTACTTAATGGAAATATGAGAGGTGTTATTTTTTTTTCTCGTGTTTTTTTATTAAGCCAGGAAACAGCTAACCTGCTCCAACAGAAATCTTTCCGTTCCATTCCAAACGGCTGTGTGGAGCTGGGAAAAATCCGAAAAATCATTTAACCCACTAAGTGGAAAGTACATGAAATAAACTGAACATTTGAAGTACATGCCACGTAATCCGAATACGTGTTTTCCAGAGAAATTCGAAAAAAATAAGGTCAGTGTACTTCGGAAAAGGTGTGACGGTAAAAAGTCGGCGCATTATAGCCTGTAACTCGACTTGGCAAAAATTCAGAAGTTGACATATCGCCAACTTGATAGAGAAAAACTCGACATATCACCAACTGCATAGAATAAAACTCGACATATCACCAACTTGATAGAGAAAAACTCGACATATTTCCAACTCGGCTAGGCACGACGATACGAATAAACAACTTATCTCACAAGACTATGCTATGTCCCAACTTATATAAATAAACAGAAACTTAACAAGACTCCGGTCAGGCGGTTGCTAACGAGCATTGGTTCAATTCGACATTGCCGACATATTCGTTATCATGTTTTGCTGTTTTTACTGGGTACGTGTGTGAAATAGAACGATGTTATTTATTATTAGAGACTATACGAGATCCAGGAAGAGCAAAGGAATACACTGAGAAAAAAAATCGTTAAAATCAACAAAACGTGCGTTCGCCGACAGCGAAAAGCATATTTGGTCGATTAGACAGAATATTTGGCAATGTTGATCGAAACATCTATTAATAGTATCACCAGCCACTTCGATCAATTGAATATTTCTTTCGATCAAACGAAGATTTATTTCGGCGCCCGCAAGCGCACGTTTTGTTGGTTCTAACAATTTTTTTTCTCAGTGTATAACTTAAACTTTTATTGCGATTAGTAATTCATGTATTAAGAATTTGAAAATGCAACATTCCATTCTCCGTGTGGAAATTTAAACTCGCCACAAGCGAGAAAATGATAAGTTTCCCTACTTACTGTACAAACCTAGATTGAATAGTATGTGTAATTTTTTGCTGTTCAGCCGCTACCTAAGAAAACTGTCTAGAACTTGAATAAGATTCCCTTAATACGTCTAGTAAACTCAGCAATTGATTAACCAGCACGAAAATAGTCTGAATTTTTCTATCGGTCCTCGAGCTCTTTTCTTGCCTAAATAGCCTAGCGTAATGTAAAACAGTATTAATATACGGTCGTTTAATGTTTTGAGTCACGTTTGTTTTGATTAAAGACATGTAACAGAGAAAGTACACTACGAACAATCCTTTCTGCTTTAGAAAACAATTTTTGCCTTTAGGGATAAATTTGCCTTGCTGTATCAAGCAAAAATAAGTAAAAAGATCGTTTGGAACGAAAATGAGTAATAATGTCGAAAATTACAATGAAATGAAATGATTAGTTAGCAATTTCAGTTTCGATCAAATTTATTAATGAATGCGCAATCACGCCAAGAAGAACCCCGAGGAACTTGATATAAACCAAAATTTTCCCCATTCGGCATTTATAATGAATTTTTATTAATGTATTAATCCCTGTTAATAGCTGAAATGCTGTTGATGATTTATAACATTATAATATTGAATTATTCATAACGGCAGTTTACCCGCACTTTCGTAGGCGGGGCAAAGTACCTAAATAAAGTGGCGCCAAACAATATTTTTCAAGCAAAACTGGTTCGACCCTAGATAACTAAAGTATCTATACGTATATGCTAGATATATTGTGTCTAACTTTTCGTCAGATAGCCTGCGACATGAAAACTAGATAGATTCTAGATGGCCGTGCTATCTATACTCGTATTCTAACTAGATTATGTCTAGTCTACACGGAGGGAAGAATATGGCAATAATCCTTCGACTCAACATGGCAATCGAATTATATTCCGGTTTTCTGGCGATTTACGCTATACACAGCTATCTTGTTACCATGATCATGGTAATGTTGAGTCGAGGGATTATTGCCATATTCTTCTCTCCATGCAGTGCAGGAAACCTTAATGTAAAAAACTACATAGACTCTCAATTCTAACCAGTTCATCCCAAGCACATTTCCACACGAGTCTGTTGTCTATTCTGAATATACCCTAGCCTATCTCAACCACTGTAAAAGCCACCGTGGTTTGTTGCAAAGAATACTCTAAAAATCGGCCGTAACGACTGTAAAAACGACTGTTAAAAAACTTTGGTCGTTTTTTTGGTAGTCGATGCCTCTAAACGACTGTGAAAACAACTGTTCATCAAATTTATATCCGGTCGTTGTTTTTTTAAACAATTCTTTTTTACAGTTGTTATGACCGATTTTAGGTTTCATTTTTGCCAAAAACCACTCGGTAGCCTGACGGTGGTTTTTATGTTAAATCGGCCAAAAACCAAGATTGTCAAGATGCTAGGGTATCTTTATGGGGGGATTCGAAAAGGTAGTTAGTTGACAAATTTTACAGTTAAAACCTCTTCTATTTTCGGCAAGGATATCCTGAACGACAAAACGTTTGTCGCCCATTATTAAGAGACTCTATTTAGTTGGACGACTGCAAGTGAGATCGACTGATGTACTGCATGAGATTTGTAGTGTGTAGCACACAGCGTCCTTGCGGCAAACGACCAGCAGGGGGAGTCCTCACTATTTGTCGCATTTTTTTTAAGTCACGCCGCTCCGAGAGCTCTTTTGTGGCAAATGATATGGAATGCGAACGCGCCAGACGACGCTCTTTATTTATTTTTCTTTCTCTGCCTCGTTTTTTGCAGCAAAACGCGAGCCTGCTGCTCCAGGAGCTGAAGGAAAGCTCGTCTGCTTTACTACGTGTACCTACTATATTATACAACATATATTCATTTCGTCCTCGCGTTACGCGCACATTAGTGACAAACGAGGGTAACGAGAAGGATCGCGTCAACTGTATTACGGTGTTGGGTCGTGACGATTCATTTCGGTATGAAAACGTCATATTACCGCCGTGACAAACAAACTTGTTCGTGTCTGGCTTTGCGTTCGATGGCCATACCACGTTCCGGTATCAAAAGAAATATTATATCAACGCTTCGTTATTATAATTTCGGATAATTAACGCAGACACCTCGAAAAAGGGAATCTGCGTCTACAGACATAATAGGGTTCCACCCTGGCGAATGAAATACTAAAGAGGGGGTAGAGAATTTGTATTGCATCTCATTAGTTAACTATGAAAAGTCCTGCGGTGTAGAAAATGCTATTATCAATTACCATTTTTCATGGATAGACACAAAAATAATATAATAAGTTTATTCCCCGATTTTCTATACCTTTGTTTGACCCTCTAACGGCCAAGTCTCTTTTCTGTTGAAGAAAGAATGATATTTTGATATGAAACACTTTTCTAAATGAAAATAGTAGAGATTCTCACTGTGTAGAGCCACATTTGTAGAGGATTAATTACTGTAGAAGAGGGTGGTTAAAAAAGAAGCGATTTTCATGTCGAGATACTCACGATGATTTGAAGCGCCCAAGAAGAGTATTTCTTTGTTAGAGATAAACTGGTTTGAAATGAGCATCCAGCTAGTTTTCTCGATCAAGGTTTTCTGTGGAGGGACTAGATATAATCTAGCTAAAGTACGACAATAGATGGGGCGACTATCTAAGGTCTATCTAGCTTCAATGATGCAGATTATCTGATGAGAGGCTGGACCTAATCCATCTAGTACACACGTATTGATGCCAAGATCATTTGGAGTCAATCCAGATTTGCTTGAATCACATTGTCCGGCGTCCCCTATCCATAGATGCAGAAGAGGCCGCGTCGGCCACTCGATATTATCGTAATCAGAGTTGAACCTAACCTAACCATAACGGGTGTTGTTTGCACCCAAAAATTGACTTGATTTACAAATAAATCCTCAATCCCACAAACTATTAAATTTCTATTCAAGTCCACAATAAGCACGGAAAACAAAAGGTTTAGAATAACTTTAATCAAATATAAGAGTTTCATTCACACGATCAAGCACGTAAATAATTTGGTTATTTTTAGAGATTTAGGTTTTTTTTTTGCAGAATATTTGATTTTTTTTTTTTTTTACGAAAAGCCGAATTTTTTGTCAATGAAAAAGTGATTGCGTGAAATATGTAGTACTTCCATGCTGGTGTGGACTTTTTCTCGGTGTTACCCATTATAGTGTTAATAGTAACACTTTTTGCGGTGTAAAAGTAACACGAGCGGTTTCGTTAAATATATTTCCGTTTTAATGTAGGCTTGTAGCGAGTTTCACACGGGCCATCGATTCTTATTGATGAGTTTGATTATTTATTTCTGATCCATTCAGATTCGAACTCAATGGCTTTCAGGATCATCGATGTTCATTTACGGTTGAAAGTGAAGTGACCTTGATTTCCAATGATTTAGTTCTTAGCACCTAAATCATCTAATGAATCGCCGTGGGGCTGTACAACTGTCGATTTGGTGAGGTTTCGAGAACCGCTTTCCAATAGTAGATTAAGCATATGTGTTATATGAGCCTTTGCGGCCCGGGGGCGAGTAATATAGGTACATTGCGGTGAATGGCGTTTTAACGGGGTACAATGGCCCGGGGCATCGATCTCCGTAATTGAATATCGGGAGTCATCGACAATAATCACCATCAACACAGGGAGGATAAAGGCCGCTGAGGGTGGATGAGTGGGGGATGTCTATAGTATGCAGATCTAATTCAGCATACAGAAATATGCTGTTCATGATTTTTTATTGAAAATAATATCAAAGCAGTATTTTTAAGGGGCGGATATCAATTATTCGCCGTCCAAAACTGTTAATCAACGAATTGGTGCCAGAGAGCGCGATAATGTAAGCATACATAATCCAGTGAGAGAGACGCACGCAAAACTGATACTTTCTCTGATGATATCTTGATAATAAGATAGACTTCAGATTTAAGCACCAATTTGGAGCGTGAATTCACTTTTCGACACATTTGTTTTTGAGTTTTTCGTTCATTTTATCATCGACTCTTGTTGAACGATTGAAATGTATGCATTATGTTGTATGAGCAGTTTTAATATTGAATATTACTGAAGTACGGTAGGCAATCTGATTCATATTCGGCGGAAAATTCTGAACATTATTGACGAACATTCTACGAAAAATTCAGAACCGTGGAATTTGAAGTGCATCGTCCATAGGAACACCTTAAAGAATATTAGTTGAATGTTAATTTTTAGTCATATGCGAATTTGTCAGATTTTCTATATGAAAAAATCATTGTTATCAATTATCTACATTTTGGCTACGAAAGGCCATGTTTATTGACGGAAATTAATTGTATATGTATTTTTGAAAATTGGGGCCTTTCCGATTCCTGAGCTTGCAAAAAATTATTATTTAAGAAAAGAAGTCAGATGTCTGTGATCGATGTATGTTGTATAAAAAAATGAGTGTGTAATAAAAAAATTGATATACAGTTAATGTTAGTTAAATCACCTCCTATTGTTTATACTGGCTATCGAATAGAGCTTTTAAGGTTGTTGATCACGGTCCCCGCGGGGGTAGAGGCGAGAGGGGAGGCTCCTATGATTTTACATGGGGTGACGTCATCACTACCAACTTCGTAATGTTGTATGTTAGTGATACGAATCACGGCACTACGTGATTATTATAGTAATTCGAACGATTAATTTTCATTATTTATGCAAAATAATAATTTAGGATTGAATTGCCTTTAATAAATTATAAATATAATCCTGTTTGAACTCGAGTATATTAGCGTGCGAGACCTGGCAACGCCGCGTCGTAGTTTCGAGTTTTAACGTTTCGAGGTTGGCGGTCGTGACGCCTGAAGTCTCTATGCGTGTTTTGTTTGAATTTCGCGCGCTTGGTTCTCGCGGCTCACAGCTGATGCGGCGTTGCCATGTTGTGAGGGAGCTATTTGATTTTGCATAATTTTCTCAACGTTTTACTTTATATTCTTGATGATTTCTCTCTTATTTCCATTATAATGATATATCAAACGTATATGAGTGTGATCGGCATATTCTGGGCTACGTCTGGTGTGTTTTTTATAGGGCTGACATCAATTTGACCATACATATGGGTCAATGAATACGACCGGTATCGCCTCACGCCATATAACCGTTGCATCGTTGTGCTAATTCGAGTCAACTTTAGAATTTAATATCTCGGAAATAAAGATTATTAGCAGCCTCGATCTTTTACCAGTCGATGCAGAAACTATTCATCTACGTACTGTATAAATTTCAAAGAGCTGGCATTAAATTGAATTTTGTGATCAACAACCTTAACAAGAAAAAAGGCCCGACCGCACTACATTGTTTTTTTTTTTTTAAGCCTAAAAAGTAGATCATAAATTGTAAAGTGTATAATCGAAATCGTAAAAAACCTTGTTCCTCAACGATTGAAATTGTTAGTAATTGAGACTGAACCAATTTGGTATAATCTAGTTTTTTTACACCAATCTCTTTGTCACAACTTTGTCGATTTATGCTGTATAATAGGAAGTAGAAGGTCGGTCAAGTCAATTATTTTCGTCCAATTCTGGCGATAATCAGAAAAGTGATAAAAAAAATTATTTATCGATTTTCGAACAAAGGTGAGTTTCCTAAACTTACTTGAAAGCCTCTAGATATTTCCAATAAATATATCCCTTAGCAACAGCAGCCGATTAATTGGTCCAAACGCTTTTACTAACGAAATTAACGAGCTCTAGAACATGCACCCTGCGGGTAACGAGTGGATATTGCTCCAAGTGTCCAGCCGGTACTTGGTGTAAGTCTAGCCGCAAATATACACTATATTACATTCGGCGACGAACACTTTGATTTATAATTAATACTCTCGAATTTCGAGATGCAGCAGCGGCTAAAGCTCGTACTACCCTTGGTGAGGGTGAGATCATTATGAGCTTGGCCCTACGGGGGCTCGTGATAAGGGTTGGTACGTAGGGAAAGTCTGCTAGCGAGAGAAAGCTAACCATAGAACTACAGAATATTGAGTTTCATTGCATCAAGGCTTTCTCTTTATTGCATCGGATAAATATGAGGCATTCTCCGTCAAATCTGCAATTTTTCCGAATCTCTTGGATATATTTTATAATTTGCAAGATTCGACTACTACTTATGATTAAAAAATTCACTAAATTGATAGAATGTCATTTCAAATGGAAACAATTCTTATGCACCTGTAATATTCGAAGTGATATTGAAATGATTTTTTGTATAGATTCTTCTTACATTCCTATCAGTTCTATGAAATGCAAAGTGCCAGGAAGATGGATTTTGCTTACACGAAAAAATTCTTCCAATCTGATTCGAAAATTTGCACAATTCATAATAATGGTTGTACAGTCCACCGAAAATTGGCAGCATGGAAATAAATCAACGAAGCTATGAAAAAATGACCATCACAGAACTTTTAGTGAACAGGGAATTTTTCACTGGTTAAGTTTTTGAGTTATACAGTGCTCTCTATGTGAATTCTACATACATTCTTTTAATTCCAAGCCAGAATCGGGGAGAAAGTTAGTTCATCCTATTTGTGTCCAAAAGAAGTTTTTGCTTTTAGTGCAAATGCATAGTTAAAGTCGCATTCAAATTTTCATTGAAAATGCAGAATTTCCCGAATCTTATTTTCTCTTTTCAGATCCAATTTTTCATTTAGAGTAACTGTTGGAGCTTCGAAAAATGTGTCTGCAGTGACAGAGAATGCCTGATATATAATATCACATAATAAGTCGAAGTTGCCCTGCATGCATTGAACTATAAGCCACGAGACTACCGCGTTACCACAAGCTCCGATACGCGAGCTGAATATTCTGCTATATATATCCTATACATCGGCTCAATGGCATAAGGGCGTATGAGATGCTTACGGCATGGCTTATACACCCTTCTGAATTTACACCATAAATATATGCAGGTATATTTTACGCACCATGCTGCAGTGTGCAGCTACTTGTAATTAAACTATAATGTTCGAAATTCGGTCCCTCGTTCGCTCCTACGCTCTTTCGCGCGTCGCGGTACTTTTCCTCCAAATTAATTAACGGTCGTATCGAATGTATAATTACGTAGCTCTGGGTATAACAAACGAATACCTCTGAGATTATGAGATTGACTATAAGCGATCAACAATAATAATGTTCCTTGCATATTGAAGTCAACTTGTCCAAATCGGTAATAAGAAACGATTTGGCGCATTTTTTTCGAACTCCGTCAATTGTTTACAAATCTTGCATTGTCTGATGTAAAATAGTCGTATTTCGAAAAGTACCTCAAAAGCCACTATTGCGAAGTTAAAAAAAATGAATCGCTTAAATTACATAATTAATACATTTTCGGGAACTCTAAAAATCACTTCGTATTCACCTGAATTTTTTATTTATTTAAAAAAAAACATGTGTTCCAAGTGTTTTCAAAGTTCTTGGCCCTTGATTTTTTAAAACTCTTTAAAAACTTTTTTTCGGATTGCTGTGAATATGAATTTTGCAGAATAACAAAGAACATTTCTCTTCGTCTTGAAATGAACATTTTTAAAATACAATTCGTATTATGCAATAATATTTCTGAATTTGTCAAATTTCACCGCGTAGCCAGATTTACAATGTATTAGTAAATAAAAAATGATTTTTTATTGGCTTGCTGAGTGTTTTCATCTAATAAATATGTCTTCAATTTTTTTAACGTTTCATCGCCCAATTTGCCACGCATGTGCGACTATGAATGTGGTACCATTTAACAAAAGGCTATTCACCGGAAATATTAATTAACACGTTGCTACTGGTAATTATCGATAATTTCATTGTGCCATTCAAGTAGTAGTATAATTATAGATATTATATAACTCTACTGTGTACTTTATTATTATTATGTCGGCTTTCATTCAATTGATCCTTCACCAGTATTAATTCAGTGTTAATATTCATTTTATACAAAGGGTCCTTTGTGCATAGCTGTGCTTGGATCTGGCTGAATATTTTCAAATTATAATGGGAAATTATTTTATTTTCGAAAACTCAGCCGAGCGTGTACTGGCCGCAATGAGTCGCTCCAGGCTTATTTCCTTTGATATTATCGGCATCAACTGAATTTCCTGGTGACTCGTTTTGACAGAACTTTTTTTTCAACGGCCGGGACGTATCTATCGACTCATTCGACATTCTGTCTTTTTCCGACTTAAGTGGTACATGGATCTTGTAACGTCCACCCAGAGCTGCTGCACCTCGAACTATTGCTCGCTCTATCGCTGTCTCTGCCGCAGCTCTTTGCCACTTCATTTTGTCAATCTCGCTTCGAAGTCGGTATACCTATAGTTATAAATTCATTATAGTATTTTTATTCAACTGAATTTTACATTTATACCCAAAAATACAATTTTGAACAGTCTCATACCCCGTATTTCATTCAAGAAATCTACACCCAGAGAAATGGATCTGATGGGTTTGTTTGAACGAATTATGGGTTGTATTTGGAAGAAATAAAATTTTATTTCATCAAATGGAGTCTTTTTCGATGAGATGAAATTTTATTTAGACCAAATAAAGTCTATTTCGGTCCAACAAAATTCTATTAAGCCAGCCATTAAATAAATAATTTATTTAATGGCCAGCCTCATACGATTTTATTTAATCGAAATAGACTCCATTTATTCTAAATAACATTTTATCGATTTCAGATAGACCACGTAATTGATTTAAATAATCTCTTCAGACCGATTTCTCTGGGAGTATAGATTTTTTTTAAGCAGCTGTTGAAATAAATACAATTTTTAACAGTTTTCATACCATGCGTTTCATTCAAGAAATCTATAGATTTTTTTTAACAGCAGTTTCAAAAGAAAAGCGATTTGACGGTTGATAAGTTGAAAAAATCATTGCAGCATTCAGTCGCGAAGATTTGGACGTGAAGTTGAATTAGCAAACGAATAATAGCTCTAACTAATAACTGGATAAGCTGGCAATTCTAGTTGAATGCCACAAAATTATATTTTTGGTTATTCTAACCTCATCTTCCAATTTTTGCAATCGATTGGCATCGTTTTTAGATGAATGGTGAATATCGTCTGAATCTTTGCACGTATATTTATTCGGTAAAGTCATTGCAACAATTTTTTAATACTTAAACCGGATTTTTTTTGTAGAAGACACGAATTTTTCTGACTTTTTTTGCATGTAAACAAATAATAAACGAAAAAAAAAAACACTTCTATCTAGGAGTAAGTCAATTTATTTCCTCTATCTATCAGCATTTTCTGATAGTAAAAGAAGTTTGGGTGGTGGAAAATGAGAAAGCAATGAACAAAGTTGCAACTTGCATAACTCTGTGTAAAAGAGTTACAGAACTGTTATTAAGAATAACAGTTTTGTAGCCAATAACATATTCATGAACGTTATTGCACGCGTATCTAATTTTCAGTCCATATTCTCAGAGGTTTCTGAAGTAGAATTTACTTAATCCGAAAAGAAAATTAATTAACACTGCACAATTCCGAACGACTAAAAAATTTCTATCTAGATCCTTCATCTTCTATTCATACCATACATTTTTTTCCGAGCCACTAACCTGAATATTTAAATCCACTTTGAGAAATCGGTCGTAAACGTTTTTCTTCCAGAAAGCAAAGCCCTCTCGATTAAGAAACATAACGGAATTAGAGCCCAAATAGGCAATTACCCAAAAGAACGAGAAGCACGAATGAAATATACTTAGCAGCAGAAACAAATGTTGAAAAAGCCTAGAAAAAAAACGATAAGCCAACAACTTGTGCCACTCTCAGTTGCAGATTCGAAAGATCTCAATTCTCTTGCTTTCAAGAAAGTTTTAAATAGTCCGTCTAACGGAGTATCTCGATCTCATGCGATTTCTGTGGTGAGCCAGTGTGCACATAGAGTTTTCCTCTGCCTAGAAAGTTCCTGGGTGTCTCGAGGGCTCGGAGACACAACAGGGCCAGGTTCTTTCACCGGTGAGATGCAGTGTAAGGAGTGGGAGTACACCATCAGTACAGATAGGGAGCAGTCGGCGCGTAGGTAACCGGAGGAAGGTCTTGTACTTGCTTTTTCTACATACATACGGCACTAAGAAGAGAAGCAGAAAAAGAGAGAGAATGAGAGTGAAAGAGAAAGCGCGTTTGCAGTAGGAAAAATGGAAGAAAAGCGAGCGTCTACTGATGGTTCCTTTGCGATATGTCTCTTGCGCAAATATTAGGTGGAGGACCGGGTTGCTGAGTCGTTGGTGGACATTTCTTTTCCTTTCGTGCTTCTCCAATGTTTTCATTTAATATCTCCTGAATACTGGGGCGCCTAGGATATTCCCGCAAAGCATTCAACTTCATACTGCTGCGCTGGCAAGCACTCTGTTGCTAGCTGCTACTGAGGCGCCTCTAGTGCGCTCAGGAAAAAGATTGCGAGAGCCATTTGCCGTGACTTGGTGCCGTGCGGTAAGATGTCGCCTTTGAGATAGACCTAGACCGACTGAGTCGTCTGTGTATGGCGCTCTTCCTCTTGCCCGGACTTTCTTTCTACTTTATATTTTTTCAATCCGCCTAAGCAGCTGTGTGTCACTGCTTGCTTTTCCTTTCGCGCGCTTTTCTTGGGATACTCCGCAATGGTACTTACATAATCCAAGCAACTGGAAAGAGATTCGTGACTCGCCTTTCAGACCATTTGACTGAAGATAACGCAAGTGGAAGAGCAGATGCTCGTGTTGTGTTGAGTGTAGTAACGATGAAAAATTCGTATCGAGATAGCTTCGTCGGTACGCAAATTTTCTACTAGCAATGACTTGCTTGCTATTCTCGCACTCTTTTATAGCATGATGTGTGTTAAAAGGAAGAAAAGCGCGTGATTTTTACCGGAGGTAAAATTTGCTGCTTTGGCGTAGCGAAGGCGAAATCATCCGAGGTGATAACCGATGGGGATCGAAATATCGAACTGTAAAAAATTAGGATGACTGATATATCGTTATCAATCAATAGAATTAAAACGTAACTCCGAGATCGTTGAATAGAAATCTTGAAACGGGATTTTCCAATACGAATGCTTATTTCAGAAAAAAAAATGAAAATGTTTTAATGTCTGGCACTGATAATATACGAATGCCAACGATTAGATGTTTTATACTCTATTCTTTGAAGCTCCCTATATCGAATAATCAGAATTGCTCAATGACTCTCGAATAACTAGGATCAAGTAGAAATCGTTTTCCGGCGCTGACTAATCGTGGACACAACATTCTGTTACATGAAGAGAAACTAGTGGAATGTTATATTCACGATTAACTGGCATCAGTTTTACTTCAATCACTGGTTTCGTAACCTGTCAAATCCATTCGGAGAGAGTATCCCTATTTTCGATTTGTCCTGATATCTTTATTTTTCGAGAGTTCTTCTCGACTTTTTTAACATTTGCCATACAGAGCTTCAAGGCAGAGAGAATAAAACTTCTAACTAAAAATAATTTGCTTTTCTTAAAAATAGATACTGGAGAACTTCGTACAGAGATCTCATTTAACGGTCGTCGCTGAATCTGTGCTATACTAACGGTTTCAGGGATGTAGTTTTACTTTGGGTACAGTCCATCATAACAGAAGGCGGTTTTTCGAACCCCAAAGTCATGTCTCCAGCAGATCCGGTCATCGAACGAACCAATGTCGAAATCACAATGGTGGTTTTATACTAAGAATCGGTAAGTAGATAAACTAAACCACTAGTTAATTGAGCCATTTACCATCTAGCGGCATTATGCGAAACACCGTTGCACGATGCAAGTGACGGCGCAGAATCGTTAGAATTTGTTACTATGTAATTCTTATACTCGGAAATACAAAAAGTACTGAAGTACTTAGGTACCAAGAAACACATATTCACGTACCTTAACTTCTGCGTATCTCCGATCTGTTATCGTTAAGATGATGTAAAACTACTCGGTCAATAACAAAAACTGTAAACCGAATTTCTCACGGTTGATTGTTTGGATAAAAGTCGAGAATGTTTTGCCCTTCGTCTAAGAATTCTGCAGGTCGACGTTCTCGTATGTTTATTTTTTAAATTAAGCAGGCTCAGTGATGACTATCGAAGTCAAATCAGTGCTAGATTTTCGTAATTTATTTTTCAAAGTTAAATGCATTAAAAAACAACAGTAAAGAGGGATTTGTATTGGAGCATGTATAGCTAGTGTTCCATTGAAAAGAAAAGTTCATAGGTTAATCTTTATGCAAATTCGTAACGATTGATCTTTCACTGGATTAACCATACATGCTTCAATACAAGTCACCCTTCACTATTGTTTTTCTATGCATTCAACTTTGAAGAATCAATTACGAAAATTTAGCACTGTTTTCACTTCGATAGTCATCACCTAGCCTCCTTGACTGTTGCGAATAAATTTGAGATTGCAAGACTAGTTCTGTCTCTCTCACACTCGTATACGTTTCACATTACCTCAAATATATAGTATATCTATAAGCTGCCGAAGGCGAGAGAGATTTAGGCGTACGTTACGAGTTCACGTGTCAAAGGCAAACCATGAACGATGAGCGTAAACTGAGTTAAACTAGCAGACGTGTACGTCATAGGATTCTCTGTTTCGCTTGTAGCGCTGTTGTAAGCCTCACTGCCGAGAGCAGAACGTTCCTCTTCCGGCGCTGCTGTTGCTAGTGCTGCTGATGGTGTAGTTCTCCGCCAGAGTCCAAGCTGTAGCCAAATCGTGTATAGTACAAAGTACATGAGATATCGCACAGCTAACCTTGCGTCCAGTTTGTGTCGGTTCAGTAAATTTTGCGGTGGTAGATGTAGACAGCCCAGTGACTTAGTCAAAGGAGAGGATATCAGGAAGGACGGACGTAAATGCGATCGTCTCCCGACTCGTGATATCGTGTAATTTCCGTTGCAGGAAGCCCTTTGCGAGGATAGCCCCTCTGACCAAGCCATCGAATGAAATCTCACTCCGTCGAATCTCCTGTCGTAGTTTCAATACCTTTTATATTTGCTTTCAGTCCCCAGCCTATCACAGGAAGTACTTGAATTCTATTCGAACAATCGGTTTGTACGAAACTTTTACGGGCAATAAAACGATATAGAAGAGAAAAGCACTGGTTTTCACAAAGTATTTGATACTGATTTTTTTTCAAGGGTATAGTACAGGGAAATACTACATTGTGGTTACAAATTCAATCTCGGATTTGTTATTGTTGATAATTGCATCATTGCTTCGCCAAGAGGTTACAAAAATGTGAATAAGTGTCTTATTTAATCAATAGTGATGAATTATTACGAATTGCAGTCTAGAAAAGGGTATGAAATTTCATAAGATACTTTTGAAAATTTGTGCTACACTCATCTGGTAATCCTTAGTTATTGTTTGTAATTAATTACTAGTTTTTGAGTTATTATTACTGTAGATAATGTAAGTAACTAATAATAACAGCAGAACTGAGAGTGCTGAAGTACGTGAGTTGCAAAGTTCTCATTTGAAGTTTTTTTACATATTTGCCAGGTGTAATTTTTTTTTGGTCGGTTTAACTTTTTTTTTGTGAACATTGCAACGGAGAATTCTTCAATTTGCTCACTGGGTGAGTAAATGAGGGAGTTGCACGGGTACGAGGTGAAAAAGGGTGGAGTGGGTTTTGAGAGCAAAGGTTTGGAGGTTGAGTCAATGTTGCGGTGCTGAAGATCGGCCAACGCCAGATATGCACGGAAATGTAAGTTCGAAGTGTAGTATGGGCGGTTCGGAAGTACAGAAGCTGCATACTGTGTGCAAGAAAAGTAAATTCAACAGTGCTGCGGATGTAATCGGGCGCGAACTTGCGTGCACCATAAAAATTGCATAATGGAAAAATGCGGAGCCACCAGATGATTCAGTGGGAATTACAGAGCGGCGGGGAACAGCACGACGGAGGTTTAGCACCAGATTTCTCATTTCCAACCGGATGTTCTACGTATATGTATTTTTATACATCGCTCACCAGAGGTGAGCACAGTACCTACAAATACTTGGAAATGTTATTCAGATTAACAGTTTTGAAGATTTTTGGCTTATTTGTTTTATGTCAGAGAAAAGCACGATACATTATCAAGAATTTTTTAAAGATTTTTCCCACATGGTTGGTGAGATATAAATTAACAAAGTTCATGCAATTTAAGGTGATGTGCTATACTGACTGCATCGCCGGAAGTGAGTTGCCAACAGAGAGAACGCCATTGGCCGTTGTTTTCTAGTTTTGTAAATTAGACAATGTAAGCTGTGCGCTGGTTAGAAAAAGAAAATGGAAGTTCGAAAAACAACAAAATGGCGTCGTTTTTGAGATCGAATATGATGTGCATAGGTTATATGTTTTTTCAAGTATCTCTGGCTTCAATTATTGGATCGAAGTTAATCGTACCCTGATATGAAGACATTTTTCTAACGAATCAATCGATTTAAAGTTCATATCGATGATCTTACCGACGTGGAAGTTATAGCCCTTGAAAAAAATGGCATTACGAGCGTAAAAACACGCGGATATTACGTTAAGCATCGCCTTCATAATACGCCATACCCGAGTTTGATGATGAAGGAATAAAAAGAAATTATAAATAAATATATGAATGAATAAACAGATAAATCAATAAATAAATAAGTATATTTAATTATTAATCCATTTATTTGCTTATTTCTCCATATCTTTATTTATCGATTTATCTAGTTATTTCTTTATTCACTCATATATTTATTCATTCATTTATTTTTTCCGAGACCATCGATATGAACTTCATATGTACTGATTCAATAGAAAAATCTCTTTACATTGGGCTACGGTTAATTTCGATCCGATAATTAGAGGAAAGTTACAGGAGATACAAAACACTACTATAAATGTTGCTAGTTGGTACGTCAAAAAGTAACGACGCTACAGTCCTTGAAATCCGAGCCTACACAGTTACTGGCGCAGAAACTGCCTCGGCCACCGTCAACTTGGTTACTTTACAATTACTCGCGAAGTTGTGCATATACAGAAAAAAAATGTAATAACAGCTTTTGCTGCTCTTGAAGAAACGATCAATTTATTATTGGCGAATTTGTCGATATCTCCAATAGTGTACGAGTTATAGCGATGTAAATAATTAAATTGTTAATAATAATATGTTCTACGGGTTTGAAAAAAAATAACCAACATTTCTAATTCAGTAGAAAAAAATCTAAAGTATCCGCCTAGGTTTTCGCATGGACCTTTTATTGCATACAGAATGTACGTGGCCACCAGGACTAAACAGCGTGTAACACTTCACGTAAAGTTATTTAAGATTGCTGTTATTCAAAATCCACGTCTTAACCCGCATCAACTGATGCTGCAAGATTTTGTGAAAACACTTTCACTCAAAAAACGTACTATAGTCACCATTGGATACCTTAAGAAAACAGATGTTGAAATTTTAAAGGAATGTACCGAGCAGTTTTTAAGATAACACCGGTGAAGTGGAACTTTCTACGTTTTTTTTCGACAAGCATTGCGATATGTACCGCAAACCTTTCACTCGCTTAGAGTACCTACTCGAAAAAGGTGCGCTTCTCTACGCCCTATCCACGCCGAGCTGAGCTGCATAACCTCCTTAAGGTATCACAAGTACAGAGTAATTTATCTGCTGCAACTATACATTTACTAAGTACATCTTAAAAGAAGACTACCAGCAACGGGCTCGCTTCGCTCGCACTTCTTTCGTGTCATTTATCTTTTCTTATGTCTAAAGATGTTATTTGCATGTTTATACGATTTGTGACTCTACGCGACTCTATTTCTGCTTTAGTATTTTAATATAAGCGACTTTTGATGTGCCATATCTTTTTTCTGGAAATAAATATGTATTCTATTCCACAAGTGCAAAAAAAACATTATCATAGCAGTCTGAAGTTGGCTTTACGTTAAGCCATCGACGACCAATCAGAATGTTTGAAAACTGGCTTCAGATTTCGATATATCGACTTTCGAGGTACCATGTCTTTTTTAAGAGAGGAAGAGAGGAACATCAAGAGACACTCGGTCTATGCGTGGCTTTGGTAGTTCTTCGACTTAAGGGCATGTGAAACCTCTCCTTCCCCACTTGCCCGGGCTCAGTTGGTATGAAAAACGGTAATGGTCTCCTGGTGCCGTAACTTGAAGATCCAAAAAAAAAATGAGATGCAACTGCAGGACTGATAGAAGCAGTGGCATACTATTTCCTTTAGGCCCTGAAGTTTCGTTACCCTTGAAAATAGACCATTGCAGTTTTTTATAACAACAGGTGCGTTTTACATCACCTTGAGCAGCATCTCGCGGAGCTGCCACTTGGATGGGTGACCGTTCAGGTGCATAGTGGTTTAAGCGCTACCTGATGAGCACGAGGCCATTTTTATGAGTTCCTCATGTATTTGCATATTGTAGAAACTCGGTACAAATAAAGTCGCCTGCATCAGAAAGGTTTCCAGCAGTTGCCTTATGTACTCGAGTGAATGCGGTATAGTAGTGCGTTAGGAAGAGTGGCTGCAGATAAGGGGGGTCTCTGAGAATGGAATAGGGAGTGAACGAGAGGACAAAGTAAAAGTACATTCAGAAATATGCTTTTGAAAGACCTTGAGAAAATTATTTTGAAAACAAGGCTGTAAAATAAAAGATTGCACTCTGCTTCTTTATCATCTTTTACTTTTACAAAAGCTACTTTTGTAAGGAAGTACGTTCATCGACTTCGGCTTACTCATGAAGGCAGCTTTGTGCATCATTTCGTTTCCCATACTTGTTTTAAGAAGATAATGAGAAACAATGTAATCGTCAAGACATAATGAAGAATTTTTTAAATTTGGATCCTCAAGGAATAATAAAGATTGTTACCATTGCCGGATCAAATACTCACATCAAGTAATAAAGATTTTTAAAAATTAGTCCTCCAAAAATAATAATATTACATTCAAATTCCTATAAAATCTGAAACGATTTACCGACCTCCATAAATTATGTAAAATCAAGGGATATTATTTCTATTTCATAGAAGATTAGGTCTTGCTACCTCAAGATTTGTGAAAAATCGTAATTGTTATGAAGAACTCAATACATTATAAAATTGGAAGCGCTTTGCCGATTCCAGTTCAATATACACAAATGAAAAAACGAGATCCTCTATAAATAACAACAACTTATAAAATGAAGAAATCTATGATCGGAATAACGATATTTGCTTTTACGATTTTTCATTCTACAAGCAAAAGCTCAGTATGATTGGCTTCGATGGAAGGTTGATCGGCTTTTATTAAGATGGTATACAATGGAATTCAGAGAAAAAAATCTCGCGTATCACGAGGGAGGGTAATCACTGAATAATACCAGATTAACGATAAATCTCCAGAGGTTTCAGAGGGGCTGCATCGTCATAACCGCGCGCAGCAACGCAACTTCGCTTCTATAGGATAAATGGCTATAGATCGGTATGAAAATCCGCATTTGTTTCCGAGGCCCGGTGTCGTACACAAATAAATAAGCTATTTACTCGAGGTTGTTGAGCTTGGAGAGAGTGAATGCCGTGTAAAATTTCTTCCACACAATTTTTTTCCTCTCTTTTTGCTTCGCCTCGTGTTCGCCTTTTCTCTCTTTTCTACATACCATTCACCATCCTCCAGTGCACACGCCCTTCGTGTTGCGCTCTATATGTTGACTATAGTTTCTGTCTCTTATACGGCACTTCGTACGATTTCTATTACGTATGCGTGCTGCAATTCCAGGCAACGGTCTTTTTGCAAGTACAACGCGCACCTGAACATCGAGAGGAAATTCGCTCTGTATCGAATATCGAGAAACCGCGAGATTCAGCGGGTGCCACGACATGGCAAATGGGATTGGATATTACTTTGCAAAATAGATTTGAAATGGTCTGTGTATCCATAATTCCCTATAGAGGTAAAGATAATTTTGTAGGAAGCTGGAAAATTACTCTTGTGAAATGAAAAGTATATCAACGATTCTTTACATTATATATTGTAAATAAATGCGATATATTAATGAAATTCTAAACATTTTTGAAATTGTATTTAGACAGATTCTTGATTATAACTATTTATGCTTAATGATTGGATGATCTAATGAAGAGTCAATTTATTTGATAATAACAAACGATTAAGTTCTTTTTTTCGTCGAGAATCGCACTTTTTTTTCACTGGTTCACCATTTGTTCGATTTTTGAAATTTGTAAGATGTCTCCAGAAATTCAAAATTTTGTTGGCTTTCTAAAGGTACAATTCTATTTATTTATTTTTTAAATTCTTGTAACGGCTGAAATGGTGTTGAAAATCGACCTGTATTTTTTATAGTGCTGTTATCTTCCCGAATCAAATAAAAAAGGATATCCATAATTGTGTTTTTTATTAAATATATTATTAAATACAGGCAAAATATATTTAAATGCAGTTCTATGCGTAGAATATGAATTCTACATAAAATCCTGTCATGCACTTGTACTAAAGTTATATTTCTTTAGTTATTTTGCTATAGTTCGGTCCTGTCGTCATAGAGAAAAAAAATGTTTGTTCTAGGAATCGAAAAAAAAAAAATATATATATATATATATTTTTTTTTAAATAACATCGGCACGGACACAATTGAGATATCTGTCAATGAATATCAGAAATTTAGGTTCGACACCCTTGCTTTAAGCAGAAAGATTTGTTAATGGCTATTATCGCAAACTGATTTGAAAAGTGTTAAAATAATAATCGCATTTAAAAAGATGAATCTCTGAAAGTCTTAACGTTTCGAAAATCCACTTGCTCATCCGGTCTAGAATGGTTCTGCAACAAAGAATAAAACTTCGCAGACGGAAATCCTATGAGCAGCTTGTTCTGGATCAAGCGCAGCGTTGAAAAAGCTTGAATCTGGCTTACGAAGAAACGGATGAATTATTGGATGTCATATTAACAAAAAAATCCTTGGCTTTATCCCTCAAAGGACAAATTTATTTTAAACGTATCTGTTGACCGAGAAAAAATGCAACCAACCACAAATCATTTTCTTCTGGCTGATTTGGCTTCCTTGAAGAAAATTATCAAAATCGTGCACTTCAGAGAATAAAGCATAACCCGAGCTTGCGGACCCAATACTTGACCAAAATATTATACTCAAACAAATACCCCAAAATATAAATAAGAGCTGCAAAAGAGAACTTTGCAAATAGTTTCCTCGTTATTTCCGGTTTTTTTACAAAGCTACCTCTATGAGGAAGTATGTTAATCAATTATGGCTTTCTTATAGAGGAAGCCTTGTAAAAAAGACCAAAAATAATGAGGAAGTATTTTGTAAAGTTCCACTTTCCAGCTTTTTTAAATGGAAGTTCTGAAAAGTGTGCACCACATAACATGTGGAGTGCAACACATCATCGTTATACAGTACCAACTTCATTAATGAAATTTGGCTTCGTTGTCTCATGTTTCCCCAAACTTAGTGCAATAACGTCAGCTTTTCGAAATTTCCAAAACTCTCAAAAATCCATCTAATACCATCAATCAATACCAAACAAGAGTATCCGCATTTACTCTAGGAAAAAAAAGATTATATTTAAAAAAAAAAAAAGGATAATTTTTTTTTGAAAAAAAAAAAAAAAAAAAAAAAATATATATATATATATATTTTTTTCAAAGATTATATATATATATATATATATATTTTTTTTTTTTGGAAAAAAAGGTTATATGTTTTTTGAGAACAAAAAAATTATATATTTTTTTTCATAAAATAAAAGCTTCCTCTATGAGAAAACAAAAATAGGCTCGAATACGATAACAGTCGTCATACAATTTCTTAACTACGCGATGTCGTCTATAACCAGGTTTGATTGAGGATATCGTGGTTTGGAAAAATCCGGTTACAAGTTGTAGATGATTAGCCATACATATACGACGTCGACTTTTAAACTTAATGTAACGGACAGAGTTTCAATGTACAGATCAATGCAATTTTACGTTTACGGTTGGTGAACGTAAACTTACATATCGATATAACTTGTGTTAGCGATTTGTTATCAAATTTGATAAAATTCATTGAGCTGAACCGTAGTTACTTCGTTTATTTCACCTTATATTTTTATTTGGCTATTTCATATTTCTCGCGTAACTATAGAAATGCGCATATATTAATGTACGGTCCACCATTGGAAATGTGCTGACATGAAAATCTCGAAAGAATTCTATTTTCATGAAAATAAAGCATTCTCTATGAGGAAGCAAAAAGATATGGCTTGAAGGTGGCTGATGTCTGATAGGATGTGGCTCATGTATCATCTTAGGTGAAATTGTACTGTACGCAGACGCAAACAAATTAAATGCCTATGGTACCGAAAACGAATCGGAGATTTGACTGATGCATCCTCCACCCTTTGGTTCTTCTATCGTCCGTACACTTGGACTTGAGCCAGCAGTTACAGGTGTATTTCGGTGCATCGCATATAAAATCGTGGTAACGCGGTGCATAAATTCTCCGTGCTTGCGTCTGAGGGTTAGAAAGCTGGTTGAGAATGGGATTGAGCGGAAGGGTGAGAGAAGAGTTCAGTGGAGAAGCGCGCGCGAGTTAATTAAGCGTCCATTTGTTTCTCTCTACTTCTTCTCTCTCGAGCACGAAGGCAGCCAAGCTCGGCCAACTTTCGTTTCAAAACTTCCTTCGGAATCCTTCAAAGCGCTCGGGCGATTCGACGTACGTACGTATTAACAGAGGTATCTCGGATAACCGCCGGGTATTACGTCTCGAGGGTTATACATATTCTCCATGGATATCATTATTCAAGAGAAGAATTGAGAAAATTGCGAATGAATATCATTAGTGAAGAAAAAAATTCAGAAAATCGCAAATTGGTTCTCAACAGGTTTTTGTTAAGGATAATTACTTATCACTTCTAGGATTAGGCGAATTTGGGCGCAGAAACGACAATGATCCTGTGATTCTAACAATTCTGTCAAATGTGTGATACACGAACAACTTCCTCATTTTGGTAGCACTGTCTGGCTACTGCCAATTACAGCACAACCAGAATAGGGAAACATAGTTTATAGTTGATTTCCCCCAACGTTTCAGAGGGCAGGAGGGACGGGGGATTGATAATTAGGTTTCAAACTATCGGAGGATCCATTTAGTAATGTTGAGTTTTCAATTTTGTTACAAATCTTTTAAATTGAGATAACAAAACATGTCCAATTCTTGCATTTCCGAAAACATGTACAATACTTGCTTCTCCACAAATTTACAATTTTTGCGCTGATGAAAATGCTCAGTTTCACTGAAATGACCAGAATTATTAGTTAATGTAGTAGCTAATCAGACTTATGCTACTTGTATTTGTAATTGAACTGTAGTAAACAGAATCGAAAATAATCAGCTACTAACCTAGCTGGCACCGAACGTCCTTAATAAAGAATAATCTTCGGTTTAATCTTATTAGGATTATTTTTCAATAGACTTTGGCTGGTTAAATATCAATGACTGTTATTGAGCTTCGACGTTGACAGTCTGTGATATTTACTGATGAATGTTTGGCAAATTGTAACACGGGTTCTTAGTTAACCGATACCAAGCATCCCGTTGTCATCGATTCTCTTAATCGGAAAATTTCAAACATTAGAAGAGACAAAAATACAAAGATCTCAAATGTTTATAACTGTTCGCTTAGGAAAATCGATAACAACGGAATCTTCGGCATGGGTTGACTCAAACCCCGAGTTACAATTTACCAAACTTCCATCGATAAATATCGCAGGTGGTCAAAGTCGAGGCTCAATAACAATAATTAATTCCATTAAATTCTATTCATTGGAGGCAAATTTTAATCATTATTAATTTTCCTTAGGTCAAAACCGATCAAGAACGTCTGTTTTTATTTCCTCTACTTATTTCTGGTCTGCGCTTAAGTCTTATAGTCTTACAGGATAACCAAGTGAAAAATAATATTTTTTCGCAGCCCGAATCATCCTTTCAAGTGGAATGCTGTAGAGCCTTACCTGCGAAGGAACAAAGATCACAGAGAATGGCAAATGCCGACAGTAGCACCCCAGCATCATCCAGCGATGGACACTTGGCGTTGGCAGTATTAGTAGCGAAGAAGGGTTCTCCACTTCTACAGAAGAGGGGGGTAAAGGGCGTATAAGGTAGAGGAAAAGCTCCAATCTTGAAAAGAAAAAAAGGAAGAAGGGTTACTTGTTGTCGCAGTCGTCGCTGAAGTCGCGGACGTGAATTAAGCGTATGGACGTCGGAGCTGGATCTTTTTCACGCTCACGTATACGGTATTCTCTGTCAATCCACCCAATTTTTTTTCCCGAATGTTTGGATAATTTCCAAATCCAAATTCCATATGCAATAACCCCCTAATAAATTATATGTATATCCGATCGCATATCTTAAGTACACTTTATTTTCATCAGGGTCATTGAGGTCATTCCGAGTTTTACTTCACATATATTCACTATCTGATTCGGAAAGTATTGTTTCCGAGCAATTTAATTTTTTGTTCGTCAGAATCGAAACGTCGCACAAAAAGACAACAGCGAATCTTGAAGCAGACATGCATGATATTCGTCTTTATCTGATGAGTAGGAATATATCGCTTGGAAACCCATTCTGCGTATAACTTTCAGTTGACTAGATGTTGCAAAATCTAAATTAATTTTATTTTTATGCTGAAAAAAGCATTAATTATCTTTTTAAGAAGGTGTCTAAATTAAACGTTATTAAATTTATTACTTTATGAAAAATAACAATTCATACACAGATATAAATAATTTAAAGAATGCAACTTATAAGTTTTTGAAAAGGATTCACAGGAGAAATTTTTAAGCCATATTAGAATTCTGCTTATGATTGGGATTTTCTCTGAGAATAAAAAAAAAGTGGCTGTACTGACAGAGAACACTTTATATCGTGGTAGTACACATATATGTAGACATGCACTGGTGGCCGAAAAAAAAAAAAGAAAATGCCTCGAAGCTCGCAGTCGTCGCCTTGCGCCGTCCTTCCCTCATGAGTGAGAAAGCAAGAGGCAAAAGCCATCAGGAGTGATAAATAAAACGTTAGGGCTCGCGGGGCGGAAGCTGAAGAAAAGGAAAGGAATGACTGTCTGCTCGTTGGTAGTAGTACAAAAGCGGATGTAGTGGATCTACGTGAAGATATACCCACGCATTTTTATTGGGCAAGTATATGTAGAGGTAAGCGTGCTCCTTTGGCTTGTTTGTGGGGGTGTGTGCCTCGATTCGTTGACACTACGTGTATACAAGGCATTCCCTGCCAATTCAGTCACGTTTTTTTCATATATGTTACGCACCAACTATTAGATTTCATCAAAATTTTGTTCCTGTGAACATTATTTAAAATCATCTAAGCGCAAAAGTCATGCTCCAAAATGAAAAATTGAAATCGTATATTTATTATTATTTAGAAATTCTATAGTTTTATAATCATAATAAATAATAGCCGTGACTGATGGTTGCGCGGTCGGTGTGCAGATCTGGGGATCCCCCGATTTAAGGATGTAGGAGCGCGATGGGGTGCCCAACTTCCTGAAAAGTAAGAATTCAGAGAGAAATTCGAACACTTCCCGATGGAAGAAAAAAACTTTAAAAAATTACGGATACAAAAGGTGCGAAAGAGACTAATTTTGCATATCAATGAAAATAATTCATCAATTTTTCTGATTACTTACGAATTTTTGATATGTGTTTCTCACAAAACTACCCATTTCACCCAAGAAGTTTCTAAACGATTAATGAAATAGATTCGCAAATACAGCTCATACAAGAAAAAAAAACCGCAATATTTAAAAATTACACAAAATTCTGAAAAAATTCATCCGTATTCCGAAAATTTAACGAATGATTTTTGATCGTACAAAAATAAAGTTGACGGATAATTTGTTGAACAATTCTCTTTTACACCTAATTGTTAATAAAATTTTGCAACTATTAATATTCAAAATTGATCTTTTCCGCACCTTTTGTATGCTTGATTTTTTTCAGAATTTTATTCCATCGAGAAGTGTTCGAATCTCTCTCTGAATTCTCACTTTTTAGGAAGTTGAGCACCCCAGCGCGCTCCTACATCCTTAAATCGGGGGATCCCCAGACCTGCACACCGACCGCGCAACCATCAGTCACGGCTATTATTTATTATGATTATAAAACTATACAATTTCTAAATAATAATAAATATACGATTTCAATTTTTCATTTTGCAGCATGACTTTTGCGCTTAGATAATTTTAAATAATGTTCACAGGAACAACATTTTGATGAAATCTAATAGTTGGTGCGTAACGTTTTTTTTTATAAAATCTTATATCATATTAAATTAAAAGACGAAAAAAACACGTGCATCTCTTCTCGGTGGCTTTGAACTGGAATGACCCATATGCTAGTTTGTATTATGGTACAGACGGTGCACAACCCCGTCGAGCATTGCAGCGCTTTGGCTATGTCGTCGAAAGGGATGGTACAAGGTTGGAAGTGGGTACAGGGTTAAGTTACCTAGTACGCGAACGCAAGCCCGTGATACATACAGCGAACTACCCGCACACGACTCGAATGTTTCATTGGAATACGGATGTGCGTAAGTTCGCTGCTGGTGAAACGAAACACGCGCGCACTCAACGCTAAACAAAGGCAGCCTCTCTCAACCCCTTGGCCCGGCACACGTCGACAACGTCACAAGCTCGTCGCTGTCGACCAATGCCAAAGGGTCTCTCACCTACTAGACCCTACGCATCAAGTTCGAATTTGATTCAGTGTTTCGTAGTTGTCTCACTATTTTATCTGCGTAGTTTTAAGTAACGATGGTCCTCAAAACACAAAAGCAAATGGCAGCAAGAAGAAAAATGAAATAATGATAATAAGCACACTATTATTTTCCTATTTTATTGCATCATAGAGAAACATTTGTTTTCATTACTTTAAACGGGATTATTCTGGATATCTATGTCAGTTCACTCAGAATCGTCCAAAACGTCAAAGTTGGTCGTAAAAGTATAACCTCGAAAATTATACTTTTTTTGCGTCTGCAAAAAAAAACTTTGGCCATTAGTAGCCCTTTAAAAATCCGTTGAGGACAAAAACTCTAAGGACTTTCTTATTCCGTTTTCAATTCTCTATAACCGGATTAAATTTTTTTTTTTTTATTCCTTCCAAGGGTGTTTTTGAAAATGTTATACTTTGGCACCGTGGCACACTTTCTATATGGCTCAGAAGAAAAATTGTTTAAGCACTTTTTTTCGTTTTTCAATTTTTAAACAATGGACTTCTTCAAAATTTCGTCTAGCAGCTATTAAGGATGTATGATACGTACAGTTCCGCCAAAAGAGAGTTTTGACAATTTCGATCACTTCCCGATGGGATGAAAATCGGAAAAAAATGCATATAAAACGTCCTGAAAATATCGATTTCGCATAATAATAATCCCAAAATGTTATTAACAAAATGGTGAAAAGAACAATTGTTCAACAAACAGTCAGTCAACCTAATTTTTTTTCTAATGAAAATTATATGTTAATTTATTGGAATGCATACGAATTTTTTCAGATTTTTTTCTTTATTTTGATTTTGATTTTTTTTATTTTTAAAAATGTGCGCAAAATAAAGAATTTTGGATATGTCTTCGGCATAAAACCATATACTATACTCAAGATTTTTTTTCAAAACGCATATCCAAAATTTGTTATATTCTGCGCATTTTCCGAAACGTAAACGTAAAGTTGGCCAAGCAGTAGCCGCAGATACAGTAAAATAAAAACAACGGCCCGATCATATATTTCAAAATAGTGATAATCTATAAATAATGTTTCCACACAGAATTTTAATACAATTTTCTCGTTCCAATATATAAATATACTTCTAAAACGTGATTTATCGAATTTTCATTTAAAAATCTGCAGCAAATTTACGAGATTAACTCACTAGTAGTAGTAACTATAAGAGGATCATAAAAAATATCCGATGGGGACAAAAAAAATAGCTACATTGACATTAAGTACCACATATATAATTTATGGAACAGATGAATAAACAGAGAGTGAGCGTTTAGGTCAGTGCGTTGGTTTGTAATTAAAATTGGAAAGCACCCTGCCTGCTTGGCCGGCGCGGAGAAAATTCAGAATACCGCGTTCATTCGGCGATCGTCTCGTGGAAAAGGATGCGAGAGAAGGTTATTAATGCTGACGGTAATTAAACTGAGCCATGAGCTTTTGTCGACGTTGCGCGGTGGCTTATCGTTATCCTGCGTTGCCGCTGGTTCGTCGCTCGCCTCTATATAAGTTTTCATCGCCCTGTACGATGAAACCACGGAATTCAAAGAATTTCTTGGAGGACCGAGAGTGCAAAAACTCAAAGATATACCATTCCGCTTGAGGATTGAGTTTGCTTATCCCTTTGACGAAAGCTATGTTAATATATCACTGCTACGGAAGATAATGCAATTTCTCAAAGGCTTTGATATGCGGAGAGCTTAATTGTTTTACATCAAATTAATTAATCAATGTGGAAAACATAATTTCTATGTTTCGTTTGCAATTTTCTTTGACACACAAGTCATTCGGAGTTATAACCACCTAATAATTTTCGAACCTATTCTATTTTCATATTTCTCTACAAATGATGATGATAATAAGAATATTTTTACAATGAGAAATATTAATGTCTCAAAAATTGCCGCCACTTGTGCTATACACATAGTTAGTAGTGCAGTTATACATTCGGTCAGTCGATTCTTTATTATTTTCATAATCGTTTAATCATTATTAATGACTCGGAAAACTCATGTATTCACACTGAGAGAAAAGCATATCGTTGATCCAACGATTTTATATGATAAAACGAATATAGGGGCTTCCAATATTTTATGGTTAAAGCAATGATAATATGGTTCAATAAACAATACTTGCAAGTTTATTGGAAACAAACGTTGAAATCGTATACGCAACATAATAGATTCAAACGGCACGTTTGAATCTATTATGGTTTTGATGATTGCTATCATAATTGTATTTGCTATATGTAGGAAGTGCATCGGCGAATAACCGCTTGTGTTTGCGTTTTTCTTTTCCTTTTTTATTTACGTTTCGCCCTTGTCGGGGCCTCTTCAGAATAAATGTTTTTGTTTCAAATCAATAATAAGTGGTGATCATTATTTTATTTATATTATTGTCTATTTTTTTTCTCGGTTCTTGATGTTTGTTTTTTTTTTTTTGGTAGTAGTAGTGTAGTATGACCGGGCTCTCCGGTCTTTTAGGCTAAATCTTTAGGGTTGTTATGTTAAGATTTTGGCTCTAGTCCAGTTTAAAAAATATATATATATATAACTTGTAACGACCGGAGAGGCTGGTCAGCATAACATCATATTTTTCCTTGTAAGTATATTCGCTATAACCACAAAATATAGACGTTCCTCCTGGGAATTATATTAATGGTTGATTTAACTATTTTCTTATATTTACTATAACCATAAAATAGAGACGTCCCTCCTGGGAATTATACTTTATAGTTAGATTATCATCGGTCTAACGACATTGTTTTTTTATTTACCAGATTTTTCTCTGAGTGGAGTGATTATTTTCATAGAATGACGATACTGGTGATTAAGTTCGAGGGTCAATGAAACGAACAGGAAATAGTTATAATTCTTCCATTAATGACCCGTTAAATTTTATCAACGGATTGTTTTTAGGATGGAAAGTGATTGTATCGTTTTATATTGACATTTTAATTTTTCTCTAATGAAATAATTTTTTTTTTTTCCTCTAATGGATTTAAGCCATCTTGCTGAAGTATAGATATACGTATCTTCACAACATTCCAGTCGCTCGTTAAACTTATATAGTTAACTTAGACCTGATAGATACTGCTGGAATAGCAGAGCGTACCCATATTCTGCGAATAATTCTAGGATGCAAGTGAAGGTATACGCGGAATATCCACTGGAGTTACGATTTATCGTGTCGACAAACTTTACCCGCAGCCGCACCGGCATGTCGACGTTGACGACGACGACAACGTCTCTTCCGGGTCACTCGGTTTCACTTAATTAACCATCGTTTGTGCGTCCTGATTTCTCTCCTTAAATGCTCTCGAAACTTTGATGGAGTAGTATAGCATGCTCGATACCCAGGACAAAACGTTCTGAATTGTAATCAGTTGGGCTCCACAAAGCAGCTGTGGCATCAAAGGACGGAACGTTTTAAGTACAGATCTATGAAAGTATCTATAAAATTATCAAGTTATTGCGATTTTTAAATTTCTTGCTTAAAGTTATTGTAATACAGGATTAGTGATCTCTAAAACAAAAGGGTCAATACATATTGTTACGAACAAAAGTCGCAGCTTTTTAAAAACAATACGGTTGTTCCCATCCCAAAATGATAAGGTAGTAGAAATCAACTTTTCACGTAATGAACAGGTTTTGAAAGAATTCCCCTTGCTCGATTGTTTATTGTGTATTTTTGTTAAAAAGCTGAAATTTTTCCACTCAATATATGTTATTTTCATACTGGGATATCGATTTTTAGCTTGAAAAAAAACTGGGCTCATGAAATTATCAGTAAAAAAAAACATGTATTTCTAAGCAACTTATCGATGGCCAACTCTAAAAAAAATTGACACAGACAAAAATTCCCAGAATTTCAATAAAACTACAGTGGTTTGGATCCGATATTGTTAAGGTTAATAAATAAAGGACTAATAAATTAAGAAACGGGTTCGTATATCTCCCTTGTTAATTGTGTATTTATAATGAAAACTTGACATTTTTTTTAACCCCCGAAAAAATCTTCTAAAATTCAAGCAACTATCTTCTACGATATATCCGACATTGGCAAAGTATATGAATTTGGCACTTTTTACGGTGTTTCAAAAGGTATTTTTTTTTACTAATTACGAAAAAAATTGATTTTTAAAAGATTCCCAGGATAGATTGTTCGAGAAGTCTTTCGATTATTTGATTAGAGCCGATGCAATGTGCGCTTGTAAAAAGGGACGAGTCAGTCAAGAAAGTTCATTTTTATTATAAGGACAACTCACCCCTTCATAAGATGAAGCTAGTAGTTTATATATTCTTCGTTTGTGAGCACACACTCGAAAACGCAAAAAAAATTACTAAAATCCAAATGTGGTACCAAAAAACCGCCGGATAACATTGAAAAAGGTCAATGTCATGTCGGTTTCGAACGCACTTTGATCTCAAATTTTAACGAAAATAACCATTCGGCATCGGTTTAATCGTCATTTTAGTCGTTTGTGAACTCGGGCACACTGAAAAACGCATAAAAGTTTAGGAAACTCTGATGTAAATTATAGCGCATTATTATGTACAATTTTCTTTGGAAAGGAGGGGAGTTGCCCTTATAATAAAAATTAACTTTTTTTAACAACTAGTCTCCCTCAAGTATTGTGCGGTCTTTCCTAAATTTCTTTACGAAATGATGTACCAAGTGATCTACAAAATGATCTTCAAAAAAATCTGCGATTTCTACTTTTGGTTCAAGATGTCTCAACAGCATTATGAACTTATAATCCTCCTGTGGAATTTCTAACCTGTCCAGAGTATGCGACGTTTTTTTGACGTCGGAGACTTTACGAGCATCGTCGTCGGGCAATTGCGTTGAAAAGACTCAGCGATGTTTGCAGTGGATCGTCTGGACGCTGCGACGCTCGAGCTTGCATCTGAATAGCTAACGCAAGAAATGGCAGGATGGAAAACGCTGCCGTAGTGTGGTCTACGAGAGAAAAGAAGAAGAAAAAAAAGGAAAAGAAAAGCTGATGAGAACGCGTCGCTCTCACCTTTCTCATTCTTGTACTTCTCGCCCTATTCCAACTTCGCATTCGTGTAATGTCTTTCTTTCGCTGTTCTTGTTTACGTTTGTGCGTGCATGCGTCTTTTCCGTCTCACTGTCCATACTTACAAGGTGACCTAACGACAACGGAACAGCTTCCGTAACGAAACTGGTTTTAACGTGGCATAAATCGATAATCCGTCGACCTACTAACAATTCGTCCATATATAGACGATTTGACCAGAATGTAGATACACAAAAAATTACCACAGACCCTTAGATCATTTTGAATGCAAATGTGGATTTTTTTGCACAAAAATTAAGCTGCTCACCATGCTAATACTTTTTCTATTAGGAAATAGAATACAAACTAATTTGTGATCATGTTCTGCTTGGGCGAGAGCGTCGTGACCCCTTTCGTGTTGCATGAACGTAGAGAGGGAAATAAAGGTGCCAATTGATGTGATGTATGGAATCGATTTGAATCCGCAGCGCTTGCACCGCCGACGCATAATTCAATCCTGATCGTTCACACCGTGTGTATTTTTTTTTTCTTATATGTACGTTCGATTTTTCTCTCGTAGCTCAGACCCATTTTCTTGCACCCACGGATAACTGCAGCAGTGGCTTCGAGAGCACGTACGCGATATTGCACATAATACGCTTAGGTACACACTTAGGTACCTCTACCTTCTTCAGTCTTCCTATCGTTCGTAAATATTCGTTATTGCGCCCTCAGATCTCCACGCCGCGATATGGCGGGCATAATACTCCAGAGAAATATTTCCACCTACTAAACACGGGCAACGTTGGTAGATGTGGTTACCTTCGGTGCTTTACCAGAATTCGCATATTAAAATTCCAAATTTTTCAATAATCCAGAATTTTCTAAATGTTTGCGCTTATTTGGGTGAGCAAGTGACCGTTTTTTAGTTGTAAAACGATAGGTGACTTGCTTACAACCTGAAATTTTTGTTCAATATTTTCTAGGATATTCATATTTGTTATATTTGTTTTTTTTTATTAGCTGATATCGATATTTCTAAAATTCTCAATCGCATTTTCTCTCTTTCTCATTGTAAAGTTGAAACACCGTACTACAAGAATGCTTTTCCTGTGAAAGAACCTTCACTCGATATTAAGTTTTCGGTTTCCATAATATTGCAAAATGGCTCAACGAGATTCGCTTTCTTGGGTGAGCACAACATCGCCATCGTGGCAATACGTCAAAAAATACTCCGAATCACTGTTCCCGACTATTTACAGAATTTGTCAATTTTATACAAAACACGTAAAAAGAGGTCTTGAAATTTTGTAATTGTATGTTACGAAATATTTTCTATTATTTTACACTAAATAGTGTTCCTTTACTTCAACGAAACATTTTCTGCTATTCTTATATGAAAAATGTATAAATGTACACATTTTTAATGGTATTTTTACTTCAACAGATAAAAATGCGTAAACTTTACAAATTTATTCCGTTACCTAAAAAAAAAAATTGTCGAATTAATACAACAGTTCTGTTAGTGACAACAATTTTTACAGAATTATTTTCTATTGTAGGTTAAAATAGATCGCTTATTTTAATGTTGATGCAAATATGTATTCAAATAAAAGAAATTAAAAACTTCTTATTTAAAAAATGCTTTGCTTTTACGATTCGAATTCGAAAAAGTGTTTAACATTTGAGAAAACTTTTTTTTATCGCATGATGAAAATCTCCCGCCCGTTACAGGAAGAATTACGAATAAATATTCTTAGACTACTACTCAAAATTACATTTCAATTTGGGGGAATTACTTTTTGATGTACTTCGTAAAGGTTCTTTTCACATAACTTCGAGAAGGCACGTTTGAAATAATTCCAACATTTTTTTTAAATCTCTTCACATTACTTATTTCAAAGACCACATAAACCTTTCTGTATTGCCTATCCTTCATTACGTCTGATTATTTTCTCTTTGCACGATTAATCAAATATTTTTGGCCTAAAGTTTATTTTTAGAAAATATTAACGTTTGGGAGGATCTGAATAAGTCTGTTTTTCAATGTCATGTTGAACCTCAGGTCAGGACTAGTAGAATGCTTTTGTTACGAATAATCGCTTTTCTCTGTCCTCCGCCCTTTATTCCTCGCCGTTTCACTTTCCGTCTGGCGAGTGTTATCATCTTGTGGCCAGTGTTCTCTTGCTCAGCGAGTATAGTAGTAAGGCAGCCGGAGACTCTGGTTTATGTCCAGTCCCGTGGTTTAGGGAATGCCCATGGGGGATGAAACACATGAGGGACACTCAGCTGTGGATGAGACTCGGCTGCTCGCCTGCAGGCGGCTCGCCTCTGTCAGTTTGTGTGGCCCCAGACGTTCTCTCTTATTCTCTACGCACTTAGGTACGTGCACACATGTCCAATAATATCGGTTCGTTCTGCTGCTTCCACGCTTGCAATTCATTAGTGCTGTTCAGGCATACAGTAAATTCGAAAATAGTATATTACGATACGAGTGCGATGAAACTTTTTCTGAGTGTAGCAATAAAAAACGAGTCGAGATCAAGTTCCTTGCACGAGTTTCGTATACAATTTTATTTCACTAGTGCGAGAAGTAAGCACTTCTCGCACGGAGTTGCATAAAAAATATTAACGCGGCATCAGCGGGTCATGCTCGTCAAGCGACGCACAGTTATAAATTTTCATATACCTGACAGAAAAATGGACATTTATAGTACATATTGCTATATCTCTTTTGCCACTTGCAGGGCGTTGACACGGAATGGCATTCCTTAATATTTTTGTTTTACGAATTGAGGATTGTAGAATCACTCATTTGACTAGTGTGCCAAGATTACTTGAAAAGGAATAACGTCGGCTTTTGACATGTCGAGCAGCCGCCCGAAAGCTCGTGGCACCGCTGCAATATATTGAAGGTTGGCATCACTGAGCCTGCTTTTGCATCTCGTATTATTGTGATTGTTTCGTTGTTTGGCGCTTTTCCTTAAAAGCCTCAAATCGCGGCTAAGAAAAAGAAATCCTTGCGAGGGTAATGCCCACGTAAGCGAAGGGAGTTTCGATATTTTTCAGGTTATAGAGAGAATACGAGAAAGCTATGAAATCGACAATTGATTTTTTTCAATTTTTGAAATTCCCGCCACGTGTGAATCCGTTCTGCTACTCGAGGCTTTGCTATGTTTTTTTTTATTACGATTGAAAATCACACAAACCTAATCATATTTACATCAGTTTTCGCTGTATTCCTGCGGTAAAGTGTATAGATTCCTCTTTATTTTCCGCTTTCCGAGAATTCAGTGTATCATTCGAAGTTATTCGTTTTAATACATCTGCTACAATGAAATACGAAATTTACCAGAAACAGTGCTTGTTAGTTAAGCTGTTTGAGACCGTTTTAATAAAAGGGAATTTTAACTTACAACATTTCCGTTTATGGACGTTCGAGCCGTTTTAGATTTTTCGAGTTTGCTCAGGATTTTTCAACCTCTGATGCCGATTTTTTCTATAATTTAATCTTCCGAATCGATACTCGCTGGTGCCTCTTCAAGAGACCTTTCAACGCGTGTCCGAAGTATAATCGGGTACTCGATATTATCTTAGGCCCGATGTATATAATAGGGTATTTGATATTATCGGAGGCTCGACGAACAATCGGGTACTCGATAGGACCCGATGTATGATCAAGTACTCGATATAATCGGGTACCCGATGCAATAGTGGATGCTCGAAATAATGTTGATATGTTAAACTATACAATGTCTGCAGAACGGTGAAAAAAATGGACCGGTGTTTGTTCGTCGTCATCTACTGAATTTCATAGGCATCTAAAAAAAATTGTAAGGAAAAACATTCTTTAAATAACATGCGTTTTTAGAAGAATGTCACATTTGAACCTCATTAAAAAAAATGTATAATTCTGCAATTTTGTAAAAACCTATAGTGCACTAAAATGGTGTAAGGGCCAAAGTAAAATTTTTCACTTTTGGTAGCTCTGAGACCAAACCGTTGAACTAATTTTAGTGTTCGATGTTTTATTTCATCTGTCGAAGAGTGCATTTCCAGATTTAATATAGCAATGAAAATTAGTTTCACTTTAACTAATTGTCTAGTGATTTTTGAATGGAGACAGATTTATCGACACATTCAAAATTATGGGTTTGTCATAAAGACCTGAAATAAACATTCCTTCCTCCTCCAAAAAAGACACTAAAATTTGTTCACTAACTTGGTCTGAAAACCACACGTGAAAATTTTTACTTTTTACCGTACACCATTCTGGTGGACTGCATGTCTTCACAAAATTGCAGAATTTCAATGCTTGTTATGTATTTAATGTAATATTTTTCTTAATTTATCATTTACAGAATTTTTTTGTGCTTTTTTCTAGGTTACTGGGTTCCCTTAGTTATATCATAGTATATATAGATGATTTATAAATTTACATTACATATTTTATAAATGACATATGAACGAGCTGCACTGCAGCCGCGAAAATTGTATCATATCCGGGTGGATTCTGCACTCAAATAAATGTTTGTAAACATAGCAGTGCATGACATTGGAAGGTGCTCAGTCCTTCACAATTCCGGGAATGCGTCCCCTTCTCACTCGTGTGCGCGCTCCAACGTGTGTAGTGTTGCAGTCGACGCGTCACAAGACAGACTCGTCCGTTATATCCATACCGAGTTACGTTAGTCCCTTATTTACATTCTATTGATTACGGCCCCAAATAAAGTTTTCTTTATTATTCACGATGACGGTATTTGAATCATGTAATCGTGTCGCTCGTTGCAGTAATACTGATTGTGCCGAATACAATTGGAAATTATTCGAGAACCTGAAATTATTCGAACACCCGAGGATTCTACGATGTCTGTGGCGCCAAGATTTGCCGCTTGTTTCTGGTACTACTTCTCACAGGCAGCAAAAAAGTTCATATGATGTATAGTCCGTTCCGCTTTAGTTCTCGAGATGTTAATATTCGAAAACCCGAAACTATTCGAGTATCTACCAAAGTAGCATTAAGTTGTCCAAAAGACATCAAAACGATGACCGTCAAAAGTTTCGGATATCTTTATTCTCAGTAATCGAATAACTTTTTGGGATACAAATAATGCGCTTATGTCCGCTAGAAAGGCAACTGTGGCGTGACAGAGTGATACTTTTTTGATAACATGAAACTTTACCTAAAATAACGTCATATTAACAACTACTATTAGTTACTAAAATGACAACCAATTGTTGTCTAATGGACAGGGCAAAAAGTCTACAGCTACAGTGCTACAGCTCTCTTAGGTATACAATGTGCCGGAGCTGACACAGATACAGTGTTGGCTTTAGCACGTCGTGACGTTACAAAGTCCGCTTAATTCGGACGCAGCTGACGTGATGCTGATGTCCAGCTAGTTCCCCCATTGTGCTGTTATTGTCCTGCCAAATGTCTAACTATATGTCCCGGCGTTAACACGTATCCCGTCCAAAAGATATCTTTTGAATGACTTGAAAATCACGTCTCAATATCACTAAAAGAAGTGAGCTATTTGAGAACTATCGTTAGTCTGTGAGAAGAATCATAATAGTTTTGCTAATTGATATCTTTCGGACACTTACTGGAAAGAATTTTTCGGCTATCCCAAAAACGGTATCTTCACCACTACGCATTGGATATTTCTATTCGTTATTAATCAACGGATAACTTTTCGGTGCTCTATGATGAACAAAGTGGAAAGATCACTTTCGGACAACTTTTGAAAAGGCTCATTCGTATATAACTTAAAAACGACATCTATACGACGACTCGTTTTGTACCTATATCTATTATCGATATCCGGACAACCTTTTGTTTACCTATAATGGACGTACGTAAGACAAAGTCGTATGATAGCTTTTGGACAATTTATATTGAGATTTTTCGAAAAATTCAAGAAGAAAAGTTTACAGCCATGTAAATATTTTTTTCGGCAAAAGGCGTGGGTGGCGAACGTAATACGTGCTGCGTTTGAACAGGGCTTCGCTGTCGACGCTAGGCGAGTCGGAAGGAGGCAAAAAGATGAGTACGGCTCTACATCGGGAAGGGACGACTCGGCACGCGCGTTCTTCTCTCTCAATTCCGGTTCGTATGCTGTGAGATCTTATCCCCAAGTAGTGAACAGGCTCAGCAGTAGCTATATCCAAAGTAACTTAATCCAGTAGTCGAGAAAAGTCGGCTACTAGCAGAAGCTGATGATTCAAATAAGATGAATGACTGGCCGTGAATCGCCCGGTGAGATTCATATCGGTGTTGAGTTCACGGAGTTATATTGCATTACTGTTACAAAAGAAATAAAAATGTAAATATTGGGGTGGACGGTACATATCCAGTTTGAGAATAGTTTGTAAGGATTTTTTTCATACGATCCTGTACTGAAATGATAAAATACATTATTTGATAAGAACTTCTCTTTAGTTCTCATCTACGAAAAAATTAATGTTGAAAGTAAAATATTTAAAAAATCACGTAGTGAGATATGTATATAATTGATTTCAGGATCTGTTTCTGTCGGAACGAACATTTTCAGGATTCGAAAAATGTACCATATATTCCTTGATGAAGATTAAAAAATACCCAACGGTGGTGTGGTTTTTTTTACTTCCGCGAATAATAAAATTTCCTTGCGAACAATTTTTGGTTATTAACACTTACAAATAAATAATAGTGAGAATGAAAGGTTCAGTAGAAGGGACGAATACGCCATTTAATTTCAAAATAACAATCACCACGATTTTCTCAATTGATTGTGAATTCAAATGTAACTGAAATGAAAAGTTATGCAGCTGCCACGAATTGCGAGCAATATATCAATCAAGAATTGTGCATGCTGTCCGTGTGTCATTTTCCTCTTGATGAGAGGCACAACGACGTGGAAATCGTTGTCAGATACTTACTACTTATATTCCGTCATCATGAACTAAAAAAATGGTCAACAATTCTAAGAACTTATACTATATATAATAGTAATAATATAATAGAATTATACAAATCAAGAACTATTAAATAAACTTATTGATTCAAATATATACATTGAATATATACAAACAGTGATTTAATGGAATCAACGAAATATATAATTATTTTTATTGTACTGATTCTTTCGATTCAAGAAAATTGATGGTTTTTATACAATTGACTCAACGAAATATATCGTTGTTAAAACCATACGTATAGTTGCTTCAAATACCAAGCTATTTGCGTCAATTATATATGATTCAAACGAAAGACTTAGTGCCTTCAACGGTTTTAGTTTTCTCCGTGCACTCGTCTCTTTTTTCAAGGACAAAAATGGTGTAAATTATAGGAAGTGGATTTCAGCTAATGTGGCGAAGGGGCGGGAGGTGAGTTGGTCAGTGCGGTTGGTCGGAACTGGAGTCGTAGGTCTGCGGTCAGGGGACGACCTGGACGAGTGTACGCAAAGTGTGGAAAAGGATTGCGAGGGAGTCTGCATATAGAAAAGCATACATATATATGCATATATACCCAATAGGCATAATACCCCATACCCCATAAAGTCGCATAGGGACGAACACGAAGGCAAAAATGCGAGCTAACGTACGAGGGGAGCGATCCCGTCGTGGCTACTGCCTTGGTTGGGTCCCGCAGGCAACTCAGCAGACGGCACAAGCCACAGTTGAGAAAAGTGGGGGGATCTCTGAGCCGGGAACTCGTGGGCAGTACACGCGCAGCCGCCGGGTCGCGCGCATCCTGAGTGCATTCGCGCTCTTCTAGGACGCGAGGGTTTAGAGCCCGCGAAATCACACGACGAAGCGCTCGGCACTGTGCAACGTGCCTCGCGACGGTTATCACCACTTACGTGGGTGATATCGGACTATTACGTTAGAATAAGAAGCGTTTCAAATAAATAAACATACTGTCAACGTCGTCACGCATCTATTCCCGCCCCGTCCTGCCGATTTCGCTGCCAGGAGATCGGACCATTTATTTAAAACATATATATATCCATATATATAAGTATACATTAATAAAATAATGTAGTTATGATAACAACACCATTGGAGAATTTTCTAATCGTCCAAAAGTTCGCTTTGGTAGCGGATTAATTATATCGAAGCGCATTGTTCTTTGTCAGACTTCAGAGGACTTATCAAACTCTATTAAGCCCGGCGAGATACCCGGTGTCTCTGATGTCTCGAGACTTGCCGTAATACCATCATAGAGAAGTTTCACGAAGTCGGTCGGATTTTCTCCCACCATTTTGCAAATCTCCTCGTCGACGTCTTAATCGAGTATTCGCCGCGAATTATACGAGGCTTTGTTCGTTCGTGCGTAAACAAGCTGGCGTGACCACCGCGTCCGTGTTGATCTAGTTTCGCTGGTCGTGAAATTTCGCGGCGAGTGATTGAGTGATCGTGATTTGATTTTTTTTTCTTCGACTTATTAGCAGTCGCGTCGTCGGTGTTTTGTGTTCTTGTGTTTTTTTATGTTTGATGGCAGTTAGTAATAAAAGTTTAGGTTAATCAGTGGTTAAATACTTGTATGATAAATGGTTTTGACGTAATAATCGAATCGCAGTGAATATACAAGTGTAAGTGAAATCTTAAACGAAAAACTATAAAGCGGTTGGGCGGCTATAGAGTAGAGAAAAAAAGTGATAAGTTTGGGACGGAAACGCTTGTCTTTTCGGATCACGTGCATCAACGATCGAAGGATCTTTCCAACGACATACCTCTTCTCTTCGCAGCCTCTTTGCTAGTTCGGCGGACGAGTCGGCACTGTACGACCGATGGCTTACGAAGATACGTGAGCCTCGTGCCAAAAGCTTCTGGTAACGTCGTCGAGAATCCTCGATAAAAACTCAGTAAGTCCTCTACTCAAAAAGTTTGATATTATGTATTATTACTTAAGACCAGAGCTCGCAAGGATTTCCAGTATTCGGGTATTTTAATGGTACCTGCCGTCCGTACTTTTTAATGTATGAAGTACTTAAATGATTTTCTTCACAAATATTTACGTTTGTCACGAAGTTGTATATGTAGGAGAGTAAGATAGTAATAAAGTTTGCTTTAAAGATTGCTCTAAATATTACGTAGCATAGAATAAATGACTGTCAGTAATCAGACGGATACTTTCCAAAGCCCGAAAACACACTTTCTCAATATACTTTAGAAATAAATTCTCAAACTTTTTTTGCTACCTCTCTTTCAAAGTTTTATTTAAGAGCTCTTTTTCGATGTAATGAAAAATAATTTTCCACAGTCTCTTAGGAAATTTTTTTATAGTTCCTTGAAGAGCGATTTCTTGAGATTCGTTAACCATGTCCATTTTGTAATGGACATCGGAAATTATTTTGAGACGTACTTCAAAAATTACATCGCAATATTTATAAGAAGCGTTTAGAAATTTTTAGAGTTTTATTGATAATTACCTTTTGCAACAGCTTTGGACATTTTTAGTTTGATTTGTGAAAAAGCATTTTTTTAGAGTTTGTTCACACGTTATGATTTTGTAGTACTTTGAAAATAACTTATCAACATCTTCAACAAATACAGTACCACTTTACCATATTTTGCAAAATCACACGTTGAAATTTTTTTAAAAGCCGTTTTTCAGTACTTTGTTAAGAATTCTGGATAATTATTTTGAAAAAAGACTCTCGAATAACAATAACATACATAGAGAAATATAGAATCGAATCAACAGAAATTTGCAGAAAAAAAACCGTCTATCTGCAAACGCTTCATTGATCCATTAATTTGAACTAATTGTATAGTTAATTAATTATTTCGATCAACGGAATCAAAATTCAATTGACTCAACGAAATATTTCATCCTTTCCACTAACTATTGTCTTGATTCAATAAAACTTTCCTATGAAAAACGTCAGACAAAATACTCGTTCATATCATATCGTATTATATCGTCAATCCTACCCAACTAAATTTATTGTTGAATCCAGTCAAAATTTCTTCCGTTGTGGACGATATGTAATTGCTTCAGTTAAAGGAATTCTCAAAGAAAGCAAATGCCCGATTTTTGAAAAGCAACTATATATATAAGGCATTCCATGCGAATTCAGCTACTCGAAAAAAAAAAGAAATAAAAAAAAATTTAATCAGGTTTAATCATCATAATAAATTCGACAACTTTCAATTTTTTCTGACGAAATATACCACGTTTTTTTATTTTTTATTGGACCTATAATATCTCGGGAACATTTTATCGTATCAACATCTCTATAAAATGAAAATGGGTATCTTTTTATGGCCTGCAATAGAGAAATAAATTCAGAATTAATTGTGTAATTCTAGGTATTATTTAACGGGAAAATCATAGAAATCACAGAAATTTTTTTTTTCTTTGCAGAAAGAACTTTGGATACTGATATCGTAAAAATTGTTGCAAATGCAACAATTTTTTTTCACAGGATCCATGAAAAAAAAATTCACTATTTTTATTATTATTTATTATAGCGGATTACAATATTTTTCAAGAATAAATATCAAACAATAGCAAGCGATGGGATAGGTGCTCTTCTCAAGAGAGGCGCTCTCCGTGCGAGCCTTCAGATTACATGGGGTGATGAACCTATACTTATCCCGGACGATCTCTTCGAATGAGCAAAACAGAACTTACATTTTTCGATACACTGTATTAGGGAAAAATGCCCTAGAATCATTAACATATATTGATCACTTGGATAGTTCAAGCTGCCACATTTAAACTTTTTTTTTTCGCGAATCTTTGTTGAAGGATTTCTTTTCATCGTTTTTGTCTTTCCTTTTCGTAAAAAAACTTTTATGTAAGTAACCTCCGATGTAAGTATCGGTTCACTGGATGTAATCTGGAGACTTACACGGACAGGACCTTCTTGAAAAGAGCACCTATCCCATCGCTCGCTGCCGTTAAATATTAGTTCTTGAAAAATATTGTAAATTGCTATAACTCACGAATATTGTAGGATCCCATAAAAAAAACTAACAATTGGGCATTCGCTTACAGCATTTGCAACAACTTTTCCAAAACAAGTATCCGAAGTCCTTTACGCAAAAAAAAAAAAATTATTTTCATTGATTATGTCGTAAAATAATACCTGAAATTACACAATTAATTCTGAATTAATTTTGTCCTCTCCGACCACGAAAAACCGCAAATTTGCCTTCTTAGAGATGTTGATTCGATAAATCGTTCCCGAGGTATTATAGGTTGAATGAAAAATGGAAAACATGCCAAAAAAAAATAAAAAATTTGGTGAATTTATTATAATCACTGAACTTGCTTTTCAAACTTTTTTTGAGAATTTCTTTTGGACGGCTGAATTCATATGGAATGCCTCATACATATATATTATCTATGGAATCAGTTCTGCATACATATATGTTTATCTGAAAAATTCGATTGAATTAAATATTAAATTTATACAAACAGTTATTAAATAGACTCAACGTAATATGTCGTTACTCGAACCATGCGTATAGTGTCTTTTAATATCGAGCTGTTTCAATCAATTATATATGACTCATGTAAACGATTTAGTGCAATTAATGGTTTTTCTTTCTTTCAGTGTGGTGCACTCAAATAAAATACTTGAATTCTTCTATACTAAGTTAAAGTTACTTTTTCTTACTTTGCTTAACCGTGTGTCAGACATGTGAAGTGGAGAGATGTAGATATTTTTTTTCAAGTAAACATTCGCTGTAGCTTCGGTTTTCGCGGACCGTTGTCACCGTTCCAGCTAAAACAAAGAAGAATCTCGACAAAATTCTTACCTGTCGTAACTTATTCCTTGCAGCAAAAATAACCACTCGACCCAACATAGCGATGAGGTAGCAAAAAAGATTCCCGGTTGTCAATTTTCGGAATTCTGAGCGAATTCTCATCGTCTCTTGTTCTTCTATCCCATTCTCTGTTTCTCTTCTGTCATTTATTTCAGTCAGAATGGAAAATTTATGTCGGGTCGCTCGAGACCCTAGAAGCACTGCGAATGCGAACGATTATTCGAGTTTGTCGAATTCGAAGAGCGCTAGCCTCTCGCCAATAGCGCCCCATTGTTTTCGAAGGCGTGCTGTTTGCTCTCGCTCTATCCGGTCCCTTCTTGGCCTTCCGGAATCGCGCTCGTTGCCGCAGGGCGCGTGCTGTTTCCGCCGAGAAATTCCGCGCTCTACAGCGGCTTGGTTTCCTTCTCACCCTCACTTTCACCCCCTTCTATACAGCGCCCAACGTCTTACAGAAATTGCGTCGCCAATTAGTCGCGTAATTAATCGGCTTGCAGAGACGCAAGACTACTCGCTTCGTCTCATCACATTTCTCGAATGGATAGTGGCTTTCCATGTGTTCTATGAAAGACGCCTAGCATTTTGATACCTATATATATATATAAATATATATCGCTTCGCTTAGCCTCGGGCTTTGTTCATAACGATATTTCACGGAGGATTTTTACGACGAACTGAATATTCAGTTAATTCTAGCGTAATACTTTCGATTTTTACTTGTTTTCGTGGAATCCCGTGGGGTGTAAAAAAGTATAACTCTTCGAACGCATAAGAATAAAAAATATTGGGAAATCAAAAAACTAAAGAAATTACAATGACAGGTTACACTGAGAAAAAAGCATATCGTTGATTTAACGATGTCACATGATAGAACGAATATAGGAAGGCTTGCAATATTTTATAATTAAAGCGATGATAACGTGGTTCAATAAACGATACTTGCAAGGTTATTGAAAACAAACGTTGAAATCGTATATGCAACGAAACGGCATTTTTGAACCTATTCGATTAGTTTTTGAATCTATTATCATTTTGATGATTGCTTCTATAATTATATTTGCCATAACCATAAAATATAGACGGCTCTCCTGGGAATTATATTAATGGTTCATTCAACTATTTTGTTATATTTGGTATAACCATAAAATATAGACGTGTCTCCTAGGAACTATAGTTTATAGTTAGATTATCGTTGATTTAACTATATATTCTTTTAAATTACCATATTTTTCTCTGAGTGTACTTCATATTGAGTCAGTATTACTTTTTTTTTTTTACATTATTAGATTTGTCCTTCCTTCCATGGTATGGCTTCAATCGCCTTTTACCACCCTTCCCACCCTTACTCCTCTCACTCCCTAGCCGCACTTCACTAAGCTAACCTAACCTCCAATGCGTCCGCAGCCGACTTAGCTATACTGTACCGCATTTGCCGAGGGCACGGGGAAACTGCGGAAAACCCGTACCGGTACAGACGGCCGTATGTTCTTCTGACTTCCCGGTGTATACGCGAAAGTAACTTGCTTAAGTATAAACACCAAGGCCTCAGAAAAACTGACCTCCCGCTCACTGGTTGATGAGCCAGCCAGTGCACGGCTAAGCGGTCACCCATCCAAGTTATGGCCGCAACCAATGCTGCTTAACTCGGGAGATCGCCAGAGCCGTACACCGACCGCGCAACCACCAGTGTCGGTTGATTCAGTATCACTTTAAGGTTAAGAAAACTTATTCCTGGGGTTCAGAAAAAGTTACATACAGATTTTCAACCAAAAGTTTATTTCGATTAGATTTTCGTACTTTTCTACAAAAAGAAGCAAGTTGAAATAAGATTCAACGTCATTAAAGATATGTTAATCAGTTCAATGGATGAACTGTCAGCTGCAGAGAAAGCTGCAACGTCGATTGTGTATTAGGTTTTTATGTTTTGATGCCGATAGATAGATAACCGATTACGTTTATCTCTTATAATTGAAAACGATTGAGGCAAATGCATCCACAAACCGCGCTTCATAGTTCTGTAGTCAGAAGCTAATAAATTTGACCGTGCGCCATCCTATATCCGTGTTTTGTGTGGTTCGTCATCAATTCCCCATACGTTATCACTGTTAATTTTGGAAAAGCTCGCGGCCAGGTTCGCTGCAGTATTTGCTATATTTCGGTGCAGAGAATAAACCGACGCCGAATGTACTATACAACCGTAAACTTCATTGGTCAATGCATACGAGTGAAACCTTCGAATCAGTTTATCGGTGTGAGCCGAACGATTTGACGGTAACCGCGTGATCACATTGATCGAGCATTTGTTGAATGGTCCGCAGCTTCGATATCGATATCGCATTTTCCGGTATAATAGATTCCTCATAATAATAATAATAATTTATATACGTATATGCCTATATATATATATATATATTCGAAAAGTACATATGCGGACTCAATGCACAACTGACTAAAACATATATACGGGGCATTCTTTGCCAAATTGTTAGGATCCTCGTATACATTTTTTCTTTCAGTTCGTATTATTCAGGGTCGTATGAAAAAATGAGCTACACTAATGTCTTTCACTGTATGGACAGTTTTCATACCTACCCTGCATCTTTTGTTTTGGAACTATTCCTTGCTAAAAACTGTATTTGGTAACGAATATAAATAAATTTTAGAAGGAGGGCGGAATGATATTAATTAGTTATTCATTATTTATGCGATGTTTTCTGGTGTTATACTTTTCTAATTACCAATTTTCAATTTCCAATATTTTTCCCTGACAAAAACTGAATTTGTTAATGGCTTTGAACAACATACATTAAACACAGGTGATCAGATGAACTGCTAAATTTTCGTCGATAATTCTTATACATTTTTGAGTTAGTGGAGCCCTTATTTCAAATAATTATCAGAATAAAAGGAAATTTTATATATTTGCCCATACGTTGTACAAAGGAACGAATAAATACACCTTGTAGCAAGAAAAAAAGCCTTGACTGAAAAGCATTGCGACTTAAGACGAACAGAAAAACTTGAAGAATATGACAAGTTAATATCTTACCACCTTGAGATGTCTTTACCAAAAAACTATTTGACTATCATTTTTTTTATTCTGCAAAAACGTTTAAGCCCTTGCATTGCACAAACTTCCCCACAAACGTCCAGGATTGCATTAGAACGTTTTGGCAAAGAAGAAAATCACGAATTAAAAAAATCGAGACAACGTCTTTCTTCAACATTTCTGTTAATTTTTTTGCTGCTTTAATTGTGTTGCAAAAAATACTATCAATTTTTTTCTTTTTCCGGCGACGTAGTTTCTAGAATAATCACATTTTTTGTTATAACGACCAAAATCATATTTAAAAAAAAAAAAGTTAAAACGATGGTGAGTATATTTTGTCCCGCCATAGAATATTGTAAACACGAATTAACAATTTACAGAAGCGTGTTTCACGACGTGCCAATTGCCACGAAATGCCCCATACACATGGGGAAGAACCCCATTACGAGTAAAACAATATTAGTCCGATACCTAATCAAGTGGTAGCACCGAACATGATGTTTATAAATAATTACTAAGCGTAAACGACGCAAAACCGTCGGTGCGCCGCACATTGCACTAGACCTGAGAGTTACTGCTACTGCTCCCTATGCAGTGTAGTACGCGATAATATGAACGGTCGAGGATACAGGTATGTATGGCCGCGTTGGGACAACATTTGTCAGTGCATATGTAGACCAGAGTCGGTTAAAATGAGATAGGAAGCACAGAGCGAGTCTGCAATGCAATTGTTGGTAAAGTGTCACTTGACGAACAGAATAAAAACGCAATTATATTCAAGTGCATTAAGTTAACAGAGCCAAGTTAGTAAAAATTTTCCGCCGCTGTGTTTTTAGAACGCATACTGTAATTTTTTTGCTTCTTCGTAGAGGAATCTTTCGTAACATGGAACAAATTTTTTCCAGGTTTTAATGTCAAGAAACTTAGAATGGTCTAAAACGTCCGAAAAAGTGGTTTAGAAAAAATGTCCGTCTGCATGTATGTGTGTATATATATAACTTCGGTAATTCAAACGCTTTTTTGATTTTTTGGAAAAATTGGGCGTGGTCGTTCTAACTTCTGTAATGAGTTTGTAATGCTAACTAGTTCTTTATAGGAACATGTGCACTTGATGTTGCTTGGTATTTTGAATTTGGCTCAAGCCAGTATAATGGTTCCGATTTTATGAAATGTTCAATTTATCAAAAAATTTACGTTATGCCATTAACTTTGTCAAAATCTTATCTGAGTTATCAAGCTCAATGTTTAAATAAATATTCACCCATAATAAATCTATAATTTAGTGGCAAGCGATACATTTTTTTTAGTTCTATGGATGTTTTAACAATCGAAAAAACTTACGCTATCACAAAAATATCAATTTCAAATTTAACACGTGAACAAAATAATATGCAGCCATGATAAATATATAAATATATGTAAAAAATATATCATTCAGTGACAAAATGTCAACGATTTTAATTTTATTGAATTTCGAATTATTGAAAAAATTTGCTTTCTTGCATTAATTACTTTTCCAAGATTTGAGTTGTCAATCTCAAATTTCGTATCTAAACAAAATAAAAATCAGCAATGTTCATTTATTAATTTAAAACAAGGTGCAAAGTAGAACCTTGCACATTGCTTCCTCATTATTTGTTGATTTTTACGAAGCTTTCTCTATGAGGAAGCAATGTGCAAGTTTAAAAAAAAAATTTGTAATAATATTTAAAAAAATTGTGTTTAAAAACACACACTTTTTTCATTTCGTATTAAAAGTAGAATGGCGGTAAATATTTAATATTCAAGTAAAATTTGATAATCAAATTCGTAGAATTTAAACTCCCCGCATGTTCACCTCAAGAAAGATAACTGTTATGTTAAAAAAGCAATGTCAAATGGGAAGGTGTCGATTTGCATGGAATGACCCGTATACTTTATTCCCGTGGGGGGTATTCGATGTAGCTTTACAGAAAGATGGTGGCGAATAGACATCTGCACCTCGTATTTTTTCCACATAAGTGCATCAAACGCAGTCAGTTTACGTTTATCGATGTACAGGTCATTCGACAATGAAATCAGAGTTGGCTAATGTTCTGTAAACATCTACTTAACGATTATTGCCGTTCTATCGTCCCCGTTAGTTCAGGTCTCTAACCTTTCTGATACTGTTGACACTCTCGGCACGTCATTGACGCTTTTAAAGGGATGTAGGTGACTCCGGCTATGAAATGTACTGTGCAGCTGGCGAGGAATCCTAGCCAATGGCGAAAACATAGTCTATCGCACACGAATGTGAATACAAACCTATACAACACAAAATCTGTTGATTTTTATAGTGGAAATGTGGAGGGATACATATTGTAAATACATATATATGTATATTTATGTTTCGGGCATTTGAAACCAGTTCGACAAACTCGTGATGTTCGGGTTGAGTGTTTTCTTTCCCTTTCAGTATGTTGTAGTAGGATGGTATGAAAAAAATTCCATATGAATTTGTAGATTTGTCCGAAAGCTTCGGAGTAACCAATAAATATTTACATTTAAAAAACAGCAACAACGATTTTTGAATAAATATTTTAATTATTGCAATTGTTTAAGTACTTGATTACGAATATTTCTCGATGCTAATAACTGAATGGGTTTCTCCGTTCAATTCACATGCAACACTTGCACCATAATAACACTTTAATTATTCAAACAATGGTCACGAAAAATTTTTGAAGCAGAAAAAGTCCGGGTTTGAATATTTACGGGAATAAATGAAAATGTAATTATTTTTTCAGGTCTCCAGTACAGGATAGAAAATAACGCGCAAATCCATTTCGGCCTGCTAGTGTTTCTACGAACTGCCTAATGCATTTTTAATTAAAGCTTAAAGTACTGAGAATAAAACATTGAAAGAACCTACTTTGTGCAGTATAAGTTCGTCACTTATCTTCTTACCTCCAACACAAAAATGTAGGTAAACAATAAGCAGTATACATTTTTTTTTTTAATTGCCGCCGTTATTGCGAAAAATATTCTCAATTTGTGGTTATGATGACCAAACCTAATACCTGAAGGAAAAAAAAAAAAAAAAAAAATCGACAAAAATTCAGGAAATTATTATCCGCTAGCACATGCTGAACGGAAAAACCAAACCTCGCCACAATCGACATCGTATATCTCTTTTACAATCTACCGTGTTTTTTGGTTTTCAATTAAAAGTTTTACGGCTCTTTTACTATGAATTTTACCGTCGATTTTTTTTTAAGGATTATTTCAATCAAAATCAACGTGCGTCGCGCGCTTTTCCGGAAGTGGAGGAACTGGGGGGAGAGGGGAGGGGGGGGGGGGGGGGTAGAGGATATCAGAGGGTGAGCGCTGAAAAAAGTATGTTTCCGGTGTTGGGAATTGTAGTGGCTATGCAAAATATGGTTGCGTTACTGTGTTAACCTTTGGCGAAAGCGTGCGAGCCCGACTAACTCGAGTGGCAGACACGGATGAATGCAGTTGCAATGGCAGGGGAGCTGTTGCTCGTAGCGGTGGTGGCTGAAGCTTTTCCACTGCGCCAGCAAAAGGTTCTGCCGCACGGTAACAGCAGCAGTGGCAGCGTCGTCCTGCCGACGGGCTCGGCTACGCGAGACTCTACATGCATTCTCGTATTCGGTAATTATTCATTTTCCCCGCACGTAATTTGGTTTTGATTTAATTGCGAACGGTGAACGCCATCGTGCTCCTACCGCTCGCTGTATACATATAGGCGCGACGCTGGCAGGTCCATATATGGTTTTCCACACTACTTACACAGTCGGCAAATCCACATCGGTGCTTATGCCGCTACTCTCGTGGCTGCGCGACTGGTCGACATACTGTTCCGGTCACGGGTCGAAGTATTATATTCAGTGTTGCTAACACGGTTTGTCACCAACTTTCTAGAAGGTTTCGTGATTTCCGCCGAAAAAATGCTGAATTTATTTACCTTATTTCCTTCTACCAAAAATTTCCATACTGAGATTCGTTGGTTTTTTATTGAAATACAATGAGCTTACGACTATTAAGTTAAATAATTTTAAATATTTACTTTCTCATCACATACGGAGTATGTAAAAAGAGAAAGTATTGTGATCCAAAAAAAAATCGACTCTTGGATTTTAATGGATGTTTTAAGTGTCCCAGATTCCAAAAAACACATTAACTCATTCCTGACTGACTGTCTGTCTGTCTGTCTGTCTGTATGTGCCATCTGGAAAACACAATAACTTTTGAAGAAATGAATGGCCCGACACGAAATTTGGTATGTGCTGCCATGATCATGGTAACAAGATAGCTGCGTGTAGCGTAAATCGCCAGAAAACCAGAATATAACTCGATTGCTATGTTGAGTCGAGGGATTATTGCCATATTCTTCTCTCCGTGTAGACCTAAGAACGGGCTCCTTGAAACTCGAAGCCATTTGTTCGGGGGAACCGGAAAACAAAAAAGTCAGGCTGGATGCGAGAGAGACAGCATTATAGGTGTTTAAAATTTGACGATAAAATTCTTAGCACCTTCTGATATCAAGTATATCTTTTCAATAAATCAAGGAGACAGTTTCTTTGAATGAATTCAATCTTTTCTTTAAAACGATGAAACTATTTCTTTATTGCATGCTCACTAAGTAAATGTTTCTTTGTAAGCAATAGAATGTTCTTTTTGAAATTTAAGTGCACTACTGTATTGTAATCAATGAAAATAAAATCAACCCAACCATTATTTTGGCGTCAATGAAATCTCTTCTCTTGGTGCAGCATAGTTAAATCAAGCGATGGACCACAGACCCATGTTTAGGGTTTACAGATGCTGAAACCAACAACAGAGTTAATTCCGCAATAAGCTTCTAAAAACTCTTTTAATTATTTTGGTGAAAATTAATCTATTAATTATTGGGAAAACAAAACGATGGGAGCCATCGGGTGTAACGATAATCCGATTAATAGGGCCACGGGAAAATGAACAAATACCAGAAATTTTACCGCTGAATTCCGGAATATAATAATATACTTATCCAGTAGAATTTTGTGGCTTTGCGTTGACTACCTGAATAAAAAATACAATAAGATAAAATATATATTTATTACACAATGCGTGGATTATTAAATAATAATTTGCGAGCAGCAGCTGCGCGATTCGATGAATTTACTCGTAATTTCTATAACGGATGACCTGGCACATTCTCCTCAATATTTGATTAATGTAATACTGAGAAATAATGAAATTTTACTAAAAAAAAAATTGTTTATATGGAATTTTATAACTTTTTTCGCCTTAAATATTAAATTGGGTATGAATGTTAAGGTCTTAATGCAAATTGAAATTCGTGATTGATTGATATTAATACGATGCTTGGAGGGGATTAATGAAGACACCTTGCGAATGAGCTCTGACAGTGCAGTAGAAAAACTCTGATCAGATTAAATTTATACAAGACAAAATTTTATAAGATGCAAATATGTTGAGCCCTGTACATTGTGAGATATATTGTAAAGTATATTGGCACCGATTTTTGGCAACCACGTCGAAATCAGTTGTTAGAAAATATCGGTATTTTCAAAAACATATTTGCAGTATTTATAAATCTTACATTAAGTTAAAACAATTAACAGTGTTCATAAAATATGATCGAAAATAACCAAAAAAATTTACAAGTTCGTTTGAATTATAAGCTATAGAACAGAATCAAGTTATACGTGTGTAGTTATGAACGAAAATAATTTCTCAAAATGTTACTAGTTCGTTTGAGTTATAAGCTATAAAATGGAATCAAGTTATACGCGCGTAGTCATGAACGAAGCCGCTTAGATTGAGATTGAGACTGAGATTGATAACCGGTATCGGAAGTTATGGAATTAATTATTTTTTAAAAGTAATTCAATAACTTCAGCACATTATAAGCTTCACGTTGTAGCTTCCTACAAAGAAAAAGTTTTAAGAAAAAGATCGACAACGGGATTTAAAAGTTTCAAAACTCATTATATAAAACAAAGATGGAAGGTTGGATCTTGTATATTGCTTTCACGTTTTACGAAGTTTCATCAATGAGAAAGCCAAAATACGATATTGAAAATTTATATATGAAAATAAACTTGACGACAACATACAGTGCTTTTCGCCTAAAAAAATTTCGATGATTGCGCTGTGAAATTCAATTTTCGTCGAACGAATGCAATTTGATAAGATTGATCCTCTAGGCCATGCATATCTTTGGGTGTTTTGAATTTCAGTTACGATTGAACGTTTCTAAACTGCTAGTGTCGAAAAATAATTCTAAACATACAAGTTATTTATTTTGACAATTATTAACTTCACAGTAATTTTTAGAAAATTCCTTACATAAGATACACGCTATTGAGATGTCAATGAAACACCTGAATTTTTTTAAAAAACTTTTCAACAATACAAATATGAGTACCAGATGTTCGCGACACTGGTGGATATGGAACCTAGGCATCCATTAGGATAAATTGTGCAAAACACATTAAACAAATGAGAACTAATGAACCGTAACAAAAGTGTGACATAAAAGCCTGATTCACTGTATATTCGCTAATGTCACCTGCGTTTAAAGCGACCATAAACAAGAAGAGAAAAAATGTAAAAACAAAAAACATCTCTGCGTATTAATTTATTAAAGTGTAAAATATTTTATTGTCAAAAAATACGATCGAATGAGCAGGAAGTCTGGAGAATCCGCGAAGCTCGGCAGAGTCCTCGAGCGGTATAACTCGACCGTGCGCAGCAGCACAGCACTCGTAGCAGTTGGCAGTAGGTAGGTACTCGATGAAGCGTCGTGAGAGTTGGCTCCTGTGGTAGCGCGCGGTAGCGCGATGGCTTCTGGTCGGTGTGGTGCATGGATATATGCAATAGGCCGTCGACCTCGTCGGTGCTACTTTGCAAACCCATTGAATCACGGTTAAAACCTCGAGTGGGTTTTTCTGCTAATTAAAGAGCTCTACTCTATTCCCTACTTCCCTTCTCCTCGCCTTTAGCCATCGTGTTGTACCTGCGCGGTGGTATAGGACTATTATGGGTTGTTGGGTGGTAGACGCGGTGTGGAGAATATACCTCTTTACCAATATGCTTTATTTCTATCTAACGTGTATACTTATTTGTATCTTTCGAATGGATCCATTCCGATACATAGAATAACACAGTGGATAATAGTAGGTAGCAACACATAACTAAAGCTTAAGTATAAAGCTGAATGTTCTAAAACATTCAGCTTTACACAATTACGTCGTTTACAAAAAAATTCATTAATCAAAACTTATGAACTTTTAAATGGCCACTGAGCATATGTGTAATATTGGGAATTATTTTAATAAAATTAGTCGTAGTAGTAGTAGTAGTAGGAATTTTGGCTTTTATTTTATTAGCTTTATTTTATTGGCTTTGTGTATACAACATATTTGTGAGTATAAAAACTAATTATGAGTGGAATTAAAGCCAGCATGCCATCGATCGAGGTTCTTCAGCCTATAATAGAATTATTTTTCAAAAGATTTATAATTTTGATTTGAAAAATTTGAATTTTTATTCATATTGTAGTTTACAATTCAATTTCAGCAAAAGGAAACGCATTTGCCTGTAACAATTAAGAGAGATTTTTCATACATACCATTTTCTTAGTGGTGAAATTTATAAAAGCGTCAACGATTAATAAATCGAAATGGTTTTTCATTGGTTTATCTGGAATTATACGAGGAAATTAATCCTTCTCATCTCACTGTACTGCTACTGGTTCAGTAGGACTATACCTGTTGGTTTCTCTTCTCTACGTTCGCATCGTAATCGTGACGTTGCTTCTTTTCGTTCTCCCCAATGTCCTCAACCGGATAATTCGTGCGATCGTTTATGGTATTCTTTGCGCGTAAATCGATATGCACGAAAGAAGTTTTTTCTGCATCTTATGTTATAGTTGATACTGTATTGTTGCTTCTTTGATTTCTTTTTTGATGTCCTTTGTTGTAAACAAATAACATCAGACTTATGAGTCTCACGTTATTCTGTTTTTTTCAATGTTTGTAACTGATTTTTTTATTTATTTATTCTCAATGGGATATTGACTATTTGAATTTTAACAAATTAGCTAACTGGAAAGAAAAATCGTTAGCGGAAAGATCTTTCAACACTATTGACTAATTTCCTATTCTCAACTACATGCAATAAATAAATTCAGGATCAAGAACATTACAAACTTAGTTGATAAAACAGTTAAACACTTGCACTCATGTGAGTTCGGTTGGTGTATTACGTCACAATCAGTTCAAAAACAAAGTTCACCTCAGCAAGTAATTTAAATACGTGTAATATATTAAGTTGGTTGAACTCGTTTAGAACCGTAAGTACCGACGCTTCGTTGTGTTGACTTCGTTAAGAAACCTTATATTGTTTTTCACGTGAATGAAAAAAAAAAAAAAAAATTACAAACAAATACGACTATTTTCCCATACTTGAATTGAGTATCTATTTTCCATTCCGATTTATTCTGAACGCCATAACAATTCCGAAAGTTTAGGTTGTGGTGTTATTTACGTAACGCTTATTTACTCTGGAAAGTGACTTCGTTTTATTGACCTTGTTCAAAAACTTACATTTTTTTTTCATGTAATTGGAAAACAAAAATAATAATAAATACGAAGATTTTAGGATTCTTATAGGTATCTATTTTTTATTCCGATTTATTCTGAACGCCATAACAATTACTTAAGTTCCATTAGGATGTACAAAATTTCCGTAGTGTTATTTACGTAAAGCTTATTTACTTTGGAAAGTGACTTGGCTGATCGAGTGACTCGACGTCTTGCTGGTTAATCGTATTCAGTGTCTCGAGGGCTTGAGACGGCGTAGACGATCCCGTTTACGGCACATCGTGGTATCAAGGTGCGTGTACGAATCGACACCATGAGGCGGCGTTGCCTGAGTAGCTACATTAAGAGAGAAGCAGAGGGAAGAGGCTGCGAGCAGTGAAAAGAATAAGGAGAGTAGGTGTGTGGTAGGACAGATCCAGTGCTTCCGCCGTCGCCACTCAACTGTAACTAGCGGTAGTAGCTACCGGCGCGTCGTGCATTCATCGCGTAATTAACGTCTCGCAATTATGGTACCGCGCGTGGATGAGTCGCGAGGTGCTGCATCGCTTCGTAGGGGTTGCTTGCTTATTCGTACCTTGATGGTCGGCCCACGGTACTCTTCTTTTGCTTCTCTCACTGAAATAAGCCTATCTAGTCTCTGAATATTATAAGCTTTTATAAGACTCGTGAATAAGACGCTACCGGGTCCAACGTCTTCGCCTTCGTCGGGCTGAAGATGTTCAAGAGCGTGTTACTCGTTTATAACGCGACACTCGACTTTAATGACAACACATGTCTTGTTATTTACTCATATAACGCAGGGACAAAAATATAAAATGGTAATTATATTTTAATACTACACGCAGAGGAAAGATTTCATTAACGCCAACGAAATGGATGGGTTGATTTTGTTTTCATTGATTTCAACGAAATATTTCTTTAATTTTAAGGAAATAGTGCACTTACATTTCAAAGAGAACATTTCATTGTTTGTATAGGGACATTTATTCAGTGAACATATAATACAATTTTTTTGTTTTTTCAAAGAAAAGTTTTCATTGATTTAAAGGAATCGTCTTCTTGTTTTATTGAGAAGATATAATTGTTGGCAGCAGGTGTTGGAAATTTCATCGTCTAATGTCAACACCTATAGGACTGTCTTTCTCGCACCTGTCCTTCATTTTTTGTTTTTCGATTCTCCCGAACTAACGGCTGCGAGTTTCAAGGAGTTCGCACTTTATCCATTCTTGATCACTTTTCCTCCAAATTTGAGTTTTATCTGCCGAGTAGTTCAACAAAAAAACAGGTCTCAAAATTCTGACCCGTTAGGGGAAATGCTGCTGCCTCTCCAGTGAAATTAATGGAAAGAACCAGAAACGATTTCTTTAATCCAATGTCACCACCTCTCATTGAGTTTGAGATTATTCGATGAAAAGATAGTATTGAAACTCAAGTATTTCTTTTTATTGGCGAAGATTGTCGTAAATCAATGAAATCTTTTCTCTGATATAGCATCCGAGTTTTCATATAGATATTGTTCAAATTATCCCATACCAATCGAGCCCACACTTTATATATCTTTAATAGGCATTCGTAGGTTTTCTGACAGATGGATGACCAATTTTTAGGGAATTGCTCATAAGTTGTAGTGAGGTCCTAGTTTGTCATTCCCACAGTGGAATCTCTGACAAAATTAAACGATGTTCATTGAAGGTTTCTTTCTGAGGCCTGAACTACATGACCTGATTTGAACCTAGAATGATATTAGGAAAGCCATTTAAAATTGTTATGTGGTCCTAGTCTATGAAATCCCTATTGTAGGAGCATTTACAAGACTTAACGGGGCCTCACACTGTTTCAACATTCAGTAGGAAGGTTCAACACTTGGTGGGTGACCCGAACAAAAATCGCGAGCTGTTTCTAAAAATACCTTTGTCAATCCTCTTCCCAGAAAAGTGCACATTTCACTAGGTGTTTTTCAGTTTCCCGACTTGGTACTGAAAAGTTTGCAATATTTTATTAGTGGTTAAATCTGCGTCACAAAAATACGATCCTTTGACGCAGGTGGTACAAAAATAACTATTTGACTTATGAATTGAAAAATTTCGATAGCTGGAGTGCGTTCAGATTTTCAACAAACATCATAAGTTTCTTAAAAACGTAGATTCCTTCGTTAGGAGCCATAAGCACTTCTAGTACCTGAAATTAGAAAATTTCCATAGTACTAGAAACTAATCTAGTACTGGAAATTGATAAGAAAATTGATGGAAATTATTCATGTCCAGTAAATCCTCGGTAAATAAATTTGATCATTAATCAATAATAAACTATGCATTTTTCAGTATCAGAAGCGACTGCGTCCAGGGATCTGTTGAGAAACAAGTACAGACTACGAGTTCAGTGGTAGCTTTCATTGTTTCAAGAAACACGAGTCGTGAAGCTCAAGGGGTGGTCGAGTGCTAACGATTCCCTAGCCACCAATAGGTGGTTTGGTTTCCTGGCTGGCGACTCCCGTGTGTGGTGAATGTAACCCATAGTCTCGGGGGCCGTTGATACTAACACGAGGAAGAGTGTTGTTCGCAAAACGCTCCAGACGCATAACTAGTGTTCGTTCACAGCGTCCGACCACTCTGAGGTCGGAGGTGAAGGTGAAGCAGCTGCCCAGCTCGAGTTGAGCTCGCGGATGCCAACTTTCTGCATTATCCGAATAACCCAAGGTTTAGCCGGGCTTAGTTCGATCTAAGCCTGCGTCTACTCGTTACGTCTCAGACTTTTCGTTATGGATTTATTACACTACAATGCAATTTACGAGCATCTACCCTAGACTCGTATGCATGACTTATCGCATACACTGCGATAAGTCATATATACATGAATTATACCGCTATACGCAAAGTTTTACTCACTACACACTGTGAGCTTGGATAAAAGTCAACCCAAAAGTGTTTTGTACCTTCCGGTTTTTCCAGTATTTATTTCAATGATGATTCACATTTTAGAACCGGAAAAAATATATCGGATCTTTTTTTAAGGGAGAAACTGGTTTGTCATGCACATGGCATAATTAATTCAGGATTATCCTACTTGGGTAATTGCAATGTGGAATTTTTGTTTTCACACTTAAATCTTTGTATTCTCGTATTTAAAAGGAACTTCGCGGTTTTCTAGATCCTATGTTTCCCACTGTGTTAAATATTCTTTAAAAAGCTGAGAAACGTAAAAATTCCGGTTTTTCGCAAGTTATTCGTTGTAAGTGCGGTATACATATAAAGTAATTAGTATAGAATGAAAGGATATACAATTCTGTACAAACTAAAAAAAGTGTTCTAATCTCAATACTATCAGAGATATGCACTGCAAATCCCGGCTGTTCAGATTTTTTGTTACATTTTAGTTTTTGGTAAGTTACTTCTTCTCTATACATCCCAACCGAATGTTGCTAGTACCAAAATAAAAGACGGCTACACTTACTGCAAATAAAAAAAAATTATCTAGTTATAATGTCGAAAAAATTCATTTTTAGTTCTTGCGACGAACTTTTTCATAGTTGCCGCAACTATGAAATAATTGTCATAACTTTTTTCATAGTTTCGACAATGACTAAATAGTGACCATAACTTTTTTCATAGTTCCGACAATGACAAGATAATGATCATAACTTTTTTCATAGTTGTCACAACTAACAAATACTCATTTTTAATACCACAAGAGCTTCGAAATGATCGGATATCACTTTATAGGTTCATTGCAAACAAATGAACGAGCCAAGTTTTCCAGGTTAAAAAATCACAGGGGGTAGCGCGAGTGATTTTTCTGGAAAACTGGACGAGCTCATTTGTGTGCAGGGAACCTTGAGGGAAATATCAGATTAATTTCGAAGCTCGAGTGGTATTCGGGGGATCATTTTTCCCATCCAAATTGCGACCAATGGTTTTTGCACTATGAGACGAAAATTACGGTTTATGTTTAATAAAATCCTTCGACTTTCACAATTGAATTCAATCTGTCCGTTTGACAAATGGTGAACGCGGCTGAATGATCTTTTGATTTGTATACATAGCAACCAACAGACGAAATTATCAAAAAATTATCAGTAATTCCGTGTTGGTTGTACCACGTGACGTCGAATGGTACAATTCTATTGGTCGAAATTCGGATGGGAAAAATAATCACCATAATTATTTTATTTCATAGTTTCCGTAACTATGTAAATTATTGCATGGACTAAAAATTAATAATTATCACTTTATAGTTTATCGTACTACTACGATTTCTCTGAGTGTGAGTGGTTTCAAATAATCAATTTTGGGGAAAAAAAAATAGAAAATTTAACAAATTTTTATCTTTGCCTATCAAAGTTATAAATCTCAAGAGGTAAGAACGATACGGCCGAGAAAAAAAGCTTCTCATGTCCTACTCTAAGCTTCCAGCTCTTTTATGGTACATCTATCAGCTCATGTGTATAGGCGGAAGCATGGTTCACAGGTCATAGAGAAGATATCTGATATCTACGAGTTGGATAGGGATCCACCTATAGCAGGTGTCCATCATGCCTCACTTATCTTCAGCAACTCCTAGACACAGTGTCAAGTGCCTAGGGGCTGTACACGCCGGCAAGAATCCGACCTACTCTATTCTCGCACGTACAAAATGCATGCGACAACCCGGAAGGAAGTAACGCGGGGTCCGAGACTCGAGTAAACATAGAAGCCTCGAATTGATGAGAAAGTTTTTCAAAGCGTGCAGAGGCGAGTCTCTAGGAACGGCGCCTTATTGGACCACGTTGGAGAGTACTTGTGGTTTGTGTAGTGCTTGCGATTTCTCGTTAAGGGGCGATCCTGTTTTAGAAGAACCAAAAAAAGCTTTTTTCAAGGATTTCTTTTTATAGAGGATAAAAGAACAATTTAGCCCAGCGAAAGTTAGTGTATATTTTCGTATGTATTTAAAAGGTAAAATTTTTTTTTCTGAAAAGTAGATACACTAATGAGCTGCACAGTAATGAGTCATTTCCGTGAGTGCATTGCCACTGCAGCTTTCAATCGACACCGAAGATGCAATTCGTAATTCTTTTCTAAAACAAAGAAAATGAAAGATTTTCCAATTATCACTTATTTTTATTCTGGGTAAATTTCATTTATATGAACAAAGTTTTAGAACAAATACAGGTATTTAGTATCTAATCATCTATTTGACGGAATAACGATAAAAAAAAATAACACAATTTTCAATCTTACGAAAACCGGACATTAATATGGTATTGATATTATCGACACCATTTTGGTGTTGATCATATTCGTGTTGTGTTATATCAGTTTTATCATCATTTGACAATTATCGTTTTACACCGATCCTTATCATCCCATATAGCATTTTGACATACATTTCATATACATTGTATATCCATTAATGTTTATACGCATATACACGTGTGCTTCATGTCATGAGTTATTTATTTAAAATGTATCCACCGGAGATTTTTCCAAAATCGGAATTCGAGTAGGTTAGCGAAGTGTAGGTAGGGAAATGGTCAGTGGGGCGAGAACTTACATAATTAATGTAAATGTAACCTTACGGTTGTATCTAGTGATTAGAACTAAAAAAATAAAATAAATAAATAAACGAATAAATGTAACCTTACGGTTGTATCTAGTGATTAGAACTAAAAAAATAAAATAAATAAATAAACGAATAAATGAACCAACGAAAAAATGTTTATTTCCAGATACAAATTTCCTACTCCCACATTTATAAAAAATATTTCATCACGGAATACACTAAACGAAAAATACAAATACATAAACAAGGGGATAAAAAGAAAAGATAACACCCTTTTTATACCTTTATATCTCTAACGAGGGGAATACACCCATTTCCGAGATACACGGACTGCAGGCCTGCTGTCAGTGGTCCATTGGGCAAAGGTTTTCACCGAATTGTGTATAACATGTATTTACACTATTCGAAAATAACTATGTGGTACACACGCGGCCATTAAAATTCTCGTACTACTAAAAATAACAATAAAAAATGATATCTCCCATACGTGGTGTCACTGGTACGGACTAGAGACATGTCGCCGAATTTTTTTTGACGTCACATTCACGTTCTTGAGAGTATTAGGTATACGTGCCAATAATGGGTGGCAAGCCAGAGAAAGCAGGAGTGGAGCAGCCGGCCTTTTCGTAACTTTTCCATCATCCCCCGTTGCCACTCACGCCCGAGTTTGGCCAACTCGAGCGCGGCAGCGGTACTAGCCCGAAATTCGTTTTTCTCGGAATTCAATCCGTCCGCCAGTGTGCGCTGCTTGCTACACAAGCGTGAGGTATGGTACTTCGGGAATAAAAAAGTCCTTAGTCTCAGGGCTGCGTTGAAATGTGAGCGGGAAGGGAAAGACGACGTGTTTCTCCCGCAGTGAGAAAGTTGCGAAGCTGGCTCGCCTCTGCTAGTCCAAGCACTCACACACAGAACACAAAAAAATTTCTTTATCTTTTTTTTTGGCGCACTTATGCGGACGATTCAATTCCCTCGATTGTCTGGAAGGAAAGACATTTTCGCCTTTCATTACAAACAATTTGCATCTATCTATTATTCAGTCACTTCAGCCTCAGGCGAGTTTTTCATGCATAGTAGAAAGATAATTAGGTTTTGCGGATTTTAGCCAAAAATAAATTCCATGAAATTGAAGTATTGAGCTCGAGTTTTTCGGAAAGTGTCAGCATAGTTATTAATATGAAAATCTTATTGGTTGAAGAGACAAATGAAATAGTACTTTTTGAATTTACCGGAAAAGTGGACTTTAGCGAACGGTTGTGAAGCTCCGCACAACACACACCTTCATAATCGGCGTCGCGAGTTCGATTATTCACTGTGAAAAATATTTGGAAAATTCATGAACTTTATAGAAACTATATGTATTGTATTTTTACAGAACCCGTGTAAGAAATTTAATATGCGAAAGAGAATGAAAATTCAATGTGCGTGTGGTAATATTGAGGTTAACTTATATTGAAAGCATGACTTCATTGACGAATTTAGGAAACTGTTAATATACTGTGCATCAACTAATATCACCATTTTTTCAAAAGCAATTTCAACTGAGGATTTTTCATCAGAAGTAGTGTTTGTGCCTACAATGATTCTTACAACAGCAAAACTTCGTTCTTGCACGTATTCGAAAAATCGTTTATTACAACCGAGACGTGTTACTTTCGGTACGGCGAAAAGTTGCTCTTTTTGTGCATGTATTTATTGTTTCAATCCATTTCTTTTCAGGAAGAATATTTTATCACACAAGAATAATAATACTTAGATGATTACATCTATTCACACCAAAATGCGAGTTGGTTATAAAGTTAAATAGGGTAAACCGACCAGTGAATGAATGCTGTCCATGAGAGCAAGTAAATAGAAAAGTTCATTTACTGTGTCTTGTCTGCTTGACCGTTAATTCACTAGTCGGTTAACCATATCCTTAGAAATTCATAATTGTAAGTGGAACCTGTCGACGTTGTTAATCGTAACATTTATGTCCTTCCACCAATTTAATATTGTCAAGTGGCAAATTAATTATTCATTTTAAAAATCTTTCCGTAATTGCAGTGCCTTACGTTAGACGCTATCTCTTTAGTGATCTCGAGGAGAGGCTTCACTATTTGGAGATTTTAACCGAAGCTAGGGGATCACATGGTGTGATCTTCACTAATTACGTAGACTGTGACGGGTCAGAGGCCGCAGCAAGGCTGCCGCGCGCCTAACAAAACTCTATTTGCTTTTTGGCACTCGGCCGCTGGCTTCCATGCACTAGAATGAACACTGGGACATAGAGCGAGTGTTCGCATGGCACACGAGCCTCGCCATTCAATCGTGAAATTGGTCGCGTGGCTAAAAATGCCTTGAATAAGTATCGGAGCAGAACCAAAAAGGGGAAAAAAAGCATCATAGGGTATGGTACCATCACTTTGACCTCAGAATGACATGTCAACATTCTACATGTCAATAGTAGCATTGAAAAAAAAAACTATTAACAATTGTGATTTTTAAAAAATGCCTATAAAACGCCACACGTTAAAAATATCATAGCATAACAACTATAGTACAAAGATACCATAATAGTAAGATAAAAACCAAAAATTCACCCAATTCAGTTACGACGAAATAGGTGAATATTTAATTTGCATCGAATAATTTTATTTCCATCAAATTTCAGGCTAAAAGAGTATGTTAAAAAAATGGCGTTGGATGATATTTCATACCGTTCAAATATTAGAATTCGATTTTTTAAAAATCACTGTATTCTCAATGTGTTTATTTCATATGATATCAACGGTATGACATTTCATACCGTTTGAATATTGGAATCGGATTTTTTTATAATCAATGTGTATTCTCAATGTGTTTATTTCGTATTAATAGAACACCGTCAACACCGTTTTCGCCACATTAAAACTTAGCGTCCCCATTTTGCGCCGGCCTCCCCTGTTTGATATTTACTGTTTGCACTTTGCATAACTGTGACTTATTAAAAGGTTGTTGAGTGCCTTATTAATAATCAAAAGCCATTGCACCGCTCACGGCTCGTATAATGTCTAGAAATGAGCGTTTTAGTAACTTTCATGCACTGCTGGACAATAATTATTCGCAGTCTGCATTGAAGCATGCTTTTCAATACATAAAATAAGTTCTAATGTATCATATGAAAATATGGTTCACTGATTCGTATTTTTTTTTGCACGGATATATGTTCGATCTTCAAAGAGAATAATTTGCACCTGCGGTCTAATTTCAATTTACCGGATGAATATTTGCCTACCAATTCTCTCCAACCGATATTGATAATAGTAATTGATTAATGTGCAGCTCCATAACAAAAAACCGTCTATTTTACCGCTGTCATTTTAGAACCCGGCGTTGAATGCACCATAACGTTTGGTTACGGAAGGTTAAATTTCAAGCTTGCGGGCAATTTCGATTTAATCTTAGCGTACGCTCCTTTAGAACTGCCCTAAGAGCTTCGTTATATGTCGGACCATGATTGCCTCGATATGAACGCCTGACGCACTTCTACTTCCGGTTTAATCTTCCAGCGAGCTTAAACACTCGTTCCGATCTGCAATGCTTGTTTTTATATGCCTCTTCGTCTCGGAAGAATCTGCACTAAGGCAAATGTGAAATGCTCCTTTATGGACGAGTCGCTCGCATCGTCAGCCTTTAAGGGAATACATCCGATTTAGTCGCCACTATATTTTCGACCCGTAATTTTTTATACCATAGAATGAAGTTCGGGTAATTTATTTAGTATGAAAAAATAATTTTTGCCCACGCGACTGCGGAGAAATAAATGAACGAAATTAGAGATTTTATCACGTATCACGTTATTGCATGAAGCTTATATTTGCAAACTTCTTTTAGGGAAACAAAACTTTTCTGTGTATACATTAAAGTCTTAGAATTGCATGGAAATTGAAAAAACTATAGATACCCACGTAAATATAATAATATTATGATTAAATTGAAGCAATTTTATGAAATCATGTCATCACTCCATTACTGTAGACTATTTTCGCAAGAAAATCAGCTCGCAAAAGGTTATGGTGTTATTAGAAAAAAAATAATGATCACTAAACACAGTCTCGTTCGTAGGAAAAGTTATCCGACGTGGAGACCCTAGTGGAAAAAATGATGTCATCTCTCCAAGTACTGTAGAATACTTTCCCAGAAGAATTAGCTCTTAGAATTAGGTGATTAGAAAAAAAAAAAAAAAAAAATGGTTAACGGATATCGTTTTTCGACTGTGTGTAGCTTGCTGATCATGGAAACTGCATCGAATTCTATCAAATGTTGTTTTCTATCTATTACTGGTGCTTCTGTACCATTTATAAGCATAAAATCCTTTTTTTAAATTTTTCTGTTGAAAATCGAAAGATGACGTTAAACGTAGCCAACGTAGAAATTGACAGCTGCCGGAGCATTCGTCACTCGAACGTTGCTAATTTCTGTGCCATCATTATCGTTAGTGCCTACCGTGAGTTACATTGAACTGTCATTGCGACGCAAGAATTTTGGGGCATCCCTAATAAAATTGTCTTCATCTCTATAGAGCAGTTCGTTTGTCGAAACGTATCTTGGTTCGGAAATTTCCTCGTTCAACTGTGTCCTTGCCTTTCCGGCACTCGAACTGATAGGAGGGAATAGAATTGGCAAACGTAGTAGCAGCAGAGCGTAGTTGCAGACTGGAACCTGAAGTAAGAGTACCGTAACGCTCGGTCGCAATATCCGAAAACTCCTGAAACGACGTACACTCGTCGGGAGAGTCCGATTGAAATAAAAAGGAGAACGAGAGGGTGAAGGGTTTCCACCAGAGCAATTGGCCTGGATGTGTACAATATCAATCGTGGAATAATATCATTACGATTGGTTGGCAATCTCCATGAGATGGGCTGCTTCAAGTGCTTCCATCCTCTCAGAACTTGACTTGGACTTACGATGTACGGTATGGCATCATTAGAGAAAATTGGAAAATTTCTGAACAGTTTCATTTAGTAAAGGAGACCGGATAAATGTCGGGATATTTTTACTTGGCACAGGAAATGTGTAAAATGTCGGGGTGCTGTTGTTTATTCTAGAGTAACAGGGAAATATAGGGATATTTCTATGCAGTCTAGGAAACTATGTCAGGTTATCTTTATTCAGGCCAGAAAAGTAGACGAAATTCGGGTTTTTATATCGTTTGGAAATTCAGAAAGAAACGTTAGGAAGTTGGAATTACTTGGGAAAAATGGAGCGTTCATATGACTGATTTGAGTAGACCATTTTTATCTGGGAAAAACCAGATTATTGTTTCGACAAAAGTTAATAGCCGTTCTGGGAGCAATATGGATTTATAATTTCGTTTCTATGGCGCAGAAAATGACTTTGGAACGATGAAAATTTTGGATTTGAAGTTCTAGATTATTCTGTATTATTTGTTGGCAGCCGATGTAACGGAAAAAATCATCATTGCCCAGTGAATTTCGGGTCATGATGGACTGCTCCAATCCAGCTCTATCGATTATTCTTCCGCTTCGTAAAACAGAGAATATTCGTGACTTCCGCGCGATGGTGAGATTTCACGGTGAATTAAAAATTTTGACGAACAACGAGCCTGCGGGGATGTGTATGAATAAAACATTGTAACATCACGTGTGCGGGGCCACGATTATATTCGCCGGGACAGCGTTCCCCGTGTTTCCCTTTTGCCCGGAACTGCTGCACTTGGCGTAATCAATATAGTTGGCAGGCGCTCGATTTTCGACTACATTGAAATCAATTTATTCTGGGGATTCGAGGTATTTATTACTTTTGTTATTATTGGAACAAAGCTCGAAAATCTGTGTACCTAATACCCAACCATTTCATGGGATGGAAATAAGCAACGTTATTATTGAATTGAAATAATTAGTAACTGTAAGTAGCGGTGAATATGAATTAAAAAACTCTAATTATTAATTAAACTAATATTGTTCTTGAATCATATGTGCGGAGATCGTTCGATAGCTCAAATGAAATTTAATCAACGTTTAGATTAAATTGTTTCTTTATAGTTAAATGTTTCTCAGTTAAACGTTAGTTAAATGTGGCTTGTTTCTACATAGTTAAATGCATTTTTTTTTGTTGTATTAGGGGACCTTGTCAATTAAAAAATATGAAAAAATCTTTTTTTTTTATCTTTGTTTTGGATTTTATGTTTTGTTGACTATATACTCACTAGATTTTAAACCGAAATTCCAATAAATACAAAAATTACAGGCATTTGAATGATTTGGTAAATATAAAAAAGCGTGTTTTGGCGATATTTCACGTTCTCGCTACGTGTATGAAAACACAACAATAGTCTGACTTGTGCCACTGGAGTACAATGAAAATGTGCTGTGTGCGCTCGAACTAATACCGACCGAACACGAATCAATTCACTTCGGATTTTCCACGCTGTCGCATGCATCGAAATTATCGTGTGTATGCCGGAGACGCAGCGGTGTTTATTTTATGTTGTAAATACCGGTCTACTAAGTGTCGCAAAATAATTTACCAATTGTCTTGTACGTACTGCATTACAAGTGTAACAACGCACTCGAACAACAACGTTCACCGTTTTTTGAACAGTGTTTTGTTTATAGTGCGGAAAAAGTTTTTGGAAATGAAATAAAGTGCTAATAGATGACTGGTATTATGAATAACCTCCCAGCGAAACGTCAGAAGAACTCTCAGGTATATTCCGTTCAAGTGTCAATTTATTTAATTTTTTTTTAACCAAGAAATTGATTAACTGTAATCCAAATTGCATCTATAGAAAAAAAAAAAGTAAATAGTTCAAAAACTCACCTTGACAGACATTTAAAGTAAGAAATAAAATTAGAAAAGATGTGGCATGGAAGATATGTGAATAAGAAATTTTATTCTCTAGTAATCTTTGAAAACTATTCCCCGACACGTACATTTCTCTCCAGTTGTCGACAAACTTCAGATCAAACCAAATGGCAGAAAATAGGTTTTGATGAATCATTTTGTTTTTAAGAGAAGGCATTCGGATTGAATATAGGATTTTTGGCTGCAGTAAAAATTTTGTGAATCACAGTCCAATATGTCGTAATTCTTTTAAAGATAATTTTTTTTACATATTTAAATTGATAACTTTATTTCATAGCATCAAAAGAAAAAAAAACCTATATTCAATCCGGAATGCCTTCTTTAAGGAACAAAATGATCCATCAAAACATATTTTCTGCTATTTGGTTTGATCTGAAATTTAGGAAAAATAAAAAAAGTTACACTTCTTCCCGTAATCTTATGGTGCACCATATCACTGCACTAAATTGCACATTTATAGTGCTTGATGTATACTGTAATTGGTTGAAAGTAATTTTGTTTATAAATAGTTTGGGTATTTTTAAATTAATGTTTTATATTGACATTTTTAAGCTGACTTGGTCCCCTTAACATCGAAACGGTTCTGCCGAAAACGTGATTCTTGGCAGGTGCGATGGTGTAGATACATCTATCAACTGTAACAATGAACGTAGGGGGCAGAATAGCAGAAGCCTGACCAAGCCGTTTCGTGATTTTACTAGGTTTCGGGTTAAACCTTGATCCTCTTCGGAAAACCACCAAATTTGTGGGTGGGTATTCGAGCACAAGCCACCAATGCTAGACTTACGAGTGGTACACGGAATCCCGGTAAATTTATACGTGCTGAAGTCAATAATCCATATGGCCTGTAAACCACCTGTACGACCTCGTAACTCGGTTGCTTTCGTCTGCTCAAAATCGTGCACTAAAAAGGAGCTGAGGATTTGTAGCCGGTTTTACTAACAGTAAGTTACCACTAGTTTGCACGCGTTGATCTGAAGCCACATGGAAGCAAATCCTTTAAAATTTTTTGAAGCAACTTTTCAAATTGTAATCCAGATATGTTGGAAATTTATACAAACTGGAAATTAATTCAAAATCGATATTACTTCTCAATTTCTTGAAATATGAACACTCAAAAATTATGAAAATTATATCTATGTTCATAAAAGTGTCTACAATGGCATAAAATCATTATTTTCAAACCTGGAAAATAGTCTTGTCGGCTAAAGAATTTATTATTGACCCACGCAAATTTTTTATAAGAACACTTAATTTTTCCAACTCTGGATCGTTGCGGGAACTATTTTAACTGGGAAAATGAAATCGGTTTCATGTAACATCCTATTTATTAGGGTTCACAGAAATACAGCAAAGAATAAATAACATTCTTGTATTCAAAACAAGAATTTTTCGTTTCCAAATGTCAATAGAAAATTTGTGTTAACTTTCTAGGAAATATCGGTCGTTGTCAAGTTTCACAAAAAAATATAAAATAGTATGTTAACCTAGAAATTTACAGAAAAAAATCATCAAATTTTTTTGTCCGGAAACAATTCTGTGGGTCACACAAAAAAAATACATTTGTTAAACAAAAGTCATAAAGTAAATCATATTGCATATGCTACACTTGATCATAATTAACGATAATTTACCGTAACTCGTACGTCTTTACAACTGAGCTGCTTTTGTCTGCTAAAACTCTTCCACTAGAAACAAGCTTAGGGTTTATTGCCGGTTTTACTGACTAGATTAAAAATAGTTCGCACGCCGTTCATTTTAAGCCACGTGGCAGAAAATCCTTTGAGTTTGCATGCATCCCTTCGTTTGAGCATTGCTCAAATTCGAATATCTGCCGGGGGCTAAAAATCTATTAAGGTCATGATGAACTCGATTAGATCAAATTGTTGACGTGGGTTGACGTACGCATGTGCAATAAGGTAACTTTTGACGAAGGGAGAATCTCCCTATTGTTAGAAACTTCTTTTCTTTCTTCGGTCCACCGAATCTTGACGTCTTACTAAAAATATCTCCACTTCGATTTGTAACATTGAAGAAACCTTTTGGGAATCTCACGCAGAGGAGATTCCGACAAAAGACCCAGACGGCATTCAAAGTTAGATTTCTGTGAGACCATCTGGAATATTGGGACGTCGTTTCTTTTGAATTATTTGAAAATAAAAAATAGATACAAGGGCATTTATTCGTCATTTTTATAAGTTATTGTTATGCAACTTGCGAGCGTCCCGCTGTAATACTGTTTTAGTAGATGCCATGTCCGGGTCTATGAACTAGCAATATGTGAAGTTTATCGATCGCCATATAGTCAAGACCGTCCTGCACGTATCTGGCATGTGTTATGCAACTTTATCGGACATGTGGGATTTGTTCAGGCCATCGGGATTACGATTCATTGTTCCTTTGGTACTACACTGTTGGATTTGTGATTGACAACTGGACCTTGTAATTATGCCTCGAGCTCAAAAATGTAGTATTAATATCTTATCAGAAAATTGTTAAACAAGCTTGTCTACCTCATGACACTGACAAATAATTATCATTCAAGCTGAAAAATAACTCGGACCAATAAACTGGTTGCGGAAACTAATCGATTGTGGCGACAAATCTGTTTGTTGATCCAACAAAGTAACTTGCTGGCAACCATTGGATTCGATGTCACAATCAACTAGTTTGCGAGCCCAACGAAAAAATAGGTCAATCTAGTCAACTTTATCGCTTGGAGCATATTTAACCATGCGAGTCGGTTATGAAAACTTCATAACCGATCATAAAAAAAACCGTGTAATTCCGACTCTGTTGTGAATATTCAACGATGAAAATGGCCAAATTTCTTTCAATACAATGATTTTCATTTCTTTTTTTTCAGCGCATTCAGACCACGTCTGTAAAAATAAGTGTCCTGACTGACATATCAACGAAAACGTCAAAATCCGTAGCCTACTCCTAGTCCAATGTTAAATACCTATAGGGCTGTTCCTTCCGCAACCAACTTCACTTTTTTATTTTCGGTTACCTGGAACAAATAACTTCGAGTTTCAGAAAAGCCCGTACTTTTGTCCATTTCTGACGTACTTGAAGACGCCTCCTCCAAATTTAAGCTTTATCTGCTGAGTAGTTCAAGAAAAAATAGCTCTCAAAATTCTCAGCTATGGTGAAATCGATGAAAGGAACAGAAAAATTCTTTTTCGATTCAATGTCACTTATTTTCATTGAATTTGAGATCTTTCAATGAAAAAATACTATGGAAACTCAACCATTTATTTTCATTTGCATAGATTACCGTGGGACAATGAAATCTTTTCTCTCAGTGTAGCAACCGTCGTTAATTGTTGAGTGCTTTGCAAAATATCTTGGAAGATTTACTCGGTTTCTGGTCTTCCACGATTTTCTCATGAATAGTAAATGCGCTAGACCAAAACAGTTCCGTAGTCAAATTTCAACAGAACTTGGTCTTCGATAACGGGAAGTGAGTAGACTGGCTGGCTGGTAGAGGTGAACGAATAGGGATGAAGTAAAGAAAAGGGTTGGGTGCAGTTTGTCGAGAGTTCTAGGTTTTCTATGGTACTGAAAACGGTAGAATGAATAAGACACTCGGGTTCATTCAGCGATTCAATCGAACGGGTACTCTGCAGGGGGTGGCTTTGTCATTCCCCGTCATCGTCATCAACACCACTGTCTCACCCCTCGGGGTCTTCATCCTGTTCCGCCGTTCCCCTTCACTCCGAATTAGCTCCTCGAGCCATTTAGACTCGTTGATCAGCGAGGAACGTTTATTTTACTCCAGGATTGTTATTACCACTCTTCGTACAGTCCATTCTTCAGTCTCATTTCATTTTTTACTGCCTCCCCTCGATCATCGCCCGCTCCCTGCATTTCACCCTTCGAACATCGTCCATTTAAAACAGTCTCAGTCTGTACCTTCCGCTATTTTACACTGGCGTATTTTCCTTATCGCCTTCCAAGTTGTGATGCAACGACGCGCCATTCCCGCGGGATATTTTTTTTCCGCGCCTTTTTCATACCTTCGATATATATATACCGTATTCTTTTATTACTGTATTTTTGTTTAGCGCAAAGCAGCGAAAAATCTACGTTTGGGAGACTGGCAATTTGCTGGTCGAGGTACGTGCCAGGAGCGAGTTTACCTCGATGCTTTCTCTCCTGCTATTACCCGGACGCCTATCAATACCACACAGTGCTGCTTCGAGGGTGTAAAACTGTGAGGCAGAGAATACATACTGCGATTCCGGAGAACAAGAAACCAACGATTCGCCGAGCAATGGCAAACACACCAGCGCAGCTCACCCCGCACTCTCCTATTTTCGCTCGGGTTACTTTTCAAGGCGAAACAGAATATTCGCACAGCGATATTCCACGAAGGTTTAGCGATTGGCCGTGTAGCACAGAGCAAAACAGGAGATGCTGCACTTACGGAAATCGTGTTCGGACTGACAAATATGATTGAGAACTGTTTACCGTAGGGAGACAATTAGAGGTGCCAATAACCAATACTGTTGATGCCACCTGAAACGCTCAATAATAAGATTTTTTTAAATTTATTTATTGCGATAATCAGTGAAAGCAACGCCTAAAAGAACTTTGTTTCTTAAATGGTTAATTGTCGTACGCAACTGCCGTCGTATTTACATTTGATTTTTGCAACTATTAAATGGTTACAGAAAATATCAGAACTGAAAACAGAGCGTCAGTTTTATTGAGCCTACCATTTATCGGAGTTTCTGAACATACAGCAAAAAAAAAATTAGATTCTTGTTCTTCAACAAAAATTTTTAATGGAATTTCTAGGAAAATGTTGATCGCTGTTCAGTTTCATAAAAAATTGAAAAAATAAAGTAGTATGTTGAACGAGACATGTTATAATAGAAAAATACCACATTTTTTCGTTCCCAAAACGTTTTGTGGATAATAATTTTTCGTTAAGAGCATCAAAAGTCCAATTAAGTTTCACATCCATTTTTGAAAAGTGAAAAACATAAAGTTGTTGCGATAAAACAATCGAACAAATCAATTTTTCTATTCCACTTTGTCGTAATTGATAATAATTCACCGCAACTTTTTACAAACAGACGGCTCTTTTTCTCAAATTTTATTTGGGAGACAGAGAGGAATACTTTATTTATGATTTTTCTGAAGTCAATTTTCTACAGAATAAAAAAATCTGAGTCTACTACTATTTAGGGTCAACAGTAGACTTTTCTTTCAGTGTGGGGTCGTCGTATTGTACCCAATTGTAAGTCGTCTTCGACCAACGACTAGTCGCTTGCCAACGAGACTGCACCGTTTGTCCTGTATGAACCTACGAATGGAGCTCGCGGATATTATGTCCGAGGTTTACGCTACTACCGTTGAACCGATAAAAATTCAGAACGCGTGTTGCGACCGTATCACGCGAATGCACGATGCGCGTATAGCTATTCTGTAGTAAACGTACAAAAGTATATATGAGCTCGTTTATAGCGTACTCACAGAGAACAAGGTACATGGAACTAGCGTGCAGGACATTTGAATGCTGCTGGAGTCCTGCGAAATGCTCCCGACGTTCTGGATTTAGATTTTCATACTGAATACCACTATTTACTCTGTTGGAACTTCATCTCCTTGGCCGGAGTTGTTGCGAGTATGGAACTTCTGAAATCCCGACGTCGCATGTTATGTCGTGGAGTACCAAAATAATTCATCATATTATATGAGTTACGCGTAAACAATTAAATTCAAATTTTTGCACTTTTGACAATATTCTTCCAACATTTTTTTTTGCACTTCTAACAATATTCTTCCAACATTTTTTTTTGCACTTTTAACAATATTCTTACAACATTTTTTTTGTTCTGTTTTTACAAAAAATTTGATAAGAAATATATCTTCGTTTTGGACAATTTTTTTTTATTCTGTGGGAAATAAATTGTACATGCATTACATTTTATTATTGCACATTCAAGAAAACAATGATTGTATTTATTACTTCTTATTTGACCGTTCGTAGATTTGAAAAACCAACAAAACTTTCTCGTTACTTTTCAAATGAACAAATATATAAATAGACAATATTTTGGTACTCTTTGGAAAGTCGAAAGTTCGGTTTCAAATTTAACGACGTATGTCTGATCTGAGTGAAAATCTTTTTCAAAAAGATTAAAGTATAAGTAGTTGAAAATATTAGCTTGAGTGTTTCGTATATTACAAGAGACTTTTCCTCGTATGACAACAGTAATAGTGATATGGATCCACTTCCTTGGTTAAGTTAATAGTCAATGAAAATTTTGCCAATTTTATCGGCAACGAATTTCGCATTGCAGACTTATTGATAACCACTTAGAGCTATAGACACAAGAATAAGGGACGACCCCTTATTCTTTCCGTACTTGGTGAGTTCCCATCCGTGATTTTGCTACTACAGCAGTTATATCTCCTCTTCAAATATTTCATACTCTTTCAAGAGTTCCAGAGGGGAGTCAGGCTTATTCTAAGATTTCTCTACACTTTTCTTCCTGTTTCCTCGTTATTTTTATCGCATCAGCCTTAAAAAATGTTCACGTACCTTTGTTATATTATTTTCATAAGAATACTTAAAAATAAAGAATAGATAAAGAATCTACAATATTTTTCACAATTCGGCAATGATTATTGTATCGAAAGATATTCCATTAAATTTAATAATCATTTATAAATGATACTGTCACGTTATAGAATTTTTCACATAGTTTTGAGAGTCAGGAATTCTAGTAAGTAACTTTAAGATCGTTTTTTGTTCTAATTATCAACGAGTAAAAATATATGCCGATGTAATCCAATGAATATACGATGCTGTAGTAGTGAATTTTATATAAATATTCAATCGCTCCTCATATTTTCTTGCTCGTTTCCCAGCCATCTTGGAAACGTGCGGCAAGAGTTCTCTCGTGGTAGGACGACGACGACGACGACGACGACAGTGAGGCTCTCGAGGCTGCATACGATGACTGGGTACTGCTTTGGCAATGTGTGCTGCTTCTGCGGTGAAGCCTTCTCGTAGGGGTTGATTTCACTCTGGAACATGAGGGAGAAAACGTATGTACTTGGCGCGCACGGTGCGTCTAGGGGTGAAGGAACGTTCGCGTGGTGGTGTGGTTGTGACGAGACGCGGAGGGTCGCGTCCTTTCGACACTCGAGGACCACTCTGTAGAGAGGCGTATGGTGGGTAGCGATGAAGATGGAGAACGGTCGGTTGGTCGGTCTGCGGGTCCCAGAAGCAGAAGCACTAGAATACAGGCAGCCTCATATACTATAAGGCGGCGATAAAACTAGAGAAATATAAATACGATATGTTAAGTTTCTACCTACCATAAAATACAGAGCTGTATTACCATTTCGATTTACGGCAAATATCCGGCTAATTTAATATGAATGATATAAAATTACCCGTTTGTCCTAGCTCTTACAATCGCTTCACGAATAATTCTAACATTGATAGAAAAAAAAGGAATTTCCTAAACCCGGAACGTTAATTATGTACTGGCCGCGGTGATGTATAATTTATGACTAATTGTTCATGAAATTAAAACATCAATGAACGATTGCTCGTGTTTGCCAGAGCACCTATCAATTCTGCGAGGCGGCTACCATTCCAAGTGATGACCTTGGGCTGAGACAAAAAAACAACTTCTAGTTTTTTTTTGTAACAAAACAAAAAGGATTTTTTTAGAAAATGCTATAGTTCTAAAAGAATGAAATTTACCTTTTTGTGTTGGTAAAATAATGAAAATATAGTAAAATATAGAGACAAAAAAATGTACAAGCCATTACTTTTGCTTTTTTTTCTAGTACTAAACACTACCACAAAAATTCTGTTGCAAAATAAATAGCACGTATTCTGCCGTTGAGTTACACGAAAGTCAAAGGTTTCTGAGATGCGCCTATAGTATTGTAGTGATTTTATAGAATTATCTAAAACATGATATTATTAAAATGGTTTATATAAAATTAACCAGTGAGACGCATAAGTGCAAGAAATTGTGACGGTTTGTGTCAATCGTTTATACATTCCGGAGATCTTAAAGGTCTCATAAGATTGTAAGTTAACACTGCGTTTGTGTTAATAAATAATCTTATGAGATTTAGGTTAACCTACTAAAGTGTCAAACATTACACTATTTGCAGCGATTCTTTAATCCATTCAGATATTTTATCGTGTACCTAATCGTGTTAAGGTTGTTGTTGCTGTTGAGTCAAAATGCCATGGAAATTTTGGCGAATGTACATTATCGTTTTGCAAATAGTCTAGTGAAGCTTTAGAAAATGCTACCACATATACATAAATGAAATATGTACATCTTAAGTGATAATCGGTTTAGCGTTTAGCACCTTCGGAATACGATCGAGAGCACCGTTATTTAATTATTAATTTATGGAAACTCTTAGTCGTCTTTGCTTGGAAACTGAATACGCAGCTGTCTCGTTCGCACACTAACCGCACCGTACATCTCGCGCCTCCTCATTTTCCCGCCCGAAGCCGAGAAAACACAACAACAACTTTCATATAAACACGTGTTAATATTACGGCGTGGAAGTTGAATTTACACCACGATTCTGACCCCGACCGTTTACGCAATGTTCGTATACAACGTTTACACAATATTGATGGACTTATATAGACACTGTTGCGGTGTTGAAACGATCTTAATATGAACACCGAGTGTAGGTGGCAACATTTAAAAAAAAATTAATTTCATCATAGTTTTTTATCCAAAAATTTCATACGCTCCTCAATTCACTAATGCTTGCAAACGCCCAACTTTCCCTGCCTGCGGCCATCTTTTATCTCATTTGGCAAAAATACTAGTATTATTTGTCTCAAAATTCCCAATTTCATTATAAATAGATTAGCTTGATGGAAGAATAGGATTCGCCAGGAAATGTAAGCTTGATGAAAGAATAGGATTTATCAGGAAACGATCAATGAGAGGTGCGACGGGCTCAAAAAGCTACAAAGTACCCTACTAGTAGCGAGGGCCACAACTGTAGAAGAGGGAGAGTTAAAAAAAAAAGAAAGGAGGTTGAAAAAGAGCGGCACGATTACAATCGGAGCGCCGGTACTCGATACGAATCCCCATCCCTAGCGCAATACTGCAACTGGAGGGCTCACCGCGTGCGCTTCTCGATGCGAGAGACACAAGCGATTTTTGCTACTCGAAGCCGATGCTCGCAGCTGTAGCCACAGGCGCCCACGATATCCAATAAATCGTCGTTCGCGCGACACGGCCAACCGATATACCCACGATTGTGTACTCACGCACACATATAAGAGGCATATATCTCTGGGTTTGCGGACAGGCGCGAGTCGAACGTGCGGCTTTGCTTTAATATAAATGCCGCGCTTCGTGCGGCGCGCTATTTATTAAATAAATCAATGGTACCGCTCGGCGTATCAGTCCAACACCGGGCCATACAAGAGCGAGGAACGAAAGGAGTACGAGGAGCAAGAGGAAGAAAGAACGAAAGGGACACAAGGGCCAGATTGGAAATTGTCGAAGCTGCACCGAAGCGAGAAAGAGCGAGCCGAGATGAAACGACGAGGAAGCGACGAGAGGACGATGTCGAGCATACTGGAGACTCCCGACAAGCTTCGCAGTTTCAATAATCCATTTCCCTATCCGTTTCGATGGTTTCCTCTGTGTTCTCTACCGACGGTCTCGTTTATTCCCTTTACTGCACGGTATATACCGTATCTCTGAGGCCGCGCGCGAGTGGGGCAATACTGTAAAGGAAAGATAGGGCAAAGGCTCTGTACAAAGACCGGATAATACAGCTATTATATCGGTTCGCCTCTTGAATATCGCGGCAAATAACTTACAGATATTTTTCTGATATTTTTCTACGCAAATGCTTTCAGGAACCTAATAAATAAATAAATAAAAAAGGCCTTGTTAACGTTCTGTGGCAGTATTCGAATTGAGAATTTAAAAAAATAATGTACGAGAACGGAAGTTGTATGCGGGAGACCTAAATACGATGACAATGGTAGAAGTAAATGGTATGAAAATAGGAGCATCGACTGAGAATAAATAGTTGTCATCTGATAGTTTAACTATATATATTTTGCTGTCCGCAAAATTTTTGGCGGACAAAGCATATGCAAGAGAATATTTGGAGCCATGTCATTGAAATAAAATAAAACAACGTGGAAGTATGTAGGGAAATTTTCACGTCTGTATCTCTTGCTATATTTTAGAATTTTTAGAAGGTGGCAAGACCTTAGCATACTTGAGAGCTTTATTAAGGATGGGAATGGTTGATGGAGTTCAAACGTCGTTCTCGTGTCTTGTAATACAATCGAAAAATTTGAAGTAAAACCATGAGAAAAAAAAAAACAATATCCTATATCTGCATTTTTATAAAGAAATTAATTCCTCGTTATAATATATAGCAAGTTTGTGTTTAGCGGATCAACAGACATCGGTTTAGCAAACAAGAAATTTAAAAAATCAATTGAGTCCGCATTCAGCCTTAGCGTATGAGCATCTTTTCATAGTACAGCTAAGATGCTGTCGTGACTCGATCACGATTATTGTAGATTAGCGAAAGCTTAGTACTCTTTCATCCATGATTTAAAAGAATTACAGATTTGCCGATTGCAACCATTACAGACTTGTAATTACGATCTCGCGTTTTAGGGCTATTGAAGTTAGCATTCAGTGTTAGAATGCAACAGCATAAGAAATAATTAATCTATGGTATCGATATTTCAGCGTGTCGACTTTTCGGCGTGTCGAGTTTTTGGTTTCGAAGTTTGTAAAAATAGTGCACAGTTTTTACAACTGCGCTGTGTAGAGTTTTCGGTGTCAAGTTTTCTGCTGTAAAGCTGCCCGCGTGTACGGTCGTTCAGTGTACATTTTTCGTGTAGACCTATTCTCGTGTTGACTTGGGAGGTGTACAGTCGGACCCCACCCAAAATCCTAGTAATCGATGCTTATTTTATTACTACCTTTTTTAATCATTTAAGACCATCAGAATTAAAAAAAAACATATATCCAGCGTCATGCGTTTTAGCTGAATATCAGGAGCGATTAGCCTCACCACAAATAATTAATTTGCTGGGCCTAATATGGACGCTATTTTCTTCACAGAATTCAATATTAATAATTACGAAATTATAGTATCATCTGTAAGAGGTTCCTATGAATATTCGAAGAAGTTCATGTAGAAAATTGTCCTCGAAATTTATATGGAGAGCACGATTTGTTTAAACGTGCGAGTTAGGAGAGTTCTTCGTGCAGCACGAGACATTGGCGGCGTAGTGCAATAAAGGACCGGGACTGACTCAATCTAAACATCCTGTCTTCGCGGCAACGGTGGCTTCGTGGTAGCATCGCTGGGTACTATCGGTTACAGAGGCATTTGTATTGTATATGTACCAACTATGTGTATCCCAGGCGGATGGCAAGGCCGAATTGTCGGCACGGAGAGTCTAAGCGTTCGACATAGTATATATACTGTGCTCTGCTGCACAAACATCGATGCGACTATCGCGAAGCAGGCGGGGATGTACTACGTTATACGGGGAAACGATATTCACTGTATATATATCTGTAACGTACTAGACGACGGCGATATATACCGCACAGTGTATTCGGCATTCATGCCTCGAAAACTCGAAGAGGTTTATCGTCCAATAGCCGCAAATCGATATCAAACAGCTGGCTTTTAAATCCACCACAAAATGTAAATCTTCCGGAGTAGAAATATTCTATCAGGCTTTCATAACGATTACACACAAAACTTTCTATATGAAAAAATTCGCATTGGGAATTTCTATATACTTTACATTTTTATACGGATAATTAAATTTTTATAAATGCATGTGTGAAACTTATTTTTTATTTTAACTTTGTTCCTCATTTTATTGGCTGCGTACGTCGCATTAAAACTATTGCCGCTTTTTAGCGTTACTATTGAGCTGTATTTTGCGATTCATCAAAAATTTAGACAATTTTGGAAAAATTCTAAGCTTTGTACGATTTTCATGCCTGTATAGATGTTGACAAATAACGATAAGGCTTTTTGGAGCGAGACAGAATTCATCGGGTCTGGAAATATTCGATTGAGGATGAAGCAAAATCATGTCATGTCACCCCGTTCAACTATGACGATCAACTCTTGCGTGTAACTTGAAAGTCCACTACTGTATATTCATTGAAAAAAGTACGAATATTAAAAAAATATTGCCTGCATAAGGTTCGCACAGTTTTGACAATACAGACTACTGATGGATTTCATTTAAAAGTCGGGATTTTATTGTTCGTTCCAGTGAATACTGGTTTGATTGGAAATTAAACAAGACGTAGTTGGGATAAATTCCAATGGGCGAAAGAGAGACTGAGAAAGGAAGGACAAAATGGAAAATTGCCTGGCAGGTTCAGTCCTCGAGAGAGGTGCGTATTGCTCGGTGAAATATTTGTTTTGCCAATTGTGCTTGTGTACGTGCGGATTGCTTTCCGTTTGTTCGGGCTGAATTGCTCACGCACAGCTCGGACTTGCGTCCGTTGTACAGGGAATGAAGTCATAGAGACGAGAAAAAAAAAGTGCGGTTTTGTCACGTTGGTGCCTCCGACTATATACATATATATCTATATTGAAATATATTTTACTAAAAAGTGAAACGATTGATATATCTCTCCATATTATAAAAAGATCTCGCCGTTTCCGTGCAGGATACTCGCTCATGGGCATCACTACTCAACTCTATACTAGCTTTTAACAGATTAAAATTTGTTGAAGCGTAATATTCGGTTGTAGAGAATCAAGCAGAAGGAAATATGAATTATTGCCTTGGTTTCGTAGTTGGATAAAATTTCCAGTCGTAACGGAAAAAAATTTTTGTAGTGAAAATAATAAAGCAAACGAGGATCGTTAACGTAACAACACACACATATGTGTATGAAGGTTTTATGTAAACATTAATACGTGACTGAGTTGGATACGTGGGATCGATAGTCGGCAAAGAACGCTAATCGAAAAATAAGATTGACTGTACTATAATATAATATCCTGAGGTTGAGGAGACCACGAGTCATTACTTTGCGTCACACATATTCACAGGACGTCGTGGCACCATCGACGCCTTATGTATTTCTCTTACTTTATTACACTATATTACTCAAAGTCTCTTTCTCGCTGGTAATAGCATACATATATATGTATAGAGACAGAGAGACAAAGGGAGAGAAAAAAAGACGAGCGTGGGCGCCTCTCGAAGGAGCCTTTACGAGTTAACCGCTTAAGCTGGAAGTCGCAAGTAATTTTAAATGTTTATTAAAAACATTAAAAACCTATACATACACATTTTTTAAAAGGTCCATTCCGATTTTTCCGAGGACTCGGTATGATGCGTTACGTCACGTCGTCGCCGCCTTCAAGAAAACATGTCATTTATATGCAAATTTTCCTTGTAACATATTTCTCTTGGATTTTTTCAAATTTTTCAAAACAGTTTTTACAAATTTGTCATTCTCGAGGGTCAATAATTTGATCTGCATAATTGCACGCTATGAATCAATTTATTAACTGTAGCGGATACCACTTTCAATGAATTCATTCAAACATATGTAAACGGAGCTGATCGGGACCTATACCGAGAAAAAAGATTTTATTGACGCCAAAGAAATATGTGGGTTGATTCCGTTTTCATTAATTTCAACGAAATATTTCTTTGATTTCAATAAAATAGTGGACTTGAATTTAAAAGAGAAAATTTAATTGCCTGTGAAGAAACATTTATTTAGAAAGAATATGATAAAGAAACAGTTCCATTGGTGTAACTCTTTGAGTCATACATTCGTCGTTTACGAAATTATAAAACTCATTAATGATTGTCAGAAATTAGTTAAAAATAGTTAAACATGAGCGAAAACAGTCACGGTATTTCAGAAAACAGTACAGTCGCTAGGCGATCCACTGTTACTCAAAGGGTTAAAGAAAAGTTCTCATCGATTCGAAGAAACTGTCTCTTTGATCCATTGTAACGATATACTTGGTAGCAGCAATTACCGGGAATTTTACCTTAAAGGACCTATAATGCTGTTTTTTTCGCACCTAACCTCACTTCTTTGTTTTCCGCTTCTGCCAAACAAATAGATTTGAGTTTCAAGGAGCCCGTACTTCAGCCCATTTCTGCCGTACTTAAGCAGGTTCACTCCAAATTTGAGCTTTATCTGTCGAGTAGTGTAAATGAAAAAAGGTCTTAAAATTCTGAGCTGTGGTGATGGAAGTGGCGCCGCCTCTTCAGTGAAATCAATGAAAGGAACAGAGACGTCGTCTCTGATTGAATGTCACTACTTTTCATTGGGCTTGAAATTATTCAATGAAAAGATACTATTGAAACTCAAGTATTTCTTTTCATTGGCGAACATTGCCGTGAATCAATGAAATCTGATCTCTCGGTGTAATTTTATTTTTGAAAAGCCTAATATCGCTCTGAACACGAACTGGAAAGACCCAAAAGGTCGACCAAAGAAGTGACTCAGGGGATATATAATGGCAAAAAAGAAGGCGAAGTGGCAAAGATTTAGCTCGGAGTTTCAGGTCTTTACGAGTTAACCTCTTGAGTTGGGAGTAACGAAAGTGAGGGAGGAAAGAAAGGAAACTACAGGAAGGTAGAGCACGAGAAATGCAAAAACTCTCTAAAGTCGTGTGTATAAAAAAGTCTACATTTAGCAGGCTATAACGTTGAAGCGCGAATGAAGGAAATAGACAGCGTGAGAGAGAGGCTGTGTGACGGAGCAAGGGCCACGCCAAAATGAAAGACGCAGGGCGAAGTGTGCGTGAGAAAAGAATTGCTGGAAAGGCCTTTCGAGTTGGTGGCGGCTTAGACGATGAAAAATCTTCGCGCGGCCGGGAAAACCCTCGACGTTCATTGGGAAATTGCGCTACGCCGTCAGAGCAGCTTCGAGACAGAATGAATAATGTACTCGTACTTCCTCGCGCTACTCCGAGTTCTCCTCTTCCTTTTTACCGCGTCTTTCTCTTCCTCTCAGTCGCCCCTGATTCTTCTACCCGTGAAATTCGCCAACTTCTTCTACTGAACTTTTTCTCGTTTGCGTCACTGCACTTTGTTTTCATCGTTCGTCCTCTTGCCTCTTGCCTTGTCATCCTCTTGCCAACAGAATAACGCGGATATTCTGCAGAACGACGAAAACCGGAGGCGAAACGATTTCACACTCGACGAATAATTGGACGTGTATTTGCGAAGCCATTCCGCGTAAATTGATTCGATCAACTGAAAGATGCGATTCGAGAAATGGATGCATAGAAAAACAGAAGGAATTAATGGTGGAGATAAGTGGCGCGATTAAAGAGGATCTGTGACAGAGTTTTGCCATTCCATTGCTCTTGGTCTCGGTTGCTTTTGGAATCCATGCAATGAATAATTCAATATTAACTAGGGTTTCTTTAGATCAGTATTGATCCTTGACACAAACAAAAAAATGTCTATGCATGTACTGATTCCTGGTCCCACGGGTTGACGACAACGACGAACAATTGGAAAACTTTGTTCGGGGGACTTCCGACAAAATCAGAGTCGCTCATTGATGAACGAAAGCGTGGACGAGCATGGCAACTTGAAAATACGACAATCAAAGACTGTTTAATTTACGAAAAGATTTCATTGATACCAGAGAAATAAGTGGTTTTTTTTCAACGAAATACTTTTTCGATTTCAATAAAATAGTGCACTTAAATTTTGAAGAGAACATCTTATTGTTTGTAAAGAAACATGTACTTAGTAGGCGGATAATAAAGAAACGGTCTCCATGATTAATTGAAAAGATATATTGAGTGGTAGCAAGTGGTGGGAATTTCATCGTCCAATGTTAAATATCTATAGGGTTGTCTCTTTTACACCTAACCTTACTTTTTTTTGCGGTTCCTTCGAGCAAACGGCTTCGAGTTTCAAGTAAAACGTACTTGAGCCTATTTCTGCCGTAATTTTGAAAGTTTTATCCAAATTTAAGCTTTATTTGCCCAGTAGTTTAGGAAAAACAATTGGTCTCTAAATTCTGACCCTTCGGGTGAGGGGGGGGGGGGGGGGGGTGCTGCCATCTTCATTAAAATCAATGGAAAGTGAGAAGACGATTTTAAAAATTTAATGTCACTACTTTTCATTGAGATTGAGATCGTTCAATGAAAATATTGTATTGACACTTGAATATTTCTTTTCATTGGCGAAATCTTTTCTCTTGGTGTACGTGGACGCTTGTACTTAATAAGTTCTGTTGATTATGAAAACGACAACAATCCACTAGTAGCTATCAATTTTATTTTGGTTTAGACAGTATCTTATTACTCGATAAGATTTGTGATAGATATTTTGCATTAGTAGTTTGTTAGGTAATCCTATGTATTTTTCAGGAAAAAAAAATCAAAGAATCTGAAAAACTTAAAAGCCACGTTAATGTGTTATTCACTTTCGAAAATTTTTAAGTATATCGATAAGATATTCTAAAAAATAACTGATGTGGGAGTCATATGTAATTCGATCCTGAAAAGTTTGGTTCTATTGCAGTTAGTTTCGACAAAATAAGTTTCAAATCAGCGTGGATGATTTTTTTTTCTGACGGCTTGAATACATATTTTAATATTGCAGTCCATATTTCGTGCAACTGTAGCGACCAGACTTGGTTTCTGGTCTCGAGCGTTATTGAGGGCGTCGGAAAAGCGTTTCAGGGTGCAAGACGGGGGTAACACGGTGGTGGTGAACGAGAATGGTATTCTTGCCTAGTGTAAGGTAGAAGTGGAGCCGAAGAATGGATCCATTACTGTTTTTCCTTTCTTTCTCTTCCCTGCCCTTCCGTTCATTTACCATTCGGAGGACATGTGGAGTGTCGGATCAAGATTTTGCTCTTGTTTGTTTCTTTCTTTCTCCATTTATGTGGGCAGTATTTGAGTGCAGCTACTTACGTACTCAACGTATGAAGCGTTTTTACTGCATCAGGATACACGTAACTTGCAGCTTCACCAAGCTGATGCATTATTTATTTCGTCCTTAGCGTGCGTGAAGATTTTGTGCCATCTCTATGCATTTTCTGGATTAATAAGTTTCCAACAAATTTTTAGTTTGATGGATGTTAGAAAAGTGAATATTCGCTCAGTCTGTCGAAAGAGTATATTACGATCCTAGGCCAGAAAGTTGGAGTTCGTCTCGTTTATGATATAAATGTCTCGGCTTTGCCTCGACTATGATTTATATCACTTACGCCAGGGCATCCAACATTTTGGCCGTGGGTCGTATACTATTTTTCTTCATCCCCGGCCGAAAGTACGTTAGATTATTAATATTGAATTATGAATCAACGGCCATATAAATAGTCTTTTAAATATGGCCTGCGTCAGCGCATCTTCTTGGTCATCTCCGTAAGTCATCTCTATAAGTGTAACGCATTCCGAGGCGAAGCCGAGGTTTTTGCTGGTCAGGAAACAAATTTTAATGTATATTATATTATTAAATTTTATACATATCATATTATTGTTGGCATGATTAACACTGTAGACATCGAACGTTGATTATCTGAATATATTGAAAATTTGAGGTTAAGTACAGATAAATTAAACAAGCGCTGTAGTGAATTTAGCAGCACTACTGAGCGACAAATAATACGTGGCCCGCTAGAGCGCGCTGTGATTCGACCAGGTCACAAAAGCCGTTGTTTCTGCAGCGAACTGCAGTCGAGAAGATCATACTTTCGACTCGGGGATCAAGAAACATATTTTCTTTCGTATGATATACATAAATATATGAATAAATATGATACAAATATAAATTCAATTTGATATAAATGCCGAGGTGAAGCCGAATATATTATGAACGGCAGGAACTCCAACTTTCTTCGCACTAGGCTGGATACCTAGAGTTCCCGGTTCGATCCCGGGCTGTGGCAATATTTTTTCACGATAAAAAAGTATTCGTTTAAATATCGTCCGTTCAGATTGCTAATTTTGGCTAATTTTCAGTTTGACAAATTACTTTTATATTTACTTTATAGCATTTAAATCAGGTACTACAAACGAATATTGACCACGGAGCGAAACTTTAAAACCCAACGACACGGTGGCGAATTTTTTCGTCATTAAGTCTTCGTCGTTCGACAACCAATTTTTCAAAAATCAATAACTTTTCTAGTTAGAATGCTAAGCATAAAAAATACTCCAAAAATGATTTCAGACATATATTTGACATACTAGAATCGAATATAAGTATTCCTACATCAAGCTTTGATGTAAGAACATCAGGTTTGATTTGGAGTATTCCTACAATCAAGCATACATATTTTGATATCACGAATACATTATTGTTAAGACCTCAATTTTTATTCTCAAAACAAGAATATTTTTCTAGTTGTAACAATAATAATATACTTGTTCCTAGGATATGTCAGTGAAAACAGATTTTCCTATCATTCAACAGACAAATTCACTCCCTTCCCCTTTTTTATTTTTATACCCATTGAAAACACACTTTGTTAGGTTCAAATCCAGTGAACTTCGTGGCATTACGTTGGGAGTCTGATCTGTTTGACGGGTTTTTCGTCCCTTTTTTACTTTCTGTGTAACCTTTAACGTGGAATCCCTTGCATTCCCTCGCATCGAGGTTAACTTCTAATTTAACATTCTCCAGTTGCGGTCTGGTAAATTCGATTTGACCAGGATCCTGGCTGAACCCGAGGAGGATGATGAGATGCGAAAGGAAGAGTTGCACATAGCCACTCACCCCAGACTTCCTTTTTCTGCTGGATGTACTGGCATCAGAAGTTGTTCAACTTAGTTGGACGGCTACGCAACTTTTCCATCAATGCGAGCCTTTAAATAATAAAATGGATGACACTTCAACGGTTCGACGGCTTGTGCTTCTATGCTTGATAATTCGTTCACCTCTCGAAACTCCATCCAACCCACGTATTGCAGAAAAAAAATGAATGCAAATTTGCAGGACCTACGGCGATGATCTGAATTTTAACGAATTTTTCTACTCGTTTGTACTTCTTAATGAAGAAGAGAATGGACAAAGACAACCCGTCGATACTAATGAACCTTAGTTGTATCTATGAATAACAAATGTGGCTGAAGTTTCAAAAGGCTGCATCTATAAAACGTGAAAAAAGAGAGATATCCAGAAAGATCGGTTGCCCACTGTTATTTCTACCCTTCACATCATCCTCTTTATTTTTGCTTTTATTTTCCTCGTCGTTTCAGTCATTATGGATATTGCCGATTACTTTTTCTCTTTGATTGTTTTTTCAGAAAGAAATTCTGCTTTCAACAAGCCTTACGTCAAGCAAAGAGCTAGCTGACTTTCCGAACTTCTTCTGAATTTTTTTGTGAGCCTAAAGCTAATAAAGTAGCGAAGCAGCCTTTGACTAAAAGATGAGGAAAAGGCTCTTCATTCACTGTACATATATATATACATATTTATATGTAATCGCTGCAGCGTAGAATGACAGAAACCGGTAGAGACAGAGCCTTATCCTTTTACTTCGGATGAAAAGTTCGATATCGCAAGAGCCACAGGCGCAAGTTGGAGGTTTTCTTGGCACGCTTTTGGTTCCTGCTCCACGACCAGAATTATTATGATCCATGTGCTGCTGCAACACTAGCATATCTCTATATTATATACTTTGCACGAGAACGACTACGTGTACCCGGCGTCGACGAACTTTTCCTGCGACGACCAAAAGTTGGCCTAGGTCGTCTAGACCCGAGGCAGACGCGATACCGTCTGTCGAGTAGTCGAGGAGTAGGACGAGGTAATCCGAGAAGGGAGGAAGAAGAAGAAGAAGAAGAAGAAAGAGATAGATGGATCAAAATGCACTGGGGGTGCCAAAGAAAACGCCAGCCAAAGACTCCAGCACTCCTCGACCCAGTATCGTCTCATTCTGCTCCTTCTCCTTCTCTCGTCGTCTTTCGGGAAGACATTCAAGTGAAGAAAACTGGGTTAGGGTCGCTCTACCGCAGTCATAAATTGAACTACGTCAGCTTTATCTCCTTATTCCCTCAAGATCCGGAAAAAAGAATTTTTAAGATCCGCATTCAGTGGTACGTATTACGCTGTGACTTAATATCCTACGATCAATTTATTGAGTCTTTGATTATTACAAACCGAGTAATTTTCTGTTTCAATCATTCAGAGCCATCCATTTGTAAAACCACTTCATCGTGCCCAGGGCCTTAAAACGGTTGAGGGTTTTAATAAAATATAACATATGTTTCGAGTAGTACACTGTTAGAAAAGATTGGAAGTTTTTATTCACGAACTCGTCATCGAAATTTAACAACCAATCGTGGTATAGAATTCATGTACTTTTTCAATAAAATTAAAGTAAATTATTGAATATGCTGTACCATACATCAATTTTACATTATACTTGTATACTTAATTTCATATTCTATTTTATGAATAAAAACTTCCAGTGAAAGATCTTTTTTCCACAGTGTATCGAAATAAATGTTTTTAACGCAATATTCTCTATCGAACTAGGAAGTTCGAATATACGTTATATAGTTATGTATACCTAAGAGCATTAACTAATCCTCAGAATGTGTATTGTATACCTCAGATGGGTTGAGGATATCGGTTTTTCGATTAGAGACACGTTCATCGATACCGGCGTAGAATTTCCGTCTTAGACGTGGAAAATGTCTCTGATTTTCTGCCAGCATTTTATATAGTTAGTGTCTTGAAGCGGACCATTAGCGGGTTCCATACGGACTTCGCCTTCAGCGGGAAAGTTCGATACCGATTGACTTTAAAACTGAAAGCAGGTCTGCAGTATTGGTCTTGGAAGGGCGATTATTGACAGGACGATGCCCACCGGACGTTGTTAACTAGCGGGAACCCCTCATCGTATTCGTCTTGAAAGTCCACAAGGAGTTGCATCAAGTTACTTGTGGCCCAGCGGCCTCACGTCCACTTCGAAACATTCCCATGGATTATTGACAGCGCTTGGATTTCCTCGTCGCCCTAGCCAACTTCCTGCACCTATATTATTTCCAGATCCTTCGAGAATTCCGAAGTTACGCCATAGTGACTCAGCAAACTGCGGTCTCGGAGCAATTATGAGTTAACAACCAGATCGCAAAATGGACAATATCAGAGACAGTCGAAAGGGGCAATAATAACAACTCCACTTCGTAATTCGTATTTTACTGAAATCTTTACTTTTTAGTATTGCATTGATCACCAATAGAACTAACATCAAAACTGTGTAGCATCTAAAGTACTGTAATAATTTTTTCTCCAAAAACTAAGATACGCTATAGTAAAGTACTTTGAGGTACTGTAAGTAATTTTAAGATTTATAATTAGTTAATAAGAAATCAGTTTACAACAAAATTGTTGGTAGAATTTTTAGGATTACTCTAGAATGGTTATAGAATGGGTCGTCTAAAAATAGAATATCGTCAAATGAAATTGTGCCGAATAATTTAACAAAAAGTATTGGAATGAAATGCTTTTTTGAAGCTTTCTTAAATGAAATTCAAATTGTTCGACCTTTCGATATTCATAAGCTACCATCTAAAATATTTGGTTCCCTGTAAATTTAGCTTTATAGATGCTGTTAAGGATTGCCGAGTTCGGATAAGCGAGAATAAAACAAGACTTTTTCGTGCTCGTGCAAGGAAACGAGCGGAGTTCCAGACTCTCGTGAGTTATAGGACTCTTAGATTTTATGGGGGGAGCGCTTTTACCGAGAAAGCACTGGGTCAATGTGCGCATTCAGCTGGGAAGTCTCATGACATTTTCTAAATTGGAAAGGACTTACTTGAATATCGTCACCATTTGTCTGATTTTTTTTGTTACAGTGATTTGTTTTAGTCTCAGGATACTACATTTTATTTTGAACATTGGAAAAATTTTATCAGTTTAGATTTTACAGAAAATTACCGGCATAAAAAAAGAAATTAGAGGAAAATTACAGATACATTGATTCAGAATATATCCCAGATATATCACTTCAGGATGTATCGGGTGGACATAGATTTATTGACAGACATCTGGGATATCATAATATCCATAAACCATGCATTATTAATATGCACATTTCAAATTGTGAAAAACTGCAATGCGTCAGCATAAATGTTTCGCCCACCGTTCGAAATTCGGCCACACACCTAAAGAATAATGATACGAAGAAAAAAAAAATATATATGGGGTATTCCGCGTCAAATCAGCAGGCCATGACCCTCACCCTCATCGATTTTGTTCATTTTTTAATATGATGTTATTACTAACCCAAAAAGGCCTCGGAATTTTTTCCAGATTTTTTACCACCAGTAACATTCTTAAATCCTCGAAAAAAACCAATTTTAAAAACGCCGTTTTTAAAAATCTGAAAACTGAAATCTGATTCAAAATATAATTTTTGAGCACCATGCGATAATGTGATCTCAATATTCACTATTTTTCCACATTTTTTCTTGTTTTTATTCATGTCGCAATTTGATTTATAATTTTATAAATCAGGATAACTTTCTTAAATATCAATGGATCTTAATTTCTCTGAAGATGGTAGAATTAGCAGAATCCCGAAAACGATTCGTATCGTTAAAAAAAATTCCGCAAATGCATTTCGCAATCCAAGCGATATTGTGGCAAGTTTTTTGAAAAATAAAATTATCTTATGTATTAAAATTGATAACGTTATTTTAAAGTATCAGAGAAAAATCCTATATTCAATGTGGAATGCCTTCTCTTAGCAACAAAATGATCCATCAAAACCCATTTTCTGCCATTGAGTTTGATCTGAAAGTTTACGACAAATAAAAAAAGTTATACTTTTTCCCATAATCTTATGATGCACCATATCACTGCAAAAAATTGCACGATTATAGTGCGTGATGTATACTGTACGTGGTTGAACTTAATTTTATTTGTGAACAGTATGCGTATATCTAAATTAATGTTTTATTTTGACTTTTTTAAGCCGACTTGGTCCCCTTAAGAAGACAAAATTTCCTATAATTGGAAATGTATCGAAAAATTAAATTCATTGCTACGACCTTTAATGATTTTTTTTGCATAATTCTTAGTCAGATAGCAATTACAGTATGTGAAATTGACTGAATCATTGATCTGAAGAATTAGTTTAGATTAATTGAAAAAAATGTGCCAGCCGATGGTAAAAATTATTTCATTGATCTCCTAATTTAAGCTTTTCCTCTGTGAATGGAGTATCGAGATCTGTGCACAGGAAGCTCTGTTAAATATTACTGAAATAAGAAAAAGCTCGAGCAATACAGAGCTATTTATATACTGGAACATATACACGTGTTTCCATGCATCCTGGACCTGTAGAGTCACATAAGTCGGCATCATACACAGTTTGTGTACGATGCCGAGGAGGTGCACGCCACAACGTAAATTATTTGTACAAGTTGGTGTCACGTGGCACCCATGCAGACTCCATGATTTTTCGTTAAAAAAAACCAGAAGCACGTTACGATAGTCGTAAACGAGTGATGACTGAGATAAAATACAAACATCGTGATCTTCTATAATATGGAGTCAAGGAAGTTGAATAAAAACTTGTCTGTTAAAAATTCGACGCTAGTGAAATGACTTTCCTGAAAAAATATCAGTCGGAACTCGGAATAGTCCAAAACGACTTATCATCTAGATTGAAATAGAAATGTGTTCTGATAGATAGAAATTTGCACCAAATACTGATGTGTATAACGTTAAGAGCTATAAATTGTAAATGTAACAGATCATGTCTTATCAAGGGTCATGAGGAATGGGTCTAAATATCCGACTAGTTTCTGTTACGAAAACCCGAATTTCTAGTGATCTATCAATAGCAGCTGTTCAAAATATTTAGTACACTGAATGAAAAAAATAGTTAGAGAAACCAATTAATGGGTCCTGACAACCACTTGTAGGAGTTGATAGAGCGTCAAGAACTCAGTGGGTTATGACAACTACTCGCTGGTTACAGAAACTAGTTATTGGCTGTAGAAACTAATCGTTGGTCATGCGAACCGCTGCTTGGTTGCGCCATCTAAAGGCTGTTAGTAACAACGACCCTGCGTTTGGTTACAGAACCATCTCATTGGTCCTACGTACTATTGGGTGGGGGTTAAAACAGCGAATGACCAAAATAGTGAATGGTTAAAATAGTGAATTTTAAAATTAGGAACGTCTGAATCTAGAATGGTCATTATTATAAAATTCGCTATTTCAGCCATTCGCTATTTTACCATTTTACTCTATTTTCACCTCCATCTTATTAGAATGCATTAAAAATAGCGAATGATAACAACGGCGAATGGATCAAAAAGCGAATTCGATAATTATGGACATTTTACATTCAGACGTGTCTTCCTTTCCGTATTATGTACCCATAACTGATCGCGAATACATCAGGTTCCAGATCGAGTTAGTTGCTGTAACTAATAAGCTATACAGCATATGCTGGAGACGATTGTCCCAAATATTTTTTTTTCGTGTAAAAATTTCCATTACAAGTAAAGAAAGCTTTTGTTCCGAAAGTAGTATATTAAGTTCGATATTCAAGTGAAACTTACAACCACTGTATTTTTTTCAAATATGCATAATCTATCGAATGTAAAATTATGTTATTTTACTTCAATCGTGTATGCAAATCAATTTATGAGCTAATGAATAACATTTCCGGAAACGTAAATTTTCAACCATTTTTATCAGTGTACACTCAGGTTGTCCCGACATTTAAAGCTCGCAATTGGATTACATTTAGAAAAAATGTATGTATCCTGTGGTTTTCTGTAACGTGCAGTTAACAAAACTAAAGAAAATATTCGATGATGCAAAAAAAAAGTAAGATGATGATGATCTCTTGTTCCAAAAAATGTGCCTATAACGTCTTGTCATTTCTCTAAGAAAGAGGTTAACGTTTATTGGTATGGCGAAGCATTATATCCACAGTAAAGAGAAATCGGATCCCTCATGTTTGAATGTCATTGGTCCGCGTATATAAATTTGAACATCTCGGTCCGCTCGTCGCTTCTTCGGGTGCATAAGTGCACGCACGCATCAGTGCTACATGACCGTGTTTGAAGCTCGGGACAGCGGCGGCACTTCGGATCATCCGTTTAATGGCTGGTTAAATATTGGCTCTCCGGTAACCCAGTACACGAAGGACGACTCGTGACCGGGTCAACATCGTCTCATTTATCTGGTCATACTTGACCCGTGTGGATATTGCGTTGCATCGCCGGTGAAAGGTCTTGTTGTGTATGGACCGAAATTCTTTGAATATGTAAAGAAGAAGGTGATTGCAGAGAGGACACAAGGATATAGGGGGGGAGAAAAAGGTTGAAGATGAAATATTCCCCATATATGATGTTCTAAAAATAAAAACAGATCAGCTTTTAATAATATAGTTTCAGTAGTAACTCGAGTGGCTGACTACATGAACTCAATGGGTCTGATTAATGACCCATTATAGTAAAAAGAAATGTTTATGATTAGAAAACTAATTATAATAATACGGATTGATGAATTGATTAGCCTTACAAATAAGAGGTTTGAATATTGTAAGCCTGCGTCACACACAAACAAACTAACATCCCCATTCGTCCAGTAACAAATTTTTTCAACCACTTCGTCCGATGTTTTATGTACCATTTTAATTGTCCCGAAATGCGATTTTTTTTTCTCCGGTTCCTAACTGAATTAATACATTTCGTTTTATTAACCAAAATAAATGTTGACTATTCCAAACTTTACAAAAACAGCACAACATTTTTTCTCAAGAATTACTTTTCTTAAAAGTCAAACTAAAATGACAAAACCTATATTGTTGAATTCTTTAAAATTGTGCACCACCATTTTGCTCTCTTAAGTACTAATAACCGCTAAAACACACAAAAGTTGTTCTAATATCAAGCCATACTTGATAGTTTTGACAATTGGCTTACATCAGTTTCGCAGAATTATTTCTTACTAAACTCTATGAGTAAGCAAACTATGAAAATCACAATTTTTTTTTCGTAAAATGAGATTCGTAGGCCCGGCGTTCTATAACATATTATATATGATAAGTCACACAATTGCAGAAAGCTACAGAGTAAGTTCGCGTGATTAGGGCGTATTATTGGAGACTTGTTGATATTCGCGATCGGTGAAAATTATTCGAAGGCGTCGCAGTATCGACATAGGTGCGCGTTTGCGGTTCGACTGCTGCCGCAACTATATATACAGCCCACAACTCTCTCTGTTTCTCATTTGCTTTTACTCCCTTTCTCTCGCGCAGCCCTAACGGTCGCACCCACGCAAATAAAACCGATGTGTTTTTAATGGACCGCGGACAAACGCGTCCATTACGACCGGCGGGGGCGCTGCACGTGGCCCGGTGCAGGTCGTGTGCCTTCCGTGCATGCAGCAAGGCAGCGCAGCGTGTTGCTGCTGTTGCTGTTGCTGCTGCACCGATGTACGGTCGCGTGTGTATTTAACGATTCAGGCGCGACCCCCGCGGTGAATCGAGAACGAAAATATATCATCGGCCGGGGTCGCCCGGAATCGTTGTGGCGTACAGGATTGCGGTTTAACAGACTATATGCGTACAGCGAACTGCTGATGCCGCACTATTGTAGCTTCTGCAACCGCGATTTATGACAAATAAAAAAGACGAGATATCCTCAATGAAGAAGCAAAATCGTCGTTGTTTTTGAGTTCGAATAATAGATGTCCTTTAACTGGGAGATATTCCGCTCTGATCCTGCGAAAGTCCAGGCGAAACAAACAATTTTTTTATTGCTCATAAAGAAAGCTTTTTCATATTTTTTTTTGTCGTCAATTTTACGTCTACATGAAAATGGCATTCAATATGATTTTTATCGAAACAGAGCATTTGAAACAGATGTTCGATTCTAAATGTTTTGGGTTTTGGAGTTGTTCCGAAAAGAATGCCGGAAACAGCCGGAAGTTCAGGCATGCGGCTAATAGCGTTAAAATGCGTTTGGTATCAAATTTAGTGATAATTGACCGAGGCGTTCGAATTTGACGTAATATTGAAATTGGCAGAAAATAGTCTGCAACTCGGAAAGATTGAAAAGGATTTATCTGAAGCTTTGTTGTACTGAAACCAAACAATTCTAGTTGGAATACTTTTGGAAAATCGATTGTGAGTTGATTTATTAATTTCCAATCAACGAAAATATTCGTTCATACATATAAAATAAGGATATGATATTTATTAAAACTAGAACAATATATAAAAATCAGTGTATCTACTTAACATCATTATCACAATTGTAAAATATAAAACTATATGTCGCTTTGCAGTCAAGACGTTTTCAAAAAATTATTTGAAGGTACTTATGAAGCATTTTTGCTCGGACCCCCAGGCAAAATCAAGTATGACGCCAGCGCTTTGGTTGATTTTTTTTTGGTTCCTGCGAGACGATGTCTTAGCCTGTTTTTGTGTCAGTTGGTAAATCCTCTTACTTCGTCTGCCGAGTAAGTGCTGTCAGCAAAACATGACATTCTGACGACGGAAACTCGCTAACAGGCCAAAAGAGATTTGAGGTGGAGTGCTCGAGAGGTTAACATTCCTCCTTATAGTCCTCCCTATCTCCTTTGGTCATAGGTCTTGACGTTTTTTGGTAGAAGTGCAAGGATTTGGAATGTCAGTCAGAGGAGAGGGCTCAAGGACCGATGAGATGTACTGAGGTCCGTGGGAGGCAGAGGGCGCTGTGCCCTTCGAGTTTCCATCGGCTCTCAAGCCGCTAATGGATCCTGTGGGATGTCTAATGGACTATATATATAGTGATCCAGTAAAACGGACACCACAACCACTCTGTTTACATCCAAAGTCAATTACTGCTAATATCACAGCACTGTTTACTAGCCAATCCCGACCGAATTAATTCATCGGGCCTCCCGGTCGTTTTTATAGATTCTGATTCTTGCTTCTTTTTTTTGTTAGAAACATTAATTCTGTATAATAATCATAGCGAACAGTTGAGAATTAATTTGTGAAAAACGATTTTTTTAGAAATTCGACAAACACCTTTTTTTATATAAAATAAAATTCTTTGATTTTTGGGGTTCTATTGATAAAATACAATTAGAGTTGCATTGTATAAAGTCTTGAGTTTTATGATGAATTTGTTATATTATTGAGACATTTTTTTAAAAATCACTATTGAGTCTTATAATTATTAAAAATTACCCTGCGTACTATCTTTGATAGCGAATTTTTCTCCAAATTTCCTTTTTGTTTGAGTCACAAATTCAAACCATAAAAAGGTGTACTTGAAAATTCATGTTTTATATACCCTTGATAAAAAGAGTTTATACTCAGGTATCTTACTAGAGTATTTAAGTAATCGTTCTCCTAATGAATACCAATTTATAGTTAACGTAAATGCGCTGTACCTGTGTGGTAGTTGAAAGAACTTAATGTTAGAAATTGTGAAAGTCACTCGCATTGCGAAATAATTTATTTAGTTATCATGATCACCCACTTCAATTTTTGTAAGTGCGTAAATAATCCAACATTTTTTTTCCGTATTGATGTACATCGCTTATTGATGAGTAAACATTTTTTGTTGATATTGCGTAGATGCAAAAATGATCGATTTGATGTATTTATAGTCGCCTGTGGGTATCCGAATGACGAACAATTATAACTTTGATATTTGTATCGTTGAGTGAAAATAGCTTGGTCTCATTGACGCGAAATGAAAGCTACGCATACGACGAGACCAGCTCATTATTGCCATTATTGGCAACACAGAAAATCAAGTTATTTGCTGGATCACAACGCGCACAAACATTCGTATATTCGTACGACAAACATAAATGACTGTAAACAGTGCAAGCGCAATGTCGATTTATGCCGTTGTGCAGTACAACCCGAGGATACAGTGTTAGTACTCGATTTAATTACTCAAATTACATAGTCTCTGTATTTGAGTGAGTGCCAAGTGTTTGTTCGAGGAAAACAAACGTGTATCTGCACCGGTCTCTGCTATTTTCCCAGAGCGAGAGTGGTCACCCAATTGAATTGAGTGCGTTATATATTGATACATACTATATCTATAGCAATTAATCAACTGTATTTTATAACGTTTGGAAATGCAGGTGGAATAGGTAAAGCAGAACCATTAATCAATTCTATTGACGACGTGCAATACCTATATCTGAATAAAGGCTTTGACTGAAAGTTTTGAAATATACAAATACACAAATATGCATTTTTTTATTATTCGAATGGAAATTAATTAACATTTGGAATCAGAGCTAGGCAATATTTAAAAGATATATGAGACATTCCACGCCAACCATCCGATTTCTCAATGTTCTGGGAAAATGCTTTAATTCTGAGGTGTCGTAATACTATATTCCTTCATAAAGTACTAAGTTTAAAGAGTCGACGATGTGTTCGAAATAAACCGTTTGCATATATTTTTTTCTGTTTTGGTCATATCTCCGTAACCTTAAAGCTAATCACAACTTAAAAAGTACTAAAATTCTCATTTTTCAACGTACTATTCATTCATAATTCTCTATAATATTAAATTACGTCAAATTTTCATATAGTCCATTTTTTTATCCCAGTTTTTTATTTAAAGTAAGGAACTCTCTCTATTGAACGGATTTTATTTTTATTTTGACTAAACCATCATGAAGAACTATAGAAAATGACAAGGTGGAGAACGCAATAATGTAAAAGATATAATTAAAAAATAATTAATGGGACCTTTGCCTGAAGTTTCACTTTTTCGCACTATTACAACAAAGAACTATTCCGGAATACTTTGAAGAGTACTTTTCCAACGTTCTGTAAAATTCATTATTTTAAGTACTCGAAGAATCTTAAACAGAGCGAATAACAATATGAGATTTCTCCGCATATACTTAGTTTCCCGATGGAGAAATATTCCGGCATTCTGGTATTTTATCTTATACGCAACTGAGACTTTACGCTACGTGTAGAAATATACGATTACCCGATAGCAATGATGTACATATTTTGGTCTCTTGACTGTTTTTGTAATTTTTGTTTATATAAACTGGAAACCACATCAGCCGGTATCGTGAAGACCATTGTGAAATTGAGTTACATTATCTATAAATTATGAATATTGCACTTGGCCTCAGCCACAATTTCTTTATGTTGCTTTAGCCTTGTATGAAAAATTGTTAAGGATCAGCTTCGACGACTGCGGCTTTTTTATCTTTGGTTGAATTCTATGTTTTTCCTGATCAGGGCTTCTTCAGAAATCCATTATTCAGTGAACATTTAAATATGAAAAACTATTTGCAAAAATAAATATGTAGGAAAAATATCAAAATAATATTGTTTTGTATGATCATGAACCCTTCATTATGATATTTTACAGTTTTTATGTATTAAACATTTTCTAGAATATATTCGGAGATTTGATGTATTAAATTTATATTTAATTTAGACTTATAAAATTTACAATTTTATATAGACTCACTGGTGTTTAGTTTGTGGCCTTTTTTGGGGAATATATCTTTTAATTTATGTTTTGTACACCTGCTAGTAGCCAAAATAATGTAATTTCCTCGGTTGTTGTGGGGTGTCTACTCTTTTATGATGACTTGAAAAACGACGACCGGATTACATATGTTATGTTTATAGTGTGAATTATTGTGACCTTGAGAATGTGTTTGATAATTTGTCATTTTTATACAAATACATTTTTATACAAATGTTAAAATAAATACCGTCGTTGGATGTGTTTTGTTTTTTAGAATAAAATTTTATGTATATTATAGTTAATCTCTTACATTATTACTTTTTTGGAAAATATGTGTTCAAACGAACTGTGTTTCTGTTCACTGGCCTCCGCCATGTTCCCGAAGTAGCAAGCAAAAATTCCGGAGTATTCAAAATTATTATGGTGTTTAGGTTCAATCTCTATATTATTTTAGAGCTCATTTCCAAAGAATTCTCATTACATGATTCTTCGCTAAATTAAAATTTTCAGTACATTTCTGAAGTTCTTTAAAAATGATGTACTTCAAGTATCTCATTTCTTTCGACCGTCATAATATTTAAGGTATATTGAGTGTCAAATTTTTTTTTTCTCGTTACTCGATCATTATTTATTTATTTTTATCACAGTTATAAATACTGTGATATCATGTTCGTGTCGATTACAAAATTGCCTCGCGTGCAATTTTGTTGCCATTAATTTGCTAAGAGAGCTTCATCGACACCAGGTGTTTTCGTTCCCCTGCTGTTCGTAAGGTTGAAATAAACCAAGTGGAAACGATCTTGCCTGAGGTGAGATCTTCATACGTAAATCCCGGTAGAATCTCGAGCTCTTTCCAGTCACGCGAAGGGTCTGTTGTTACTTGTAGTGGCAGGGCTTGTGCTCCTGGTCAGCTAGCGCCACAAATCAATTAACGTGATAATTATCGCTCCACTATTCGCCCATCCTTTTCGACCGGTTATAGCACTAAAAAGCATCCAGTGGGCGGAGATAAACGGTCAGGCTCTCACGTTTTCTCTCTCACGCCTGAGTAATTGATTTCGAACGCTGCGGGCGAATATCAGGGTACGTACCGAAAAAAACTTCAAATTTCATAGAATCTTATATCAATTAAAAATATTCTACAAAGTGATAATTTTGCTTCCTCATAGAGGAGGCTTTGTTTTCGTGAAAATTAATTTTTTCGAGATTTTCATGTCAGGATACTTAAAATGGTCTAAAACAGCGAGAAAAATGGTTTTTACGATATGTCTGTATACGTGTGTGTGTGTATGTGTGTGTTTATGCAGATTTCCTTGTACGCACGATAACTGTCGTAATTTTCTAACTGTTGAAATGTCAAAAAATTTCTGTTTTGGTGAACAAAAAGAAAAAAACCTTTCACGAAAAAAATAAAATCTTTGAAATTTTCCACAGATTTATCTCAAATTTTCTTTACACTTAGACGACCATTCAAAAATATATTTGGTATAAATTTGACACCAATCGGTCAAGTGGTTCAAATTTTATGGCAATTTGAATTATTTGAAAAATCTCGTTTGAGCGCTTGCTCATGAAAATTACTAGGTATCTGGTTCCAATTTAGTTTACTATCATTAACCAATTTTTGAGAAACAATTTTACACAAATCGGTCGAGCGGTTGAAATTTCACGTCACTTTGAACTTTTATAAAAATGTCTTCCGAGCATAAACAAGCCTGCAAAGTAGAACCTCGAAAATTGCTTCCTCATTATTTTTCGCATTCTACAAAGCTATGAGGAAGCCAAAATTGATCAACATACTTCCTCATAGAGGTCGTTTTGTAGAAAGCGAAAAATAATGAGGAAGCAATTTGCAAGGTTTTTTTTATTGTTGTGAAAAAGAAATGAGTTATAGATGAAAGCTTAATGTATTGACAAAAATTAAAATCTGCCATTGACCGGTAAATGCTGCTAACTTGTGCAATATGTGATTTATTGAGGAAAAAAAAATTCCAACCGGCCGATTTGACGTAAGACAGCTTATAGATGTGTGCTATATGCCGTGTGCCGAAAATTGCATCAGCGTAATTTATAAATTTTAGCATCCTCGTGTCACAAAACGACAGCGAGAATATCAACGGTCCTTATATTCTCGTATTAATACCATAGCGGACATTTTTATAAGGCAATGGGGACTTAATTACGAGCGGCGAGCTTGTATGCTCTGACTATTGAGCACAACCGACGATCCCGTCCCATTAAAAATTAATGAAGAAACTCCAGCCAAGAGTGCACTTTTAATTCCGAATCTCTTCTCTTCTGTGGGCTGATATTCACGATTACATTCATTCCGCTGTTCCGTGTTCATATAAATGTCGTGATATATTATATGTGATGAGATGAGCTGAAAATGTTATTTGAGGGTGAGCAGCACGCACACCACGCAGATATTATTCTCTGCTGAATTAACTTACTTTCGTATGAATTCCTGTTTTTATCTATACGAAGGGCTGATGTCTCGTCGAACGGCGGGTGGTACATAATTACCTGCGAATATTCGCTAGTCGTACTTATTTCTTAGCATTCAAAATTGCTGAGGAAATGAAATATTATTTTCAATGTCAGATCGATAGATTTGCTGAAATCCGGATAAAATCAGTGTGCATTGCAGGATAAAATCAGTGGTCACTGCGCGATTATATTTTTCTAAAAACGAGGCCTTAGACATTTAAAAAAAAAATTAATTTCTGTAAAAACTCCAACCGATTCATGGATTCGGACGCAATTTAATAATGACCGTTCGTCATTTATTTTCGAAGAACTATTTAGCTTGATCGCTTAAATGGTGAACTAAATAACCTATCAAAGCAAACTACCACTACGACAGGAAAAAAAAAAGATTAAATGTACATTTCGCTGATCGATGTTGCTCGTACATTCGCACTGCAAATAACGTTCAAACATTTCATGTATGTATGAATTGGGACATCACTTTTGATGTATAATAAATGTACTTCTACGGTGTAATTGACGTAACTCGAAAAATTGAATTACTCAGGCTGAAGGACTTCGATCGATGTCCAATTGACAGTACGGGAAATACAATATGTATTTATGTAATATGCAATGCAATATGAATGTAAACTCGTCCCATGTTTTGTGTTGTCAATAAACTCACAATTACTACTACTGAATTACTCATAGCGACATTACCATACCATACATCAACTTCACATTTCCCTTATGGATTGAATGTTGTATAAAAATGTATGCATACAAAATTTCCGATGAAACTATATTATTTTTTACATCGAATATTTGTACAGTGTATATTCAGTGTATATTTTTACAGCGTGTATGTAAGCAGGCTACCTCTGCTAAATATCATTTTAATGATCAGTCATTGAGCTTCAATTTCTTGTAGTTCCATTCAATTACATTTGCCGCCAAGCGAGATGCAATTATTTTTCATAAGGCAACATTTTTGCTTCTACGAGGGCTCAAATCGAAGTTGTTTAATTTCACCCCAATTGCCCTAATATATATATATCTATATTGAGGATTCGCGTTTTTCCTGCTCGTGTTAAATTTCAACCGCGAGTCCTGTTCGTATATCCGTCCATGTCGTGGAACAATGGAATCGGACGTGGAACTGTTGGAATTAAAATGAATCCGCGCGTTGATGCCAAGTGAGTAAGCGAATGGACGAAATTACTTCCCGATAGTTACTTTATTCCAGCAGAACCATCAGCGCAGCGGTAGGAGACCACGTGGCACTGCAATCCTAGTCTACCGGAAACTCGAACTTTGAACTCCCTGGATGCGCTTACTAACTTCTCGCTGCACGACAAACTTTTCGCGAGTTACACGCTGAGATAGAATCCCTGTATTCTATATAGCCTGGCACAGCCTGTGGTCTTGCAACAATTAGAAAGGAGTTTTTTAGAGGTGAGAATTTGTGGATGGTAATGAGAGGAATGAATCGCGACAGTTTAACTTCGTATATAGACTAAATAGCTGTTGAGCTGGACATTGATTAAATCAGACTTTTAAGCATACTTTACACGTTCATTTTTTGACAAAAGTTTGATACAATTAGAATTATGGGACGTTGCGACATAACAATAAATCACTTCAAAAATATCAACGTTAAAAATTGGGAAGACAAATTTGTTGAAAATTTCGTTGAGAAACATTTTTTGATATGTTGAAAATTTTCGGATTTTCGCATGGTGGTTTTCATTGCTGCAATTTTGTGACTATTTTTAAATGTCTGTGTCGAGGATTATTACAAACTGTTCTGATAAAACATTTCGTTTAATGATTTCGATATCTCGAACATAGAATATGAAATAGTTCAACGAAAACGTATCCATAAATACGCGATTTTTCAATGGAATTTTTTTTTTATTTCAACGCCTTTTTATTAGCGTGTCGCAAACACATTGAACTTCAAAGTGCGCGTTCTCATAGTAAACTGTAAAAATGCAAATGTTGTACTTGATTGCTACTAAATAAATCGTAAGCAATTCATGTTTGAATATTTCGGCGCTGCGATCACCGAATGTTCTGGTACCGGTTATGACGTTATAGTAGAAGTATCCAGAATCCAGTCTAGACCGATTGACGCGAAAAGTAGGGAGAGATGCGCGAGTCGTTCGTTAGTGGTAACGCAAGTCAGACCGATCAGTTAAGAAACTCTGTCAATTAAGATTGTTTGAGCTGTTCTGTGAAATGAATTTCCTTACAAAATGTAGAATGGATTTATTTCTCATGTCATAATTAGTTGTAAAATTTTTCCAGATAAAAAAAATTAATCTCTCAATAAAAGCTACTAATTCGCTGACATAAGGTCTAAATAAATAAACGCTAAACTATGAAAAATTAGCGTCCTTGTTATCAAGGCTTAGTATTTCTAAAAACCGAACTCATATCAGTAGAATCTTGCATTTATCGAGACAAAAATCATTCCATTTTACTCAATCTGTTAATGCACACATTTTTGCAATAGCTTTCCTTCTCTCGTGTACTCAGTTATTTACAACAACTAAAAAAAGGATCTCTTGGGAATTTGCCTGGGAATGGAATGCTCTAACGTAAAAAAAAGGCGGAAAGAAGTGTAGCTGCGTGAATGCTTCCGGGGAGGGTTATCTACTCCCCAGACGGGACTCTGTTTTTGCCGGTTCGAAGCAACGGAACGCTAGACGGTGCGGAAGAAATCGCTCTTTATTGTTTTCGTTAGGCTGTCCTTCGTTTTCGCTGTGGGGCTTTTCCGCGTAGATTTCACTTTCCAGTTTCGTCTTTACTTCTAGTGAGGGCGCGGTGGTCGATCGAGACTTCTCCCTGAGGGTAAGTACGGCGCAGGAAGAGCAAGAGCAATGAAAAACACGGGAAAAGCATCGAAGAAATGAACAGGAAGATAGAAACTCTGCAAGGAACACTAGTGGCATAGACAGGTTCGATTCAGAGAGTGCACGTCGAAACGAAGAGGTAAGAATCACTTTTAACCCCTTCCCTTCTTACCTCTCCGTCGAAGGGAAAGGGATGAAGAGAAAAGAAGGGGTATAAAGGAACAACTGAATAATAGAGGGACGCATTTCCAGACGCGCGATTTTCTTCTCTCGCCTTTGTGAACACCAAGCGATCTGAAATTCAGGGAATCACTTGCGACCTCCTCCCTTATTGGCTCTCCTCACCCGGCAGCGAGTCTGCGCGAATTCCCAAGGAAGAGAGCAAGCGACCTTTCTTCCTCTAGCGAAAACTCTTTGAAATGTCATACATCAAGAAATAATGTTTCGTTGAATCACGGAAATCTTTGCTAATGAAATTATGAACTGGAGGTTTAACGCTATCTTTTTTTTTATTGATCTCAAACTCAATGAAAAGTAGTGCTATTGCATCGAGGGCACATTTCTTTAAACCAATAAAATGTTTTTAATTGATTTCAAATAAATCGTTTTCGAGATTTTGAAAGCACGACTTAACCTACTAAATAACTTATCGCTAAAGGAATGAAAGTATGGTATCGTAAAAAAAGGTTATTCCGTGCCGTAATAAGTGTAGGAAGGTTGTAAATATCATTTTATATCACTGAATTGAACAAACGCTGATATCCAGCTGTGCATTTTTATCGGCTATTTGCTTTCAATGACGTAACGCGACTGACTCAATTTCGCTGCCCATCGTCAGACTGAGTAATACCAAATATTTTGTTTCTTTGAATCGAGGAAACGATTTTTTAATTATATGCGCAGTATGTAGGTGTTTCCGTACACGTAATGAAATATTCTTTTTGAAATTCAAAGACAACATTCCATTGAAATTTTATTTTCATGTATTTTTCTAAATCTTCATATCATTTCCCGCTTCATGAGAATCTCGCTGGTGAGTGAGCAGAGAGCTTTGTGGATCCTCTTGGGGATGAAGGCGGAAAAGTCAAACACACCCGTGAGCTCCTTTTTATTCCATTTGCTGGGGAGAATAAATAAGTCGGGGTGTAAATTATGTTGAACCTCTTCTTGATTATTCATGCTACTGTCAAGAATATACCATTTCAGTGTCTGTCTCTGAAGCTCTATTACAAGCTACAAATGATCACCTTTATTGTAACTATTGATGTGAGGCAAAACCGCCATAGATACTGTTTTTCTTAAACCATTCAATTTTGGCTTGTATCTTGCGATCGAGATTAAATTGTAATAAATTCAAGCATAATTTAAAATATAAGAAATGCGATGAATAATGCAGTTTGATATCCGGTATAAAATAACACTACCTATGGGGCATTCCATACCAATTCGACGTCGGTCAGCCCCTCGACCTCTTGGATTTGAAACCTTATTTTTTATGTTATATTCTATCCCTAAGCAGCAACTACAATTTTAATTACATTATTTTTCTAACAATTTATATATTTATGGTTTCTTATAACGAAAATATTGAAGACGTTTTTGAAAAATCTGACAAAATTCTCATAAATGCTGTGTCAGATACCAATATTTTAAAGTTCAGGTCAAAAGTGGGCCGGATCCCGCTTCTATTTTTTACGAATTTTTTTCAAAAAGAAAATTCGAAAATATAAGAATCCTTTTACTAGAAGATATCGCTTTAACATTTCTGTATATGTCAGGACTTCGAACAATTTTTTTAGATTATTCCAAAGCGATTTTTGTAGTGAAATGAGAAATTGAAAACGAAAATTGAATGACCCGTACGCTTCTAAAGAGTTAACCAATTTTTCACGCCCACTATCGAATATGACTTAAGATCCTTTATTTCGAATGCACAATTTCGATGAATTTTTTCAGATTTTCATATCATAGCCTTCAATATGTTCATTATAAAAAATCAGAATGATTAAAATGAAAATTTTGAAATAAATTTTATCTTCGTTCCGAAAAAAATCTTAGAAAATTCTTCGAAGTCTGTGATACATAGAAATGTTCAATGTTCACCTGCGGTCAAAGGCATATTATGCATCTAACTGTTTTCAATTTTCGTTTTGAAAGTAATACGTAAAAAATAGAAGCGAGGTCCGGCTCACTTCAAGCCTAAGCTTAAAAATATTGATATTTGAAACAGTAATCATGAAAAAAAATTTCAGATAATATTATGGCCTTCAATATGTTCGTTATAAATAATCAAACGTATGAAAATTGTTTTGAAAAAATCTTATAAGAATTGAGCTTGCTGTTTAGAGATAGAATAATAACTTCAAAAATCGGTGATGAAATCGAAGAGATCGAAGGTCAGACCCAGATCAAGTTGGTATGCAATGTCCCCTATATAAATTTTCACCCAATAAAATTGATAAATAACGTATACTTATCAATACGAATCATTGGATGATGCCAATTTTTTCACAATTTTTTGTATATTTAGCATTCTATCCATTTACATGTACGTTTCTCAATTTCGTACACTTTAGGCATTTTTTTCGGAAGTACAGGAGAACACATAACAATTTTTTTTTACTTATTGAAATTATCAAAATATTTTTTACAAATTAATAATATTCGATAGAACTTGTTTAGGTGTTAATATTAGTATTTGTCATGATCGAATTTGGCGTGACTGTCTTAACACGTTGTAATGCAGTGCATGTTGGGTTTATTCTATGGTATATACGTAGCAATTACATACACACTGAGGCTAGCCGGTGGCTGGTTAACAACACAACGGAGCGCGGGTGTCTACCGAATAGGCCGAGGTCCCGACGCCCCGGTGCAGTGGCATGGTACACAGCGATCTCTGCAGCAGGATAGTTTGTACTGGGGGCGACACGCCAAAACCAGCCCCGCGAGGTATTTGCTCGCGCCAGCTGTTGATGGCTTGTCGCTAAGCCTTGAATACCCAACTCGATCGACTTAACAGTGGATCCAGACAGTAATTTTACTTCCTCCTTAACGCCACATCGTCCGATTCAAGATTTTGATGTTCACACGATAATTCAAATTAATTTACGTTCATAATAAGGTGAACGACCCAATTAATGACCTTCTAAGCTCAGTGGGATGTTGATGAGGCAATAACGTGAATAGAAATAGGCAATTGATAAAAATGAAAGATATTGCAGTGAAGTTTAGAGTTAAATTTTTTTTTATTATTTGTTTATAGTGCAGAAACTCTATCGCGAGTTCGCACTGTCGTTCACGATTGGTTGTTGCATCACTTGTATCAATACTATTTGTACATCGTTATGTTTTTAAGTTGCACTTAACAAGAAATTTGTGTATAATACGGACGGCGTTTATATTAGTTGTCGTTACTAATTGTGATGTGATGTACGGTGCTTGGTATTTACGTACTTTTAATTCTTCGATCATTAAGTTTAGAGTTTTTATTAAATTTAACAAATGTTACTTATGTACTTTTTTATAATTTTGAGGTACTATTATTTAAATATACGGCGACACGCAAAAGACCCGATTAGTGTCCTACGATTTTCTCGTATGGCCTATTTTATGTCAGATCGTAAACACAAACAATGACCCATGCCGTCCTACATCTAGACCCGATTAGTGACAAAGTAACAACGTCTTGTCAGGTATTTTATAGGTTGTGGATAATCCTATTCGGCCGGACAGGTCTTTCACAGAAATTATGTATTTCAATAATTGTTTTATGTAATCTATACAAGAATAACATAACGAGGACACTAATCGATGTATCAATCCGATCGAGCTGCTAGTCCGATCGAGTTGCGGACACAAATCACAACAACCCAGCGTTTCGGTGAACCGTTTTCTGACCGATATATTTTTCGGCGTTAGAGTAATTATTTGGTCTTTTCGCACATGCTAACGTTCTCTTTGGTTCTTAACAATACTCTATGAATGAACTTTACCCCTTAAATACATTTTAAAAACATAAAAAACTATATTTTTCAGATGGTAAATTATTACCGACAGAGACAAGAAAATGGCTGGCGGTGGCTCACTTCTGTCGAGTCTGCAGATAACTTTTTCGAATCGACGATTATCGAAAATTAATTTTCGGCGCTTCTCATATCGCATAAGGCAAAAATCAGAGGATATAAACAAAAAGTTTTATGTGTATTGGACATCAAGAGAATTTTTTATCGTAAATAATGTGAAGAGCGGACACTAAATGGGCCACGGTCAGTAATTGGGTCGTTCACCTTAGTCATCGATTTCTACTCCGGAGGAATTGTAGTTCACTGAATGGTTCCACCATTTATTTTTCTTCAAAATCCTTCAATAATCTGACTCCGTTTTCGTTAAAAAAGATGTTTTGAATGGTGGCAATTAGTCTGAATCAAAATAGTGGAAAAAATCATTTTTGATAAATCCACTTGTACAATTGAAATATCTTTTCGCCTGGAGTCATCTCGATGTCAAAGGGTTTGTATAGAAACCCTCGCCACCATATTCCCTTCCTATGTTGAGGGCATGAGTCGAGCATTGCTGACCAAGCGTGACGGGCCAATTACTTGATAACACTCAAAAAAGGACAGAGAATATCAAGAGGACTGTTTGTGATGTTTGACAGTATCAGAATTGTTCAAGAATTGGGCGTGATTCTTTGATGAGCAAAAAGTTTCTGAAACCATCAGATATAAACTGCTTTTGGCGAAAATATTTTTTTTTTATGATTGACAGTTAAGCAAACATCATGTGTATGGACCATTATTGTCCTAAGCTGCAGATTATTCCTGTATTTTGTTTCTTTGAATAAGATTGCGTAACGTCCATCTCGACATCACGAACAACGGTTTTGTCTGACGTGCGGGCCACTCTACCGCAATTTCAGTAAACAGGGTGAAAAGGGGATTTGTGTGTTACGTATTGTCAGCCACTTTATCCGAGCTTTCGGAGGGATCTGTGGTCGTCAAACTTATCACCGAGCATGTTTCCGTGGTTGCCGTACACCGGATGCTAACGACGTAGCGTATCGAGGGAGAAACGTGTACGCGTCAGTGATGGTATGTGTATTTGTGACGGGAGAACTCAGCGCGAATGCAAGATTTTCCGCCACTCGAGCGATCCATGGCAGCAACAGGAGTAGGACGTAATTGTAATCCCGGCGTGACAGGCAGTCTTTAGCTAATTAGCCGCGGTTGCTAGTGCGTTTCTCATACACTGTATGACGAACGATCTAATTTTTAGTGAACAACCAGTGATTGGCCAGTTTATGCTTTCAGAGAAATAGTAAACGCCATGGAAAAGACATATATCCCGAAATGTATCTGACATATATAACTTTTGGGTAGTTCATATCGGAAAAATACATTCTAATTATATCTAGGATATATCTCACATATATTTTTCGCTAGAATATATTTCTCATATATTCTAATGTATATTTGAGATATAAGATTGAGATTTTTGGTACATTTTTTTTCCTATGTTCTAAATATAAAATAACATAGAAATAAATATATGTTGCATATTTATTTCCATGGGGGAACAGTTCTGGTGGTTATTAAGGGATAACTATTAATTGTATTCTTTGTAATTATCTCGATATAGTCCAGCTATGGATGGTAGTACACATGGCTATTTTTATAGTGGTGCATGAACATTTTTTTAACAATTACATAATTGAGGTAATTCCTAATAGATTACCGCATACGAAAAGTAGAGCTACATGAGGTTTTTTCTTCCGACCTAATATTTATAGTTGCCAGTACGACATTTTTTTCCATATATATTAATGGTTACGTTAACTATTTTTATTTATACCGGAATTAATATCAATTAAGTGAAACTAAAAATTAGACAATAGAGTATCCGAGATTAAATATTGCATTTTATCATTTGCAACACGGTCCACTGCATTTTTTCAAATATACTGAAACAAACATCAATTCAAATTTCATGAACCCCATAAAAAAATTTTTTTCTGAATGTACCCAAAAAGATACCGGTCATACACTGAGAGAAAATTATGGTATTAGTAACCATAAAGTGACAACTATTCATTAGTAGTTGGTACAAACATAGTTGTTACCACTAAATTGTCACAACTAGTTTTATATTCACCGTAACTATAAAAGGACTAAAAATCAGTAGTTGTCACTTTATAGTTAGCTGTACTATGACGATTTCTCTCATTGTAGAGAACCATTCGTCAGATTATATTTAAAAAAACCCATTCTTAGTTATACTTTGTAAATTCAAATATGTCTCCCTACATTGTCCACCTATTTCGCGCATACCCTAAATAATATATCAAAGTTGGTGCATACAAAAAAAATTCTATATATCTAAAATATATATTTTAGATATATAGAATTAGATATATAGTGTGCAGTATATATAAATATATATTTTATTTTAGATATATAGATACTGCATACATTTCTATTGCATGCTAAAAATTCGATGAAAACAATTATATTTTGGTGGTTTTCCATGTAAATATCCATTGGAAATAGTGGAGGGGTTAAGGTGCTTTAAATGGCCGATGACTGTATGATTTATCGTTCTGCCGATAATAATACTCTACCACCAATACCAGGCGACGAGATGTTATTCGAGAGGCGACGAGCCTCATACCTCAAGCATTATTGCGTGGTATGCAGTTGCCATACATGCACGTGGGTATTCACATGGAGGCGTGCATGGTGCTGCAGAGCGACGCGGTTATAACAATGGGTAATCCGCGCACTCAGGGCGCTCGGCGTGCGCCGCGTGGCCATTCGAGAGTCGATTCTCGCGTGTTCCATGGCTAACGCACAACGTTCGTACACCCGGGGGCTGCCGCTTCTGCTGTCGCTGGTGTTGCTGCTGCTGCTTCTGCTACTGCTACTGCACAATCTCTTGTCTCACTCAAATGCAAAGGGTGATCGGGTGCCTCGTTATACCAGAGGGACTGGAAACCATAGTATGGACACCAAGGCGAAGAGAGCTTTACCGGTTGTTGCACTAGTGAGTCCAATGGGCGTAAGGGATATAAAGGGACAAGGCCTTGCAGCCATATGGTGGCTGTGACCGGCTCGTGACAAGCAGAAATCGAGAAGCGGAATTAATTTTACCTGGTTTGTTCTTCTCTAAACCTTTTTGACGGTCATGTTAGGTTAGTCGTATTTGAAATGTTACTTCAATTCAGGACGATTCGAATTTAAGGGATAGTGCAATTCTAGCGGCAGAAATAAAGACGATTTATTTTTGGGGGTTTGAAGAAAAGAGAATTTTCTTTCAGAGGTCTTATTAAACACACGATGAACTATGAAGAATACATTTTTTTAAATCATTTTAATACAAAATAGCGGCGACATAGGCTATCTTGAAATTCGTTTTTTTACAACTCCTTAACGGAAGGAGGGTTTTCTTGTAAAGTATAAGACTGGGCACAGAAAAACCAAAGAAAAATTATAATCTATATATAATTGGTTGTAGAAGTACGTAGATTTTTAAAAAATTGAATTTTGAAGGAATAGTGATTTTTAACAATTCGAGATTTTGCATAAAAATTAGCAGTAAATTCATTTAAAAAAAAGTTTATGCGAAATCAAAAAACGGCAACGTACTTCCATAGAGAATTAAATTGTGAAGTTAATCTTAAAATGTCAAACTAATTTATGTAACGGTGTTTAAGTAGTCCGTCCAGATTGAAAAAAAAAGTGGTTTCGAGGCTAAAACGCGTGTCAAGTCGATAATCCAACGTTTTGCTCATATTTTTCGCTGTAGAACCAATTGCATATAATTTTTATAGAATTCAATTATTGTCCAAAAAATTGATTTTACCAAAATTCTAGAGTGGTCTCACACTTTAGTTATAGTTACCGCAGGGTCTTCGAGATGTTATCTCTTCATATGCAAAATCTAATGTCCGTCTATTTTCCTGCGTGTGTCCGGCAAACACAAAAATGGCTCAACCAATTTACATGCGGTTCTTGACAATAATATCCGACATACCTTTAGCAATATTGAGAAAAACAATAACTACATTTACCTTTGAAAATTGATATTAAACCGATTTCTATGAGGTCTGGTCAATACAATACATCATATACGGGGAATTCTCCCGAGTTCAGAAAAAAAAAAAAAAAATTCAAAATGTGTAGTAAGCTGAATATTCTTTGCGCTACAACTTCTATGAAATGGAATTTTTATTTTATTTAAAGCGACGTCTTACAAGCGGCCATTGATGACGACGTTCAATTATGATTTTTTTTCAATTAAAAATTATTTTTTTCCAATGTAGCCACCGGTCAGCCAACGCCAGGTCTTAGTAAAGTGTAAAAAAAGTTCCTTTTCATCTCGGTCCTATGATGCAGGCCCTCTTGAGAATGTGTATTTGGCCTGTGAAGCATAATACAAAACAAGAAAGATTTGTGTGTGGCCACTGGTGAAAATATATATAAAAAGTCTTTCAAAGTACATAAGCCAAGCTAAGCAAATTATACAAATAAAAGCCTGTGTAACGTCGATGAACTCAAACTTAGTAATGCAAAATTATATATCCACATTTGTATTTTATATCTAAAAACTTATTTCAATGAATTATTTAGTAGAGAGAGTGGACGATTTTGGGGTAGAAATGCTTTCATGCAGCTATTTTTTATATTACAGAGGTCTTATTAGCATCCCATAGCAACTTAGAATGTTACTCTGTTTATCTTTAGCCGTTTTGGCCGATACCTATTGCAGAGTCTCATTCTCATTTAATGCATTACGGTATGCATTGCATATCTCGTTTCTATCGCACACACGTTGGTTCATTTCTGAAGCCCCCCGGCTCAGCTTGGGTATTACTATATATTCCCCGAACTCCCCTATCTTCTGCGCTCTTCATTCCACTGATACTCTCGCTTCAATCTCTAATGGCTTTGTGAACGGCACGTTGCCCGCTGGCGTTCACCGTGTGTGCGTTCGCGTACGTGATGTAATCGGGCCCGATATTACCCCGCTAAGCGGTTCGAGAGTCTGAAGCACCACTCGCCACAGCAGCGACTGACGCACCAGTTTCGTCTGTTGACGACGACATCGTCCTCGCGTCGACAGACTTCGACGCCCGGAGCATTACTTCCGCTCGTCCACCACTGCATAGAACAGCAATATTTAATACGCCCTCAATCTATTTTATTTACGTGAATTTATTTTCCACTCTCATCACATATGAAGCATGGAAAAAGAGAAAGTATTGCAATCCTAAAAAAATCGACTGCTGGATAAAATAAATAATTTTTTTAATGGCCTAATAGGATTTTGTTCAAACGAAACAGACTCTATTTGATTGAAATAAAATTTCATCTGATTGAAATAGACTCTATTCTATTAGAAACGCGATCGTAATGAGTTACCGTGACAAACGTACATTGCAAATGTACTAAATTTCTTAAATTTCTATTTGTACAGTTCGTCAGTATACTCCAGTAAATTCACGATAAAAACGCGCCAGTAACAAATTGGATGAGAAAGTCGCGTTTTGCGAATACGTTAGTAGCAACTTTTCCGCTTCTGATTTTGTATAACACATTCATGAAAAACGGAGCATGATTTATTCATACTTTAATTAAAATAAGTATGGAATCTTTTGGAAAATACTACATTTCCGATAAAGAAAATAATTAACTTGATTAGAGGATGCGATTCTTTAGTACCGTCGCAAACCAGTTGCATGAAATAATAATTTAAAAAATAAATAATAAAAATAATAATAATGAAAACGATTTTTTAATTAAATTCGGAACTTCGTGCTTGGTTTATTAACTATTGAAGTTGATGTTTGGTTTTTTTTGTTGAACATAAATTCTGTCTTTCAAAAACAGACAAAAAATTTCGTCGGTTCTGTATAATGTTATAATCGATATTAATATCTTGCGGATTATTTCGAAGGGGAGGTTAAAGAAATGGATTAAGTTGATGTAGAAGCTAAGAGGCTTTAGATTCACGCGTATAAATAAATGATCGGAACGTTGACGTCGTACTGTCGTAAAGTTCCGGCAATGTCCACGTTGTCGAAAGCTCGGGTGGTCTACACACTCGTACGTCGTCTATTTAAAGACCTATATAGGACGAATCAATGGCAAGTAATTTCTGCGTCAAAGCCAGCTCTCTGAGGAGAATTTCGCTCGACGCGATACGCGCGGTCGACGTGGACCGTCGTCAGCGTCGTCGTCGACGTCGTCCGCATCCGAAGTCTCCGAGCTTCGAGGATTATTATTCACAGCCCGGGTAAATCGGCCAGACAACGACCCTCGAACAGTCTGCGAATACCAATTAGTCCAGGCTTCAGTTCTGTCGAGACATTTCTGAGCTTACTTCTCTTCGAAGACTTTGAGGCGATTTTAATGATTCGCAGATTTGGCTTCATAAGATCCAATTAGCGCTTTTCATCGATTTTAAACAATTTTAAATCATCTGTGCGGTGATGGAAGGGTTTTATTTCGCAGAGGTTTGGCCATATATGAGGCATTATTGACTAGGACACTTTTTACTGAATATTTTCGATGTTCATTTATGATATCTGGCGAATTCTATAATAGGCTCGTTTTTAGTCCTACTTAGAAAAAGTTTTCGCTATTTTCTAATGGGATTGTTAATTGCATCTTTCTTGGAGACACATTTTTTTCTGAGGAATACATTTTTGGCAAGAAATTAGATTTTGAAAATAAGAAACATTTCATTCATTTTAAAACCGAAATGGTTGCCGAAACGATGCCAACCGCCAAGTCAGCCTGTCCTTTATTCCTGTATTCGCTTTTCATTTACGTATTCCACCAGAGAATTCCCCGGCTATAACATGGCTCATCGATCCTTTTCATACCAGTATATCCCATTTTGTATGGCTCCGCATTTCAAGAAAGATGAGCCGATGAGAAGGTTGCGTACGACTGTATTCTTTACTTTCGCCTAGCTGCACATGCCAGGACTTTCGAGTAATTTGGACGCAAAAGAATATGGCTACCATATAAAAATATCTCCGTTTTGGCGCAGCTTTATATATAAAGAGCTCGCCATGCGGAATCGACTTGCATATTAAAAAAAAAAATTTTCCATATATTTAGATGACCATGAAGCATCACAAGTCGTCCTCGATTATCTACGTCGTGAGACAAATTGATCTCTGTAAAGATAGTAGTGCCCAAGTGAAATAAATTGCACGAATATAATAAAATTAGGTGCTACATTTGCTTCGTCGAAAATCGAAATACGGTAACGGACCGCCATTTTCATTAAATTTACCAACTTACAAAATTTATTTTACTATACATACATACATCGTGTGTGCGTGCTTTTTAAGTGCTTTCTTAATATACATATATATATAAATACATATATATGCGAAAATCAAATACGTACCTTAACTCCTTCAGTAGAAAAGTATTCCAGTCGTACGAAAACAGCTAAAAGAAGTTCACCCAGTGTGTCCTCAGTTTTGAAGTCCCTCAAGGTTCTCTTAAAAAAAAATGGCAAGGTAAAGTTTGGTTAGATCCCGATTTCTACCGGAACATTCAGTTTCGTTAATGAACGGATGATATCCGCGATTTCGAGGTGCACGTGAATTGTTTTTGGATTTTCGACGAAACAAAAGCCGCATCCAATTTATCATCGGGAATATTTTTTCCACTTTAGGACCGTGACCTATACAGAGGTCACAAAATGGTCGACCGTAAAATATGCTACGACCGCCGCCACACGGCGCGCGTCTGAGGCTCGAAAAGGCGCTTCAAAATTGAGCCTCACGTGACGCAGTGAGACTGTGATGATCACCAGAAGTTTGATGGTTCAAATCGTTGTAAACTACGCAATATGATAAGGCGTTATAAAAAACGCTCTTAGACATCTTTTAGGTTTTTCGAATATTAGTTGGGTCACAGTACAAAAAAAATAAAGAAGTTTTTCGGCATTGATAAAGGTTTTCAAAGGTTGTTACTGAACCATTTTTTTATGCATCTAAAAATTGGTGTGGAAAACGCATTGTTGAGCGATGAATCCCGTCCAAAAACTACTTTCCATCCCAGTTAAACGCTATTCTACTGTATAGATATAGGTTTTTGCTTCCCTTGATATTCGCTTGCTATCACAAGAGTGAACATATGCATATGTTGCATACTACATATACAGAGTATGGTATACAGAGAAGGTATGTACCATACACACATGTATTTACTTCATGTCTGTGTACGCATGTACTTGATGTGCAAGCCACGATGCATGCCAGTGGCGTTCTTGGCTAACGCTTCTGTCTGGGTCATTGCCTGCTCGGTAACCCCTATCTGTTTTTCGACCACTTTATCCCTGCCTACACTCTTTGTGACTGTATTTTTCAAGGCTTTTTTGCCTTCTTCATCTTCGTGACACTCGAATGGCACGGTATAGAAATATTATCATTAAACTATTCCGTATTGTTTATTCATCGCATATACAATTTTATATTATTTCTTCGGTAGTATTAAAACAGATTCCCAGAAAAATTGCAAAAAGTTTTCTCACGAAAATGGATTAAAATTCGACATTCTAGAAAAAGTAATAGAATATATAAATACGATCAAGACCACACGTGAGAAAGTATTTTGGCATCTGAAATTTGATAATATATTTCTGTGTGGTGCGTATAATCGAAGTATATACGTATGTATTTTTACGTTAGTTCACTATGAGTCACATTACTTGTACTTTGAATCAGTTATAAATCGGCAAATAAATAAATTTTGCAATAAAAGCGCCCATCGTCTCGCAGGAAACCTTTTGATACTGACTTCTATACCGTGACAGCGTATTTGGCAGTAAATATGTGAAACATTTTAATATTTTTCAGAACATACGACACGGAGAAGAATTCAAAAGCCAAAAAAGTACTTGGTTAAGTGACTGCGTAGTTGATCTTGGCCGTCAATATGCAGATGGATGACGGCTTCGCTGACCCTAATGGTCAATATTTAGAGGGGTGACCCCCCGGTAGACTGGTCGTTAATACTTAGATGGGCGACCAATTTTTAAGGAACAATTTTACAGGTTCTAGAAAAGCCCTTTTTGGCATTGTTATTCCGGCATCTCTAAGATCATCCAAATTGGGCCCATATTAGAGGATCCCTTATTAGGGCCCTGTTTAGATGGCCTGATTTTAGCCATGAATGATATGAGGAAAGCCCTTTTAGGTTGTAACTTTTCCCCCTATGAAATCCCTATTGTGGGAGTCCTGACAAAATATAACAAAGCCCAATATTTTTTCACGGTCGCCCGGTTAAATTTCTGCACGGATGGTTGAGAAAATATTTGAATTGTGTGAAGTTCTACTGCAGCTCTACACGATGCATCGATGCATCGATGGTATATAGCACCTCGACGCGGACCTAAGGACGTACAACCATACATTGTAGCAGCGCGCAAACCGGGTGCATATTTATGGCTGCGCTCGGGCTCGCTCGTCATCGTCGTCGCGAACAAATGAACGGGCTACCGTGCTGAGCAAAAAGGAAGAGTCGAAGCTCCAAGAGAACCCCGAATGTCCGACGCGCTAACCAGTAGTGTACGAGCTGTAAGCCCCAGCATGCACTCATCAATATTTCATCAATATTTCATTCGGATTCAGTAGAGCTTTCGGCCGCCCCGAGAATCACTGCATCTGCAAAGCCGAAAAGGATCGCAACGAGGCAGAGACCGAGCTTCCTCTCCGGGGAACCTGGCCACGCGTTCTCAACGATGATTTATCATGATTGCAATGCGCTCGTTCCGACTTTCTCCAGCCGTACGCTCTCCTCGTCAATGAGAGACCGCAAAGGTGGCGGCGCAATGCTATTCGAACTGCACTTCTCCACAAGATCGCAACCACTCCATTTAATTTTATTCCATTATAGTCAGACTATTTCAAGGAGTATTGTTTTTTGTAAAAAAAATTGTCTCATCGTTCACTTTCATGAATATTAGTGACTCTCGACCATTCTGAACTTGTAGGTTTATTTTTTTTTTTTTTTTACTAAAATTGTACTTTTTTTTTGGGTTGTCTCTAGTTAAAATCTTTAAAAATCGAAAAAATAATCAATTTTACCGATCATTTTATGAGTTATTAGTGGGAAACAACAAAGAACGGAAATTCGTTTGCTGTCCGATCGTTGGGATTGAATCTTAATCCAGAAATTTTGATAATAAATGTCCATCATTAAATTTATCCCAGTTACTTGCTTTACGGAGACTGTATTCTAGATATTATATCTTTGATTATCTGTAACGAGCTTTAACCCAATCCATGGAAATTTGAACTCAAAGGGATTGCCAAAATATTCAGTTAAGCTTAAGCTTTCGATATGAAATTTTTGCTATTAGGGAAAAACAGATAAAAATGTCAACCACTTCAAAAAATCGCGTTCCATGTTAAAAATGATATAACAGCCAAGATTATGTAATAATATAAGTATTATAACATTCGTAACAGTTGGAAATAGCACTCAATATAATAAAAATTATTTTTGCAAAACCAAAACACTCCAAATGTTTGCCGGCAAATTTTGGTATTTTGCAAATAACTTAGGCATTATAAAAGGCCCTTTGGTGTTTTGCAAATAACTTAGGCATTATGAAAGACCTTGGAGCATATTCCAGAAAAAAGTAATTTCCTAGTGCATTTCACATAAAAACTCTCTTCGATCCCTGATATTTTTATATGGCTTTGAAAAGCAGCACCAGGACTAGCTGTTATTTTGTCATTGGCAGACAACTTTAAAAAGCAGTTTTAACGAAAAAAAAAATCTGTTGCGCCATTAAGAAAAGCAGTCATCAGAATTTGACAGTACTTTTAATTTTTTAACCTCCCACCAAAATAAAGATTTTTTTTTCGCACGTAACAAAGGAAAAAAGATATCTGCATATTGAAAACCTCAGCCCTTGATGTGTGTATCAGTACGTTTTAGTCTTTTTTTTATGACTGCGACAGGGTATCGAGTGAGGTTGTGAGGTTTGGGTCGCAGCAAAACGTCTGGGGAAATCAGCAAACAACATGTCCGTATGATAAAATATCAGTCTAATATTAAAAAGCTCTCAGCGTGTCGTCTGATTCCAAGGTTCCATGACGCTAGAGGCAGGGGGCGCTGCATGTGATAGCAGTGCGTCGCAGCGCTGTCAAGAGGATTCTTGGAATTTATCTTCGGTTGTTTGTATTCGTTATGTTTCAAGTTTTCCGACTAGCTGAGATCGAGAGTTGGCTCGTTCCTTTCCGTTGCTTGGCTATCACATCTGTCCCTGCATATCTTGCTTGCTGCAGCTTTTACTCGAGAACTTTAGCTCTTTTCTCCGTCTTTGCCCATACTTTCTCGCTCAACCTGTTACAGTTTCGTGATTCTCAGATCCTTTCAATCTTCCGCTAACTCTTTGGCGACGAAACCTTTTTTTGTTTTGCAATCAGACTGAACACAAACGGAACATCGTTGTGAAGAAGGAGATATGGTTGGGTTCTGAATCGTTAGGCAAGTATTGCTTGCACGGAAAAAAGTAGTTGGGAGAACCGTCTGCAGCATATGCTGTACAGAAAATTAGTTGCCGCAACTAACTTGATCTGTTAACTGATGTATTCGCTAGTGGTTATGGATAAAAAGTACGTACAACCAACGAGTGAGTTCCTGTATTCAATCGTAGGGTTGTTGTTCCTGACGGCCTTTAGATAGCCAGTGGTTCGTATGACCAAAGGTCAGTTTTGACAGCCGATGACTACTTCCTATCCTCAATGAGTAGTTGTCATAACCCACTGAGTAGTTAACGCTATATCAACTCTTTCAAGTGGTTGTCAGAACCTATTTATTCGTTTTTCCAACTACTTTTTTTTTCTCAGTGTACTTGCTTGATTTGACTGTTTGATAAAATATTTAAGATTGCTGAATATTAGTACCTGAGCGATATAGGTAAAAGTGAATAAATATTTAGCGGTGATAGTGGTATAAATATATGAAGGTCGAGTCTGTCTATCTGGCCAATTAGAAACTTCCTGTTCAAACGCCGTAAATATCAGCGTCATAGTATACGCTAGTAGTTCTTGGCTGTAGGTATATTCAACATAGTGGTTAATTTTTCCAAGTAATATAAAATGAAAAATGGAGTGTCAATTGTATTAACGGGTCATTATTCCTGCGGTAAGGAAGGTAATTAATCAACTATTCGATACTCAGCTTACCCTATAGACTATCCTGACTGAATCACTCGAGGGAGATAATTCCATTAACGCTCACAGAGAAATCAAGTATTGTTACGTCCGCGTAAATGAATATAACGGAGATTTTGTTGCGGTGAATATTATTTATTTCAATAGTACTAATTATCCCAATCTCGATCTATGAACCTTTCGTTTCTAAGGTCCAACTCTGACTAACTTCGTAGTCAACACTGTCATCTTTCCGTTTGTCACATCGTATGCCATGTGTATCTGAAATGACTAATCTTCATGTTCATAACAGTATATACCAATATATCTGAAATATGAAGATATATCGTTATGAAAAATTGTGTAATTTGGATCTGTTTTAGAATGTACAGTGTCAACGCATTTTCATACGCTGTGCTAAAAAATCGTTCGCTTAAATCCGAATATGAATTTTTGTCGTTGAATGTCCATTTATAAGAAAAGCAGTTTTCAAATTTTTTATAAACATTTTAACCTTAGGATTTTTGCTAAGCCCCTTAACAGGTGGAGGGTAGAAAGTTTCCCTTTTAATTTTCGATGCATTAGCGAACGATAGTACCCAAAACAAAAATTCAGTCATATAGAACATGTTGGCATTGCCAAATGATTATGTATTTGAAACATGGAAATAAACAAATGAAAAAAAATTAGGGTAAATTGAAATCACGTCAGTGTATCGAAAAGGTAACAGTAGCATATCTGCGTCTGAGAATTCTGGTCTTTTCGGAGTAAAAGGGGGACAAAACCTAGTGGTATGGTGTAGCACAGGAATAAGAAGTAGGGCTCGTTTAGAAGAACACTTGTGGCGAGCAAGCGAGCAGGCAGGAGGTATATAGAAGCTAGCAGGTGCGTCGCGTCTCAACAGGCCACCCTTAACTCAGCTCGAGAGGGTTGTCGCGGGTGGGACGGCAGGGGGGGGGGGGGGGGGGTTTCGCCTTCTACGTAACGTTGGACGATACACTAGGGGGTTCGCTGAAGAGGCCGGAGCAGTGAGGAAAGGATTTGCAACTGGGAAATCGAGACAGGGAGGGAGAATATTCGCATTTACTATACAGGTTACAACATACGTGCTACGTTCTTCCAGATTTATAAAGTCGAAAGTTACGATCCAATAATTATAATTGTCAAATAATCACCAATCATTTATAATAACTGTTCAATCGAGCTTTATTATAGGTGATCAAAAATTACTATCCATCGATGAATAATTTTCTCAACGTTTCGATTAACGTATAAAAAGTAGTTATCGTAAAGAAGATAAAAAAAGATAAAGTGGCGTGAAAAAAAAAAGATGTTATAATACAAGTAGAAAAAGTCAGTTAGAGTAATGTTGGAATGGTTTACTAAACTTGGAACATGGACGATCAAAAAAAATATTTGTATCTCACGTGATAGTAGCTGGAATTACACTCAAGGAAAACGTGGTTTTGGTTCTCTTTAATGCTTATCACTGTTAAATTAATCCTAGGAAATATAAAAATTTGGGCCTAGGAAGGCTCACAGAGGAACTTGAAAATAACCAAAGCCTGGAGGCTATCAATGTGATCAATATTTTAGCAAAAGATTTGTTGGGTAAGCGAATCGTTTTCTCTGTGAGCCATTACCGAACTTTAATTCCTTCAGCGCCAAATGATTTTCAACATTGCGTATTACTTTTGTTGTCTTGACAACGATTTCTCTAAAATCAATGAAAAACGGTATATTGGTTTCAAGAAATATTTCCTTGATTCAATGTCACTAGTTTTCGTTTAGTGATCATTGAAAAAAAATGTAGTAGTCAAACCCAAGTCAATCATTCGATTGGCGGAGACTTTCTTGATTCAACGAAACATTTTTTCTCGGTGTAGAAATATTGCTTCCTGTTCAGCGTTTAGTTCGCTCACCGACTGCACGGCTAAGTGGTTCAAGTTACGGTCACAAGAAATTATGCATAATTTTGGGGACCACCGAAAACATACACTGGTTGCGTGTCGATGCTGTCGGTATTATTCTGAGTTATTATTCCCTCTGTGATCATCGGGGAGCTCAAATTAATTGGGGTCTGGTGGCTCGTACGGGGATTCACAATAATCTGGCCTCGAATGATGGGGTGGGGGTCCTCAAAGGAGATTTAAACACACCAGGACCCAGAGAGCCTCATTTTTGCATTCCTGCTTTATGTCGAGGTTTGGGACTTAGACTAACTAGGGATGACTCCGAGCAGGCGGTGATTCATCCAAGTACTTGCGGCCAAGGTTAGTCAGATGGCCACGCTTACTGGTCCAAACAATTAAGGTAAACGACCCAATTACTGCCCATGGCCCATTTAGTGTCCGTTCTTCATATTATTTACGATAAAAAATTTTTTTGATGCCCAACACACATGAAACTTTTTGTTTATATTCTTTGATTTTTGTATTATGCGATTTAAGAAGCGCCGCAAATAAGTTTTCAATAATTGCCGATTTAAAAAATGTTATCTACAGACTCGACAGAAGTGAGCCATCGCCAGACGTTTTCTTGTCTCTGTCGGTAAGAACTTACCATCTGAAGAATATAGTTTTTAATGTTTTAAAAATGTATTTCAGGGACAAAGTTTATTCATAGTGTATTATGAAGAACCGAAAAAAACGTTAGCATATGCGAAAAGAACAAATAATTACTCTTACTCCGAAAAATATATGGGTCAGGAAAAGGTTCACCGAAACGCAGGGTTGTTGCGATTTGTGTCCGCAACTCAACCGGACTGACAGCTCAATCAGACTAAAGCATCGATGAATAACCTTGTTATGTTATTCTTGTAAGAATTACATAAAATAATTATTTGAAATGCATTATTTCTGTAAAACACCTTTTCGGACTCATAGGATTATCCGTAATCTATAAAATATTTGACAAGATCTTGTTATTCAGTCACCAATCGGGTATAGATGTAAAACGGCATGGGTCAGTGTTTGGGTCTTTGATAGGTCATAAAGTAGGCCATACGAGAAAATCGTAGGCCACTAATCGAGTTTTTTGCATGACGGCGTATATTCAAATAATAGTTGAGATATAAAGGTTGTGGCCGCAGTTAATAATATTGGATGAAGGTTTTGGCTATTGGCGACCAAATAAAAAAGAAGAAAGCTGCTCTTCTGTTAAAACGTTTCGACCTTATTGTAGGTCCTCTTCAGTTATTATTCTTCATCTTACTTTGATGCAACATGTCTGGAACACTGTTATTATTTTGGCCAGTGTTCCAGACATGTTGCATCAAAGTAAGATGAAGAATAATAACTGAAGAGGACCTACAATAAGGTCGAAACGTTTTAACAGAAGAGCAGCTTTCTTCTTTTTTATTTGGTCGCCAATAGCCAAAACCTTCATCCAATATTCAAATAATAGTGCCTCAAAATGATGAAAAAGTAGATCAGTAACATTCTTTGAATTTAATAAAAACTATAAGCTTCACTGCAATATTTTTCATCTTAATCAATTCGCTATTTCTGTCCACCTTCTTGCCTGAACAACATTGTGCTGAGCTTAGAAGGTCACTAATTGGGTCATTCACCTTATCAAGGAAAATCAAACAACTTTATCATATATATTTGGCAAGTTCCGATCCAAGTTTCCTTGAACTATTCGATGAGAGTGTCCATTTCTCCCTGATTGAGAAAATCTCAGAATTAACGAATGGCTTTTTATAAATTTTAATGGCATTTCGTCACATCCGATATTCGTCTTAATTGTGTTAACGAGTTTGAACTGAACTGTTCAGCTGTTGACGCGTATACTGATCTTGGATGTGTAAACCGATTTGCGTGCTTGTCGTTTTTGTACTGTTATCATTATGATGTATCGTGACCAAGTGAACGTTATACTAAACGAGCAAACGAACGAACTTATTATTCGATACTCGAAGAGCTCTGAGATGATGCTAATTCGATGTTTAGTGAAATATGATATGTGGCCGTAGAGTATCTGTTTCGAAGTTATTATTGTTAATATTGTTTTTTGTTATAGTGTTTTTATCACCAAGTTGTTATGGTCGCAGTTCTTTTGTAGCGAAGTTATTTTTGCCGAAGTTCTTGTTCCCAAGTATTTTTTGTTTGTTAAGAATCAATTGTCGAAGTTATTTAGACATGGAGCCCTATAATAGCCTTTATGTCATAACTGAGGTTTTATTCAGTACGTCAATTACTTTAACGACTTATTAATTCCCCTTCCTCAGATAAATAAATAAAAGTAACCAGAATGAGATGGGAATGTATATAAACGATGTCGTGTGCGCAGAGATTGGTAGGTAATGTTACGTACGGATATCTTTTACAACTTGTTTGTACGAATACATATTTGAGATGCGGAGCGTCTCGCGAGCACCTGTCCCACTACTGTCGGTGTAGTTCTGCTGCTGTTGGTGCTTTACTCTCTCAACGCGTTCCTGGTTCCCTCTTGTATGTGCCACGGGCGCTGCCGACGTCTTCTCTCTCGTTGTCTAGTGATTGCTTGCTTTGATCTCCGTAATCATCAACCCCTGCCAGAAACCAAGGTCTACACCCTCTCCTGCTGCTGCTACTACCACCACTTCGACCTACCCTCTTCTTTCTCACTCGGTCTCGTACCAAATTCACGTGGCTCGTCCGCGGCCTCGTACCCTCGTTGAGAACGCCCAAGCTGCGCACCCACCTTCCCTTTGCATTCGTCTCTCCATGTGCCCTCAACCAACCAACACCCATCATCAACCAGCTAAAGTTCTGTGCTCACATTGCCTCTGTGTTTCACTCTCGGTGTTTCTATGCCGGTGTTTGTACTGCTTGTCTACTAGTCTCACCTGACACCGCGAGACTCTGTCTTCCCCTTGAGTGTCTCGCGCTCTCAAGACTTTAGAAGCGCAAACTGCAGCCCTTCAATCACTGACACTTCGTGACTATAGTTTGCACTCTGAACGAAAATTATAAATAATAGGCCCATTAAATAGTGGAATAAATATTGGCTACCAAGTTGACAATTAAATTAGTCATGAAACCCAACAGTATAATTCTGTTTTTAAGGTGATAAGAAATTCCGATATGTAGTTTTCGCCGTTGAACAAGTCTTTGGAAATCACCTTAAAATGAACGGAAATTTAGTTCCGCGTTTGGCTGGATATTGTAGAAATTTTTTTTTTTTTACAAAATGCAAAAAACAAAATGTAGCGTAAATTTCTTAACACATTTATTTTGTCTCGAAAGTACATATAAAATGCCCTTTTTAATTACAGCAGGCGTGCACCGTTTTACCTGAAGAAGCTTCGGTAGTAATTTTGTGAAATGTGTACAAATAATAATTAACTTTGTGCATGATCAGAATAACCATTGTGGTGGTTCACTAGTTGAAAGTGTTTCAACGCTTCAAAGTAACAAGCTCCTTGTAATTAATTCTTTCAATCCGTCACGTCGAGCGTAGGGAGTGCCGGATTAATTATTCCCCGGCACGATTTGCCCGTTTATCCCGGCGAACTTGTTTTATTTTTGTCCTCGTCGACGACTCGCGTGGGGTACATAGGACGAGAGCCCTACTGAAGTGCAGTAGAGAAAAGTTCTCGTCGTTTCTTTCATCTTGAAAAGTCGATGTTGATCTCAAAGAGCCTACTTACCTGTTTGGACCATAGTGCATTTGTTTTTCTTTCATTTCTACGAGTCGAAATTTCCTGTGGTTTTTATAGTTTTTAAGCAATGTGCCTCGAAGCCATTTAAGCACAAATCTCCAAACCGAGGAGTCCATTTCTTATATACATGTATATTGTCGTGGTCTCGAGTGACGTTAATTAACTCGTAAATGCGTTATTCGTCAAGTTGAACGCCGTCCCCGGCTAAACAGCCGAAGAAGGGGGAAGGGAGCTTCGAGGCTAATATAGCATGGGCGGCAATATCTCAAAAGAGCCCACGTACAGTTTCGTGTCTTTCTTCGTCCACGCCTTGAACCACTATTTATTTTTTCAGGTCCTGCTCACCCCAACAACCATGTCCCATTATATATCACAGTCTTCCTGTCGTCAGGCTCGCGTAGTATCTGTTTTATCTAATATATACGGTGGCATATGTTTTTTTAAGCTTAATTCTTTTTTTTAAATTCCTTTAAAGTTTCTACTTAGATTGGAAAATCCAAGGGACAATTGAAATTTGTCATACTTTTTGTCTAATATCTCAACCCGCACTCATAGAGATCATGAAGTTCTGCGATCTATAAGCTAAAATCAGGTTTTGGTCTATGCATCTATTGTTATATTTAGATAAAATATTTTATTTTTATGTTTTCATCTATTTATTTGCTTATTTATTTCAGTATAATCAAAAATAAATGTTATTATTACTCAGTTCACAAAAATATGACAAGAGTCAGCATTACACTATGTTTTCCGTGAGAATGGTATTCGGTAAGGTTTTGTCTACGGCTGGTGACAAACGAGCGACAGGTAGTCAGGCGGATAGCGTTCTATCACTGCAACGGATTGGAAAATCCAAGAGACAATTGAACGTTGTCATACTTTTTGTCTAATATCTCAAACCGCACGCATAGAGATCATGAAATATTGCGACCTATAAGGTAAAATTAGGTTTTGGTCTATGCATCTATTGTTATATTTGGATAAAATATTTTGTTTTTATGTTTTCATCTATTTATTTGCTTATTAATTTCAGTATTATCACAAATAAATGTTATTATTACTCAGTTCACAAAAATATGACAAGAGTTAGTATTACACTATGTTTTCCGTGAGAATGCTATTCGGGAAGGTTTTGTCTACGGCTGGTGACAAACGAGCGACAAGTAGTCAGGCGGATAGCATTCTATCACTGCAACGGTAGTTCATTCCGAGCCGGAGGGTGCTTCGTTCTCTTGCCATAAGGAAAATGAAGCGATGGATCTCCGAAGTCGAACGTAGTATCCAATGCTGTACAATGGTGAATCGTGCTATAGCCAATTTAAATGCAGATCGGGAACCGCGTGGGATCGCTTCAAACAGGTGCGAGTGAGTCGAACATGGTGGAAAAGGAGAGAGAGAAAGAAAGAGTTCTGGTGGTTCGAAGCTCCAATGCGTGAACACATCAGCGCGACCAGAAGCAGGAATATATAAAGCAACCCCTCGAACCCCTTTGCCCCTTCAGCTGGCGTATATTAATACCTCCGCTGGGATTTTAAACGCCCTTGCATACTTACCGGACCCAAGCGGTGCCAGGACTCGCACCAGCTTTCTCGGCCAGTCTGCGGCAGCCTCACCGACTCAATTCCTCCCCCTTTTTCACTCTGCATGTAATTGCCGTACTGCCTAGCTTCAGAGCCCTCGCACCGTTAACTTGTTTGCACCTAATCCTCAGTGTAGTTTGAACGAATTACTTCTGTGTACAATGGACAACTTTATCCCACCTTCTGATGTATTTCCCACGATTTTTCACTCTGCATGTTCGTTTTCTCGCTTTTTAAAAATTCTACAGACTAACGGTCTTTTAATATCTCGTTATTTCTCGGAAACAACGGTTCGTCTGCTTTTTCTCATTGTTCCAATGTACGCAAATGGGTAGAGATATTATACGGAACTCAAATCGGTTCGTCTTGTGGCATAGGATTCTGTAGAGTCGTGTACGAAGAGATTTTCAATCATCGGAGAAATCAAATCAATTTTTTTTCAAGATCTTTCCTTGTAATTATTTCCTATCAGAATGCATACAACTTGTAAGAAAAAGTTCCTAAATATGTCCTCGAACACTCTGAAAAAGAACGCGTGTTCCAGCTGTGTATTTTCCTGTCTTTTACATTGTGACGCCTTTTTACACACTTCCAAGCATGTTGCTTATCCAATGGTAACAATACGTGAATGTTATACTCTCATAAGTGTGCAAAAAAGCGTCACAAAGTAAAAGATAGGAAAAAAAAACAGATTCGCAATACGTTTGATTTTGAGGGCGAATTAAAACCTTTGAAGTGCCCAAAAGTATTACACTGAAAAAAATGAAGATACATATTGTAATATTCAGGCGTAACTTTTTTTTTAGTCGAAAAATTATCACAATAAATCAGCCTATAATAATACAGCCGCATGAGATTCGTGATACGATTTATCTTACCGATAAAAAATACAAGAAGTTATACTATGTTAATATTTTTGCCTAAAATCGGTGAACCACTTCTTAAGTCGTTTTGACACCTGCGCCAACAGCTTCGCGATAACCAGTCTGGCCAACACCGTGTATACGGTACGCCTATCATAACATTCAAATCACACAGTTGCGTTTCAATCAAGGTGTTGATAGCGCAATAAACACGCGAGTTTCGATTACAGCACCGCGAAATTTGATACAAGGTCGTTGAGGGTTGTAAACTTATGAATATTCAAAGTGCCCTGCGTGTCGTGCGATTGCGACGTCCGTTATGTGACAAGTCGGCCGTTTGGACTTAATCGGGTGATGCAGGCTGCGACGGAGACTATTTCGTGAACTATACTGCGATGATACGGGATAAGGCTCGCCGGATCTTGATGTCTTGTGCCCTGTAGTGTGCAAGCTTCTCAGGTTACACGGTACGGGACAAGGGCAGCGTCAGGGGCTGCTCGCGACGACATAATCCGCTTCGAGACCCCGTCAGACAGATAAACTGTTTATTATTACTTTCGGTCACCCTTCAACGTACAGAATAACCTATAGCTGACCTCGCGCACATAGTATATATTACGCATCGATATCAGTCAGCGGCTGGGCAGCCCCGGGTCATAAAATCCATTTTCGAGTTGCAGGCACCCTCGTACAGGGAGCGAATACCCAATGCTCTCCAAAGTTCATTCACTCGCTGACGCCAACGAACGTCGAATATTAGAAGCCGAAAAAAAATCACTCGGCTAATCGAAGGCCACCGATCACCGATATACCTCTCAATACGTTACTATTTCTTCGTTTTTCTTTTTTCATGATATTTTATACAAAAAATCACTCGGCTAATCGAACCCCACCAATCACCGATATATCTTTCAATAGGCGTCTGTTTCTTCGTTTTATTTTAAATGATGTTTTGCACCCGTCCCAGCACATCGTTCGTCTCCCTGATTGTGGACTAGCGCTGTGATGAATTCGACATCTTTTTTTTCTCGCGCGTGTGCTAAAGACTAAATTTCCACGACGCGGTGCAGTTTTATACACAACACAGTAGACATTTGTTCAATGGCATGTGAAAGCTCTGTTTTACGGTATAAAGGTCTGGACGAGTGTGACACGAGAGCGGTTATAGTTTTGGAAAAAAAACTGAAACTTAATTTCGGGTTGTAAGTTGACGTGTTATATCGGGCGTTCTTTTTGTGCTAGTAAGGCTCTCGTCGAGATCTGGGGATGTTTTGATTTGCGTCTGATAAAAAAATCTCTACTCGGGAAATTCTGCAATTTACAATACGCCGACATCTTGTACCTTTTTTCCAGGATCCAAATCTAAAAGAGCCCTTTCGAAAGTATTTCCTATCAGTCGTGTAGGCGAATTGACATACCGATGAGGTATTTAAGGGTCCGTGGACAGATTTCGGACTTTCTCTTTTTAGCAACTATCTATTATTTTTAGGGTGAAAATTGATTAGGTTCACGTCCAAAATTATGCGAATTACGTGAATTCAATTGTTTCCAGTCTGAAATATTGAGTTGATGTGCTGAAATATCAAAGAGCTATTTTTTTTTTCTAAGCAATGCAAAGCGCAATTCAGATTTAGAAATTCGATGCAGAAAATTTTGTGATACGGATGATCAGATGCTCTCGTTATTTTTCCGAAAACGTGGTACTAACTTCCTACATAGCGTTTCTACTATGAAGTGGTGTTTCTGGCAGTGAAAGCTCGAATTGCCGTGCGATTCTAACCCCTGAAAACGTGACCACACAGTATTTGGACCTCATAAGCACCTCTTTCCAGAGGATTGGCAGGAGTTTGACATGGTATCATATAATATCGCAGCAGCAATATCGGCTGAGGCCTCATTATAACTTTATTAAGTACTCGAAATCCTCCATCGTATTCATACGATGTAGAGTTGATGATATACGTTCATCCGTTCAGCGGCACCCTCTCCAGTTTCCATAGACGGGGCTTTCCATTTGAATGGAAATGGCACCATCATCATCCCGTCTCGCTGTCTGTCTCTGATATCTATTATAGCCTATGTTTCGCGGAGCACGTCCTCCTACCACCAGAATATATACACGCAATGGGAGATGGATTAGCACGATTCAATGCGTATTCTCAATCTCGACGTTTCCTTCGGACTATCCAATAGAGTTTCAGCTTTCAGATGGTACGCGGATCAAAGTATTAGCACGGCGAACGTTTCTCCAAAACGCATTGCTTAAGCTGACTCCAGATATGTTCAACGATTTCGTACTCAAGTGGAAATTTTGAGAACTGCGACCTGACCCGACAATTTTTATTCAAACGAAGACATTTCCCAAATTTGTAAACCTACGAAGATATCGCAAAATTACATAAAATAATAAAATCTTCTGTCTTAATCACGATGTCGGAAGCTTAATGTTTCGATATATAATTGTCGGTCGAGTTCCAAAGAAATAATTGTCTGTCAAGTAATAGACAGCCGAAATGATATTTCGTTTTCGATGCGGAATGAAACAGATTATAATTCTTGTTTATTCCCATAAGCCAATTATTTCTGATCAATTATAAAATAATATGCGAAAGCTCCTGAACTTTTTTGCAACGATCTTCTATCTAGTGGTTGTTCAACTCTTGAAGAAATGGCAATCAATTAACTGACGAATCATGAACTCTTTATTTAGTTTTTAATGAAGGGGGGAACAAGAGACTTGAGAAGTATATTTCTTCAACATCGGGACATAAATTTATATATTCATCATAGATGTCCTATTTCCAGATTGTACTTATCAATCACATTTACAGGTTTATGTATCGGTTGAAGAGGTATGCAACAAAATGGATTGTCAGAGCGGCTCGATGATGTTATTTCTATTTGAGATGATTCGATCGAAGTCGTTACCTTCGCAATAAATAATCATGTTCATGTGTGTAGGAGCTGAAATAGAAAAATCACATAAGGTACTGCAAACTGATTTGCAGTACGCATGTAATTAAGTCAGATCATAAACTTCTACCGCAACAGCACAACACACAATGGATCTAAAATATCAGGATGTTTTTCATTGTGGTGAGGAATATTCTCATAACCGAGCTGAGCTACTATCCGTAGTACTTAGGTATCATATACCTCAGCAAGGGAGAAGAAGGGATTCAATTGTATGAGAATGCTTATCGAACAATGAAGACTGAGGTATATTCTGAATCAGAGGCGAAGAGTGTATAAGTGAACGTTATGTGCATGCGTGTAGTCTATTATAGCCTCGAGAACCTGTCTTTTTCTTGCAAAAGCAGTAAGTCTCCGTACGCTCCGCGATGTACGAATATGGATTACACTATGGCTCTTTGCTCCCTTTTTTTTTCCCTCAGCAACTTCTCATATCTTTCCGTTTCGTTCCCTCGATATTCCTGATGCAAGATATTTCCATTTCGTCTGAGCGGATCAACGTCCAGACCAAGCCCATTGTCTGGTCTCCCGCGCGGTGATCTAGAGAGTTTCGCGAGTAAAAGTCGACGAGTATCTACACTTTAGTCTGTGGTGGTGCATGCATGGCACTATACACCTTGTAGTATGGAACACAGCCGATTCTTGTGCGAACGCATCATTAGATTTATGGATTCAACGGCGACGGCGACGACGACGACGACGGCGACGACGATGACGACGATCATCACGCTGGGTGGAATGCGTCTGGGAGATTGCGCTGCTTTTGCAAGCTTGTGAGCTGTTGTCGACACTTTATAGTACGGTATACCAGTCCGTGCGCACTCCGCGTTACACTATGCCTATACCCAAAGCGGGAGCATCCCACAGCACCCGGCTTAACGTGAAGCTCCGGTACTGGAGCCATAATGCCATGAAGTAATGGGTTACGGCGTGATTAAATGCAGCGCGTGATGCTTCCCCTTTGTCTCTTAGTGTACACCCTTGGAAAGAAAAAAACATACTCGCTAGGATGCCAATATGATAGCTATCAGTGAGCTTTTTATATTGATTAAACGAATATTGATATTCGCTAGAAAGGTTAGTTGTCGGGTCGATCCATCTAGTTAGAATCTGAGCTATTGGTTCTATCTGTACACTGACTGTTGATTATTGATTATTGATTATTGACTTCCTGATGGAAAAAAAACTATGCTAACATAGTATATTTTCCGACATATCGAAAAATATATAAATAATGTACGTGGTACTTTTCTTATATACTTTTTCTATACTTGGCAATATCCAATATTTCGCCCAAATGTACATTTGGCGAATATACGTAAAGTACATTTTTTATACAATGGTTAGTACATCTGGCAAATGTACGAAAAGTATATTTATTTGGATATCCATACATGTATCTAGCGAATATACGTAAAGTATATTTTATTGTATATTAGTAGTATGGAAAAAATGCATCAACTTATAAAATATAAAAACACGAAATCTGGACCACGTAGATTTCTTATAACGACAAAGAATCTAAACAATTTGGTCAAAGGCTATTCTAACTGATTCAAGTGTTGAACATCTTCTTACCTAAATATATATATATATCATTTCTATTGTAAAAAAATATACATTCACATATATTTACGAATACATGAAATATGGATTGAGAATTATATGAAGAATATAAAACGATATATTTTATTTCCCAAAAATGTGTATGAACTAGTATACCATCGTATATACATTGTAAATATACTGAAAGTTATATCCGATATATCAAATTTTTCGTCCAAAGTATAGTTGGTATATAAAATATATACTTTTCCATATTTTTTCGAGTATACTTTTTTTCCATGGGGGCTATTGACCGTCGATCATTGAACATTAGTCATCGAGTATTAACTAATGACTATGAATAACGACTATTGCTGTTGATTATCACGTTTTACTATTGCTGTTATCATAATTATTGGCTATTGTCGTACTTGATTTGAATATCTTTAGTTCAAGAATAGTTCCAATAACTATGATGGGTTCGAAGATATGATCAATATTGTTTCAACCTACCATTTATCGATACCAATTACATATTTCCTCTCAGCGTTCTTTTAAGAACAGGGGTAAAATATTATATAAATAAATAAAATGGTTGTATGGACTAACAATGAATAATCAACAGATCTACGGTGAAGATAATAATGAGGGGACTAAGATTGTCTCGTTATTGAGGGATCGGCATTAATGGATAGATCTATCGTAGTCAGTAGTCGATCGTCGGTAATAAAATCATGGTGGCAATTAGGGCCACGTAATAGTGATTGAGTAGCTTGCTTGGTTCTGCGGCTCGCACGAGGCCTGGCAAACGGTCCGTGGATTAGATAACGATTGTATAACCGTGGACCTCGGGCCAATACTCCAACGCTAACCGATCCTCTCCAATAGACCATAGCTTTGGATAGATGTTACGATGCCCTCATAAACAAGACCCCTATTTCACTTTCAACAAGGGTGGGTGCCTATCCAAGGCCCCTTCAGTCGATGAGAAAATGCTCATCTATAGATCAGGGAAAACCAGACAGAGACCCCAACACCTGGCTTAGAGTTAGTGGTACTTTAGAGGATGAATGCCCAAGTTCTTTACGACAATGACTCAAAGTATGAATCAGCCTATACTAAAATACAGATAATCGCAGATTGCGTCAGTTATAGCTACTGTATTTTATGACAGAGACATAATGAAAAGCATTGTGCCAAAGGGGCGTTGAAAAATCCGATTAGAGATTTTCGTCACGCTGAGAGAAAAATGAGGAATTGGAGTCTATGGGAGATTCACAGCATCTCGAATTTCAAGTCACCCTAGCTAGCAAGTTATCAGTAAATGCCACAACTATTTGATTAAAAAAAGTTAATGCAACTATGAAAATAATCGGACCTTACAGAGGAATTCTTTCAATTATCAAATAATTATAGAAACTCATCTTGAATTTTTCATTTTTCATAGTTTCTATAGTGATAAATTAAATTGTGTAGGTAAAATTTTGTATGACAAATCTGCTGTTAAAACAAAATGTTCGAATTAATTTATTGAAATAAATGTGATGTGGAAAGTCCGATAAATTCTTTGAGGGCTATCAGGGTTATCACGATTCCCAGGGTAGAAACACAAAGAAGTTGATGATCTGCGTTGCCGACAAGAAAGCTCTGTGTGCCATTTGCTCTCGGGTCAAGGGCCACCCCCTCGCATTTCACTCGACAACGAATCTCCACCCCAGCTCTTGGCGCGACGGAGAATAGGTTTGAGTGCCGTTTTAACTCAGCCTTAGTTGCTTCTATACCATCCGCAATCATCCTCCGACTGATTCGAAAGAGCCGTTCGAACCTTCAGCAATCGGAACGGTGCTGTTGCTGCGTAGCTCAATCTTCTTTTCACCCCATTCCCTATTTCCGGCTTTTCGACAGACCATTGCTGATCCTGACCCCTTTGCACAACTGCATCTTCCAATGGCTTCACCACGACGTGCTCCCTTCCGCTCGACACTGTGGAATACCTTTCAGTCTGCACGTACTCGCTGCTTGCTGTCTGTTCATGAACGTGAGGAAATTGACGAACGCGTTGCTCTTCGCCAAGTGCCTTATCCGCAGTACGTATACGACTGCGGTATCTGAACCATCTTTGGTCAACTGATGAATTCTATTTCGTGAACGTTTTCGAAAGTTTTTTAAAATATGTCAATTTCATATAATCAATTGAGGGAAGTTTTGGTAATTTTTCAGAAGAATCTTTTCCGTTTTTCAATTTTATGGATCTATGCAAAGTATTACTTCATTATTTCTAGTCGCATGAACACGGAAAGAAAAGATTAGTTGTCATAACCAAGAAATTACTTGATTCAACCAATCGATCATTCTATTTTTCTTGCAACGCAAATGGTAACGCGATTCGAATAATAGAGCCAACAATTCGAATAGTAGTCCCAACTATTCAAGTGGAAGACTCAACTTTTTGATTGGTCAGGTTGGCTAATTTTACAAGTACCAATCCTGAATAGTTGAGAGTCCTATTCGATATGATTGGGGCAACTAATTTTTCAGAACGGCGATACAGCAAATTGAAGACGTAGTTGTCACAACCAAACTTTTTTTTCCGTAAATTATTTATTGGTCAGTTTTCGAAGCCAAAGACGTTTCAGGAGATTCATAGAGTGCCTCAATGTCATAAAATAGTTAAAAAAATTAGCTTATTGTTATATTTTTTGTGCATAATTCTTATTATCAGTTATTTTAATGAGCGTCATGGAGACTACATCTTTTGGGAATCATATCAATATAATACATTATTATAAAAATAGACTTTTACAAATGATTTTTTTTTTATTTTGGCAATTCTTCTGCTAGAAATATTTGATATGCACTTTGGTTTCTCCGCATTAAAGGGTTACCGCAGTATATCACGGAACTATTATCAGTCACTCCAACATGTTCTATATATATTCATATTTTTATTTCTTGTCGATTTTCTAATGAAGTTATAACAATAATTTTTACCTTTCAGGAAAGTTCATTTTTGCAAACCAAAAAAATTCTTTCGTGCTTATTTCGGTACCAATCTTAAAAACCATTTAGCATAGCATGCGTAGTCGGTAAAAGATAATTCGGATTGAGTCTACGATATTTGCGAGAAGAAGTTTATCAAGCACGGAAAATAATAATACAGATTTTTTCCTGAAATATTAAACCAGTTATCGTGTATGATTATAATTACCTTCGATCACTCATACTAAAAGTAGTTACGATGACTAAAAACTTCATGAAAATATTTTAAAAGTCATAAGTACTAAACATCAATAGTTCTGACTCAACTTGCAAATTAAGGTGGGTCTACGTACCAATTACGTAGATTGACAGAAAACTTTGGAAACCTTCGAGTTTGCCTATATACTATGGACCTGCTGTCTCTGCAGATGCAAAAAGAGCTTTGCAACCGTGCATTGTGAAAGCAAGTTTTGTAATCATATATATCTCCATCGGTATCTCTCTTCGGAGTCTTGTTGATTTTGCTCCCTGGTAGTTAGGCTAAGTGCGAGCGTATATTTGTTGTGTATCGTATATTGTTCGAGCTCCGGGATTCATAGGTCTTCATTAGCGAGAATTGGCCGAGAAGGACGAAAAGCTGAGTCGAGTAATGGAAGGCGAATGTAGTCGGTGTGATAACACGTGGGTATACGAGACTAAGAGAACCGAGACGTCAAGGGGCTGAAGGTACAAGGTATGATGAGTGGGAAGTACGAAAGAACACGCGAAAGGTAGTGAGAAGATGAAGGAGACGCAGCCATGGATGGAAATGAGTAAAGTAGAAATAGAAGTAGAAGCTCGGCTTCTTCCAGCGTGGCGCATCTCGTTAATTAATTAAATTAGAGTGAAAAGATAATTGCTCGAATGGTCTTGCAAGATGTCAGGGTATAGGAAAGAAGTAGAAGACACATATACAGAGTATTCCAGGCGAAATCGACAGCGGTGTAATTAAAAAAGAAAAGTGCGCTACTTTTGCCATTATCGTGGTAAAATTTATTCACGAGAAAGTTTAAAAACAATTATGTACAGGACTTTCTTATACCGCCATAATATATCCTAATATCGTTAAATATATTAAAATTGGATTATGATGGAACGTCACGACACTGTCTGTTTGGCGTGGACTGACCCATGCATGCGCTTACTAAGCCCCGGATCGCACAGTGAATATTTTAATCCGGTTTACGTAAATGGTATAGCTGATTGAATCACTCAATATGGAATTTCTTTATTCTGTCGCGCAGAGCTGCCAATTTACTCGTTTCAGTTTGCCGAAGTAATTTCACATTAATTTGGCCATAAAATAAATTTCTCCACTGCAGAGGATTATGAGTATTTATTTCCTATTAATTCTTATTAATTTCCAACTCTCTTGCTTATTTTCTGTCAACTTCAGTCTGAAATGATTTTTCGATTGTTTAATCATATTGATTATCCATTGCATAAACATTTGATTTAAAAAATCAAATAATGTCTACACTTGAAGCTTCTGAACAAATATATTTTTAATGGATAATGGAAAATAATGGCTAACTACTTTTATTTTTACGTTAATTTTTAGAACATAATTGAATCAATTTCAATGGAAAATCATAATTCGAAACAAAGGCTTGTATATATGGGGCATTCCACGTCATATCAGCATTCCATGTCATATCAGCAGGCCCTTACCCTCAGCGATGTTGTTCATTTTTTAAAATTATGTTCTTACCGACCCATAAAGGCCTCGGAATTTTTTTCAGATTCTTTTTACCACCAGCAACATTTTCAAATCCTCGAAAAAAACCAATTTCAAAAACGCCGTTTTAAAAAATCTGGAAAAAATTCACACTGATTCTATGATTTAAAATATGATTTTTGAGTCCCATGCGATAATGTGATCTCAATATTCACTATTTTTTACACATTTTTTCTTTTTTTTTAAAACAATATTGCTTGGATTGCGAAAGCATTTGCGAAATTTTTTTATCGATATCAAATGTTTCCGGGCATCCTGGTAATTCTACCATCTTCAGAGAAATTGAGATCCATTGATATTTAAAAAAGTTATCCTGATTTAAAAAATTAAAAACCAAATTGGGACATTAAAAAAAAAGACAAAATGTGGAAAAAATAGTAAATATTGAAATAATATCATCAAATGGCGCTCAAAAATAATTTTGTAAATCATAGAATCAGTGTGAATTTTTTCCAGATTTTTAACTACGGCGTTTTTGAAATTGGTTTTTTTCGAAGATTTAAAAATGTTTTTGGTGGTAAAAAAATCTGAAAAAAATGCAAGGCCTTTATGGGTCGGTAATAAAATCATATTAAAAAATAAACAAAATCAATGAGGGTGAGGGTCATGGCCTGCTGATTCGACGTCGTATGCCTCATATATATTTTTTTAAATGCGGAAAGATAACAATAAAACATAGAAAAAGAATAGTCTTTCGAGGAATAAATAAACAAATTCAGCGCGTTCAGAATTAATGGGTCGCTGGAGTTGTGCAATAGGGGATATAGCAAATAAAAATTTATACTCGATGCACCAGACTATATGCACTAGAGGATATAGCAAATGAAAATTCATACACGATGCCACATCAGAAGATCGAAAAGTGCATTTTGTTGTAAAAACTCAATTCAGTTATGTAGAGTAGTTGCAATAAATAAATTAAAAAAAGGAAAAAAAATACATAAATGTATACACGTGTCACTTAGACCGTATGTAATATTTTGGGCGGGACTCTATGGCAGCTCGTGAATCAGAAGTGACACACAGATTGCGAGCTATAGATTTGGGGGAGTGAGAGAGGGTAGGTTTCCGGTATGCAGTGCGGCGTGGTGCGCGACCCTATCGTACATCGCTTGATTTATGTCATCCATAACTGGCACTATACGTCTTTCATTAACTCTGCCATTGTCACACAAATACATAGCTCAGAAGTGTGCACGGCGATCGGTAATATGAGACGTATATATGTAAGCTTTCGTTGCGTGGGTGTTTCAGTCGTTCAAGGGGATCCTGATTTGTTTTTTCTGGCTTTTATTTACTTGCCATATGTTTCCCTTCGGTATTTCAGATGTTGATCCAAGACTGACAAAGTATCGGCTGTAAACGCTTTTTTTTCTTACTTTATTCAATCATTGACAAATTCCATCAAACGTTTCGAAATACATCTTCATCGACTATCTCAAATTGTAAGAGTGTTCTTTTTGGTTTCGTATTAAATTTCGGCTATATTTTAGGGACTTATTAGGCATATATAGATTGCAATCCAAAAATTCAATTAAATTCTTTAAGAATTTCAGAATGGATAAGATACGACACTTCCGAATAAACATCGGTTTTCAAGTATAATAATGATAAAAAATTTATTTATCAATTTCTGGGAAAAACATATTTGATGAATTATATAAGACAACTTAATTATTCTTCTTGTGAAACAAAATCCCTCACTTATTCTAATCCATATGCATGATTTGCTTCAAAGCTGTGTCATTATTCTAAAATATTTATTTATTTCTTTGATTCAAGGTGTAAATGATAGTCTCATGCCACTGACGTATACATATTACATATTTACATTCACATCAATTATTCAATTGTTAACGTAACTACCTACGAGTAGTTGCAGAATTAGCGTGAGTAAGTAAAAGTATTTATGACAATAATAGAAATAGTTAATATAATAAAATTAATCTGATAGTAGCAAGATTTCGCAGTTCATAGTCGTGAATACATTGCATGATTGGCAATGTCAAAGATCTTGATCATGTCCGACAAACCGTAGAATATCAATCATGATTCGCTGCTAGATACTCTGGGACATCTTCTGGCGTTGGGGAGACGAACTACTTTGCCACTTTCTTTGGCACACTTCTCATATCGAGAAATGAACTCTGACAGGATTTTGATCAATGGTTGGATACACAATGTCACACGGTCGTGTTCTGGTTATCTTAACGTCTTTGTTATCAATTTTTTTTAGATAAAAGCATAGATGGGGCAGAACAGTCGAGGAGGTGTAATTCGGGTGAGTTCGATACTGATGGATCGAAGGTATAACAGTTATGTACAAGGTCCCACATGAGGGTGGACCCTTCTAAACACTGTGTCAGTCTGGGGCTAGCAGTAGTAGTGGCCTTTACTTTACTGAAGGTCCTTGTACCTTTGCACAAAGTGAAGGCAGCATTCTTACGGTACAAGGGCCGGTACTTTGACCAAGCGTAGAAGGACCTTGAACCGAGGTGTTGAATAATAAGTGATATTTGCATACATAATAGGGTATGTCAGTCGTAACTTTTCTTTTTGAGTCCCGAGTGATACTTTACTCGACTTTTATGCTTAAGTCATGAGACACCTCTTGGACTTAATTAGAAGCGGTCTCCGTCCGCTCCTCGTCTTTTGGGCTTGAAAAAACGTAAACATAGACAGGATTTAAAAAATATCTCTGTTTTCGTTCAATGCAGACACAACGGGTTAATATTTACCTATCGGTGATCGAACGTATATACCTTTTCCGTTTTAATAAATCAAAGTCGATAAAAACCTAATTCTGAAATGTTTATACTCTGTGTAGAATCTTCAGTGGATAATATTGTTTTTCAAGTATTGCGAACTTATTCTAGGATACAAAGGCGTAAAAAAACCTCTGAAGGCAGTAATGCCTCGAGACTGAAGATATTAGCATCAGGAGGAAAAACAATTTTTCCGTTCGGCCAATAGGTATACGGTTATTTGTTTTTAATTTCCTTGAAAATATAGCTATTGTGAGAGGTCGAATCGGTTGTCGAACGGTTGGTGAGGGTGATGCGCGTCGAGGGTGCTGAGCTACCCTTCGCACTCGCCACCAATAGGAAGCACACAGAAAGGCAGGGACAGGGAGAAAAATGAAGCTAGCGAGGGCCATCGAAAAATCCGGTACACGGCGCGGCATTTTTTAGCCCGTCGAGCTTGGCGGTGAAGTGAAGAGAGTGGAAGCGTTTATTAAAATGTTTATTCGTCGGGTCCTGGCCAGCGCACTCTTACAGCAGCATTTTTTTTGTTGCTTTTGTCTTTGTTTCAGCTGGTTCTCGATATCAGCGAACGAAGCTCATGTTGAGAGTCGACGGTGCTGCTGCGGTTATGTTGCGGATGCCGATGCGGTGGCGGCGCTGGTGAAGCGCGCTCAAAATTCCGGAAACACGACCAAGGGATTATCCCCCGTCGGAGTCTCCATTCATTATTATTACTTTCAAGCTTGCGGCTCTAGGCTTTTGGCTCGACGGACATTTCCTATATATTCCTCTCTCTCGTATCGTCAACGAGGCGTAAATTCGTTTCTCTTGCGGGATCACTGCCTCATTCCCCTCTCATTCCCCATTTCGTTTCCTCGCTCTTCCCTCATGCTCCAAACCTTCCTCGCGTTCTCTTCTTCATCGCTCGTTCGCCTTTACTCGTTTTGCTCTTTGCGGTCTGTCTCTGTGTCCGTACCTTTTGCTCCGCGTCTCCCTCTCATTCCACTGTTTGATAACTGCGTCTTTATCTTTCTGAAAATTTAATGGTAATCGGATCTGCACGAGACGCTGGGACGTCTGCGAGACTGGCCGCGTGAATTTAATGTCAGGAAGTGATTAAATAGACATGTAGGCTTTGTGCTTGATGTAAAATCGGAAAACCCCGGGGAAAATATTTCAATGTTACAAAAATGGACAATACTGACGGTTTTGTCCAGAAACTATGTACGTTTTTATGTACGAAGTACTTCCGCAACTCTGTTAATGAATTTGTCTCAATTCCTCTGTTGTGTACGAGAAATAAATACGAACAGGGTTTGCTCAAAATATTCTAGGAAGACGATTGAATTTTATGAATTGAGAATACTGTAAAATACACTTTTGGAAGTAATAAAAATCGAACTAGATATTGTCCGGTTTGAAAAAATTCAAAGAGTACATCAAAATTAAATTTTTCGAAAAACTGTGAGAACGGGTACAAAGAATAATGAAAATTTTTCGAAGTTCTTTGGAAAGTTTCTATTTAAGAGTACTTCACAAAGCATTATTCCGAAGTATTTATAAACGACTGTTTTTGCGCTACACCGAGTAAAAAGATTTAATTGATTCACGGCATTCTACGCCAATACAAAGAAATTCTTAAGTTTTAATACTATTCTTTTATTAAATGATCTCCAATGCAATGAAAAGTAGTGACATTAAATCAAAGAAATCGTGTCCGTTCTTTTTATTCATTCCACTAAAGAGGTAGCCGCACTTCCCTCACCTCAGCACTTTGAGGCCTCTTTTTTCCTAAACTACTCGGCAGATAGAGCTCAAATTTAGAGATAACTCGCTGAAGTCCGGAAGAAATCGGCCAGTGTACGGGCTTCTTGAAATTCGAAACCATTCGATCGGGGGAACCGAAAACACACAAAAGTAGGGTTAGGTGTAAGACAGACAGCTCTATAGGTGATTAACATTAGACGATAGGATTCCCAGCACTTTTTACTATGAAGTATGTCTGTTAAATAAATTAAGGAGACAATTTTTTTAAATCAAAGAAAACTTTTCTTAAAAAAAAATTGATCTGCTTCTTCATTTTATGCTTACTAAGTAAATGTTTCTTTGCAGGCAGTGTAATGTTCGTTTTGAAATTTTAGTGCACTATTCCATCAAAATTAGAGAAATAGGTCGTTTAAATAAATGAAAACAAAATCAACCCACCACCTCTTTTTTGTCAATAAATTTTTTTCAGCGGTGTACTAATAGTTGACGTAATTTTCGGTATATTATTTACTTCCGAAAAATCATACGAAAAGTGAGCGATAAAAATCCGTCTACACGTCGTTAACATCTTAGACTCCGACTGACTCGTAGTGTGAGAAGATTCGTCTTCCATGTAAAGGATTACGTCATAAATTCGACCATGGTTGCAATAGAGGAAGTTGGAAATATATCCAAAATAATTTTTACTCCGTTTAGTTACAAAATATGTATTCTTTAGGGAGATGAAAGGTCTTGTTGGGTGCATTTTGTGCGTATAGTTCGCTTAATGAATGTGCAAAAGTCACAAAGATTTATAGTCTTAGTTTCTCGACTAAAGTTCTTTTCGCATAAATGAGCAAGCAGATTTATGTGCGCCTGTTAAACGTTTAGCATTAGGTGTTAAATTGTGAAGAGAAAGAGAGTTGGATGCCGAAGAACAAAATGAACTGTTCGAGTCGTGTCGTCGCAGAGGGAAATGGTTATATTTTTAGGCGATGAGAGAGGCGCGCCTTCTCGCGGTGCTGGGTGGGCTCATCGTGTGGTAATATCTCACGACGCTGTAGACTTCCCGCCCAATGCTGTGCGTGAATATCTTCCTCTTCCGTCGCTGTCTGTAACGTAAACCAATTTGTCACAAAATTTATCTCGCTGAGATTTAGTGAAGGTTTCAGATGGCTGGAAAGGTTGTGATCTTGGCACCAATCGGCCATCTACATGTGTTATAATTATAAACATCCTCGTTGTATAGGAGGACGAAGACTGAAACGGGAGCAAAAAATCTGAGACAATAAATTACGTTGCTTTGTGTACATCCATTTTATCTTAATTAATCATTTTGTCACAACAAGAAATACAGCTTGGAAATAATCATTTATTTTGATAAATTAATGGAAGTGTGTTAACACCATCCCGTGATATCGTACACACTGCTAACACAGCTAACAGCTAAATTAATATTAATAGCAGTTTAAAGCGATTCATATATATCAGGCTTGTAGTAAATTAAAGTTTGTAATACCGATTATATGTTACTTCATGAATATTTTTGTTCTATACAGAAATGCATTATTCCGACCAGAAGATGCAAAAAAATGAGACAATAATTCAATTCATGTAACCATTTTATTTAAATAAACAAATATTATATGGCAAGGATCACAATAAAATTGGTTGTCATTATGAATTATAATTAATACCCAGTACTAGTTTTTACTACTTACATATATTTAATCAAGCTTTTTGACAACGTATGGGAATTTTTTTGTCCTCGCAACAGCATAATCTCGTTGAGAAATTAGTCTGGCAGAAACTATCAACTCGCCAAAGTCATTCCAGTGGTTTCAAACTCTTTGGTCTCAATTCAAGGGTCCAATAGTGAATGTGTCTCGTAGTCGATGAACCGTGCTCGTTATTCAAGGAGGTCCGGAACGTACCGCAGCCGAGAATGTGCCCAAGGGAACGCCCGAGCCGAACAAACCGACGAAGAAAGATGTCAAAGCCCGCAGCGGCTCAGTAAAAGACTCAGTCGTGTAAAACACGTGGGGCGTGTGTATGAAAGGCGATCACCATGAGAAAGTAACGCATGGTCGCACGTGTTTATAGCGGTCGGTTAGGTTTCGGCAGATCATACCCACAAACGAACGCATTTTGGAATCATCGTCACAGCTAACTAGGATTGCTTTCAATGACAAGGGACATCACTGATCCTAGCCACTGAGATTAAAAACGTTCTTTTTTGTACAAAATCTAAACATGAAAAAAAATCTGAACATCAGCTTTGAATTGTATTTGTACTTTCGCTTATAAGGTATCTTTGATCTATGCAAATGGCACTTCCAAATGTCTTTTTTATCTATATAATTTCGCTAACAAGGTACGACAATGATCTGAGCGGACAAAGTTAAAAAAAAATCGGATCGGTCAATTTTTCCACCGCCGAAAATCCTGAATCTTCACAAACATTAAATTTCCATCATTTCGGAACGAACAACAATCGTAAGATCCGCCAGGACTTATGAAAACCGAGAAAAAGTAGAAACGGGTGAAAGCAGAAAGCAGAGAATTAATATCCGGTCTTGTACGAATAGAGAGACCAGAAAACGGCAAAAAACCGCTGGGAGTTGGAGGTTCAGTTGTTTTGAAAGGGTTTACCGGGCAAATGTACTGTACTATATAATCTACCGTAGTATATGTTGATGGTAGCGTCGGCGACTATGAGTTGCATTGGTGGTGTTGGCATGTACATGCAGTTTATACACTTCCTTGTGTTTCGCGAGATGGAAAAAGAATTCAGCTTGAGTGGACGTCTAAGACACTTCAACATTGCGACATCTTTCACGAGAGCACAGTTTCTTAGTTGCAGAAGTGCACTTGGAATTACAAGGTGCGAGAACAGAAAACGGCTCATAAAGCGCCGACCAAATTCTCTGTTGACTCGGAATTCTCACGTACAGTAAAAGCAAAGAAAACTTTTTTCTTTCTACAAATAACAGTTCTGTACAAAAGCGATCAACCTTTTCCAAACGTGGCCATAATTAGTGTCAAATTCATCCAAAATATCGTAGTTCTAAAATCCGTTGGTCACTACATAGCTCAACAACCGTTATTTCTCATCATCTGTCCGTCTGCACCGATGGTGCATTCCGTCGAATTTCCTCATAGCCCAAAAAAAAAATGTGCTGTGATTTCATCAGCACCTAGTACCAGGCTGTGTTTGTTCTCCAGTAAAAAAGCTCACTCTCGTGTTTATTGTGTTATGAAATACCGGCTTTTAGAAAGTCGCACCAGACTATGCACGGGTACGTTTCATATCCTACATCATTCCTCTTTTGCAGCTCTGATGCGCCCGGTGAATCGGGCAAACGTGATTATTTTTTGCAATTTGCTAAGCAGATGCCTCTATTGTATTTGTCACGAGAGTCGTCACTTCTCGCTTCCTCTCTATATTCTCTTTTCCCTCTCCCGGCTCGCCATGTCTGCATGCTGCAATGCTTCAATGTCTGTTGTTCCTCACTCCTTTTTCTTTCTCATATAGTTGTTTTTCCCATTTCTGTCTCGCTCAGAACAGGGCCGGTGCATTGGTTTATACGTACAGTGCTCGGAACCCTCCGGCTGCTTTTCTCCGCAGGCAGGTACTATGATACCGTGTTTTCCGGATTCCGACCTCTGCGCGGGCGTGCGAGGAGGCAGAAAACAGAAGAGTTGTATCCAGTCTGTATCCGAGTCCTGGTATCCCAGAGTCTCGACCTCTTCCTACCTACTCTCCTCTCTTCTCTTCTGCGTCCGTTCTCCAGTTTCCCTCCTCCGCGCGCCCAACCCCCGGCGAAGACTCTCGAAAGCACGCACACGCCGGGGGCTGCATATTTTAACCAACTTGCCTGGCATTGTCTTCATCCTATGCATCCCCGCCTTCGCATTGCTACGTTTCTCATGCTCGTGGGTTATCCGAGCGACACAACACACCGGGAAATAATGATCGCCCGGCACACCAAGCTTCAGAACACTCTGTTCAACTGGCGTGGCTCTCGCACGTTAGGATACAACGATGTATGCCGTGACAACACGTTTTTCCTTTTTGTTGCATAGTGCGATACAACATCCCTTGCGGATGTTCTCAGGGAGTTTGTAATACAGTCGAGGTGGTGATGGTGTATTGCAGTCTTCCAAAGCGTCATCAGGCGCTTTCTTATGCGAACGGACGATATTATTGTTTTTCTCATCGTGACACCTCCAATGGCATCGCTATGTCGAGAATTCTTGTTGCTTCGGGCTCTGTTGGAGTGGTTACTTTGTTGCGAGTCGCTGGTTTACAAGGAGCTGAAGTTATATGCGTTCAAGTTTCAGGGTACAGAGGCGGGGTGGAGTCATCGTTATAGCTATGGATCACGAATGTAGCGACCATCTTGAATTGTGTACGATGGATGCGGAAGTTCTTGAAGAGCCCGTGTATTAATGACTGTTTCGTTGTTCGTTTATGAGCGGTGCGCACGTGACGTTGAATGTTCTTACGACATTGAGGACATACTAGGGATGGTTTGCTGCTGGCAACGGATCATTTGTGCAATCTCTTCTGCCGTCAGTTTCTGGTGACTGCCGGGGGAAAGTATGTGGAAAACGAGAGGTAAAGGTTGAGAAAACGGTGGTTTAACAGAAAAGCCAACCTGGCATAACGCCCATTTTGCTTCTCAGGGTCTTTGTTCATCAATGGCTGTGTTTTGCTGTCGCACCGTCCGATTGTCTGTGCAAGCCCTTTCAGTAGATGTGAAGCACATCTCCATAGACATCTTGCTCCATTTGCTGCTTCTTGTTACGACATGGATCTTCGTCGCTTTTTATTTATTCTTCATATGTTGAATGTCACCATGGATGCTGCAAGGTTCTTCTTTTTGTTCGATATCTCTAGTTTTGTGTTCTCCATTGGCAACAGACATTGACTCTTATGTTTTCGAGATGTTTCCGGAGTCAGGGAAAATGTGACAGCTGTGGCAATCATTGAGTGACAACTATTAATTAAATAGTTTGACTAATCAATCGCCACCACTAATTAGTGGTCACGGTAGCAATGAAATATTTTAACAATAGCTAATCACTGTCATAGCTCTCAACGACTCCTCATAAAAGTTCTACTATAAAATTATTTTCTTATACCCTTTTTTTTTTTTTTGACGATTAACTTTCGCTCTAAACCATCGTCAATTCATTAGAAGTAACCAGTTGATGTAGTTTTTTTTCCTATTTCGATGAATCTCGGCTTGAATAATGTGAAAAAGTAAACTTATATCGCAGTCAATTCGTTTTTTAATGAAACATGTATTAAACTTTGAAAAAATATTGAAGTGTCATTTTGCAGGTCAAATGTGCGGACTTGAATTTGTAACTCGGAATTACTTGTAAAAACTACTTGTAAAAAATTTCTCGCAGAAATTCATCGACATTGAGTCGACAGTATAAACTTCAGATAAATGGTCGAAGGGACGAGAGCTCAAGCATAATCGTCGTGGCTGACCCAGATAATTGCATTGCATTGAAACATAATGAGCTCATTGTTCGAAGTTTGCGGCGGGCCAGATGACGAGGAGAGTTCCTCGAAGCTTCTCTCAACGTCGAGTAGGTTGTCGACTCCCAGCTCTTGTCCTTGTGCTTCTTCGTTCAAGATAATCGTTCCTCTCGTTTGCCCAGTGAACCCGGTGCTCGGTGATAATTAATGAAAAGGAGACGAATAAAAATGCGAAATGGTGATTGAACAATATTTTTAACCGTACCGATTAATGTACAGAAAGACTTGAATTAACAACATATACAAATGATCGCGAGAATTTCAGAGCAAGTTCATTATCAAATGTAAATAAATTGGATACGGAAATTATTCAGAACGGTTTTTAATTGGTTGGTACACCTAATTGAGTAGTTAGTGCGGATAAAAAAAATATTGTTGGGTAATAAATCATTCGGTTGACACGAAATAATTACATCGCCTGAAACCAAATTGAACAATTATTTTCCTCCCCATTTTGTTAAAATTTCCATGTTAAAAATAGATCCTCTGATTTGATTTATATAAAAATTATTCATGACATTAAATTCACGTGACAAATATGTAGAAAAATATTCAACCAAAGCAATTGGGGATTCATATAACTGCAGTTTTATCACCAGAGGCGCTTTTTGTCTTGGTCAGAATATACTTTCAAAGGAATCTCGTGTTCTTGATTGACAGACTTTCGACCTTCGAGATGTGTTCCAGTGAAAGATTCGCCTCAGCGAACTCGTCAGATCGTATCACATGGCTTGTTTGTCCCCGCAATGCTTCCACTGTTTTATAAATACTTTTTTCCGCTCAAGTGAACTTCAATCATGGTGACCAAGAAAAATGCGGAAACGCGATCGAATTATAAGCCACTAATCCAGTTGTCAAAACAAGATGATAAAAAATACTTGACTTCATTGATTATAGTAACTATTTCGTTTATTATTTTTTACAATGAACAAAAATTTCAATCGAGCAATATTATAATTTTTTACATTTTTTACACGCAATTCAGCAGCTAAATTTTATTTATAAATGTTGATGACATAGCAAATCAGATATCAACGATAACTAATGTTATTTCACAACGTTTTTTTTTCGAAGTTTTGGCATCAACCGTCGGTCGACTTACTCTAAAGATGACTTTTTTACGTGCAGATATTTTTTCTAAAAGATTGATCTCCGAATTTTACATCTTTAATATAATATTGGTGAATGGTGGTGAGGAGCTACCGTTCGGCCAACTCTCAGAATGTATGGGAGAAATTTTTTTTTCCCCCTCTTTTTTGACATTTCCGTCCTCGATCCGGACCCTCTTCAGATTTATTTCTATGATTATAATAAGGACAATTTTTTAATTTTTAGTTCAACAAATTGACCATAGGGAGAAATTTTTTAAATCTTAATTGTCACAATTCTTGCAATTATAGATTAAGCATATAATTACCAGTTAATGGTTACTTTGAGGCCGAGAACAAATCTATCTGACAAAATCAGTTTTTTATGTTTTTTTTTTTTTGTTACGTGATAACATATAAACGACAAGAGCTGACGCACAGTTTGCTCATCAACAACTGTTTTCATACACCATTGTTAGTGAGGATTCTGAATACAAGTAAAAAAAAGTCATATATCACACGTACGTGCAATTTTCATGAGTCATTACTCAAAATTTTGTTTTATTTATTTTATATTCTTTCAAAACAAAAATTTGTCCTTATTATAATCATAGGAATAAATCTGCATAGGATCCGGATTCAGGATCGAAACTTCAATAAAAAGAAAGGAAAAAAATCATTCCTCTCCCATAAACTCTGGGTGTTGGCCGAACTGAGCCGCCCACCACCATTCACCAATATTTTAAAGATACTAGGGTTAGCCGACACTTGAGTCTCTTTACGTCAGTTTTGACATCTGACATAAACAAATAAATTCAATGCATAAACTTGGTCCTGATCTCAGTGTGTCTGACAACACCACCGACGAATCAGAGTATAAATAAATCGCTAACAATGAATTTCGCATTTATCATCCATGAACTTTTTAATATAGAATCGGCCGCCTACAACACGTTTTGTCATCTTTGATACATTTCATAAATTCTATATAAAATCCTATAATCCTCTATGCTAGCAATTGTTACAACGTAAGACGTCTAAAGATTCCCAAAAAAAAAAAAAATATATATATTCACCCTATTTCGACAAATGTCAAATAAAAAAAGTGCGATTCTTTCAATGCCCGTCACCAGTGGTGTCTCGATCGATAGTTCGCGTTTTTCCATCGCTTCACAATACAACAAGTTTCTCTTCCAATTTTTGCAATATTTTCTCCGAGCCCTTCTTCTCCTTTCTCGGCTCTTTGGCAACAGTCTATGCCACGATGTTTGCTTCAGCTTTCGCTTTCGTTATTTCTCATCGGGCGACACTCCTACCGTCCTCAGATCTTTCTCTCTCATCAACTCCCGTATCAGCGTGTGCAGCGTTGGTGAAAGAGCTTTTGCGATTTTGGAAGTGCTTCGCTAACGTTGCGACGCGGTTGGAACATAGTTTATCTCCGTCACACCCGCAGTTTCGATTCTTCCGCAAGGTCTGCTGAGTCACGGAACCGTCGAATCTCAAAGAATGAACGAGCACCGGTAAAGTTCTTCCTCCTGTTTGTATATATACATATAATAACCAACGATAGCGAGCTTCTTCACGCTCCTTGACTCCAGAAGAAGTTGCAGCTCCCTTGCGATCATCCCTCGTATCTCTCCTAATCCTCGCGCAGTCTAGCTCCTCTTCACTTATGTTTCTCGTTCCCAACTGGGTTGCGAGACCAGCGTTGAACTTTACGTTGAACATCAGCAGTGATCTTCTTCTAAGGAAAGCCCTTAGGCTCTTCGTTCGGATTTCTGGTACTGCAAACCTTCTCGTACTCATTCACGGACGCTCCGATGCTTGTCGATGCAGCAAAAAAAAAATGTAGACGACTGCACTGGCAAAAAGAACCGTACGTTGAGTGTGCACGCTGGACGATAAGTGGGGGGAGCACTTCCAAAGAGCTCAACCGTTTTGCATTCTGGCTGAAAAAGGCGCATCCATGTGCCTCTTGAAAGGAGGCATCCTTGAGATCAAGCTGTTGAGCAGAAGCGGTTTAATCTTCTGCTTTCTGAGTGACGATACTTTCAACTGAATCGAAAATAATCGTCACACTACGATGACATCGAACCCTTGAAGACAGTTCAGAAAAAGCGATTTCGATTTTGTTACGCCGTAAACAAAATGTTTTGGGTAAAAATGACGAATTGCGAGATGGCCTTGATTCATTATATATTTTTTAGTACGTTATTGGGAAACAATTGAGTGGACTCAAAATTACATAGAGTGTACTACAGATTAAAAATGATACTTCTCTTCCGACATAATTTTGGTGCATTCTGTAAAAAATTACAGAAATATGATACTTGATATGTACTTAGTAAGGTTTGAATGTGAGATTTTTAAAAATGGGGATATCATCTGGAGATTTTTTTCCATGACTTTTCGTAGATGACTCGATCCTCTCAATGAATGCCTGTATATTGCTACATCCCAAGCTAATTTAATTTCCATACAGAGTCCGTCCATTTTCGCCTATATCTGGATTTCAAAATATAACTCGTTTTTTTCCGAGACTAAAGTTTGGTTAACTTTGCTGAATCTATTTTTCAGTTGAAAAATGATATTTCCATTCGACTTCACGGAATTCATTTATATGAAATTGACTATTTTGATGTTATTCTCACATTCACAATTCCGCTACTCCGTGAATAATTCTCTTCTGTTTTACCTCTAGTTACACAGTTCAACGGAACATTTCCGCTTTTTTGTTGCGTTCTGTCTGTGCGTCATTCGGCATCGGTTTCTGCTTCTGCTTTTTTTTTTTCTGTAGCTGTGTCTCTCGTGAAGCTTTCCCTTTCCCTCGTTCGTTCCTCTTGCGATTCTGGGCTACGTGTACACACTAGTAAAAACTGGTATGTGTGATGTACGCTCTTTCCAAGTTTATGAGCGTTCTGTGATGTCACGCGGCCTTTTGAGCCCGCAGAGAGAAATGGCACTTTTATGCCTTCGCATACTGCTCTCTCACCGCTCACTACACTGATGCGCCACCACTCTTGCACCACTCATAATGCTTCTTCTTCTGCCACTACGCTTCAGGCATTTACAATTTGTCTGTTCGCAATGGGCGGTTGCTCGTATCCTTTGGTTATTCCTCGCTGTTTCATCCTTTGCTCATCCATTTCCCAAAGAGAAGCCGCCACCCATTGATCGTATTTAAGTAATTTCTTCTATCAGCTTATGGGCCTGTTCTATGTCTATTTCGACTTTGGAGAGTTGGAAAGAGAACATCAAGGGATACGTCAAATGATGTTATGACATTTTGTCTTTTATAACTATAAATCTTTAGAAATAGATCATCCACAATAATTCTAGTAGTACTAGCAAGTATTGAAAAAAACCTTCAACGTTGGTATGTACATGTGAATATTAAATTTTAAGACTTTTATTGATACTGAATTTGAATCATGACTACTTTTAGTGGATTTAACGAATTTTCAATTTTAGTGCAGCTCAAAATCGAAAGTCATTGTAATTAATCTAATGAAATTTTAGCAAAAAGAATGATAAAGTATGGAAAATTTTAACACATTATTAAATCATACTTTCCATCTTTCACGAACTTTTTTCTACGAGAAATTATGCCCATCAATTAACGTATTCATAGAAAATGATTTATGAAACGCCAACAGTAGGTTAACGATTCGCAGGTCCGAAGTTGCGTCTTTGTTCAACTTTTTATATACCAACGTAGATTAAGCATCTGCTGAATTCGACAAATATATCATATTTCGATATCCCTCTTCTAAATGTAATAAACTGCCAAATAACATTATGTCATTGAGATATGCGAACAATTTGAAATGTTTATCAATCTAAACCGTGTTTGATCTAAACCAAGTTTATTCTTATTTCAACTTATTTTAAGTGTCTCGACATTCCAAATGTTAATACTGCTTTTCATGAAACAAGCTATATTTAGGGAAGCGAAAAATGTTTTTTTTAAATGTTGCGATCGCATGTGGCAAGTTCACGATATGAAAATTTATACGCTTATTTGATTCGGGAGATAAATCAATAAAAGAATCAATCATCAATGCATTAAACTAAAATATATAAAAACTAAAAGGGTATTTTTTTTCTATACATAAGTATTATTTTATTGATTACAGAGTGATTATGGAGGTGCGAACAGAACGTCCCCGTACGGCGGGGAGAATAGCGCCAACGGGACGCGTAACTCCGACCGTTCACCAAAGTGTGTCAGGGGGTGGCAGACGAAAGGCGATTCCGGTACCGCCACCGAGGGTGCCAACCCCAATGCCTACTGCAAACAATAATCAGCAAAGGTAAGCAATATGACTGCATCGTTCTAATAACTATGATAAAATTTCATAAATTTTGTCTTGAGGGGACGCATTTATCTAAAAAAAAGTCATAAGAATAAAAATGCTGTAGCTGGTACCCATCTTTAAAAAAAAACGTAAATTCGAACTTCATTAAGGGTGATCCCATCAAAATTAAAAAAAGGGTTTTGCAACGAAAGTATTGATGATTCGAAATATCTCGAAAGTCTCGAAAACCTCGCAGTCATTGTCATCGTTTTATTCGTGCTGTGAGTGGCCAGCGGCCATGGATTATATTTTTAACTGTCAAATCTGACATAAAAGGACAAATGTCGCACCGCAGCAGCACCCGTGTGGGACCAACCATAGTATTGTAGAAACTTCACCAAATTTCAGTACGATAACATACAAATCCGATGAGATATAAAAAATTTTAAATTCTTTATTTAAGCGACTCTATCTTGGGACAACTTACATACATTTCCGAAAAATGAAAATGTGTGGAATTTTATGTTCTAGATGAAAAAAAATAGATTGATATAAAATATTTTAGCTCACTTAATTCATATATTTGCGAAAAAAATGATTGGTTTTTATTTCCCGAGGACTTGAAAATTATCGAGTATTTCCCGATCGTTTCGTCGTGTAGAACGATTGAAATAAGTTTGACTTGAACATTTTTTTTAACAAAAATTATCTCAATGGATGCTACGCAGGGAAACAAGAGGGAAATACCCGATTAATTTTCAAGTTTGATGGGTATTCGGCTGATTATTGTTTCAACCTTCATTTCGACCAATAATCGCTTTCCTCGTTCACTCATATTGCTGGAATAGCATTTTGATGTATTGAACATTTGACGGGAATAGCATTTTGATGTATTGAACATTTGCATAGGTTAAAAACGAGAGAAATTTTTTGTTTATCTCCTAGCAGGTACCGCTATTTTTTCAACCGAATGCATTTTTCAAAGTTCTGTATATGGGTAACAAATTTTCAAGATTTTTTTTGGAATGGTATTCGGAGTTGGTGGTCATTATGAGGCCCAATCATTTCTTATTGAATCCTTTTTATTTTTGCGAAAAGCTCGCTAGTAAATCTCAACTCTTGATATTCAACCACCAAATAACTTCTCTTTAACCTACTACAATTACTTAACGTACAAATTCGATAAGGATAACACACGTTTTTGTCATAATCACGTTTGTTTTGTATTTTAAAATACAACAAATTATGGAGTATACCAATTAATTAGTGGCTAATCAGTACTCTAATTATTATACTAGATATGAGATTATGAGAAACACTGAAGGAAACGATATTGTATAGGATAGGATAGAACTTCAGAGTGTCGAAGTTCGGTGTTGTCTAGAAGTTTCTCCTGTCCAGATTTTGATGTCCAAACTTTCCTTGTGAAGCTTCGTGTTGTGTTTTTGTGTGATAAATTTAATTATCTCCAGACTTCCGTTGTGTCATAATTAACTGTAACGCCGTCCACCCTGTAGAGTTCGTGTTATGCATAACTTTATCGTACTGAAGAAAATAAATGAACAACTGCTCGCGTTAAGATGAGCTCCGTAGAATAGAAATGTTGCCAAACGACAACCTCGCTCACGTTATACTTAAATGTCCATTATACAGATTGTCCCGGCTTTAATATCAAAAGCATATTTTCTTCAATATACTAAAGTTTACTAAAGACGAAATTATAATAAGTATCAAGAGCCGGGGTCGCGTCTCGTGACAAGTATCTGCACAAGTATCTTACCAACCAAGACGAAAGAGCTCCTGCTACTATTTCTTACAGCAGCCAATATATTTTATCCACATTTATTTCCATTTTATATTATTAAGTCAGAAAATTAGAAGCGTTCTGAGCATATTTTTCGTTGTCAAGTAACAAGGTTCAATTTTTCATATAATTTCTTTACTTAATAATAAAAAAAATTATTTGCCCAGTCTTAAATACATATTTATAATAATAACATATTTTTATTATCATAAGCAATAATTTTTTTACTTGATAAATTCGCTGATTTTTCTGACTCAAGGATGTATGATACGTACAATCCCGCAAAAGTGAGTTTCAGAGACAATTTCGATCACTTCCCGATGGGATAATAATCAGAAAAAAATAATGCATATAAAACGTGCTGGAAATTTTGATTTCGCATAATAATAATCCCAAAATGTTATTAACAAATTGGTGAAAAAAAAAAAATTGTTTAACAAACAATCAGTCAACCTAACCTTTTTCTAATGAAAATGATATGTTAATTTATTTGAATGCATACGAATTTTTTCAAATTTTTTTCTTTATTTTGATTTAGATTTTTTTATTTTCAAAAATGTGCGCGAAATAACGAATTTTGGATATGTGTTCGGCATAAAACCATCTACTACACTCAAGATTTTTTTGCAAAACGCACATCCAAAATTTGTTATATTCTGCGCGTTTTTCAAAACAAAAAAATCAAAATCAAAATAACAAAAATAATCTGAAAAAATGCATATGCATTTAAATAAACTGAGATGTCATTTTATTTATAAAAAAAGTTGGTTGACTGATTGTTTGTTGAACAATTTTTTTTTCACGAATTTGTTAATAACATTTCGGGATTATTATTATGCGAAATCAATCTTTTGAGCACGTTTTATATGCATTATTTTTTTCCGGCTTTTATTCCATCGAGAAGTGATCGAAATTGTCTCTGGAACTCACTTTTGGCGGGACTGTAGGTATCATACATCCTTAATATGATTCTTTGGATGCTTTTTTTTAAAGTTTGATAATGCTTATTTTTCAATAATTTTGAAATTCTGCTTTTGATTAACTATCTTGAATGATTAAATGTTCATGAAAAAAAGTTTTCTTTGTACGAAGAAAAATGAATGTATGTATGTACGAAAGATATCTTAATTTAATTTGGACACTGTCAAATATCCGAGTTTAGTGTGGTTAGTGAAGATAAATAGGTGAGCATGAAGTGTCAGGGGCGGTGGGGTCAAACGAGTCCACAGAACGGCGATGACCCTACGTCTGTGTGCAGTTAACACTGAAGAGCATAGCTCTGGCAAGCCCCTCCCGACCCTTTGCGAAATCGCTGCACTAAATCTCGTCGTCGTCGCAGCTCGCTTCGAGGACTATCTGCCTCTGTCTTTGTCTGTCCTAGCAGCTCTCATTTATTCACGCTGCACTGGTGCAGGTATCATCAACCGCGTGTTGTCGTAGAATTAACGTACACTCTCCGTCCTCTGCCTTGAAGTAGCGCATAGTGTAAGCCCCGTAATCCTAGGATTAATGCCTACCACTCTGCTTTATTGTCATTCCCTCCGCAAAAGGCTGTCTAGATGAATTTCAACCTGCCTACCGTTTTTTTATCCAACCCTTTCAAGTCACATTTTTTTAACCACAAAATGTATACAGTTTTCTTTAGTCTCTTTTACACGCAAGAGAAAATAGAGTGCAATTGAATGAATCAAGGCAATTTACTATTGAAAGGACCAAGTGACCTAAAAATGGTAGTATAAGAAATTTCGTATTTATGATACTGGCTCGGGGAAAAAAAAGGAATAGAAATCTGCAACCAGAGAATATTTTCATATTCATCATTGTCTTTTGTTTTTATTTTTAGTAACTGAAGATACTTAGTGTCAAATTAAAAAATACTAATCCTTGAGAGTATAGTGATAAACTGTATTATTTTATTTATACCTTGATAAATATCTGAACTAAAATTAAGCTCTAGATTTCAAATCATATCAACGTTAGACGAATTTGTTATTTAAATATGACAATGTAATTTCTAATATCCCTGATAAATCATATTAATTGGTCTGCAATAAATCACTCTGACCCACGTCAAAGTTTCTAAATACATTTCTACGACTCTCGTGTCCCTGCTTAATCTCTAGTTCTGTAATATCGTACCGAGGAGACCAATCACAGACTATGTATGTATAGTTCGTGGTCGGTCTTTGACCGATCGCCGATACTTAGTGGAGCGGAGAACTCTCAGACGTTGGCGACAAGTGGAATTGCAGTGGAAAATCGTGTGGTCGTGACTTGTATCACCCGTTCGTGTTTCTCACAGGTAGACGACTTATCGTTGTGATTGTGCAAAGCGTTCTACACTAACGTGAGTTTCGAGTTGTCGCGAGATTTCTGTGGCTACCTGCCATTAAGTAGGTGGGATTAGTTTAGCAGGAGGGATTAAAGTCTATCTCAAACCTTTCATCGCCATTGGTTAAATCAATGGTCACTTGCAGTCGCCATTTGTCGTGGCAAGCTACACGTTCCTACTTCATTTATTTTATCTATTTGACGTAATTTACATGGGTAACATACATAGGTAACATGATCTCGGTACCAAATTTAATGGGTCTATTTTCTGCCCCATTCCAAATGCTAACCATTTTAGTTGCGATGTCAAATAGGTAATTTAAACTATATAAACACGACAAATAGCTTATTATGTTTCTGCTATTAAGGTGAAAGTTCCGAGTGAACGTTATAAGCGTTATGTCAAATGAAAATTAGGCCCTGTCTAGGCTATGATTTGGCCCTCATCGGGTCTTAGCAGCGCCTTGTGTCTGATGTAACAATTCAAATTTATTTTTGGGATATTCGATAAATAAGGAAAAAAATTTTGTACTGAATAGGCTTATTTATTATGCGTGGTTCACAATCTATATTACAGTATTTTTAATTTAGTAATGGCGGAAGCTATCGTAAAAAAAGTTCGATTTTCATGTCAGGGTATTGAACATTTTATGAAAAATTCAGATATGAGTTAAACGTTGATTTGGCTATGTATCATATTATGTACATTCGATAAATATTTGAGCAGAAATTTGAAACGTTACATCACGCGTGGATTTGGCATAACTAAGGCCCTACTAGAATTTTTTCATGGCTCTGTCAGGGACTGATTTGCATCTGCTTTAACGCTAAAAATCACTGGACGGGTAACCATTTCTTCAAAACATCAAAAAATTTGATCTTAATGTTCTAATTAGGAATGTAACAGTTTAATTCTGTTAGTAAATTCGACTATATTTTCATTTAATCAAATAGAAACGCATTAATGCGGCAAGACATAAGCAGCGAAATTTTCCAATAATCTATGGTTCCATTGTTTCGAATATGTGAGAAATTTATTATCAATAATAGAAAATGTCTGGATGGCCGTGTAAAGCAGACTTACAAGATTCGAACCTTTATAATTAAAGATCGGAATTATGAATTTCGTTGAAATTAAGCGAATAACTAAAACAGCTGTTTATATTCCATTGCCACTGTACTCTTTGCAAAGAAATTCTGTGCACATTCTAATCAACGCAGTTTTTTGGTTATGAACGTAATCGGTTCTTCAGAAATGAACGTCTGATTTTACATACTTAATCACATATTGTTTTTAATTATATTAATTATATTAATTTAACGATATTGAGCTAAAAAAATCCGATGTAAATTTGCTTATTGTAGTAACTGTTTTCTTTATCTCCACGTTCGTTCACCAGACGTTGCATGGATAATTTATGTTGTAAAAAAAGGAAAAAGCGATTCTATCCTAACGACTACATGGCTTCGTGTCTAAAGGGCTCGTGGGTGGTCACGGCCTCTTACAAGGTGTCGTCGCTGCTCGGGCGTCCACTTTGAACAGGAAATTCAGTGCTCTTGACTCTAAATCCTCTTTTTTACATTTTCAGGCATTTGCCTAGCCCGTCGTGTCTTCCTTTTTCTTCGTCTACACCACTTGTTCGTTCTTAAGGGCCTTCTCGTCTCTAGCGCCAGTTCTTTATCTTAAATTTCTAGCCACTTGCTCAGTTGTGTACTATGTAAAAGGAAGGCATATGAGAGTCAATAATGGCTCTTAATCTTGCAGCCGCTACGGACAATTGGCTGTTCCATAGAACGAAGAGTTGAATTTTCTGCAATATCCGACCACTAGTGCACCGTGAATATGTAGTGGAAGTTTAAATTAAAAGGAACGAGAATTGTCTTTCATTTAAGTCACGAAGTACTTCGTGGTTCCGTAGCAAACTGCAAAGTGGCTTCGCAGCGAGTGACTGAATTAATTTTTTCAAACGTCTCGAGTTTCTGTTATGCAGCAACACTCAGTCGATTGGGCATCTCTCAGCTCGTAGAGTCGGAGACCATCAACATGATTATACAACATCTTCTGCGCCCTATTTATGGAATTTTAATTTCTTTTTGCTGCTATTGTTGTTACCTCGTTTAATAATAACCACAATGTCTCTAATGCAAGGGCTAAAAAATGCTAGCACAAATTATTGGCATGAGTAATATACTTGTAAAAAAAATATCTTTCCTATATTCGAAGTCCTCTTGCAGGCTCTAGGCTTAGATCCTGTATATTCTGTCCCCCCTATGAACCCCCTAACCCTAACCTCCTTCCCCCTCTCCTTAGCCCAGATGAAGGAAGGTCAAAGAAACGGTCGTTAGCCATCGATATTAATTTTTTTTAATGTATTGCTTTTCAAGAAGTCATATGTTATTATTTCGGGCTTAAGTTAACTCAATTTTTTTAAAGCATACATGTTTATCAAATCAACTGAGTAGCTGTTGCTTAAAATTGCCTTCCCAGAAATATGCCGGGTAATGCCCAAGTTCTAACTATATGAAATCAAACAACCAAAAATTTGGACCCCTACAGTGCGTCGCTCATAAAATATCTCAAATTGATGTAAGCATATGAGGGATTCTTCGTCAATTCAGCCACCTTTTTTTAAACCTCTTTGATTAGTTCTATAATTGGACACATTTTAGTACCAGTTGATAGTACTATCTCCTAATGTTTCCAAATTTTTTAATCCAGTATTACGGGAAATGGGGTATTTCATCAAAGTTCATCAAAGTTGAAAAATTTAAGTTATAGAAAAGAATTGCTTCAAGATAAAAGTTGTAGTTTCATGTGAACTTTTCAATAAAATTTTTCAAATAATTTTGCGTCCCGATAGTATTACTTTTTCGCTAAAAAATCAAAAGATTTTTTTTTTAAATTAAGAAAGACTACTTTTTTTCTGCTGAAAAAATTACAAAGTCTCTACGCTGATGTATTGATAATATTAAAAAATTGCTAGTGTGGGACCGACCATAGTTTCGGAGTAAAGAAAATAATTTGTTCAAAGTAAAAAAAAAAATTGTCGAGAAAGAAGAACAAAAAATGTCATTAACGCTTTTATTTGAAACTTGTAGCTTTTGCAATGATAAATGAATAAAATATTTGTCCGTTATAGACCATTTAAAAATGTTATCTGGACATCTTTTTTAAATTTAGAACAAATTTTTTTATTTACTATGAAGACATTTTCCGTAATATTGGATTTAAAAATCTGGAAAAATTAGGAGAGAATACTATCAAGTGGTACTAAAATGTGTCCAATTATGGGACTAATCAAAGAAGTTTTTAAAAAAGGTGGCTGAATCGATAAAGAATGCCTTACATATCATACACAATGCAAACTTTTAATTTTTTTGCTCTTAATTACCGTCGATGATAATGGGCATCGTTTATTAGCATTCATGATTATAAAATTACCGAACAGTGCCCAATAAAAATTTATGTAATCGCATTATCGGAGAAAATTAATTAAATTTGAAAAATAATTATAAAAATAGGAAAATATGAGATAAGGGCGTGTTCCTTGCCTGTATATGTGTGATTAACTCGCAGCCACTGGTTGCAATGATCGATTGCGAGGGAAACGAGTGCTGCGGTTATCTGAATTTTTTAACGAGGCACCTAGGCGTAATATTAATTAATCCCGTGCGCGGGACGAGAAGCTGGTGCGTTTTTTTCTTGGCCGCGTTCGATTGCAGCCGGTAAATGAAATCCTCATACAATCCGTCTCATCGCGTTCTCCCTTCTCCCGGTTTTACTCGGCTTCTTTTCAATATTTTCACTTCAGTCTCGTCGCAGCTGCGGTCGAACGTTCAACATATTCATCGGTGACCGGAACGACGAACGGCTCGAGTACTGCGGTTACCGCAGTACTCGAGGCTCCGTTTAGCTACTAAACCCACGTGTCACTGCACTCTATAGCTCAGCGACACTGAAAAGCCATTACGCACCTCAAACACCTTAACGCGGAAGTCGGGGATTGACGTGTACTGTTATAAATGTTAGAAAAATTAATATATGCGAGGAATACATACGCATTGACGGGACATTAAATGTTGTGCTCAGAAGAAATATCGTTAGAAAAAGAAAACCACAGGAAAAATCACGTCAAAAAAAAAAATTTCAACGGGAACATAAAAATGAATACACATTGTACGAATCTCCTGGAATGGGTACATTCTCCATATTTTGAATTTCTTTTTTTAAGCTTGGTGTTTCCTACATTTCCTTCATTGAATCACAAGTTATGAAGCAATACCAAAGAACGTTGATAAAAAAAAAATCAACCGCCTTCTACACATGTTAAGTACATTAGGGAAAAAGCTATTTAAAAAAATCTGAAGAAGTTCCAGGAAAGTTTGAGAAATCGCAGAATCGGATTACGAATATCTGCAAAAAATAAATAAAAACCGAAAATTTTACTAGTAATCTTTTCTTATTAGTAATATGCTTTTTCGTCGAAGAGTGTAATACGATATTTTTGACAAGCTAAATATACCGCGTACTACTATATTGAATTTACTATATTGATGTATGTATCAATACTTTCGATAAATGTACATTTATTCTTATAAAGATTTTTTTTTCTTCGCATATATAGATTTTTTTCAACCAGTTAAAAAATTATTTCGGACATTCTATTGTACAGGATTTTATATACAGCCATTATACTGATAAAAAAATGCCTTTTGCCTGAAATAATTGAATTATCAGATCATTAAGCCACAAAATAAAAGTCGCGACATCGTGATGAAGGTACGCATCTATAGATATACGACTTCCAACTGCCGTACAGTCGTGATGAGAGGTTTAACTTAGCTATATAGGTAGATAGACGAACGGATAGATCGATCGATAGATAGAACGCGAAGGGTAATGCTGTTGGTCATGTAATCGCGCGTTAGTGAAATATCAAAGGGATCCGCCGGATGCTAGGAAGGTGAACGTGCTATGCAATCCAGCAGCATCAGCATATTCGAAAATAAGAGGTACATTACCTCGCGTTCGGCGAGCAGTCGGTTTCCATAGAACGTTAACGAATAGCTAACGGTGCGAATAAATAGATGGTTCAACTGGTTGAGCGATATATTCGTACAACTATGCTATAAATACTCAAAGGGAGGATAAACTCGCGTCTGCTGACCACAAGCTGATGGCCCAGGGAATTAATTTGTATTTTCTATTGATACCACATCTAATTATCTGTCTATCCACTCGATTATAGTTATACTAGTAACAAGCTCACTTCGATCGCACTGCTTCTTGTTTAATTCACTTTTTCTTGCGAATAAACATGATATTTGCATGTTTATATGATTCGCGTCTCCACGTGACTCTATTTCTATTTTCATTTCACGCCGTGCGAGATAAGAGGCTTAATCGCATGCTGAATCCACTTTCCGCACCTTGTAAAATTCATTTTCTTCGATACTCGTGCAAAAAACTATTTCCTAGCTCGCGTGATTATAAACACTCGACCTCAGCTCGTGTTGCAAACTTACACTCGTTAGTAAAAGTTTTTTCACCCTTGCATTGAAATGTACTATGAAGTTAGGATATAATCGACGTTCGATGTGTCATGTCTTTTTTTTTACGGGAAGAAAAATGTAATTTTTTTCACAAATACGCAAAATACAACCATTCAAAACGATCATCACGGTCTGCAGTTGGCCTTACGTCAAATACATCGATGACTAATCATAATGTTTGAAAGCTGGCTTCAGATTTCGATATTTCGAGTTTCGATGTGCCATGTATAGTTTACCATAGTGTGTAACTATTATTAAAAAAAACCTAACACAATAAAATATTAGAATTGGAATTATTCTTTAATCAGGTTTTTTACCTGATGTAAGAAATGTGTGATGTTGTTCGATAAAATGTGAATTTTTTATGGCGACGTAAAAAGATTATTGTTCCCACTCATTCTGGTCATACTTGAATATTAATTTTATCGTTTTATTGAGAATAAGTACATGCCTTATAGGGTTGATGCTTTGGACTCAAACGCTGTCATGTCATTCGATGGTTATCCTCTATAGACTACTTTTGATAACCAGAAGAACTAGTTTGATCCTCGATGCCACGAGCAACGAAACATCGGTTCAATCACTTCACTTGGTCTAGTACTACTACCAAAGTTAAATTCTACGAAGCAAGTGGATGAATCGGATGGATCAGTAACTACTGCGTCGGTCATTCGATTAATTAGAGGCTGCCAATTAGCTTTCGTGTGAGCTGTCCATGTCGGAGACAGAAAGAGCGGAACTTCTCTTACGCACTCCATGATTTCCGGATCTATGCCCAACTTCAATTCGACTAATCCAATTCCCAAGGTAACACAGGTTTGATAAAGTTTTGATTCCTCAAGAGATATAACCAACAACTTCGTATTTGGCATGAACTTATTCGTACATTTTTGCGAGATTTCTTTTTTTTTATAATTAAGTGTATAGGGCATTTCACACTAACTCGCACTAGGTCTGATTCTCGACCTCTTGGATTTCATCTTCGGTTTTTTCTGTTATTTTTTCATCTCTAAGCAGCAACAATTTTGATTCGATTTTTTAGAAAAATGTGTATGTTCATGATGGTTTATAACGAACATATTAAGGGCTGAGATCTAAAAATTTGACAAATTACTCATAAATTCTGTATCAGATATCAATATTTTTAAGCTGAGACCCAAAGTGACCCGGAAACTGCTTCTATTTTTGACGGTTTTTTTTTACGAAAATTCAATGAAGTTAGATGTCTAAAAATTCTTTTACCGCAGTGGATGTCGTCCTCGGTTTTTTTTTCTGGTATTTATTCGTCTCTGAGGAGCTTCAATTTTTTTCGATTTTTTTAAAATTTATGTGTTTATGATGGTTTATAACGAACATATTGAAGGCTGAAATCTAAAAATTTGACAAAATTCTCATAAATCCTGTAACGGATATTTATATTTTTAAACTGAGACCCAAAGCGACGCTGAACCTGCTTCTATTTTTTTACGGTTATTTTGTAACGAAAATTGAATGAAGTTAGATGCCCAAAAATAATTTTACAGGCTATTGCTTGAACTTCTCTAGTCATGTCAAGACTTTATTGAATTTGTTCAGAATTTTTCAATGCGATTTTTAAAATATACATTTCCTTCTAATTTTTTCAATTCAAATTAACACGAATCACTTCGGAATAATCTGAGCAAATTCAATAGATAATAAGGAACAATAGGCAAGGATCTACCTTGCATTCTTTTTTATAGTTAGCTCTTACGATACTTATGTAAGGACTTCGTTAAATTATTCCAGATTTTTCCAACGCGATTTTTTAAACGTAAATTCTCTTTTAATTTTTTAAAATTCAAAATGAACCAAATCCCTTTAGAATAATTTAACAAAAGTCAGATAATAATAAGGAACACTAGGTAAGCATCTTATCAGCATTTTCTGAAATAGTTGGCTCTTACGATAAACTACGATACACATAATAATATAATAGATTCACTATGACAGTTATGGAAAAACGACGTTTAATTTGGTTTTGCTTTTATTTGTCGATCATACGACTTTACAGACGTCGAAGACAGTAGGCAGCTTGACTTTGTAAAGGACTGAGCGTTGGAGGTAGATACAATAAAGCAAGAGTGAACTAATTGGCTCAAGCTACGAGAAGTATACAACACCACAAGCTTCATTAGTCTTGAGTCGTAAGCTGACGTGAAGTTGAAAGAGGAAATATGCCCAGATACAGAGGGTTTGTTACTTTGAGGCTGAATAATCACTCGTGAACCTTCCACTTTGAAAGAACTAGTTGAAAAGCACCGGAGTAGGACATCTTCAACTCGATTATTTTTCGATTCGATGCTGCAACGAGATCTCCGAAGCAACTATCGAATCTCTTTAAAGGAAGTTAATCGTAATCTTTGAACTGATAATTAGGAAAATGTTTCGTCAATCTTTGGACGAACAAAACTGAACACTGACCAAATAAACTTGAAGTTATAATATCGGTTTTGGTGATAACTGCGACTTTTGGATATGTTTTGAATCATGTATCTAGCAAATTATATAACTCAGTGTCAAATTAGATCATTTAATGATTTCGTGGGGAAAGGATAATCATTTTTTCCCCCACGAAATCATTAAATGATCCAATTTTTTTCTGGTGCTACGCGAGTGTAAGGTCCGCGAAGAAAAAAAGAGTTGTGGATATACAAAAAATGGTTGAAGCCATCTAATAGAATGGGAGTCCCCATGTAACCTTATTGCTTCGTGTATGCCGAGGATTTTTTTTAAACAGCTCTTATCACAAGAATAACAAATTTTCTACAAAATATGAAAATAATCTACTCAACAGGTAAAATGATAATTTTGAGGTTTTAATTTTCTCTGCTATCCCACCGTTTAACTGGTGTAGAATAATGCTTGCAAATAAAAAAAGTGATCATCTCATCAATAGTTCGTACAGGATCACGTGAAAATTTTTAAAAAGCATACATCTCATTTGCGAAGGAATAAGATGACATGAGGTAAACGTCCTAGTCATTGAATGTAATGTGTATGCAGGAGATACGGAATTATAATTTTCTACCTTTGTCCAGTGATTGGGACCTCACTACCCAAGTAAAAAAGATTTTTTCAAATCTTCGACGGCTTTGGCGAAAAAATCCTCGTTCCATTCCTCAAGGAATAGATTGAAATCAATGTATTAGTCGATTTAAGGAAGAAAAATAGGTAACTGAATTTTTTTGTCTGTCTCGATGTTCTTAAAATACTTCCAATGCAACTAATCCGAAGTATGATAAAGTTGTACACAATTTTATTTACGTTCCTGCATGACTTTAATTATTGAGTACGTTGTGGATTTCAGAACATTAAAAAAAAAGTAATGTTAGAACACGGAAAAAAAAGTTTGGGATTCTCCGCCAAACCGAAATAGTAATCGAAAGCTATGTTGGAAAACTGCAGGTCAAACGTCTGTAGAACATCAGACTGCGTATCTTGTTGCACTACAGCCGAGAATATGTATTACTATCATAATTCGCGTACATGAATGTTGGAAGTTATTGTCCGACGCATATAAAATATATCAAGATGATTTCTTATAGGCAACTTAAAATTTACTGCAGCCTACACAAAGTACGCAGTTTATGGCCATATACGAGTTATAATGTAAACAGCTACTCAGTAAATAGGAAACACTGTTATTTAGTGATGCCGCGAGAGACGAGAATAACGAGACGAGACGAGAAAATTAAGTCGAGAGACGAGACGAGACGAGAGAACGATATTTGTCTCATTGTTCGACTCGAGACAAGACGAGAGAGCCAAGACAAGAATATAGAGAATCTCAATTCGACGACAGAATAAACCGCAACATTTTTTTGCAAACTGAATAATTTTCTCATTGATTATCACCGAGAGAAAAAGTTTCCTTGATTCAAAGAAATCTCTTTGAAATCCCAACCTAAGAAACATTTCTTTAAAATCAAGGAAAAAATATACTTGATCTAATATTACGCTCCTCAAGCAAATGTTTCTTTAAAGGCAATGAAATGTTCTCTTTGGAATTCAAAGAGAATATTTCATTGAAATCAAGTAAATATTTCTTTAGAATCAAAGAAAAAAATTCAATCCACCTATTTCTTTGAATCAAGGAAACTTTTTCTCTCGGTGTATAGTTCGCTGAATAAATAGAGACAAATAGGGGTACGCATAATAAACTTTTTTTTTAAACATTCATTTCTTACAGCCTCTTAGCACTGGTTGACAATAAGCACTGAAACCACGAATTGACGGATGGTGGTAGCCACTCGGTCGATGTGTAACTTCGTCGGTTGAGCAGCACCGCTCACAATCGGTACATCGATCGCTCACTTGGAGAATATTTTAATCTCCCTCGAGATTCGAGGATGTTTCGAGATGAGAGAAAAATCCTTTCTCGAGATTCGAGAATATTTCGAGACGATAGAAAAATCCTTTCTCGAGATCCGAGAATATTTCGAGACGAAATAAAAATCCTTTTTCGAGATCCGAGAATATTTCGAGACGAGAGAAAAACTCTCTCGACATTTAAGTCGAGACGATACAAATATTTGTTTCATATTTGTCGAAACAAGTAGAGCGAAAAGCCAATTTTCGTCTCGTCACGTCTCGCGGCATCACTACTTTTATTTTTAGAGGTGTTTTTTAAATGCCTGGCTTTAGTTTAGAGGTTCGAACACGGCGCCAGACTCTGCTGTTGAAAAGGTCTGATGGAAACGGATCGAAATCGGAAAAATCGCATAGATCCAGATAGAATCTTATACATGATTGTGCGGTTTTTGCTCATTTCTATCGGTTTCAATCAGACCTTTTCAAAGGGGTGTACGGCGTCACACCGCTGACGGTTCATTGGTGCTATTCAGCAGTTGATGGCTGAGTCCTAGATGATTTCGTGCGGGCTTTTAGCCGGTAGACTATTCTAACCGATAGCGATTTTCGACTGACACGCCATCACCGCAGCAGAAGAAGAAACCCTTAGTCACTCGTGAAACACTGCGGTTTTGAACATTGTGTGATCTGTGTTCTCGTACGTTCTCCTGTTAATTATATAAATCACAGATTCTCAATCGGAAGAACTTCGTGTAACTTATAGATTTTCAAACGCAAGAATTCCGTTTGAAGGAAATCGTAACGCGGTGAAATAGATCAAATATTCAGGATATAAGATTGTTAGACACTGTGTTCTATGTATTCCGAGTCAAAAAGGCCCATTATTTCATGTAGTTTATCAGATAGTAGGCGATAAAAGTATATTCGTAATATTAACTAAGCAGATAAGCGAATTTTCATGTCCAAGTATTCAAAGTCTGGTCTCAGGTCCTCACATTTTAATAGTCCGAAATCCTATATATTGTTCAGCTTACAATTATACACATTTATGTCGGATAACTATAAGATGTCATCTCGTCTAGCAGAGAGAAGTTTTTCGTCACTTCGCAGACTCAAAAATTAGATGCGATCATCGATGCTTCAAAATCGACTGAATGATATTGCGATCTTGCAAATTCATTCGGACATTGCACAATTTTTTTGCTTTTCGCTAATGGGTGGTCAGGACAACTGTCCATGGCGTAAAACTTTAGTGTAGCCCGCTATAAGTACAATCTTCACTGATATTACCAATAAGAGTCTGTGGTTGAGCCCCACACGGAGAAAACGATTTTGCTATGCCAGCAAATCGTTCGTTTAAATAGTGACGACATTGCGTTATCTGCTAACCTAGCAAACAATTTTGTGGTACTAGCAAAAAAATTCGTTATTCTAGCAAAAAAATTTGTAATTCTAGCAAAAAAAATTGTTATTCTAGCAAAAAAAATTGTTATTCTAGCAAAAAAATTTGTTATTCTAGCAAAAAAATTTGTCATTCTAGCAAAAAAATTTGTTATTCTTCTAGCAAAACAATATGTTAATCGAGCAAAAAAAAAGGTTAACCTAGCAGATAACGCGATGTTATCACTATTTTAATAAAAGTTTGCTGGCATAGCAAAACCGTTTTTCCGTGCAGACATTATCACGAGAACTCTTCATAAATTGGCCGATTATTTCGTTTCCATTGACAGCATAGGTCGCAATCCTTGACTCCTGACTCGTCTTCCATGTATTAAGCTGTCTGTGGATGATTTCCAAACATTTTTGTGCGTCGTTGCCAGTTTTCTCTGTGTTGTAATGCGTAGAAAATTTGAATTATATTCTTTTCGATCCATTATTTGCTATACTCATCTTCGTCTTGTTATTCGGTTAAAGTATGAATGATGATCATAGATTCTTTAACTTTCACTGATCATTCGACCGACAAGAATTGTTTCGCCTGAATCGAAACTGAGAATTGGGACGTGGAAAGCAACGGCATCGACAACGTATGTACATGCAATTCTAGACCGCCATTTTTGCTGAGAAAAGTATCACCGTCCATTCGATGAAAACCGATGAAGTTCTGCGCGAATTACTCTGTGTGCAGTGTGTCTACATGCTGTGTTACAGTATCTGAAGCGTAAAGCTAAATACCGCCTAATGAACACATACGGGCGGGACTTTGATACAAAGCTTACGTTGCTGCTTTATAAAGCTTTCTCTCCCTTCCTCCCTCTCTACAGAACGCCAGGTATTTGCATCGTGGCCATCAGAAGTACAGGTTCTGGTCAGCGGTACTAATGAACCTTTACCTTCAGCAAAAGGTCGCAGAAATACACCGATGATGGTACTAGTGCTGTCGATATGTTTGATTTATGTAATTGATTTAATTTTTAATCGTAACTTTTTCATAGTTATTTTATCATGATAAAGTTTATCTGAATTTATTTAAGAGATGTGCACCTAATGATATATCGAAATATATACAACAGATATACAATATATATTAACATTTATCGCTTTATACTACAAAAATAAAATCATCAATAAATATATAATTACGTCTACGTATTAATTATGTAAAATTATAGAACAGTAATCGAAAAAGCCGCATTGATTTATGTAATTGATTTCATTTTTAATTGTAATTTTATTCGTAGTTATTTTATCGTAATGAAGAATATCCGAATATGTTTACGAGATATACACCTAATGATATATTCAACATATATATAACAGATATACAATGTATATAAACATCTGCCTTATACTGCAAAAGTAAAATTGCAGCCAAATCGACGAGCCGGGGTACAACCGTTGTTGAATTATCGGCGATGTCACCTTTATGAGGCATTCCGCATGAATTAAGCCACAGCTCCGGATATTAATGTCTCGGATCTTTTTGTAATTTGAGTATGTTATAGTACTCGGTCAAACAAAATTTTTGATATATTTAGTTATATAATAGCGTCATTTGTTGCGAAGTTACAGGTTAAAGAAGATTTCGACTAGTTTTTTTAAATCCTCATTATCTCGTAAATGTCTAATCAAACCGCATAAGTGCTAAGGATCTTTTTATTTATAATTATTTTCCTGGACTCCATGGACATAGCTTGATTTCCTATATTTTACGATCATAACGATCTTCAATTGTTAAATTGGACTTTTCGGTACTTATGACACTGTTCAGAATTAAGAATTTTTTTGTTCAGATTTTACGGACTCTTCTCATAAAGCTTCGAAATGGAGAAATTCGATTCATTTCTACTATAAAATTGTGTAAATAAAATAGATACAAATTAATGCATGAAAATTGATATATTGAGATAAAATGAATTCGTTTTTTCGTGTCTCTTGAAAATTATTTCAAAAGCGAGAGAAAAGTTGAACTCTTAAATGACGCATTTATACTATCTTTGCGTAATTGGTGTCAATGCGTATTTTTCTTGGGTGTCTCGAAAACTCGAACTAATTTTTTCTGTTTTTTCTCAACCAATGAAAAGTAGTGACATTGAATCAAAGAAATCGTCTATCTTATTTTCATTGATTTAACTAAGAGGCAGCGGCAATTCCCCTACCACGGCTCAGAATTTTGAGACCTATGTTTTTTTAATTACTCGACAGATGAAGCTCAAATTTGCAGAGAACGTGCTTAAGTACGGCAAAACTGGGCTAAAGTATGGGCTTCTTCTAACTCGAAGCCGCTTGTTCGGAAGAGCCGGAAAACAAAAAAGTAAGGCTTAGATGCGAAAGAGACAGGTGTTTAAAATTGGACGATGGAATTTCCAGTATTCGCTGCCATCAAGTATATCGTTTCAATAAATCAAGAAAACCGTGTCGTCGGATCAATGCAAACTTTTCTCTGAAACAATTGAACTGTTCCTTTATTATATGCTCAATAAGTAAATGTTTCTTTACAGGCAATGAAATGTTCTCTTTGTAATTTACGTGCCCTATTTCATTTGAGTCAATAAAAGCACAATTAACCCACCTATTTCCCTAGCGTCAGTGTCAAAATCTTTTGTCTCAGTGCATATGGAAACCCTCATAAACAAACTATAATTTTCCAATACATACACGGAAAAAAATGCTTGGTTAGAACAACCAAGCGTTTCGTTATATTCACGTCAGCCGAATAATTGGTTAGGACAATCAAGTTATTGGTCAGCGCCTCCAAGCTCATTGTAAACCAACCAATAACTTGGTTGGCATAACCAACACTTTGATTGGTCTAACCAATAAATCGGCTGGCGCATATTTAACTAAGCGGTTAGTTTTTCCAACCAAGCCTTTTTTTTCGTGTATTTTCCGAATAAATTTCGTTTCCACGATAGAAGGTGGAATCACACTGTTTTTAATTCTGAGGAATCAATCTTTGAACGGCAGAAACAGAAGAAAAAAATAACATGTTTCAGGAAGGGATAGATCCGAGTGGCACGATTGTGGACGAGTAGTGCGACATGAGCATGATGGAGGAATAGTAAAAGCAGGCTCAAAAGCCTGTAGAAATTTTCGACAAAGCCAACCGCTGAACATTGTGTCGGCTGTAAAGGGCTTTTGCCGCCGCTAGTGCTGCTCATAGGTCGTTCTCCGCTACGAATCGACTCTATGCCCTCGTTGTTTCGTTCATTCGCGTTCGATCGTGGTTCTCGCTGCATTTTCCCAGAATACCGCACTTATACCCTCTCTTTTTAAGGCTTCGTTGCTGGCTTTTGCGGTACTTTCGAGTGCAACCGCTCGGACACACCGTGGTTCTCGCGGCTTGTTGGGAACCCGATTGCGGAGTTTTATCGGTATAGTAGAGATTTCATCTATTACTTCGTGAAACTATGTACCATTACCCGGCTTTTGACCGTATTACTTGTCTTGCTAGCATAGACTTTTTAAAACTGTCATCTAATGTAACGAGAAATTATTCCGGGAAAAATATAATATTGGTGGCTACCAATTCAGGGTTGAATAAAATCTTGTCGATATTTCGAAAGTTACCATAGTTACGGTATTAAATCTATTTTGATCATGAATAATTAATACATGGAAAAATGACCTCGTTGCGGTAACGAATAAAACATTTGGCCCTAATGAAGTGACTTGGTGCACTGAGGGACAGACAATCACTCGGATGGATAAACCATTTTCAGTTGGTTGGCTCTGTGGTGATACAAAAAGTTATAAAGTTCGAAAGAATTTGAAGGACAGAGTTCTGTAAACATTATTAATCTAAATTCGTTTCAGTATTCAAAGTACATGTCAGCACTGTGTATAAGTACGATTCAAATTTGAGAAAAGAGTGACTCAAAACATAGAAATGTCGTCATTGAATACTTTTCGAATTAATTAGAATGTAAGAGGACTTTTGAACAATTTTTTGAGGGCCATCTTCGTACAATTGTTTTTTACAGAATTTCGAAAAAGTATTTTCAAACAATTTTATAATATTACGTTTCGCAACGCATGTACAAAAAGTTCCTGTTCGTGAATTTCAATATCATGGGCATTACATTCTGCATGATTTTAATTACTATCCGTTACGATTTTACCCGCGTACACAGAGGCAAATGTATAAATGAAATAAAGTCGTGAACGTTCTTTGTACTTTATATTTCATTCATCACACAAGTACTGTAAGTACCCGACAAATACTCAGATACTTTAACTACTGCCCAGTTCTGGTACAGCAAAGGTTCTTTTATCCCCTTGTATCGAAGCGCCTCTGACTCGCTCGCGGGACCTTTGGAAGCTGTGAATGCGTGATAATCGTGTTTCGACGTCACCTCGAGTGATGGGATCAGACCCTTTGTTGGCTATCGAACCGTTATGCTTTAACGAATCGCGACGGTTAAGTTGTGCTTCGAGTACGAACCGCATACACATGTACAACGTTAATGCGACGATGAGGAAGGGGTGTCACTAGTGATTCCATGACTTTCGTTGCTCGATCGTCAAGCTTGCCAGCTTCGAGTGCTTACGTACTGTTGCTTAGCTTTTATCTCAGAGTAACTGTTAATGGTGAAACCACTTTCGCATTAATACTCGTATAACATGTATTTGTTAATTTGCAAACAATTCGCATTGTTATTATTATTATAATATACTTTTACCCATCATCATTTTTCATCAGGAAAAATTATAATGGGTAAAAGTAATATGAAAATTTCTCAAGTAGGGTTTTGGACAAATTCATAAAATCTGTTGAAGAATAACACGAATTCCCAATGTGCTAATTAAAAATTCATTTCAATGATTCTACTGAATTTAAACTAGCAAGGGTTTTTTTTTTTTTTTTTTTTAATAATGACAATGGTATTAGAAAATCCCTCATCGTGGTAGGTTATTCGTATCACTGTTATGTGAAAACTCATCTCCGAAAAAAATTGTAGTTATTTCGGTTTCTTAGAAATCGGAAATTCTAAAGAAATTATAGTAAATGATAAGTTTATATTTCTTTCGGTATTCGAGTCGGGTGGCTTTTTTTTAAGAATTACGGAACCGCGAGGAACAAATGAACGTGTGGGCTTTTTAATGAAACTTTTGTTTTGCCGATAGAAAAAAAATTGAACACAATTAAGTGCCTCACGTCAGTATTTAAAGTAGTATTACGTCAGTGAGACCCCTTGAAATAGATTTTCTAGAAGTTAATGTGTCGAGAGTATTTGCATTTAGCGCCTGAAAAGGCTAATGCAACGCGCACAGTGTGCTGGCACCTTTTCGTGCAGGCGATCGATGACGAGAAAAGCTCGAAAATTTTCTGCATTGCCGGCCGCGGAGCTTCCGGTAAGCTCCGACTACCGCAAGAACAAATTTCATCTCGACCCACCGGTGGATGGAAGAACCCTCAGCGAGGCGGAGATGTAGTAGGTTCAGAGCGTTACCGTCGGGTGGCGCTACTTTTCGCGCTAAGGGAGGATCTCACCCTAAAACGCGAATACAAAATGTCATCGACTCCAAACAAATAGGCGGATTAATTTTTTTTCCTTTTTCAATGATTTCAACGATAAATTTCCGTGTTTTCAATTAAATGTTGCATTTGAATTTCGAAGAAAATGTTTTATTGCCTGCAATGAAACTGTTTCCTTGATTTAAAGAAACCATTTCCTTGATTTAAAGAAACCATTTCCTGAATTGTGGAATGACATATCTTTCATGTAGATGATTCCTTTGAAGTTCCTCTGAAGACGATTCCTTTGAAATAATCGAAAAACGGTTTATTGTTTTAAAGTAATGTTCCCTTCATTTAATGTCACTATTTTTCATTGAGTTTCAAATCATTCAAAATAAAGATATTATTAAAACTCAAGTATTCCATTTTATTGCCGGAAATGTTCGTGATTCAACGAAACTTTTTTTCTCGGTGTACACGGATATTGATTTTCTTTCATCCGCTTTCAATTTAATACGACAAAGGGTAAATGGAAATACAATCATGAAATTTAAGTTATAACATGGTGATAAATCATTCGTTGTCAAACAGAGACAGTGATTTTATGGTTTTTTAAATTTAACCATCAAACTGTTACTTTCAACACCAAGTTTGTCTTTAAAAAAAAAATATAACTTCAACTATTTTCAGGTAATAAAAACTGAATAACATTTAAGAATATCGTGTGATTCGCAATTTAAAAAATTAATTCTTTCGCTTAATATTTAAAGCACCGGAAACTGATTTCAACATGCACTGCCGACAAGCAAATATTTTACAATAAAACAAAGGGACCGCTCATTTTAATTAAAATCTATCGAAGCTTCGTTGCTTCGAGTGGCTCCCTAAAATACAATTCAAACCCTTTTCTTCTTGAACCACCCTTCCACAGGCTCTTTCCCGCACTTTAGCCAGATTCCTAAGCGAATTGATTTCCACTGCCTAGTACCGCGGAATCCGCACTCTCATCCATGAGAATTGTACTACCGAATTCCCCTACGAATGCGGTGTATATGCGGTGTATAGATGTGTACCTACTGTACGAGATCATGATTAAAACTCGATGCAATCAAGTCACTAGCGAATACTTTAACGACTCGGTAGCTGATCGTAAAGTTAATGAAACTTGGATTACGCCGGATCCGAGCGGGCGGAGTATCGAGGATTGGGATTGGACCTATTTCTCACTAGACAGTGTCTATGTATACGTTTTATCGCTTTGCAGTAAAAAGCATGAGCGCATCTTATATGATGCATTCTCTGTCAATGCAGCCGCGATTTTTCGACCTACTCAGATATACCTTAAAATTAGCTAATTTTACTAATATTATTATGGGAATCCGTTATATAAGAAATTATATTTGACGTGATAAAAGTCCAGTACATGAGGACTGCATATTTTTTCAGGTTACTTTAGATTTCTTTTCTACCAAACTAATTGTTGCATTTTTTACTTCCGCTATATATATTCTAAGAAAATTAAAAGTGTACAATATACTAATAAACTAATAAGTCTCCATTTGCAATGGAAGTAAAAATGTGGTGCTTAGCTTCATTTTACAGTTTAAAATCAAATTTTTCAGATTACGAAAAATGTATGTTTTCAACAAGAGAAATACTTTTTTTTTTGTGCTTTGCGAACTTTCATTCTATTAAAATTGCGAAAGAATTTACAAGAGTATTTGTTTCACGTTTCCACGAAATTGGAATCAGTATCGGCTTCAAACACACTTAAAAACAGTGTCATTGATTGACAAACAATACGCCTGCGGGCTGCTGAAAATATACGTTGTCAATTTTATTTTACTTCTGATTCCCACAATTTTGTATGAGATTGAATGCCAGAGTATCAAATGCGATCGACTCCAAAAAGGGAAAGACAATATTTTACTGTTTCAATGTTTGATGAGATTGTAAAAATGAGAACGAAAGTTCATTTGGAAACACAAATATTTGGCAGTGAGCAAGCGAATTATTTTTAAATCAACGATATTTCTTTCGTGTTTTTAAGTACAAAATCATATTATCAGCCAAACATGATAGGACTTACCGTCATTTCATACTTTTTCTGCTGTTAGAATACCTCTTAACTATATGAACTACCTGTGGTTCTGTCGATGCTGCATACATTCCTGTAAATCCTGACAAACTTGAAGAAGTATTAAAAATAAAAGTTTAATTATAACTACCATTGCATTTTAACGTAAAAAAAAAATATTAGGTCAATTAATCGTGTTATCTCAAAAATATAATTCGTAGAAAGTGATCGCCGCGATAAAAATCTGTTAAATTAGTGAAAATATTTACGTGGAACAAAAAAATGAATTGATAAATTGACAGAGAATGCGTCATATGGTCGAAGATCATCAGCGTAATACGACTGCCTAGTATAGACACTTGAACCAAGAAATCGTAAAAGTGAGTGGAAAGATGAGCCAGCAAACTTAGATTGGTGACGTTAAAATCTTTTACGACAAGGTCAATTAGCATTATTATACGTAACGATCTGGAAGTAATTCGATGGTTCACTACTCGCAACCGAGGCACTATATCTGGTGCCCCAAAAGCGACTCGTTTCATTGTTAAAGCAATCGAGAAATCCTTCAGGGAGATCCACTCGTCAATTCCATTTAGAGCCATTGACGAAGTCGAAGCGTATTAGTTTCAATGAGATTTCGAACATTTCTACGTTAACAACGCAGTCTTATTCCGTTTCAAATAGCAGAATTGGCCGGAGCGTAATAGTACACAAGTATAAGGCTACAAACATATTTTCTCGTTTAAATTCTGTTCCAGTTATGTGGAGTATGCATATACGAAATCCCTGATAATTCATTAACGAACAATTGCGCGAGATGGCGCCGTCTCTGCTACGAGAGCGTATAAAATAATTTAACGGCTGGCAACCGAGCAGCGAGTCGCTAGGATTCGTCAATATAATACCGTTGCCTATATAATGGGTGAAATATGTTCCTCCGCAGCTTCTGCAACAATCTGCCGGTTCGTCGTTGTACCTCTTACGAGATTTTATTGCCGTTAATACCGTCGAAGCACCGATGGTGGCTTTACGAGCTTCGTGTAATGTATATTTGCGCATTCATATATGTATTTGTATCTATTCTGTGCACGCATACTAACTAGTAACACCCCATATAGTATATCGAAAATGTAAGGTACCGACGGGGTGACGTAGCCGTGCGGAGGGATTCTCCAATGTCCTCGTAAATTCTATGTGAAGCCTCTGCTCATGAGAGAATGAAACTGCCGGTCTGCTAGTTAGCTAGAGGCTAAAAAGGCTTTCGAACGGGGAGAATTTTATAGTATACTCAAACAATCGTAGTACTGGTAGCTATTAAGTGACAAGTATTCATTTTAACCCGTTCTACTTTTTTATGGTGACATTAATTTTTCGTAACGACCAAGTTTGAATTTGCATTAAGGTAGATGAATCGTTTTTTATCACTGCCGATATTGTGATCTAGCCAAAATATAGGGAGACAAATCATCTAAGAAATAACGATCTGGGATTCGTCCAATAGAATTTCATTAGGATTGGCTGATAGTGACAAGGCTGATCAGACAAGAAGTGACCATCTTTGCTTTGAGTGTACAACAGTCACTACTCTACTCCGAATCTGTTGGCTGATGTGTTTCTGATTTCACCATTACAGGCGTACATGGAAATTTGCCAAATGTGATTGTTGGGTCGCATAAATAACTATTCGGTTGAAGTTACCCGAGTAACTTCATAACGAAGATGGTAAAAAATTGCATCGTACTTGGGTCAATGTATTGAGTGCCTCAAAGAATTGGGGTTATGTAATAATCTATTTCTTCGAGATCAGAAAGAATTCAACAGTTTCTTGTCAAGGTTAACATCTATTTTTTACTTGAAGGAACCTGTTCGATATGCATCTACAAAAATACATCTTTGCGCTTAGGACATCTCAACCCATCATCAGACAAAACATGCCTCATTATTCTTAGATCTTTATGCCCCCGTTTTTATACGGATTCAAAGTTTCTTTTCTATTTTAATGGATAAGCTAAAAAGCTAGCTAACAGAACAACAGAGGCGAGAATAACTAGGGTTCCGGTTGACAAATGACTGTCGGACTTCTATGATATTGGGCTATGCTTCGATTCTTACCTTCTCGGTTTCGTTTTATTCATTTAACGAGGATCGTGTGATCAAAAAAAGTGCGTGTAGGGAGTTTAGGTCGTATTCGTTGATGGGGGTCTTGATAACGTTTATCGGGTTATATAAGCTTTTTGGGACGTCGTCGTCGTCCGTGTCGGAGTTTTTGGACAGCGGCACAGAAGCCATAGCAGCAGAGCTGAGAGGTCTGACAGAAATTGAACTTAGGTCGAAGGAGCAGGCAAAGTCGAGAGATGGGGAGAGTCAGAGGTTGGCTCTGTCTTGGCTTGTGCCCGTGGACGAACCCTAGCAAACCACATCGCTCAATGTCAGAGGGCTTAATTAATGAGAGGGACACCCTGGCGAGGGCGCAATGGCAGCGACATGCATGTGCGCTATACCCGGACCAACGGTTGCTCCCGCTCGGGCACCCGTTAATAATCGGACAGGTATATCCGTCTATTAACGCGCGCCCAGCACGGAACTGCTCTCGAATTTAATCTCGAGAATTGAACATTGTTTGTGTGTGTGCATACATACATGTACTGATTGCCATAGGACTAAGTTGGCATCAACGTCAAAGTACTTATCGAAATTGCGGGAGCCCTGACGACTATTACACTGAGAAGAATTTAGGTTTTGGAAATAATATCCGTAGAAAAATAACTCGGCAGAAGATGAAACCCGAAGGAAATAAAATCCGCGGATTTTTCTGTTTTTGCCGGGATTTTTTTTTTTTGGTGAATGTATGGAATATAAGGTAGGGAAAAATGATTTACTACTTAGGAGTACCACTACTATTAATGGAAATATCCTAGTTAGTCTTTTGTCAAAAGGAATATACGAGATGTGTTGGCTCAATAAATAAATAAATAAATAAATAAATAAATGAATAAATGAATAAATGAATAAATAAATAAATAAATGAATAAATAAATAAATAAATAAATAAATAAATAAACGAACAGATCTGTTTGTGAATGAGAGAAAACATTCCGACAGGTAATTCGTTCAGATGAAAAATATGTTTCCAACACGAAATCTCGGATCTCAATTATCGTGTGGTGCGACGATCAATATACGTAAATTGTGATGTACCGGGTCGTCGCATCAAAGATGTTTATCTCGGCAGATCAGATATGGTCGTTAGGGTGTCGAATGTAATTATTTATAATTTATTTAACATCCACATTTTAACGATGTTAATCATCGGGCTAGGGAGAACCGTAAGAAGAGTGAAGAGCTCCGGTCCTCGTACTGTAATCACTCCCTTGCTCTTCATATCTTCACCACGAAATACATCAAGCGTCGGTGTAACACCAATATCTTGAGCGTCCATGGAATCTTGTTTCTGGTGTATTAATTTCATGCTTGGGTACACTTTCTTCAACTTATTGCGTCAAAATGTTCACCGTCACATGCATTTAACAACAAAATTGACATAAAGATGTCAATTTTTACAAGGGCATTTAATGTTTCTGTTATTCAATGGACGAAATCATATTTGTGGCACTATATTGACAAGTAATGATTGAGATATTTTATAATTCTTGAACTTTTCGTTCCCTGAGATGTTTGCAATGACAATAAATAAATAATAGTCGTAACTATATTTTTATGGTAAGTGTCTTATGATAACTGCAAATGGAATTTTTTTCACGCGAAAAAATATTCCCCAGTTGTAAAATCGGAGTTTGCACACTGCTTCCTCACTTTGGATCTTTCATAGCGATACTTGAACGAGAAGTTTGTCGATTCATTTTCGTTTCCTCGTGGAGAAAAATTTTAGTGAGGTGAAAGATGAGTGAGCGATGTAAGCGTGCGACTTTGCGTCCTTGTACGAAAATAAGTTATCAAAACTGAAGTTCATTAAAAATTTACTGTTCAAAAAAATATCATATTCAAAGTTTTCCAAAATCTCATTCGCAAGGTATATTTACGAATTTTGAAGCCAATAACGATTTTAAACGCCGCAATGCACGTAAAAAGTTTTACATTAATTGGAGAATTCATTTAAGATTAAACTGGCCTATTTTACAAGTGATAGCAATAGTGATATTTAAAATTCAATGTTCCATAAAGGTTGAGTACATGCTTTGTCTTTAGTAACCTCGATATCAATTATCCGGTTCGAATATTTCTGTACCGATTATCGGATGATTGATACGTACTTGATGAGGTTCAAATGTAAGATTCTTTGACAGAAGGGAATCTCCAATACACTTTTTCTTATAATTTTTTTCAAGTTACCGTGTCTCCTTAAGTATCTTAACCCGAAAACCTCAGAATAGCATTTCTTCGTAAATCCTTTCTTTATGGCAAAGCAAAATGCATTATCGATTGATCGACAAGTTAATACAGCCTACACTAATAATCGGTCTGACTCGTCATCCCCAACCATCAAGATCGTTCGTCGTATATTAGCAAACTCTGGAGACTGCGGTAATAGACGACGATTATTAACGATACTAGTTAATTTGTCGAGTAGAGGCATCCCCGGTTGGCGATGTCTCTCAATACACAGGCGGAGCTCATTAAAGAGCCACAAGAGGGGCAAAGGAAGGGAGAGAGACAGTGAAAGCGAGGGAGAAAGATAAAGAGAGAGGAAGGGTGAGGGGTCCGAGGGTTCCCTGTCTGGGGCCATCTATAACGACGGCAAATTACCTGCGGTATCTGTTTTATCGTCACCGCGAGGCCTTTGCTAGTGCTGCTCAGTGTGAGAAGCGAACGAGACAAGAAGCATAGAGGAAATACCAAGTAATAGTACATATAGCTGAGCACGAGCAGGTTAAGGTGTCGTACCATGTGGAGGCGTCGGTTTTGACACAACGATATACACCGTGACGGTGACTTGTGCATGTTGTGTCTCCAGCAATGAAGTTCTCGCTTCAGTTACGTCGTATATCAAGAACGGGACGGTGTACCGCCTCGGGTGTGTACAAACCAGTACAAACAGGGAATATATGGACGTATCAACGCGCAGTTACACCGACTAATTCATGAATACACTTATATTCATTCGGGTAATACTTACACAAACCGATGGATAGGTACACGAACCGGTGGAAGGTACTTGTGGTACTTCAGAATACACTAGCACTGGGCCTGAGCTCGTGTGTGTAGAAGAGAATACGAATTCTCGGTCTGGATCGTTCATCGTCATATAATACCAAAGTATATAGTATGTGTATATGAGGACATGATTCGAGGTAGGCTCTCTTGCCGGCGTGTGCGGTTAGAACGTGTCCCGTGCCAAGAATCCTGTATGAATAATCGACGACACGTTTACCCACGATTACCCAGGTTTACCCACCGCTCTTGGCGGTGGGTGGTCCCGGATGGGTGGCTTTTACACATTGGTTTATACTATATCGTAGTGTGAATTGACTATATAATCCTAGGGCTACGTGTCATTGGATGGACTTGCTAGCTCTTTGGCTATACATTTCTGATTTCATTGTTGGCATTATGTGCGAACGATGTTGGCTTATGAATGGAGTTTTTGTCTTGTCGTATAAGAAATGAAAAGGTACGTTATAATTTTGAATAAAAAACGCTTGGTTCAATAAAATCTGGTAATCTACTAAAATAGTCAAGTTATTTTACAGATAATAGATTCTGCTGCATTTGGAGGAAGTGAATGGACGAATTCTACGAGCGCTCACCGACAGCGCTGACGATAATTATTTTTTCGAAACTATGAAACTATTTCATGCTTTATCTAGTTTCGATATTGTTTTATCTTTTTGGTTTTTTAAATTTTAAAGAATCGAATATCAACCTTTTTCACACTGGATAAAAATCTTGTTACCGACAACATTATTTTACGTTTGGGAGTCAGATTCGTGATATTTAATGATGCGTGTTGCATTAAGTCATTCATATAAGCTGGTGTTATTGAAAATTAAATTCATTGTTGACCTGTTGAACAAAGATTATCTTGTACACGATTATAAAAGCACTGGTACGTTGAGTATTTGCAAATAAATATCAAAGACATTGTCATTGATTGTAATGTTAATCTTTGAAAAATATTTGAATACATTACAAGTTTTCGAACTTCATAAAAAAGCTAAATTTATCTCTAGAGAATGTATGCACGATATTTACAATTAAGAAATATTTAAGAATTTTGTACCTACCTTTTTACTGGATGTAGAGAATTGCATTTAAATGTATTGTAACGGTATTTATCCAATTACATTAAAATTTAGAAGATTCGGAACTGGAACAGGGAGAAACTTAATTAAAGAATCGAATGATGGAAAATAATATAATTTATTTACAAATTTAAGTAATTGGCATTTAGAAATATAAAATAAATTTTGTCTCATCATATTTACAGATTTCATCATATTTATTCCACGTTTACTGCTGTGCTATTGTAATTGTTTAAGTATCGAGTCAGCAAATTTCTCCGTTCCGCGACGATTTTTTCTCTATAGGTTCTAGTAACACATTTTGGACAATGCCCGCTTGGTAGTATGCTTAGCGTGTAGAGTCTACGTGGTTTGGTGCGCCGTTGTTACTTGTCATTTTCGCTCGCCCGAGATTAACGTATTTCCTCTCTCGCGCGATTTCCGTTGTCCGATTGCTCATTGTTCGTAAAAATAAAATGCTTTTAATTTCCAAACTCGATGCATTCGTTTCCTCCTTCAAAGAGAATTAGGAGCTGACCTAGCGTCAGCGTTAGAAATCTCGATCTTTTCACGGTACTAGAAGGTTTCTACTCGGTAGATTTACGAATTTTTTTATTTCTAATCAATTAATTCATCACGCCTTTTAATATTAAATTCATTTTGCAAACTTACTTGCTATGGAAATGCATGAGGATTTTCGATTCATTTGATGTATCGTGGCCATGCGGCCGCTTCCCATCTCGCCTCTTTCTACCTAACCTCACTTATTTCATTGTTTTCTAATAAAATTGTTGAATCAACTTTTCGGGAATTTATCACCTGACGCTCTGAATCTGTCCATCCTAAAAATACCGTTAAAAACTCTGTACTTATAAATAATTCGGCCATGGAGTTACTCGCACTTAACTGTCAAACTCACACCGACTCATAAAGCTACTATTTGCATTTAATATTTCGCAGATTTATATTTCGTACTCGGCGTGACGTTCGCGGTTTACATGGAAAAAGGCTTGGTTGGAACAACCAAGCACTTAGTTAAATTCGCGCCAGCCGATTACGTGGTTAGACCAATCAAATGATTGGTTATGCCAACCAAGTTATTAGTTGTATTACAATGAGCTTGGTGGCGCTAACCAATAACTTGGTTGGCCTAACCACTTAATCGGCTAGCGTATATATAACCAAGCGCTCGGTTGTTTGAATCAAGCATTTTTTTTCCTGTAGTCGCTATATTTCAAGTCGAATTTCCCAACAGTTATTTTCTCGCGTTATAGTCTATTACGTTTCAGTACCATAAACTGTAAACCGTTTATGGTACATGTAGTAAAGTACAAAGTATAGTCAAGTTTTTGAACCCAGTATTTATAGTTCTTAAATCCAGATTGTTCTCCCAGTGTAGAAAACATTCAAGTTCGATTATTCCTTCGTATTTATAAATAGAGATATCTAAGCGTATGACAGGAATTAATATTGCGTCAAAACCGAAGAAAATCATCTTATCTTTCGTGTCCCACTTCAGAATATAATATCAAGTACTTGAATATTCAAACCTGAGAAGAAAATCTGATTTGTGTGACGCTGCCGGCAAGGGAGTGATGTTTTCCTTGCAACATCAAGTTCGAGATACTCTTAGTACGGAAAATAGACAGAGGTGGATTAGAGCAGACGTTCAACGTCAAATAATTATAAAGAGAGCGAGTGACACACTTTCGTCAACAGAATATGCTGCATTATTAGCTTCAGGATACCAATCTTATAATAGTATGACTGGATGAATACCTTTATGCACTAAACTGCTTAAATATATAAGACATTCTCTGTAAGCTCAGTTACTTATTTCTAAACGTTTCAACAATTTTTTTAATTAAAGCCAGATTTTGCTGCAATCCATGTGTACTCTCCATAAATTTGCACAACTTTTGTTCTTAACGAATTCAGAAAAGGTATTTTCTAGCATCTTGTTATGTGGTAGAAGAATTTTAAAAAATAAGAAAAATTAAAGGCGAAAAATATTCACTCTTTCCAAAGGTTTCAATGCAATTGTGTTTTATAGTTGAAATTGAATTAGTAACAAAAATCAACAAAATTCATTTTTCAATTATCATAAATAAATAAATCGTGCTTTTTTGCAGACTGGCATTTTCCATAACATTGTTAATAAGTGAATACAATAAATTATGAAGCCAGCTCAGAAAAATTTTCTGAGAAGGTTGAAGAGGAATAGCTGAACTGACGGAGAATGTCTTATACAAGATCCTCTAACTTGTACACTTGTCTCCATGATTCCAAATAAGTCATGCGACGTATCGATTTGCCTGAGGCACGACAAACCGTTGTAGCACTCCGATATCTGCACCCTGTGATATTTTATCGCTTGCACTTCTGAATAGCATGACCCCGATGTGTCTTTCTTGGAGATAGGTGCGGTGTAGGCTTGCTTAACTCACGCTCGTCTCAGCCACCACCTTCAGGGCATATATGCTCGCGTTTTTGTCCTCTCTCGCTTCACTAAAGTTTGTACAGCGTGTACCATGTAAGTATGCTATCTATACAAACAAACGTGTATATAATCACGGAGTCAGGCATGACCGTATGACACAACGTGAGAACGCAGATTATCAATGTTCAGCTCATATTCGCTCTGTATAATATTTTTTGAGTGCAGTGATACAATATGTCTCATACTAACTCCTCTATGATAACTCTACACACATCCAAACCTAGCGCTTCTAATTTTAAGACTCTTCATACTATAAAATAAGATTGCAACGTAGAACTGTCTACTTATTGCTTACTCATTATTTTTTACTTTTCACAAAGCTGTCTCTACGATAAAGTATGCTCACCGATTTTCTATTCGTCATGGAGGAGATTATATAGAAAATGAGAATCGGAGAGAATTTTTGCATTTTTGTTTTACATGAACTTTAAAAACCGAAGTATAGTGGTATGAAAAAAAGTCCATTTAGATTTGAAGCTAGATTTTCACTAGATTATGTACCTCTAATCACGGAATAGAATTTCTTTGATGTGGGAAATTCGGAAATCGGGCGATCAATTCTGTAATCGCTAGCGCGACAACTATTTTTTAGTCTTTTTTTCGTTCGACCTTTTGTCTAGAGTGACAATATGATGACAAAATTTTTTTTCAATCGTCAGTAAGAACATTGTGATTAAAAAATAAAATGTTTCGCATAGCCCAAACGTAATCTTTTTCCAAATGTTATTTTCAATGATAAAAAAATTAAATTTAAATTTTGAATAATTGGTTTGTCCACAGATTTTTCTTGTTTTATTCTACACAATCATTTAAGGCTCCTTATAGTTTCAAACAACCCGAATCCAGTTACACAGATTTAGTTTGAATTCTATTCTGAACTTCCTTCAACGTAATTAAAAATTTTGATTACACCACGTTTCTCCGTACTTAATCTCATTTTCAATATCATAAAATGAAAACTGTCAACTTTTTCCGTGCAAGCAACGTTTTTAGTATAAATCAGCAATGTTGTAAAGCGTTTTTATCGTGAAAAAAATTATTTTGAGCCTTTAAGCTTTTTTGGCCACTGATATTTTGCAAACTGATATTTTTCGCCTGCAGAGTTCATATTAAGCCGCGTAGCACAATGCATTATTTAGTATCAACATTAGCATCCCAGGTAAATGAAAAAATAAAAAACAATATTCCACTAAATTCGTGGAAATTAGCTCTTTATGGTGAATAATTATCATTGAAGCGTATGCAACGTTAATCCAGTTGCAAAATAGGTGTATGTATATATCCCGCGCGCATAATTCAAGCTTTATAATACGTCGAGGTCTCGAAATTTATGACGAATTTTCAATTTAATATCACAACGGGTCTAGTGCTGCTGGTGATAATATGCGCTTGCAGCTGCGTGTCGTTTTGACGTGTGTAAAAGATCCGTCAGTGTTGGGAGTTTTGCTGTGTTCTCTGTGTTGTGCACTCTCGTTTCCACTCGTGTGTTGCAGCACACGTGCCGACGAGTGTGACTGATCGCCACTGTCGCGTGAACCTGCTTTTCTCGCCTCGGTTACATTTACCAAGTCTACTGCGCTCAGAGTCAAGTCTAATAGGCGAGTGTTGATGTGGCGAGAGAGCTTTTGCGATAATCCATAGCGATACGTTAGGGCTGACGCGAAAAAGAAAGCAACGGCCGCAGAAGATCCAACATATGAGATAGGAGCACTGAAAGAACTAATCCGCAAGCGACCATGCGTGAAGATAAGTATGTGGAAATGTATAAAAATGAAAGGTGTGAAACGGCAGGATAAATCGGTACCGACAGAATGAAGGAGTATGACGGAAGACGCGTCTTTGGAAGTATAAATGCGCAAAGAAGTTAGACAAGGCTACGGGTTTTTTCTTCAAAAGCTAAGCTATATTTATATAGACCATGGAGCAGACCTGTCTCATATTTAAAGTACCTGATTATTTGATTGGTACTTGAATACATATCAGACATTCCACGGTACTTCAGCTACCCAATATTTTGAATTTTTGCTATCATTCTGAAAATGCATAAGTTCGAAGTACTAACACGATCAAAACAGTTGAAAAAATTTCAGGTTCTTTCAAATTTTTGTAAAAAAAACTGATTCTCTGTTGTTTTTTTTTTTTCGAATAATAAATAAAATAACTTTATTGCGGACGTTAAAATACGTTTTCCTAAATTATATAATGATTTTTTTATTGCTAAGACGATCAACCTCAGTCGGTACTTATTCTTTTTTTTTATGTTTGTTACGTCGAGAACGGAATTTCAGTCAAAGGACCGGGTGACTTAATCGAAATTGAGTGGTTTTTTTTGTTATCAAAATAATTTGACTCATAATATAAATATTCTGATTTTGTGTATAATTTATTGCCATAAATTTCTGTTTCAACCTTCCCAGTACTGAAACCTTTGCTAAAAGGTTGAAGACGTTTACTCAATTGTAAACTTACACTTAGTTGAGAGTGAGAGACCAGAAAAACATTGTGTGTATCGAAAGTACTGTAGATTGCAATTTATTGTGGACGATCAGAAAAAAACAAAAAAATTAAGAAAAAAAACGAGGTAGCAAGGCAGAGGTGAAAACTGACAATGAACCAACAAGATATAAGAGGTGTCGTCGGAGGACGAGTATTGGAAGAGTACATGAAGGAAAAAGTGTTAGACGCGTGGAGGCGTATAGTGTAAAGGAGTAAGGGACGACAAAAGCGAGAAGAATAGCGGCGAAAATGTTGCTCGCTCTACGAGACCGGCGAGCTTGCATTGTGCCAGCACAGCAGGATATCGTGTACAACTTGAATTGCCTCCAGGGCTGAAGTAAACTTGAATCTTCGAAACGCAACACATATATACATGTAGAATCTACTACATTGTAAATAACCCGCGCAAAAAAAGTATTAAGAAAATATTTAAAAAGTATTTAAAAAAAAGTATCAAGAGTCTCGCGTATTGGATTTTTTAATACTCAGTTTAATACTTATTTTCGAGACTTGAGTATTAAAAAAGTATTAAATCGTATTAAGTATAAAAAGAAGTATTAAATCGTATTTTTGGAAAAGAATTTAATACTCAGTTGATACTTCAGGTCAGAGATTCAAGTATTCAAAAAAGTATCAAATGAGTATTAAATTCTTCTCCAAAAATTCGATTTAATACTTTTTTTGATACTTGATACCATTTAATACTTTTTTTAATACTCAAGTCTCGAAAAAAGTATTAAACTGAGTATTAAAAAGTTCAATACGCGAGACTCTTAATACTTTTCTTAAAATACTTTTTAAATACTCTTTCAATACTTTTTTTTGCGCGGGAATATCTGAAAAATTTATACATTGTTTAGTAATTTTTTATTGTGCAGTATTTTTTACTGACCTTCTGAAAGAAATTAAATTTTATATAGGAAACAAAATGCAAATTCAATATACATACGTGTGGTAAAATTCAACTCAACTCATCTGCATGAATTCCGGTATACTGCGCATCAATTAATATGACTTTTATAATAAATTTAGGAGAATTTCCAAAATTTCTTCATTATACTCGGGTAGTAAATCTCCTATACCCTTTTCTGTAGAATGTTTTCTGCACTGTGCAGTAATTTTTCCTTAAATCTTTTAGGAGTGTATATTATACATGGATGGATGGTTGACTGCATCAACGAATGGTAAGGTCGATGTCTTAGTCATGACTAAGCCTGGAAATGGTAAACAGTTAAGTACTTTGGTTATAGATTTTCGTACGAACCAAGCACACACTAGCGATTACTGGGTTCTCTGGTCAATGACTAGACCATGTATTTTATGCTGACTAATTAATTTAATTAACAAAATAGGATGGACGCGAACTGTCAAATAAACTTCAGTTATCATTTATAATAAACTCTTCCAATTACCGAGTTTTCTGAATCCCGTCTTTGCACAATCAGTAGAGCTGTCGGTACAGCTTATCATCAGTTCATAATTCACAAAAACACAATATTAAGTCGAAATCATCTTCATTAAAATCTAATTTCAAGAAATTTCCTGGTAACTGGTAAACGAATTAATTTTTCTGACAAGACCTTGAAAACTCACCAAATGTAGCGTATAAACCACTACATTTGCAATATTACTGTTTGTTTCACTCGACATAGTATATATAAACTGACCCAATCACAGATGTCTGTAAGATCATAATGGACAAGAATGAGCCAATCATATTCCTAAGAATAGCAATAATCAATCTTTTCAAACCTACCCTCAGCTTCTTATTTTTTCCTGTAGGATGTGTTCACTTTGCCGATACCCAAACTGAATTACATGGTCCTCAATACCTCGCACATGTTTCCAGCGTTTCCTCTCTCCCGGATTATTATCGAAAGTTCATTATCGCTTCTCAAAGACTCTTGTAAGGAGGCAACGATCGACGGAGAATGCGATACAGTAGTGTTCTATCTCATCATGAAACATCGGTCGAACTGGTGTCGGTGTATCGTTGAGAATCCCGATTGGCACCGTTGTAAGTCGATTAATCCGCCAATGTTGGGACAACTGACTATGCTTCGTTATAGATATGGCGCAGGATAGCATGAACCACATTTCTCGGCTGATGTTGATGGATAAGCTCGCCCAAGGATTGCTGGATGTACAATTTGTCATCGGACAATGGATACCCGGTGCAACCATTGGACCAAGCTCGCTCCTTCACGGATCTGTGATGTGTGTGTGTATGTGTGTCAGATGTATTGGACTCAGGATGACCAGGAGGGTTGTAGAGATGGCTGGTGGTCGGTTTCCCGGTTGTGCAGCTGGCCCCCACTTCTAAGGTCCTTACTCACCGATCCTGTGGCTCAAGCTCTAACCCTACAAGCTGTAGCTTATACTGTTTGGTTCTGAAGACACGAAATGCGGCTCTAGTCTCGTCACAGGAGGTTGATGACCTCGACATCGTCTCCTCTTGCCCAAGGACCTAACTTGAGATATATTTGACTACATCGTATATCGTCAAAAGCCTTGCTATGCTTCGATACATTTTGTTACGTCTCGCTTTCTTTATTATTCATCACCAATTTGTTACTTCTACGATTTGACTTATATATGATTAGGGTGCGTTGGATATGATTAAGAAATCTAGTGCCTAAGATTGACATTTTATTGATATAGTCAGGCGTAAACTCACATAAGCTGGAAAACGATTATTCTAGGATTTGAACTAAGTCATGAATTATTGGATTTGGTAATAGGGATCATCATTTGCGGTAAACTATATATTGAGAAAAATCCGTGTGTCGTTGGAGCAAAACTTAATTTGCTACTCCTTTACCCGCTGCCATAGTAATTCAAAATGCCATTGAAGCAAAACTTATGTACCGATAGCAAAAACATGTATGCTACGGCGACAAAAACTAAAAGATTTATAATAGTTTACTGATGTAGCATTGAAATTTCTGACATAAAAAACCATATGCTATCGTTCCATGTTTGATTTGCTGGCGGAAAAAATGAATTGCACAGAAGATATCGGGTGCCGTTAACCAAGAAAAGGCGCATCCAAAGCCCGGCAAATTTTCTTCTAATACTTGTCAGAATTCTGTGGCGTTTCGTAATATTTTTGGCAAGAATTTGCCTGGCAAAAAAGCGCTTAAACGACGTTAACAAACTACGCGTTCGGACGTACAAGATTGCGCGCTCTTTCTCTTCCTTTATTTATTCCTCTCGCCATCTCTAACGCACGATGCGCTTAAGAGTTTTCACTCCAGAATTTATGTAAAAATTATACTCTCCGACGCCCCATTTTTCTCTATCTATTTCTCGCTATCCTCTCTTTCATTTGCTACTATGCCAGTTAGATGATCCAAATCTGCAAATACTCCGTAGCACAGTCGGTAGCGGTAGCGTTGTTCGGAAGTTACGTATAGACCGGTCGTAGTTTCGAATCTTGGTATAGGCAGGAAGAAATTTTCTTCGACAGAAACCATTACCTCCATTCCCTACGACTGAAAATGTTTCAAAAAATAATCGTTGAGTCAAAAAAAATTATTTTTGGATTTATTTTCAATTCTACAAAAATGTTATTAATTTTCTTGCTCTGACCTACGCCAAATACTTAATTAATGTACGGATTGCAAAGGTTCTTATATGCTAGCAAACAAAGCATCTATTGCAAGGAACGATTTGGTACTATTACTTATATCGATTTGCTGGATAGCAAATAAATCGTTAACAGATTATGTTTGCTACGGCAACAGAACTTACGTTGTCACTATTTTAACAAACAAAATTTGTTGCAGTAGCAGGAGATACGTTGAGGCAACACAAGTTTTTCTCTCCGTGTAGCCTATATTATGGATATTTGGTGGCAAGACATTTCAGCCTCCTATAAAACTCATTTTCTTACAAAACGAGGGATCCATAACAGGATCGACGAAAAAAAAATATAGCACGACTGTTTTCTCGAAAAAACATGTTTCATTATTGAACAAGCGTATACGCAGCAACTTGTTGAACCCTGAAGATACGAAATGCAATTCCACTCTTTTCACACACCGAGAGAAAAATTTTCCTTGATTCAAATAAATAGGTCGATTGAATTTCTTTCTTTGATTTCAAAGAAATATTCACTGGATTTCAATTAAATATTTTCTTTGTTTTCAATTAAATATTTTCTTTGATTTCAATTAAATATTTTCTTTGTTTTCAAAGAAATATTCACTTGATTTCAATTAAATATTTTCTTTGTTTTCAAAGAAATATTCACTTGATTTCAATTAAATATTTTCTTTGTTTTCAAAGAAATATTCACTTGATTTCAATTAAATATTTCCTTTGAATTTCAAACAGAACATTTCATTGCCTTTAAAGAAACATTCGCTTAAGGAGCGTAATCGAAGAGATGTTTTCATTGATTCAAGAAAATGCTGTGTTTGATTTAAAGAAACGATTTCCTTGACCGCATCAGGTCCGCCACTGGTTGACGCGAGCGCGTCGGTCGCGCCGGCTCAGTCGTCGCTAATCGTTGGATCGGTGTGTTTCAATGTTTCTCGCGGGAGTCGGTCTCAGCGAGTACGCGGAAATATTTGAAGTGAAAAATTAATTAATAAAAACTCACAGAAACGTTTTCTGGCATGAAGAGTGATTTTCTAACCTAACGTCTGCCGTTTCGCGGCACGCGATTTTATAGGTTACATTCATTGAAAACAAAGAAACAGAGTTCCTCCTTTCAAGGAAAAAATTCCTTAATTCAATCACTACATTTCCTTGAATTTCTCATCATTCAAAAAAAAGATAATATTAGATCAAGTATATTTTTTCCTTGATTTTAAAGAAATGTTTCTTGGGTTGGGATTTCAAAGAGATTTCTTTGAATCAAGGAAACTTTTTCTCTCGGTGCACAAGGTTGACGACCTGGACATTGTCTCCTTGTCTCTTCTCGGCCGAAGATCTAAACAGGAGATATCTGTCCGACTACACCGGAAATCCCCAAACTCTTGCTGTGCTTCGATACGTTTCGTTCCGCATCGCTATCTCCATTCTTCACCACCAATGCTATAATACGTTCTTTATGCTCTTAAGCTCAACTATATAGTTATAACTTATAAATATGTCGCTATACGGATGGCGCGATATGTCTGGTGTGTTTGGTTCCGCATAACCTAAGCAGCAACAACTCGCACGACTCTTGTTGAGCAAACTCGACACTTCATGCCTCGTTGCACCCATTGTGTACTAACCATAGAAACTAGAGTGAAGGAGCCCAAACTCCGTGCCGGAATAGGCAGATAAGCATTCGTACGGTGACATGTTGTAGTATTATTAAAGAGTGAGGTTCAAGATAGCGGCTGATCAAAATAGCGGATGCCTAAAATAGTGAATTCCATAATATTGGCTATTTTAGATTCAGACGTTCATTATTCTGAAATTCACTATTTTAGCCACCTGCTATTTTGAATCCCAGCAAAAATTGAAAGAAATACTCTTTATAGATTTTTGTATATACGGCGGAATAAAAGAGTTCATAAATAATTTTAAAAATTCTGTAAATTTTATTAAACTATTTTTCTCTATTGAATTAGTCGTTATTCACCAGCATTATTATTCGTGCTGCAAACTACTAAAAATTTTATCGTGTCAAATTTTTAGTTGAGAATGTGTGGGCTACGCATTGAAATAACTACAGGCCTATTATATATCCTTCACCTCACAGAGCGTATCGTGTGAAATATTCCTAAATTATTCGGTAATATGGCAGCGGGGTAGCGTAGTATTATCAGTCGTGTGAGGAGACTTCTCGTGTAAGTACAACCAGAGGGTGTCGCAGAAGTCGGAATCATCACCTGTGCAATAATAATAATACCAGAGAGCCGACGTCGAGGGACCAGATCTTCGGATCCTTCGTTGTCTTCGCTTACGGCTCACCGCCCGCTGCGAAAGGTTTCATAAACTCACTCATAAAACACTACCCTAGCTTGAAGTCGACGCCCTCGAGCCTCAAGAAGGCCTGAATGTTCATACGAGCCTGTCTAACACGTCGACAAGTCTGCGTGCAGGTTATACCTTTCCACACACACTTGGTAATAATAATATTAAAAGCTTCCGTCAGCTTCTTCGAGTTCTTCATTGCGGAACTCGATGCTGACTCTCGATAACTCGTTGATGCTGTTTCGGAGACGATGAAATTTCCACCAATGGTGGGCTGATACTCAGTACTTCGCACTCACGAGGTGTTCGTTTATCGAAACTAATTTACAGATGTGTGAGTGCGTCTGTAACGAGCCATTAATTACGCTTTATGACGACGTCTATACCGGTTAGCCTAACTATACATATTGGCTGTGCGTATAGTTTTTATCGTCCTGCGGGCACTTCAACTAAATGGTATTGAAATAAAGGACGAATCAATTTGGAAAAATTCGTGCAGTTTAACATCCGATATTTATCTACCATTAAAGTTTACCAATCGTACCCAGAAAAATGTCGTAGTCTAGAAAAATCGAAGTGGTTTAGTTAATGGATGTCTTCTATTGATATGAATTGAATTCTAGAATACTAGACGTATAAATATATAAATGACAGACTTCTATTGATTATTGATTGAAGTCACTTATAAAAGTGAAGAAGAAGAAAGTGTTTTTATCAAGTCTTAATTGATCAACTGTTTTTGAATGGTAGCGAAAACCAGCACGTAAAACTAACGGTTTAAATCCTGTAACTGTTCAAGTTCTGTTCAATCTTAAGGAAGATCGGTGAGGACCCTCAGAGTCAAAACAGTGCTATATTTTTGTAAACGATTTTTGAAAATGTAATGCATTAAATAACAATAGTGGAGGGTGATTTGTATTGAAGTATTTATACTTGACCCACCGAAACATTAATAGTGACGGATTTGCATTAAGATTAACTCATTAACATTTATTTGTAATGGGATACATTTTCGTTCAGATTTTTCCAAGTGTAATCAGTAATTATCTATCGATTAAAATAAGTGACGGCTTATTTCCTTTCTCAAAAGATACTCTATGAATTGACCGCTATGATGTTTTATAGTGTTGATCGTTTAATAATTATAGGCTGTTGTTTATGAAAGATTTTTTGTTTTTGTTAAACAACAGGCTATAATTATTAAACGATCAATATTATGAAATATATAGGCGGTCAATTCGTGAAGTATCTTTTCAGAAACAAAATGATCTATCACTCAGTGTAATCGTGAAGAATTACAGATGATATTTGGAAAAAACCAAACAAAAGTGTTTCCCGTTGAAAAAAAAAAGTTAATCGGTTAATCTTTATGCAAATTCGTCATTATTCATCTTTCATTGGATTAAGTTGAAATGCTTCAACACAAATCACCCTACACTATTGTTCTTTAATGCGTTAAACTTGAAAGGATCAATTACAAAATTTAGCACTAATTTGACTTCGATAGTCGTCACCGAGCCTCATTAATGATTGGTTGCACTAACCAATCGGTTAGATAAGATTATGATGTTAGCTAGTATTTGCTACTCCACCAACGAGGGTGTTCGTTTTTGATCAACTAAGTAATTGGCGCTATGCAAACTTTTCCGGTTGCTTGTTGTAATTGATCAGTGAGTTTCGACAAATATTGTTCATTAGTCTAGCTTATTAATCAATAGTCGTGGCAGAAAAATTATGGCCATCCTAGAAACTATACATTGAGAATAAAAAAATATTTGAAACAACTCAATCAGCGTACACCCTCGTTCAAACGATCTTTTCGTCAGGACAACTAAATGTTTAATTTTTTGAATAATTTAACGGTTCAGTTGTCAAATATATATTCATGGTACCAAAACAAAAAATGTTTATACCAACTTAGAATTCATTTTAAGGGTGTACGCCGATTCAGTTTATGCAAACATTTTTTTCTCAATTTACATTACAACTATTTAGTCGTTACTGTTGATATAGTGATTGCGACTTATGGTTAGCTGCTTGTAACCGTGGACACCATGATTTTCTTGCGGCAACTATTATAGTTAATTATTATCATTGTAAGAATTGATATAATAGCTTCCTTTCCAATAGTTGACAGGAATCACAAATACTCTGAGGTTAAGAATATAAGATAAAAATGAGATTGACAATGTAGTGTAAATATTCACTTGTTTACATTTGATGTAAAAAGAGTGTGACGGGTGTCGTAGCATCTTTGACAGCTCCTTATGCGCCTTTACGAGGATGATAAGTAGCGTGCATGCGTCACGTCCAAGACGATGAGTTCCCTAGTATTGTGCACTCGTATAGCGCATCGAACTGTGTGATAGCAGCGAAGACATGGGATCGATCTATACAAAGCGTGCTGAAGAATTAATTTCCCCTACATAAAATATGCTCCTCGCAGAAGCTCCACTTATCTTTTTTCCCTGTGTATAATTCTTTCTCTCACTATTCGTTTTTTTCCTCGGCTCTCGCACAGCGGTTTTTATAGGCCAGTCCAGATCGTAAAATGCCGATGAATATGGATGGTCGAGATTCGTGAAGGGAAGAGCTCGTCGTGTTTTTGCCAATTCACACGTTTTGCTTCTTCTCACTCTTTCCCCCTTTTCAAGTCTTCTTCTGGGTCTCTGGAGTAACCCCCTTCGCGTTATTCCATCGTTCATCGATAATAACAAGGATAATAACGTTGGGTTGTAAAACAAACAAAAAATCATAAAAAATAAAACGAAATAATAATAATGTTCCAACGCCGTGGAGGCTCGTAAACGCTTATTAAATTCCCGGGGCGATTTATTCAAACCCCTGATGCTTCTTTATACGGGTTGGACCCTGTCATATTTTAAAATATGTGTGCATTCATAAACGAACTCGTTAAAAAATGTCAATATCCACTTCTTGACAGTTTTTTTTTTTCTTTCATGTTATTTCCCACTATTACATCTCATAACTGGGAAAATTACCTAAGAGAAATCGTACTTCAAGTGCATATCAAGTACTTCGAGTAAATAATTTTTCCAGCAGTTCTTAGAAGTTTTTTTAAAGATATAATAATTTTTTAAAAATAATGATCGGTTTCGCACTATTTTGGATAAGACGGTTTTGAAGAATTTTGACACACTTTTTCGGAGAACCTAAAACAATCATTTTCCTGTGCACTTAGAAAATTGTTTATTCAAATATTCTTTAACATATTCATGAAGAAATCATTAGAGTACTTCGTACTTTGTGCATCATGACATCATTTAAAATATCATAAAGTACATTCGTATGTCAAGTACCAACAAAATTTGCGGACACTTTAAGTACTGTTGAGCACTGTTACATTCTTGTGTTATAGTGTACTTTCGAGATAACATCTCGATTCCGAGAGTGCAGAACCGCTTCGATTAATCGACAACCAAGTGCGCGTCTCTTAGGCGCCGTATCTGCTACAGCAGCTGCTTATCTTGTTCGTAACACGGATATGCCAGCTATAGGATAGTCTTATTCGATCTGCCACGTCGATTTACATTCACGTTCTATCACGGACCGAGCGTTTCGCGGGTCAACAACGTTACGAAGCCCGAGGAGAAATTCTTGGCTGTAACTCCGAAGCGTTTCTGCCAATAAAAGCAGCCAAGAAAATCGATCTAAGCTCTACATGGTGAACCAGTAAATGGAAACAAAAAATAAAACGTTCTTTAGAATTAACGTGTGAAAAAATTGGAAACGAACAAAGAGCTTAAAATATTACAAAATCGTATCTAAATAAAGAGACTCCGTATTAAAGATGCTGTAAAACCTAAAAAAAAGTAACAATAAGAGTGGAGTGTTAATATTTTCACGTGGGTCGAAATTGATATGTCTGATTCTTCAATTCGCATGATGACAGTATTATAGTCAAACGTTGAATAAAAACGACGCGAATTTATATAAATTTTTTTAGTTCGACAATTTTATGACTTAAAATTGCATTCTTAAAGTACTATTGGACAATTAAATTCAATGAACAGCATGTTAAAAAAGATCCAAATAAAAAATATTTAGTTTCGTACAGATAATAATGGTTGACAAGAAAAGTGGTTGATAAGAAATGCCTTATTTATTTTATTTATTGCAACTGCATGCTCAATGTACGAAAGTCTGTCTGGAAAAAATAAAAGATTGAAGTATCGAGTTCCAGGGTCGTTTTCGCCGGAACGTCAATACCTTGAAATGGATATACGAATTAAAAAATTTTCTGGGAGCGTTTCCCAAGCACTTTACCACGACGTTAAGGGACTCCTACTATCTTGTAAGGGGTGAATGGGCTGTACCACTCGGCAGATTGTACAAGGAAAGGTCCCGATCCTCGAGACGCCCGACGTTCGACGACAAGACAACGCACTTATGGGATCTCAGCGTCGCAGGCCTGGAAACGTGGCAGTAAGCAGGTCCTTTCTCCACTTTGCTTTGTCTCAATGCGTGTTCGTCGATGTCTCTGCAGGCGTTTAACGACCTGTGCGCTTTGCTGTGAATCGTGCGTGAACGACGCAGTCGATTGCGTGAGTCTAATACGTTCTGAAAAATGTCTGGCACGTGATCGTCGTGCATACATTGAGCGGGATAAAGACGAGCATCTATTACAATTCGAATTCCGTTAAGGAGAATGACGATTTGAATTTCCACAAGGACGATAAAAATCGAATTCGTTAAGGAAAATGACAATTTGAATCTCAGTTTTTTCCAATAGTTGATAGTCGTGGAATATGTCATTCGTTCACTTCAATAATTTGGTAACCTTTTTATTTTTTCCGGGGAATATTAATTAATTTTTACCCTTGAGTGATGTTATGGGATGACGTGCTACCCCAACTAAGTTTAGAATAATTTTCTCGTGCTAGCAAACCATAGTTTCGGTACAAAATTTATATTCATAATTTAAATTCACTCTCTAGAAGTAGAACCGAACCAAAGCAATATGAGTTTGCTAACACGTGCCAAATAGTGATCAGCAAAATTTTTCAATCGACTATTTTCAATAATGACTTATATCCTACGATTTCAAGAACTTTCATTGGATTTATTGGAGAAAGAAAAGGTTATAATGTAAGACACTGTTTTTTTTCTCTCGATGTTTTACAATAGTTGTTCACATTTGAGACTAGGAGCTCAGAGTGAATTCCTAAATACAAATGGAATGTATACGTTATATATAAATGTGGTTCTTAAGGTTTAAAATACCATGAAATTATATCACCAACGACCACGAAAAAGATATTTAACAAAAGTGTTGTTTGTGCTTCATTTCGTTTCAACCGGTAGAGTAGGTTTGAAAAATCATACATTCGAGTTTTTTGATATCTAAAGTTAGATCATTTGGATATTTGATATGAATCAATTTTTCAAAATATATATATCATTTCGAGAATGGTGACATAAAGAATATTAAAAAGCAATTTATCATGACAAAGCTTTTTTCATCAAAGTTAAGGTTCCGAATAGTAAATACACGAAGGTCTAAAATTCCGAAATTTAATATCGAACCTACACTTTCGACGAAAAATTTTTTAGAGACTTTTGTCAAAAGTCTAGGTGAGATATTAAGTTTCAGACTTTCGTGCATCCACTATTCGGAACTTAAACCCCGATTCCCTTGCCTCTCGGAGACAAAGTTGTGAATGGTAATTACTCGAAGGTCTAAGATTCCGAAATGTAATCTAACCTACATTTTTTACTATTGTCGCTAAAAAAATTTTCGTCTAAAGTAGAGGTTTGATAAAATTGCGGAATTTTACACCATCGTGTATTTATCTTTCGAAACTTTAACCCCGATTTTACCACCAAATCTAAGTTTTTCGAATTGTTTTACATGTTTTCTGTGAAATTGATCTCCACCCTTGTTCTCTACGACATCGTTCCAATGTGGATTCAAGGCTCCATCATTTCCGAACCGAGCGTTGATCGTATTACATTACGTTCGTAGAAGGACGGAGCGTGCAGTATCTACTCTATAGTATCTATGTAGCAAGTGTAGGGCATGGTGTAGGGTATCGTCTGGTGGCACCCTTGAAGCGCCACTCGTCAGCGCGACCCCATTGCATATGAATATAAGTGTATTATCATAATATAGGCGTTTTTCAAGGGTATAGGAACCCCCGTTTGGTCGTGCGGCTCTAAAAGCTTCGATTCCACACGTCGTAACCATCCAAATTTAAAGAATTCGCCCAAGAAAAAAAAATCTTGTTAGACAATCGAAATTCCGGGAAAGATATCCCAGTCGAAACGAAAGCATATATTCCTAGTGCATCCAACTTTATTTTCATACCACTTGTCTGTTCTCCTTCTATTTTCAACTCTTCCTTGTTTTTCCATCTTCTCTCTTACAAAAATGTTGCTATTCTCTCGAGGGACGAGTTTTTTTTAAACTCTTTGTATTTGAACGATGACGGAGCTTATAGAAGACGGCGTAATGGCGTCAATGCGCAAGATGAACTGTTCAGTAGATATTTCGAACCTACAAAAAGCTTCTGATTCTGCAGCATTTTTAGGCTACCCATATATTTCAGCTGAAAAATGCATAGTGTCAGAAACCTTTCATAATTAACGTCAAAGTCGCATCGTATCGTTCACCAAGTCATCACTTTCAAACACAGCTTATTAGTCTATGCGTTTTATGAGTCATTATTTTCTGCAATGAGTTATGTGAAGTAGTCATTAGAAAATCTATTGTTTTTTTTTACAGCCATAAGGAAGGTTTTTTGTACGAAATAATTTTAAAATGCGACGAGGATCGAAGTAATGAACGATTACTTGATCGACAACTCTGTTACTATCATTTTTTTATTCGTATAAAATCAAGTATCTATACATTTCCTCACTAGGGAAATAGAGAATTAAAAAAAATAAGTTAATACACAAATGTCAATTAATTTAATTTTTACAACTTCCAATCTAAAATCCAATATCAAATATTCAGCATTCGACATCCAAAACTGGGTTTTCAGTATTTAATTTTTCTTTGATACTAGATAAATTATTAGATAGGTATAACGTATTCATAAAAAAAATATAGATGCTCCACATTGTACGACAACAATTCGAGGCAAAGGAACCCAATGCATTCGTAGGAATCTGCAGAACTCTACGTCACATCGAGGTCCAGTATACGGCACATCGTGTTTTTTTTGTCTGTCGAGTCGCTCAGGAACAACGAGATCGCTGGAGATTACTAATTGGATACGCGAACAGTCGAGAGCGAACCAGAGCTCCATATGTATTTTTATTCCCCAGTGCACGTTGCAATATCTTCACTTGGAAATCATTTTTTGTCTCTTTCTTCCAAACATAAGGACCGACGTGCATTCGACCCTCATGCGCACGCAGTTCTGTTAACTTATACGATAGCTCGCGCTACCGATGTGCTTTTCGTGGTAGCAAAACATAAAAATAAATAAATGGTGGAGAGAACGGAGAGAATTAAAGAATAAAGAAAAAATGAACAAAATGGTGAGGGAATGTTAGGGTCTCGGGCCTCAATGGCCCTAACCCCGAACGGCAGTGGTGACTGTGCGTATAAATTCACGTCGTCGTTGTTTTCGATCGCTTTCTCGCTCTTGGGCTGTTCACTATCGAGTTACTTTTATTTTTCTTAAACGATACTCTTTCTTCTTTGGTTGCCGCTTCTTCCTCTGGTAGAAAAAGAGTAACTCAATGTTTGTGATAAATTCTTTGAAATAGCGTAGCCTTCGAAGTTACGATTACAGACGGAAAATTGGTTTTTTTTGTTATTCCGCTCGGTTAGTATGATTACTTTGGTGAGTCAAATCTTAAAGCATTATATAATTACATATGTACCCGTACAGGAAGAAGGACGTGGTTAATAATTATTCTAAAATTCTGAGAGATTTTATATACCGAAAATAATGAGTTAGTTTGTTCAACTAAATTCGGCGGACACGGTCTGTTAATTAACCACTCGGTAAGAGCATTGCAATTTTTTATTTCTTATGTTTGAAGAAGAAGTTCTAAACTCGTGAGAACTTATTTCATGTAATTTGTTTATTAAATTCTACCAACTAAGCGGACAACATTTTCAACAATCTAAGCTCTGTATTTTAAACTTCCAAGTTTACTTTTTCTTTGGTTAAAAACTTTCAGAACATAGAGAATTGTTCGTCTTTTTATGATATACGTTTAAAAAATAAGTGCTGCTCATTCGCTGCAGACGTTGCGCCATAATTTAACAATAGATTATCAATATTAACGATAAGTACTAAAAGTTCTGCAGAAAAAAAAATTCTAACTGAAGAGGTATTATCTGCTAAGAACTAAACACATGGTACAATTACTTAACGTTCGTACTATAGAGATTCAATTTTCTGCATAGAGTACTCGGTTCACCAGACGACAGCTCTGATTCTCAGTTGCGTCTCTGCAGCAAAATACTATAAAAAAGCACTCTTGAATTCTTACCAGCTTCAGTCGCTACCACAATTACCTGAGGTCGAGATTTCTGAAGCTCAGCACGATCGTTCTGTTCTTGTGCATTTTCTAAAAATTTTAAATGATATCTATACGTTGATCGTAACTTAATATGCGTGTGACTTTAAAAAAATGGCAACCACGCCGGTGTTAACGAAATATAGTGTTTTTCTCTGTTTGTTATTATTGTAGACAAATAAATGAATGAGAACAAAGATTGTCAATGGATTAAAAAAAGGGAACGGAATCCGTCGTACAAATGTTCTATGACGTAAATCAGATCTTGTCGGTAAATGTACTTGTCTCAAGACGCTACCGCGTCTCTTGATATCATATCCCCTGCATAAAAGTTCGTGAAAATAATACGCTGAAAAATTCCCCATGATAACAATGATAGAAAGTCTCCAACATCGATGGCACTATAACTGGAGTTGCCACAATGCACTTTCAAATTCCGAAATAAGGAAGAGATTATAATTCAACATTCAGATAATACGCAATATGTGTAATATAGTGGTCCGAAAATAAAACAACTATTTCGTTTGCCTTGAATACGAGCACTTACTTCAATTGAAATTAGGAAAGTATATTCAAAGCAAACAGTGTTGAATTTCAATTAAATATCAAAATACGAATTTTTTCCGAAATAAATTTGCACTGAATTCGTATATATCAAAATTTTCTCAATCATGATTAATTGTTCTTAATACTGAGCAATTTTCTCACCCCGCTTTAGTTATCACTTCATAAAATGACTACACCTTTTTTGAAAGATCGTTGAATTGTGATATTGAATCGTTGGGCCGGTTGATTGGACTGAGCCATTTGGGAAAGCGTGAATCAAGGATCATTAAGTTTGGTTGCCCAATTTTTGGGACGGTTACTTTATGTTCGATTTCTTCAGTGGTAACGTATTCTTACGGTAGTATAGAGAACATGTGTGTGAAGTAGCTCAAACGAGGGCATGGTATAAAACCACGGAGGGAACAATGGCTCACAAATCACTGGCAGAGCGAGCTAAATCTTGTCCACGCGGTACGATAAAGTGAGTCCAGTTGGTATCCCCTACTGGAGCCGAATTCTCTTCGATGAACAGGTAAGTCTTAACGACGAGATCGATCGATTGTATCCTAAACTCGCGAAATTCAACCGACCTACTCACTAGGCTAAATGTTTCGTGTTTTTGTATCTACCACGTTCACTGATTTCCTTCAAATTAGATTGGTGCTAATCGCATTTGGCAAAGAAACATAGTTTTTAACCTGCAAGGAATAACAAAAGCCTCTACGCGTTGGCTCAACTTGCAACTTTAAAACATTCAAGAGATGCGGTAGCGTCGCGACGCGAAGTATTTAAAAATAGAAATTAATGTTGATAAATGTCCGTTCGATTCTAACTGATTAAAATTGTCATCGTCGAGAAAGTGACACCTCGCTATCGTTTTCAGGATTAATCTTATTATAAATAGCTCAATCGATGGAGTTCAAATTACGTAAAAATACGCAAAATTTCGATAGAAATTATCTAAACTTCTGGCTCGGCGATACTCGAAGTCGTTTTTGTTAGAATCGAAAAATCTAACAGTTATTCACGAGAGAAAAAGTCTTAGGGAATTTCAACTTCGCGTTCAGATCCCAAGACTGTATCATTGCTTCTAACAAGTCAAAAAAATTTGAAACGTCGTGTAATTATATTCAATCAAAGTATTTTTAAAATTGTGAAAGAGTACTTTTGAAAGGAATGCTAAGCCCGAAGAAATCAATGTCGGCGAAATGCAATTCCGTAGTCTTATGAGTTATAATTATTACATAAGAATTACTTAATGGTACATAGGAGAATGACTCGTGCATGCCTGACGAAATAATCAATTAATGTGCGAATTAGATGTTCAAAAATGTATTTATTACTGTGCATTCTTTACAAATCTTGTACAGTGCATCGCTATCATAGTTTTTACTTAGATATAATAGTAAGACTGCAAAGTGACGCGCAAATTTTTGTAACAAAAACATTCTTTTAATTTAATGTTTATCGCACATAATTGAACAGATCTCTCTCAATAACCTCGATAGGCGTTGCGGTCAACCAAATTGAATTCTGGCTTTTTTATTCGAACCAATTAATGCAACGTCGACCAGTCATTCAACCGGATTTTTTGAAATAGCTAAAGTTTCTAATCGAAAATTTTTCCAAAGCGCTTTTCGAATGATATGATATTATTGTCAGCCAGTTGCAACATTCTAAGATTAGGTTGATCAAACATTCCAGGTTCAATTTTAGTTCACTTATTCCGTTTAATATTAAGTCGCCTCAATTCCGTTGTTGCGGTTAAAATGCCTTTCTTCGGTACTGGATATATTATTTCCGTCAAGGAAGATTTGAAAGGGATGAAGACCTTCAAAGGCACCTGACTCAATAGTCGTAATTTGATTGTCAGAGAATATAAGTTGATCAATGGATGTGGCACCAAGCAAACACTGGTATGGCAGCACAGTGAGTTTGTTGTTGCTAAAGGTAACATATTTAAGCTTGGTAAGTTTAGAAAAGGAATTAGCTGATATTTCAGTGATCTCGTTGTTTTGTAGGTCCAATGAGACTAAGCTTGATGGCAATGTAGACACAAATCTCGTGTTCTTTAACCGGTTGTAATTGAGAAATAATTGGTAAAGTGCGGGCATCTTAAAAGCGTTCTGCTCAATTTCACTTATTGAATTGTTGCTTAAATTCAACGAAAATATACGTCCATTCTCAAAACATCCTTCATGTAAACGTTCAATTTTGTTATTTTGTAGATCCATCCAAGTGATATATTCTGAAAGCTCGCTCATAATGTTGCTTGTAATTTGAACGATGTTATTGTGTCGCAAAATAATTGCCGTCAGATTAGGCGATACTTTATCGTTGTTTTTCAAACGATACCATCCCGTCTCAAATTTCGATACACCCATTCTCGAAAGATCATAAGAACCCCATACTGTGGAAACTTGTTTACAAGCAGTTGTCAGGTTCTCGGGCGTGTCCAAAATGTCCAGTCGCTGTACGCTATCCCCCTCAATACAAACTTGAGTATAGAACGTTTGGTTCAAATCTTCATTTTTATCCGAAGCTGATGAAGCAGATACGCCATCGATAGATTTAGCCTCTGCTCTGTCACTACTATTGTCAGCTGAAAAAAATTGTTATCCATCAATTATCGTCAGCGAGCGAAAGAAATTCTAATTTGTAAGATCCATGAAAAGACAGATTGAGGCTCATTATGCCAGTGCAATGTTGAATGTATTTCTATCAAGACCTTTTATTCCTGGCCCTGCAAATTCCAATTCCTTCGGCAGGTGTGTCTGACTATTGTTCTGAACATCCTCTGCTGTCGAAGAATTACGTTTTGGCACTGATGGGCTTAATACAGGGTCACCACTTGATGACCTGTTTGCTTCAGATTCTGAGCTGTCATATGCGGCAGCGAACAAGTTTCCTGCTAGCACCGCGGTAATTAGAATGAAGTTTAAAAGCGACATCTCCTTGTCGTCTTCAATTAGCAATCTGTAAAGTGGGACTTTGTCAAGACAGTTTGAAATATCCGAATAAAAGGAACGCTTCGGGATGAAGGACTCCGGTTGATGGGCTATTGGCAACGTGTCTATTGTTACCAATCATAGATCATAGATAAAGTATCGATAAATATGTACCACAAGAGCAAAAAACAATTCTTTTCATTCCACAATTTGAAGTTCCATTTTTCATCTTTAGTTTGAATGATGGTATTTTATCTTAATTTTTACCTTCGTTTATAGTAACCGTCATTCGTTCAGTAAGGTTGCAAATTCTTAAATTATCCTCATGGCGCAATGATAACCCGTTAATTTTGACCCGAGGGAGATATTTTTGTTTTCACTGTCGGATAAATAATATTGACGATATCAAAATTGTCATAATGAAAGACTGTTTGATTTTTCTACAAAGCTTTGCATTTTTTTTTCCCCAAAACTTCAGATCGTTGTACGCGTTTCTGTCCCAAAATGCGATATATTCAATAACATCATAAATACGTGTGCCGTTAACCGCAACCGAATAACGGAATCGGAGTTTCGTAGGAAAAAGTCAGTATTATAAATGATAAAAATGACGTATGAGATAACATCTGTGTTACTTTGGCACGTAATTTTTATTATCAACCGAGAACCGAGAAAATGTCAACATAATGAACATAAACGTTTTATTAAAACAAATCCATTAAATCTACAGATAAAAACTGGTGTCCCTAAAAAGCGAATGAAAAACACTTATTTCGCTCACGAGTTATAAGTAATCGAAACGCAAACTTTCTCTTGACCAAATAAAGAAAATGGGTGGGGTTAAGATAGCGAATGACCGAAATCGTGAATGATTAAGACAGCGAATTTTGAATTTAGGAAAGTTTGTATCTAGAATGATCATCATTATGAAATTCGCCATTTTAGCCATTCGCTATTATGACCTCCATCTTATTAAAATGCATTTAAAATAGCGAATCATACAAATGGCGAATGGCTAAAAAAGCGAATTCCATAATTACGGACATTCTACATTTAGACGTTCCTCATTCTTAAATTCACTATTTTAGCCATTCGCTCTTTTTACCCAGACCCAATAAAATGCACGAGTAGTTTATTCTTACCTGAACACAGGGCTATCCAAAAGAATGAATTTTAAAAGAACTTGATAAAATCGATTGATTACATAGTTGTATTATGACAGCAGAAATATAGGATAATTCGTATGCAAGAACTAGTAGATAATGACTGATCGGGGCAACCGACACAGTTATATAGCAGTCGGAGTCTTGTGTATCTTTTAAAAAAAGACGTATAGTTAACCTTACTGCGACCTCGCGCATCCCAATCGGCATCATTTATATAAGCTGATTTGTCATATATTTGTATTTACGAGAATATATATATATAAGTATAGAAGTACTCAGTGTCCGAAGATTTGCGTTAAAAAAGAGTGAAATGACAATGAATTGACATTGTCAAAGAATGACGTTATTACAACTTACGCGCATCTCTGTTCAGTAAAATTATGTATTACATTTGTTAAGAAAGATTCTCTATGACTTGCGTATGTGATAAATACATCCGCCCTCTTCTCAATACATGAATACCCTTGCATAGTGGTGAACAAAAAAAATTTATGTGAAAATAAAGCATGTCGGTGACACTCTTCCAGAAAAGATACATTCGTATTGCATAAAGTTTTTGATACCCGTGATTTAAAACGGAGATTGAAAGAGGCCTGTAATTGATTGAAAAAAAAACTGACTCGTTGCATCCGTTTGCGGATAATAAATTCCTCCCCCTTCCATACAGCATCGAAGATCATTCTTCAACATCAAAATTTGCCCTGTCGTGTAAATCCAATTTACTTGTGAATAACAATTCATATCAAGTCTGGCGAACATCTTTTTAATTATCGAGAAAAGAGAGCGACAAACTAGACAATGAAACGCAAAGTTGAAAGAAATAATAACAGTGTTTCCAATAAGGAGATCGATCGGAAGACAATTCGATTGCTATTTAAAGGTACAGGTAATGCAGGGGATTTACGCAATAATACATTGGAGAATAATGACTATAATGATGTCTAGCGGAGAAACTGATGAATGACTACATTCAATGCTTCAAAATTTATTTTTTATCTTACATTTATACAAATCTTTTACAAAGCATTGGTATCACAGTTTTTACCTGGTCATAATAGTAAGATTTTTGAGTAATGCGCAAACTTTTTTGTAGCTGAAACAATCTTTCAATAACATTTCTATCACAAATCATTGAACAGACCTCCCTGAAAAAACTCAATAGGCGTCACGATCAATGAACGTAAGCTTCAACTTTTACGTTTGTTTTGTTTTTGTTCAGCGCATTTGGCAAAGAATTATAGTTTTGAATTCGCGAGGAATGACAAAAACCTCTACGCGTTGGCTTAATTTTCGATCTTACGGAATTTTTTTCATTCTTATAGACTAAAATAATACTTACGGAACATTCAAAAGACGCGGTAGCGTCGCGTCACCAAGTATTGAGAAAAAAATTTATGTTGAAACATATCCATTTGATTCTGACTGATTAAAACTGTCTACGGTATATTTAAAAGGAAGTGACACCTCCCCATCGTTCTTCATAAATGGCGTGATAGATGGAGCCCAAATTTCGTGAGAGTACGCGGAATTATGATGAAAATGCCCTAAACTTCTGGCTTGGCGATACCTAAAGTCGTTTTGTCAAAAGGGTTGGAATATCTCGTACTTATTTACGAGAGAACCAGTCCTACGGAGTTTCAACATCGTGATTGAAGAACTTAAGGTTGTGTCGTGTAATTATACTGATCCGAAGTATTTTTAAAAGTGCAGACGATAAGTACTTTTGAAAGACCGCCAAGCCGAAACAGATAAATAAGGTCGAAAAAGAATTCGATCACAATATGGAATTATAATTAACGTAGAAATATCACTTAATAATAGGCTGGAGAATTATTAGTGCATGACTGGCGAAGTAATCGATGAATTTCCGAATTAGATGTTTAAAAATGTATTTCATATTGTGCATTCTTTGAAAACCTTGTACAGGGCATTGATATCATAGTTTTTACTTACATATTACAAAGATTCCGAAGTCACCCGCGAATTATTGTAACCAGAACATTTTTAAAATTCTATTATTATCACTTATCATCGAACAGACCTCTCTGAATAACCTCGATCGGCGTTGCGGTCAACCAAAGAGAATTTTGACTTTTTTATTCAAACCAGTTAATGCAGCATCGTCCAGTCTTATAACGGGATTTTTTGAAATATCTAAAGTCTCTAACTGACTCAATTTTTCCAAAGCCCCGTTTTCGAATGATATGATATTATTGCCAGCCAGTTGCAACATTTTCAGATTAGGTTGATCAAACATTCCAGGTTCAATTTTAGTCAATTTATTTCGTTCGATATTGAGTTGCCGCAATCCCGTAATGGCGGTAAACGTGCCATTTTCGATACGAGATATATTATTACCGTCAAGAAAGATTTGAAAGGGATGGAGACCTTCGAAGGCACCGGACTCGATAGTCGTAATTTGATTGTCAGAGAATGAAAGTTGATAAATGGATGTGGCACCCAGTAAACACTGGTTTGGCAACATAGTAAGTTTGTTGTTGTTAAGATTAAGGTAACTAAGATTTGTAAGTTTAGAAAAGGAATTAGCTGATAGTTCAGAGATCTCGTTGTGGTGCAGGTACAACGAGGTTAAGCTTAACGGCAATGTAGCCGCAAATTTTGTGTCTTTCAACCGGTTGTCATCGGGAAATAATTGATAAAGTGCGGGCATCTTAAAAGCGTTCTGCTCAATTTCACTTATTGAATTGTTGCTTAAATCCAACGAAAATATACGTCCATTCTCAAAACATCCTTCATGTAAACGTTCAATTTTGTTATTTTGTAGATCCATCCAAGTGATATATTCTGAAAGCTCGCTCATAATGTTGCTTGTAATTTGAACGATGTTATTGTCTCGCAATGTAATTGCCGTCAGATTAGGCGATACTTTATCGTTGTTTTTCAAACGATACCATCCCGTCTCAAATTTCGATACACCCATTCTCGAAAGATCATAAGAACTCCATACTGTGAAAACTTGTTTACAACCACTTGTCAGGTTCTCGGGCGTGTCCAGAATGTCCAGTCGCTGTACGCTATCCCCCTCGATACAAACTTGAGTAAAGAACGTTTGGTTAAAATCTTTATTTCTATCCGAAGCTAATGAAGCAGATACGCCATTGATAGATTCAGTCTCCGCTTCGTCACTACTATTGTCAGCTGAAAAAGATTGTTATCCATCAATTATCGTCAGCTAGCGAAAAAAATTCTAATTTGTGAGATTCATGAAGAGACAGATTAAGGCTAATTATGCCAGTGCAATGTCGAATGTATTTCTATCAAGACCTTTTATTCCTTGCCCTGCAAGTTCCAATTCCTTCGGCAGGTGTGTCTGACTATTTTTCTGAACATCCTCTGCTGTCGAAGAATTACGTTTTGGCACTGATGGGCTTAATACAGGGTCACCACTTGATGACCTGTTTGCTTCAGATTCCGAGTTGTCATATGCGGCAGCGAACAAGTTTCCTGCTAGCAGCGCGGTAATTAGTATGGAGTTTAGAAGAGACATTTTCTTGTCGTTCTAATTGGCAATCTGTAAATTGAGCAATGTTTTACAGAAAAGTATTCGAAAATAGATGATAAAGTGCTGCAAACTCAAATTAGGACTTTGTCATGACAGTTTGAAGAATCGACAAAAAATGAAAATGTTTTAGGCTAAAGACTTCCGATGGAAATGCTTGTTGGCAATGCGTATATTGTTACAAATTATTGATGTAGTATTGAAAAATCATGTTCTGCAAGAAAAATAAGAAATATACAAAACTGTACAAGGTATTGTCAATAAAATTCTTTTATTATTCCTACGGAAACACTTTATGAATGTCCAAATTACATGAGCATTGGTGTGGATCAATGAAAATCAATTATCCGTTATTGACTCCACTTGGTAATAAAAACTTGACTTTCATATCACATACTACTCGTGTCCGCATGGATATTTTTCATTTTACATTTTAAGGTTCAAGTTTTCATTTCTAGTTTCCACAATCGTACTTGATTTTTTTTGCCTTTATATATAGCGATCGTGTTTCGATTTATTATAGTTGCGAATTCTCTAATTACCATCATGGCGCAGCAATGAAATAGTAAATTTCAACTGGAGGGAGATTTTATTTTTCACTGTTTGACAAATAATATCGACGATATCGGAAGCGTCGTAACGAACGGCTTTTTGATTTTTCAACAAAACCTTGCCGATTTTTTTTTCAAACTACAAATCGTCGCGCTTTTTTGGGTTCATCCCCGATATTTTAAATAAGATCATAAATACGTGTGACGTTAAACGCACCGGAAAAAAATCGAAGTTTCGGAGAAAAAAAGTGAACTGAGAACCGAGAAAACGGCAACATACTGAATTTTTTGAACGAAATTCATATAATCTAGAGATGAAAACCGATTTCTTTAAATAGTAAGTGAAAAACACTTATTTTGAATGCTAGTTATGAGTAATCTAAAAGCTAACTTTGTATTGCCTAAAAAAATGGATTATATATAACTATATTTTGTGAGCCACGCTAATGTATGCCTGCTCCATGACTCGGCCGAACAAAATGAAGGAGTAGTTTATCCTTACCAGAATACAGGGCTATCCAAAGGTTAGGTTGAATTATATGACAACTGGATAGAATCGATTGATCACTGAGTTGTTTTATGACAGCAGAAATATAGGATCATTCGAATTCGAGAGCTAGTCGATAATGACTGTTCGAGGCAACTGACACAATTATATAGCAGCTGGAGTCTTGTGCATTTTGTAAAAATATATGTCTAGTGAACCCTGCGACCTCGCGCATCCCTATCGGTAGTATTCGCGTAAGCTGGTCTGGCATATATTTTTATTGAAAAAAAAAAAATATATATATATATATATCAGTATGGAAGTACTCAGATTCGGACGATTTGCGTCAAAAAAGCGTATCGATATGAAATGACCTTGTCAATCGACGCCATTATCGTTTCGCACGCGCATCTCTGTTTAATACGAAAATGTATTACATTTGTTGGAATAGATTCTGTATGACGTGCGTATAGATACATTAGCTCTCTTCTGAATACATGGATATCCCGACATAGATATGAATAAAAACAAAAATGAAGTGAAAATGAAGAATGTTGATGACACACTTTTAGAAAAGATACATTCGTATTGTATAAGGTTTGCGATAACTGTGATATAAAATGAAAAGCAGTTGGAGGACTGAAATTGATGAAAAATTACTGACTCGTTACATCAGTTTGCGAATAGTAAATCCATTCCAATTCCATACAGCATCGAAGATCATTCCTTAACACTCAACATTTTTTTCCGTCGTGTGAATCCAATTTACTTGTAATAAACAATTTATATTGAGTCCGACAAACTTCCTTTTAATTTTCGGAAAAGAGGGAAAAAGACAACGAAGACAATAAAACGCAAAGTTATAAAAAATAATGTCACGTCTCGCACGCAAAAATATCAGCCTCCTGCGTGAAGGAGTTTATACAGGAGTTTATTTAGTTTATATTTATTTTTACGTGCACGGAAAAATCGTCTTCGTTGCGGTACCGAAAAAAATAGTTGGACCCAATCAAAAGACTTAGTGCTCTGAGATACACACGATTTTTTGGTTACATCAACTATTTTCAGGTGGTTGGTTTTGAACTAATAGTGGTTTGAACTAAATAGTTAGTTGGGCTAACTAATATATTGGCCCCAACTATCTTACTTAATTGAATCACGAATAAAATGTGTTGTGTGAGCTGTTTAACTCAACTAAGTCGGAATGGTAAATGTGACTACTACCAGGTCCTTACACCGACTAACCGGTTGTGGCAACAAAATTTTACTCAACTAATAAATAGTTAGTCGGCCCAACGAAGCCATTTTTTCCGTGTGGATATTTCGACATGCGTCCGATACAGGACGTTCTCCGTAGCTCTGGGTTTGATGAAATAAATCAAGAGACAACAATTAGGGATATAAAAAATGAATGAAATACACCGTGGACCTCCAAAATAGCAAATACGGAACCCTCTTGTTGCACACATGTAATAGGTCATATGAGTGATACGGATATGCGATACGAGACGAGACAAAAGAGATCTTGAAACTCACTTCACGATTTTGATCATCAACTCAACGAGAAAAGGTCGATATCGGAAAAATAGAGACATTCATACTCGTTCTTGAATTTGACAACGAGATTAGTCTTGTCTCGATCTTGTTTCCCGTACTATTTATATTTCCCGAATGCGACATGAACGATACTACCCTGAGCACTATGTCACGATTTAACAGAAATTCTCAAATTCAGGTCTATGTCATGGTTTAACAGAAATTCTCAATTTCGGATCTATGTCAAGATTTAATAGAAATTCTCAAGTTCAGCTCAATCATCCCCTGTTATCCTACATTGACGGGATTTTTATCAATTTTAGAAGGCGACGATATTAACTTTGTACAGAGCTTCATGAATAAAATAGTCTACTCAATAATAGATGGAAGTGTATTTTTCTTAGAAAATACATATATTATCGCAGAAATAAAATTATAGGATAAAAAAAAATCTTAAGCGATTCTCAATCGCCATGGTCGTATTTTATTTGACATAAAATACAGTCGCCCCGTTTGGTCTGTACCCACTTCTTGCGGTACAGATTAACCACTAAGTTACGAGATTTTTGCTCGTTCTCGCTCGTTAGTTCAAGACTATGTCACTCAAGACAACGAATTGTCTTCACATGAAACGATCGAGATGAGATTTAAAACAGAAGATATGCGCAAGCAAAAACGAGCGAGACTGTCAGAATTCTCGTCTCAAGTCGCAACACTAGGTTATACAATTCGATTGCTTTATAGAATGGCAAATAATCGGGTTAAATCACTAAATACTAAGTTGGAGCACAACCGGTCAACGTCTGAAAGGGGAATCGATATATGTCTGAATAGGACTTTTAAAAATTTATATTTTACTTCACATTTATTATATTTAGTACAGTGCATAGACTTTACAATTTTTACTTAGATATGTTAGTAAGATTTCGAAGTAATGAGCAAACATTTTTGTAATAAAAACAATCTTCCAATCAAATTTTTACACATCGTCGAACAGACCTCCCTGTATAACTCCGATAGGTGTCGCGGTCACATCAACGTAAGCTTTGGCTGTTTTATTTAAGCCAAATAGTGCACCATTTTCCAGCCTCTTGATGGGATTTCTTGAAATATCTAAAGTTTCCAACCGACTTAAATTTTTCACAGCCCCCTTTTCGATCGATGAGATATTATTGCGACCTAATTGCAAGAGTCTGAGACTGGGTTGATCAAACATTTCCGATTTAATTTTAGTCAATTTATTTTGTTCCATGTTAAGTTGCTGCAATCCCGTGACCGCGGTAAAAGTGCTCTTTTCGAAACCAGATATATTATTTCCATCTAGAAAAAGTTGAAAGGGATGGAGGCCTTCAAAGGCACCTGACTCGACAGTCGTTATTTGGTTGTGAGAGAAGTGAAGTTGATTAATCGATGTCGCACCCAGCAGACACTGGTTTGGCAACACAGTAAGTTTGTTGTGGCTGAGACCAAGATAACTAAGGCTTTTAAGTTTAGAAAAGGAATTAGCTGATAGTTCAGAGATCTCATTTTGGCTCAGGGTCAACGAGGTTAAGCTTAACGGCAATGTAGCCGCAAATTTAGTGTCTTTCAACCGGTTGCCTTCGAGATTTAATTGATAGAGTGCAGGCATCTTGAAAACGTTATCTTCGATCTCGCCTATTAAATTGTTGGCTAATGATAACGAAAATATATGCTTATGCTCAAAACATCCTTCTTGTAAACGTTCGATTTTGTTATTTTGTAGATCCATCCAAGTGATGTATTCTGAAAGTTCGTTCATTATGTTGCTTGTAACTTCAACGATGTTATTCCCGTTGAGATTTATTGCAGACAGATGAGACGGTACTTGAGATTTCCCTTTCAGTCGATACCAGCCCTTTTCGAATTTTGATATATCCATGTCCGATAGATCATAAGTTTTCCATTTCGTGGAAACTTGTTTACAACCACTTGTAACGTTATCGGGCGATTCCAAAATGTCCAATCGCTGCACGCTATCCCCCTCCATACAAATTTGACTATGGAAATTTTGGTTTGAATCTTGATGTTCACCCCAACCTAATGAAGCAGATCTGGTATGGATAGATTTCGGCTTCGTGTCATCATCATTACTGCTATTGTTAATTGTATCCTCAGCGGGCGCGGGATAATCATTTTCAAAGGCATTTGTGCCTATTTTCTCAATACCGCTGACCCCTTCTATCGTGATATCGCATGAATTTGTGAGTCCGGAGAAACAACCGTTGTCCAGAATTTCGGTGAGTGGATTGCCTGAGATATCGAGGGTCTTGAGATTGGTAAGACCAACAAAGGCGTTTTTTGTGCCTTTTATATTATTGCCAGCAAGCGAAAGATGCTCTAGATTCGTGAGTTTCATGAAGACGAACGCGGGGAGCTCAGATATCTTGTTGTTGGAGAGGTCAAGGCTAGTTATGTCAGTACAACTGTCGAATGCATGTTTATCGAGACCTTCTATTCCTTGACCCGAGAGATCCAATTCCTTCGGCAAGTGCTCCCGAATATTTTTCCGAACATCCTCCGCTGTCAAGAAATTACGTTCTGGCTCTGATGGGTCAATCTCGCACGGATTTACGGTAACACACGCACATGGTCTTAATACAGGGCGACCACATGACTTCTCCTCTTCTTCAGATTCTGAGTGGTGATATGCATCAGCGAATAAGTTCCCTGCTACGACCACGGTAATTAGAATGAACTTTAGAGTCGACATCTTCTTGTTGTCTTGAATTGCCAATCTGCAAATTGATAGATATTTTACATGATTGTGATTGAAATAAAAGATCAAGCAATGATGAATGGTAGTGAACAGCTACAATTCAGCCAACTACCAGACTGTTGGGGAGATAAATTAGAAAGACTTTGATAAACTTTGGTCTTATATTTAGACCCGCTTCATATTTATTTGTTTTTGTGTACACCAACGATCGACCCTCTTTGTTATGAAAACTTAAATAAATATTGGTAATTTGTGTTAAAATAAGCTACGCCAAGCATGAATAACTGCTTATTAGCAATCATCCTTTAAGGGCTTATATATAATTGTATTGAGCGGAAAAATCGATATTTTTTTATCGATATTATATATTCTTTAAGAACAATGTCGAAAGAATATTGTAACCAACGATATGCTTTTCTCTTAGTGAGGTTTAACATTTGTTCTCTATTTAGTTACATTTATGTCAATTTTATTGCAAAGTTATATATATTTTTTTTCGCAAATAATTAAAGACCTGTCAAAAAATGTAATGAAAGTATAGTGGAATTCCATGTATTCAAAATAACACAACTGCGGCCTCCGTCAAGAGGGTTACATATCAAATTTAAAATTATATATTTTTCGAGAATTTGTATTAATTTATGTGCAAACGATGCTAGGAGTGTCAATCTGAAAATTCCTTCAGACCTCAAACAATGACTTAGTTCTTCACATCTTCCCCGGAAAAAAACTCAAAAATTGTTTATTCTTACCAGAAGATTGGGCTATCCAATGGGATAAATTTTATAATAATTGAAAAAAGTCTATCGATCACTCAGTTGCGACAATACAGTATAAATAAAGGATACTCCGTGTTCAAGAACGAGTAGATAATGACTGAACGAGGCAATCGACGCTATATTATAGCAGCCGCAGTCTTGAGCATCTCGTAAAAACGGATGTATTATAAATCCTACTCCGACCTCGTGCATCGCGATTGTCATCGTTTATGTGAGCTCATTTGACATGTATTTCGATTAAAAATAGTATATGAGCATGGGCGTACAAAGTATTGGATGATTTGAGTTGAAAAGTGCACAGATAAGAAATGACCTCCTTAATCACCGCTTTTATCGTTACGTAAGCTCATCTCTATTCAGAACAAAACTTATTCCATACGTCAAAATTGATTCTGCATGATTTGAATACACTGCGTATGTGTTAAATGCACCCATTCTCTTCTATATACATAGATACCCTGGTAGAGTGGCAAAAAAAGTCGAAAGTTTTGCGGAAATGATGAAGGTGGTGTTCCACACTCTGAGACAAGATGTATTTTTATTGCATAAGATTCGTGGTTAATTATAAGCTAAAATAAATGGTTATTGTCGACCTCAATTTAAATAAAAATCTCGACTCGGTACATTAGTTTGCGGTTAGTTACTTTCTTTCAATTCCACACCCAGAGAAATGGGTCTGAAGGGTTTATTTGAATCGATTATAGGGTGTATTCGAAATGAATAAATTTTTATTCAGATCAGATAGAGTTTATTTCGATCAGATGAAATTTTATTTACATAAAATAAAGTTTATTTTGATCAAATAAAATCCTATTAGGCTGGCCTTTAAATAAATAATTTATTTAATGGTCGGCCTAATAGTATTTTATTCAACCGGAACAGACTCTATTTGATTGAAATAAAATTTCATCTGATCGAAATAAACTCTGTTTGATTGAAATGAGATTTCATTCATTCTAAATATACCACATAATTGATCCAAATAAACTCATCAGCCCCTCTTCTCTGGGTGCACAGTACATCGAAAATATTTCCGGTGCATGAAAATTGAGACGAGGGCTTCTCGGCGATTCACTACTTATGTTTACTGGAAACACTCAGATAATGGATGTACGTAACGTATAGCATGGTCACGTTGTAAATATAAAAAACGTAAAAACCAGGGTAGCTGGTAGAGTGGGTGGTTTCAAGGTTAAGTATTTTTAATCTCAATAGTTTCATAATGATAGGGCAAAACTGAATTTACTCGAAATATTCGCATATACCACCAAACTAACGCGCACTTTAAAAAATCTCTACCGTCCCTAAAATTTAAAAACCGAAGTTGACGCAAACTGCCGCTTTATCTACACGAAGCAAGAATAGTTCAGGAAAAATCAAGTCTCGATACGATTTACAGCAACAGTCCTCAATAATTGTTCAACTCCAAACGACTCAACACCGAGAGAAAAAGTTTCCTTGATTCAAAGAAATCTCTTTAAAATCCAAACCTAAGAAAAATTTCTTTGAAATCAAGGAAAAAATATGCTTTTTCTAATATTATCTTTTCTTTGAATGATGAGAAATTCAATGAAATGTAGTGGCATTGGATTAAGGAATTTTTTCCCTTTGAAACAAGGAACTCTGTTTCTTTGTTTTCGAAGAACCTAACCTATAAAATCGCGTGCCGCGAAACGGTAGACATTAGGTTAAAAAAAACACTCTCTATGTCAGAAAACGTTTCTGTGAGTTTATGTTAATTAATTTTTCACTTCAAATATTTCCGTGTACTCGCTGAGACCGGCTCCCGCGAGAAACATCGAAACGCACCGATCCAACCAGTACCGACGACTGAGGCGGCGCAACAGACGCGCTCGCGTCAACCAGTGCAAAGAACATATATTACTATGTTCTTTGACCAGTGGCGGACCTGATGCCGTCAAGGAAATCGTTTCTTTGAATCAATGAAAACGTCTTTTCGATTACGCTCTTCAAGCAAATGTTTCTTTAAAGGCAATGAGTGTTTTCTTTGGAATTCAAAGAGAATATTTTAATGAAATCAAAGAAATGAATTCAATCCACCTATTGCTTTGAATCAAGGAAACTTTTTCTTTCGGTGAAGGGTTATGTACTTCAAGATCGAACCGCTACAAATTTCAAAATCGAGTCCCTCGGATGTTCCAGGCGCATTCGTCACTTTACGATAATTTAAGGAGGTCCATCAGTAAAATTGAAAATGCACAGAAAAATCTGAAATAATTACCGCGTTTTAAATAATTCATAACAAACTCACATGAATTTTTTTGAAGTTTTCGTCCACATCGTTTACACAAAATTAATTTTTTTATGCATACATTTTAACATGGGCTCTTATGGCATATTTACGAATAAAAAAAGAAAAAAATTTAATTAAAAAAATTGTTTACATCGCAAAAAGAAGAATTAATTCTACCAAATACTTAAAAATTCAACAATGTAAAAAAAAATTTCAATTATATATTTTTTTTTAATTCGTAAATATACCATAAGAGCCCATGTTAAAATGCATGCATAAAAAATTAATTTTGTGTAAACGATGTTAGACGAAACTTCCTAAAAAATTCATGTGAGTTTGTTATGAATTATTCAAAACGCGGTAATTATTTCAGATTTTTCTGTGCATTTTCAATTTTACTGACGAACCTCCTTAAGCGCGGTTCGTTTAAATGTTTCGGCTCGAAGAATAACGCAGTTACCAAAATGTTTGATAGAAATATTACAATATAGTATGAGAGGAATGAAGACAACATGAAAACAATGTAAGTATATCCAAGTGGCTTTCCTTGATGGCTTCGCAAAGACTACGCACACATCCAGGGGAAATAGGGAAGATAATCGTAGGAATTAAGTCTCTGGATAGTTTGGATCCAAGGTCGATTTATTTACAAATTTGGATAATATTAGTAACGACAATTAAAAAATTTTTGAGAATTTTGTTGTAGCGTTTCATCCTACGGTGATACGTTGGAAAAGTTCTAGGGGCGTATCACTGTTTCTAAGGCGTCAAAATAATCTAAAACTCCGAATAATTATGCTTAACCTAAGTATTTAATAATGTTTTGAAAACTGTAATTTTATTAGAACACAATTTGATTGCTATTATAATTAATGCAACACCCTCATGTGTGCACGACTTTTCAACATTTATTTCTTATTTATATTCATTTACATTTCTTCCATTCTCGTACCGTGCGTTAGTACCGTAGTTCTCGCCTAGATGTCGCCATTAAGACTTCGGAGTAAGCCACAAACATTTTCGTGACCAAAACAATCTTCTAATAAAATTGTCATCACACATCGTCGAACAGGCCTCCTTGTATAACCTCGATAGGCATCTCGGTCACATCAACGTAAACTTTGACTGTTTTGTTTAACCCAAACAGTGCACCATTCTCCAGTCTTATAATAGGATTATATGAAATATCTAAAGTTTCCAACTGACTTAAATTTTTTACAGCCCCCTTTTCGATAGATTTAATATTATTGTTACCCAATTGCAAGAGTGTAAGATCGGGCTGATCAAATATTCCGCGTTCAATTTTAGTCAAGTTATTTCGTTGGATATTAAGTTGCTGCAATCCCGTGATCGCAGTGAAAGTACCTTTTTCGAGACTAGATATATTATTGCCATCGAGCAAAATTTGAAAAGGATGGATATCCTCAAAGGCACCTTTTGCGATGGTTGTAATTTGATTGTCAGTGAATATGAGCTGAGCGATAGACGTGGCACCAAGCAGACATTGGTTTGGCAGCATAGTAAGCTTGTTGCCACCAAGAGTAAGAAATTTGAGTTCCTTAAGGTTAGAAAAAGAGTTAGCGGATATTTCAGTGATCTCATTTTCGTTCAGGTACAACGCCACTAAACTTGACGGCAATGTGGCCACAAATTTCGTATCCTTCAACCGGTTATCATTGAGATATAACTGATAAAGTGCGGGCATCTTAAAAGCGTTCTTCTCTATCTCTCTTATCGAATTGCCGCTTAATGACAACGAAAATATATGCCCATGCTCAAAACATCCTTCTCCTAAACGTTCGATTTTGTTATTATATAAGTCTAGCCAAGTAATGTTTTCTGGAAGTTCGTTCATTATGTTGCTTGTTACTTCAACGATGTCATTGCCTTCAAGATTTACTGAAGACAGTTGAAACGTTAGTTGATGGTTGAGTTTCAGGCGATACCAGCCCTTCTCAAATTTCGATATATTCATTCTCGAAAGATCATAGGTTTTCCATTTCGTGTCAACTTCTCTACATGCACTTGTCAGGTTCTCGGACAATTTCAAAATGTCTAGTCGCTGTACGCTATTTCCTTCAATACAGACTTGAATACGGGAATCGTCATCCGAATCTTCATTCTCACCCCCACTTAATGGAGCAGATCTGGCGTGGATCGATTTAGACTTTGCTTCGTCATTACTTTCGTCAGTGTTTATTCCAGTTTCAGCAGTCGTTGGATGTTCGTTCTCAAAGGCATTTGTGCCTATTTGCTCAACACCGTTGACGCCTCGTATCGTAATATCGCACGAACTTGTAAGTCCAAAGAAACAACCGTCGTCTAGATTTTTGGTCAACGGATTTCCTGAGATATCAAGGGTCTTGAGATTGCCAAGGCCAGCAAAGACGTTTTTTGTGCCTTTTATATTGTTGCCAGCTAGTGATAGATGTTCTAAATTTGTGAGATTCATGAAGACGAATGCGGGGAGCTCTGATATTTCGTTGTTAGAGAGATTCAGGCTCGTTATGTCAGTGTAATTGTCGAATGCATTTTTATCGAGACATTTTATACCTTTCCCCGAAAGATTCAATTGCTTCGGCAAGTGTGTCTGAATATTATTCCGAATATCCTCTGCTGTCAAAAGATGTCGATTTATAACTGATGCGTCGATGTCACACGGATTCTCGGTACTACACGCACACGGTTCGAAAAAATGCCCTGTCAGGATCACAGTAATTGAAATGAAATTGAGAAGCGACATCTTCTTGTTGTCTTCAATCGTTAATCTGTAAATTTATAGAGATACATAAAACAGTTGTCGGAATTCTAAGTTCCTTGCAATGGTTAAAAAAATCGGATTATGATGCATATTCTGAATAAACATAGAAGCGTCTTTATGAAGCTTGTGTTTTTTGTATCACTGAAAATAATACAAGAATCTCCTATTGTTACCTGAAGACAAGACTGTCCGAAGTGATGGATTTTATCGTAACAGGACGAAGTTGCTTATAGTGTTGTTGGACCACAAATAATGCAACACACTTTCAGATAATTTTCCTTGGAACACAAGTAGATGGTGACTGGCTGGGAGCAACGATGCAATTATAGAGCTGCCGCAATTTTGTGTATAGTGCAATAATCAATTCATCATAAATCCCTACTCTGAATTTGAGTTAGGCGTTCACAGCAAAGAGCAAAGATAAGAAATATCTGAAGACATCGACGCAGTTATATAATAGCATGCATGAGGTTCATGAATGTCGATATCATTTGAAGAATTAATATTTCTGTTACAATTGCCGATGTACAACGTATGTATATGATGGAATACATTCTGTATTGTCTGTCTACTTTCATTGAACCGAGAAAGATATCAGAGTCAAAACGAAATTCGGTGGAAGTAGAGTGTAGGAGTATAGGTAGATGAGTAGAAAGTAGAGTAGTGTATTTGTTGCGTGTAGAGAAACAATAAATACCTAAATGAAGATTTTTCTTCGAGTGGTATAATGACGATGGGTCGCCCCAAATTCTTTGCATACGAATATCGTTTAAATTTTGAGATTGTGCACAGTAGAAATTCAATTGGAAATGTAATATTAATAAGAATGATGTCTGCCGTCATTAGAACATTTTTCTTATATTCACCCTAAAATTTCTAGACCATCTCTTGTTTTGGAAAATTCATTTTCTAGTTGTTGTATTCTCGTTTTCCAAAACAGTTCTACCGCTATTCAAGGAAAAAATCATCTACGTTTTTCAATATCTGAATTCTGCAATCGGAATTTGAATATGATAGAATTTTCTTACGTCTTATTCATTTCACAAAAATGTATTCAGTTTTCGACGAGTTTACCAAGTTTTAATAAATGATAAATCAAAAATAATAAAAATAATATCATAATTTTGGTCGACTCAACACAACAAGTTTGTTACTTACAATTTCTACATCGTTAATGATAGATTAAGTCAAGGACAAGTCACAATAGGTCAATGAGAAAAACAAATCAAGAATGATAACCTTTGTAAACCGTGGACGGTATACACATTCACTGCATCATATCTTTTTGTAGGTATTCTCAAACCATTATGAAAATGACTAACGGAGAAAACGTTTTTTCGAGGTCAGAAAATCATTTGCTAAAATAGTGAAAACGTTGATATTTGCTATAGGAAAAAAAGCCTCTGAAAAAAGTAATTCTGAAAATAGTATAGTTGGACTGACGATAATCTAACTATAAACTATGATTCCCAGGAGGAGCGTCTATATTATATAAGAAAATAGTTCGATCAACCACTAGTATAATTCCCAGGAGGAACGTCTATATTTTATGGTTATAGCAAATATTATTATAGTAGCATTAATCAAAATGATAATAGTTTCAAAAACTATTCTAATAGTTTCAAATATGCCGTTTTGTTGCATATACGATTTCAACGTTTGTTTCCAATAACTTTGCAAATATCGTTCATTGAACCATATTATCATCGCTTCAACCATAAAACATTGCAAGGCTTCCTATACTCGTTTTACCATATGAAATCGTTAAATAAACGATATGCTTTTCTCTCAGTGTACGGTGAAGGATTCCTCTGAATAACGAATGCTCTTCAATATATTTTAATGTATCACTTTTATTGACGATGTCGTCGTGTGCTTTAGGGAAAAAGCCGATATGGCATAAAAAACCCTTTGTTAATATGGAGATAGAGCAATGTCCTCTTAGGGGGAAATGTCCGCCCTTTCCAGAGGTTTAACCTCTATGGGGTCTGGCCCGCTTGTCAGAGAAAGTATCTCTAAAGGGGGTTAACCGGCCTTGTTCAAAATGTTTTTTTTTCTTAAACTTCTAACGCTTTTATCAACGTGCGATGGCACCCTGAACGTCCGTTCTTCTTCGATCTAAGACGAAGACTGGCCCGGTGTTCCAGCGTTCCGCCAGTCCCCTCACCCCTCCCTCCTTCGTTTTACGAAGATCTCCGAGCGCTCCCGAACATTACGCGTTTAATAGCCTGTCGATGCGACATAAGCGCACGGTGCTCTCGAAACCCGAAACTAACTTTCGATCGAACATTACCTTTAAAAAAAAACCATTTTTTTGTAATCAAAAATTTTTTCCGAAACTGCTTATTGGCACTATTAAAAAGACCAACCCTTATGACATAATGTTAAGCTGTTTCGAATTATTCTGTACGTTAAGTAACCGAATGAAAAGAGCTCGAAGTCAGTTCTGAAAAAAGGCTCTTGTCGGCTTCAATGACTTTAGTGGCTTAAGGGTGTTGAATATTATGATAAGATGGTTATTAAAATTTGTGTACAAAGTAGAACTACTTGATGTACAATTCGTGCAGTATTTGGATTTTTTCCGCTTTTGTGAGGCTCGGAAAAAAAAATTCATAGTAATTGTGCCAAAACTCCCATATTATTTATATGGGAAAATGTTTGTCCTTACAGGCACGTTTTCCCGTTGAGATAGAGCCCCAAATTTTAACCAGATTTTTATCAATTTACTTCGAACCAAATGAAGGGGTGTCTCGGACAAATCACTCAACATCGAAATCAACGACCCCCCTAATGTATACCATATTCACCATGCACTTGGTTTCACGGCAGTAATCCGTACCAACTTTCGTAGTTAATTTCTCGGAGCGATGTCGGTTGGAAAAATTAACCATGCAAATTGGTTACTATATCCAATCACGTTGGTTATATCATCCTAACCAATTTGGAATAGTTAAGAGAACTAAGTGGTCGAGATTCACTAACAAATCGTTGTGCTGGCCTAACTTCCTTTTACTAAGCTAGCAAATAACCGAATACTATCCCAACTTCCGTAGAAGCTCGCTAAAAAATTCAAGAATGATGTAATAGTGAGATGTCGAAATTACATGGAGGCATTCACGTAATCTACACCATTTTGGATCTAAATTTTCATCACACATAGTCGAATAAACCTTCTTGTATAACCACATCGGGTGCATCTATCAGACGAACATATAAGATGTTCTGTTCATGCCAAATAGTGCACGGTTTTCCAATCTGCTAATGGGATTCGACGAAATATCTCTCTTCCAAGCGCCCCAAATCTTTTGCCACTGCTTTTTCAATCTCCGTAATATCGTTTTTTCACAAATCTAAGTGTTCCAGCCTTGGTAAATCTTCAGACATGATTTTTTTCAATTTATTATTGGCGACGCCGAGTCTCTTTACTAACACGAGCTGGCTAAAAACTCCATTCTCAATACTGAACATGTTGTTATTATCGAGAGTGCGTGAACCTAGAAAGAGATTGTCAAAGGCACCTGGCTAGATGTTTGTGATCTCATGATTTGATAATGAAAGCGAACCCAAATTTATTGCCATGCGTTCACATCGTTTCGTCACTGTTGTGATTCTGTTTCAATAAAAAATGGATAGAAAATCAGAATAGTGTAACGGATATGAAACGACAAATTTGGTAACACACTTGATTTGTATCTTGACAATAATTAATGACTTCAATGTCATCTGATTCTCGCTACATTCATATTTTTATTTGGAAACCAATCAATGATATATAGTCAAGATTTAAGGAGCCAGATGGCAAGTAAAATATCTTTTTATTGTATATCAACAAACACAGTAAAAAAAAACACATTTATATTGCAAAAGGAGAAAAAAAGCACAAATATTCGGTCGTTTACACGTGCTTGGAATTTCTTTGTCAGTAGCAACGGAGAGCTGCAGCATTGGTGGCAGCGGGTTTCCCACATTCAAGAGTCATCCTGCCTCGTATTTTCTACCCGGCCCGCCTACCGTTGGCCATTTTATGTCCTTCGACGTTTCAGAATGTGTCATCCACTTGGGCTCAACGATAACGCTGCTGATGCGGTTATCCTCCTACCAGATACTTTGCATCTGATCCGACTAGCTATTAGCACTCGGCTCCTAATCCGCGTTGACATATTCCTTACGCTTTCACAGAAATATTCAGAAAAGTGCGTTACATTGCTGGACGAAAATATCCATTTGCATAAAACAAATTGATGGAAGCAAATGAGAGGCTAATACATTTTACGCAATTTTAACATTACGGACCGTATAAAGGGTTTCCGTATCTGTAGCATCTTTTTCTCATATTGCCGTCTGTAATAAACGATTTTTGCTTCAGACATTTCCCTCGCCTGGCCCTCATTGTCGTGATTCATATCGATATATGTACCGGTATAGTATCTCGATGACTTTCAGCAAGAAGATAGTCACACTCCTTATTCCACAGGTCTACGTCTTTTCGCGAATGCATACATGTACGTTCGATCGTTAAAGCGCGTAACGATACAGTCAAGATGGCAACATTCACGCCAATTTGTTGGCAAGTGCGTCGATATCGTCCTTCGTAATGTGGAAATATCGATAGCACTTTCATGTTCTCGTTTCTGGAGGAAACGATCCAATTTGTAGAGGGGTGATTCGCGTTGTAAAAAGCGATAAATGCTCTAGTGTTGTAATTCTCGGTAACCGACGATGTCTATCTTTTTTTTAACTTGGCGTTGATTCGCTACTGCGACTCTTGATCAACACATTTCTGTCTGTGCTATCGTATTGGCCATATTTTACCCAAGAATGACTTTCGGAGTATCAATTTGTAGTCTAGATCTAATTATCTCTGCGGTATACGTATAATATGATATCTTAATTACTTTCCTCACTGCGCTGGCGCATCGACTGCTAATCAAGAGATGCGATTTCCTGAGGCTTCGAAATTTCTTTACTTTACTCATGTGCAGAAGACTCTAGAGAACCAGTAGAACATGACCGCCTCTGTTGCTATGAGTGTCGCCAGGGAAGTCATAGCTAGGGAAAACGCTTAGCAAGCTGGGGAAGGGAAGTTGAAGCCCGTTTTCGTGGGCAACTCGAGAAATGTACACTGTTAATATACTGAGAAAAATAAATATATCACAGTAATTCAAATATACTAGACATTAATATATTTTATGCAACTCCGTGCGAGAAATTGCACTTCTCGCACTAGTGAAGTAAAATTGTATACGAAACTTGTGCGAGAAACTCTTTCTCAACTCGTTTGATTGCACACTCGCCTTCGGCTCGTGCTGCAAACTCACCCTTGTCAGAAAAAGTTCCTTCGCGCTCGTATTGTAATATACTATGATATTTCGTATAGAGACAACACTCTTCATTGCAACGTTTACTATCTGATTGGTCGACGTACAATTTTTATTGCACGGGTTTCCAAGCATATATTACTCACTACATAATGCAAATTATGTGTTACTACTTGAATAGTATCAGTGAACATAAATTATGAACAATGGAAGATTGTTCAAATCGTAAACTCCATTTTTCACCGTGTAAAAATAACGAGAAATTAATTTAGTTTTATGTTATCTTTGTCGTAAACTGATAAGCGCCCAGAACGCTCTTATTTCTCAACAGATATATCGCCAGTACAATAGATAAATTTGAATTTATAGATAACTAATCGAAGAGCCAAAATGTTGTCTAAAAAACCGTGTATCTTAAGGGCTGTCAGTGAAACGTCGTTGAATTAACAAATTTCGATTTGATAAAAATAAAACAGCCGGCTCAACAGCTTCTCGCATGACAATTTTTTATTGCAACTGATTTTACCTCTGAATTTTCACAAAAAATGTCTTGGGATTTGAATTTCCTTGTTGCAGTGACTGATTCTCTGTCCAGACGCAAAAATGTTAAGCTCTCTTCAGAACTTCGTCGCTCGTATGTCTATACCAGACTGTACTTTGCGTATGTAATGGCTAATAATCTTCACGGCTTTGCAACAAGAAAACGAACATCCGGATAAAGCGATACTCCTTCTCGACTCTCGGGTTTGCGCAACATTCACACACGGATATATGGATGTATTCTCCATGAATTCCTGGGAGCTGTGAGCGTGATCGTGGGATTCACTTAGGTCTGATGTACCTGCAGGAGAATTTCGCTGTTGAACGAATCACCGAATAGTCGCACATTTCTCGCTCGTGTAGTGCACGTTTGCACGAGAACCCGACGTGTTCGTACCGATCGTACGATTGAGGAAGAGCTCGTGTTGCTGGAATTGTGATCAAAGGTTTCTCACGTTTGTATCGAGGTTTATACGTTTTCTTCAGCTACATTGAATTTCGCGACAAAGTATGAGAAAAGAGATTTCTCCAGCAATTCGGATAAGGTATAACGGCCCAACGGTATCCTTGTTTACTGACCAATCAAATTTTTATTTACACTGACATTTGGACTCTGAATTTATACACGACAGTAAAATTAAAATTTATAATTTAAAGAAAAGGTCACGTGGTTTGCGTGCATCAAGCATGTATTAGAGTCCCAAATGATATAATACGCATCCTATCTTTTGAATATTTTCACGTCATATAATTTTTATTCGAGATGTTGAACCCGATTTTCGTTAAATGAGAATTAGGTAAAAATTTTGACTTTTCCCTCAACCAGATCGAAAACATCCAGCCACTCTGCACTCAACCCCAACAAGAACACAATCGCAAACATGAATTCTCCACTCACACTATATACCAACATCTTGAAATGATAAACAACGACAAATACGTGTAAAAATCTAATCGGTACACACCACTTGGCTAATAACCGTTATAAAATATTCTGGTAATGCAGCTAAAATATCTGAAGCAAGGCTGAAGGACTCCTATTGAAGGTCGACGGCCTATTGGCAATTCGTGTACGTTAAAAAAACCATGGATATGTTATTTAAAAAATTTTAAAAATTTAAAAAATGTACATGAAAAGAAGGAAAATCTGTAATCGTATTGTCAATAAAACTCTTTTACTACTACTACTTCAATTTCCGCTTTGGTAATTTCTAGTTTCATAGCCAAACCTCCAGAATCAATTACATTATATACTGGGAAGAATATTTTAAATATTAATCTGTATTGGAAGTTCTTGTGCAGATGCGGTATCTTTTATTTCATGTAGTGTAGTATACTTTGTATCAATTTCCATACAAAAATGTCTAATGGTGTATGCTACCCATGATGAGCCTATCGAAACTATAGTTTTCCTCATACAGTATTTTTTTTAAATGACAATAGAGTTAGACGGATACAGTCGCCTAACTCTATGGAGCGCTTGGTGACGTTCGTTCTATAATTTTCACAAAACGGTGGAACTTGTCAAACACAAACTCGATTCCGGCCTGGCCACGAGGTCCAATCACGACACGGATAACTCGATGATAATGGGAAACTCGCATTTTGATAAAATATCGCTTCAAAGACCATACAGAACTTATTTCGAATGTGGATATCTCTAAATTTTTTAAAAGCCCCCTTTGTAGTTTTTCAATGTCCAATGGTCGGATCAATTCCATTTTGCAATATTAACGTTGGTCCCACAATAGCCATGTGAAAAATATTCCATTTTTCGTAAAATTTTCTACCCAACTAAAAAAATTGGCTGTGCACCAGGAAACGAGGTTCACTAACGAGAGGCTTGGTCGACCATTGAGTAAATCCTCGAACTTGTCAAAACCCTTGTATGCTGACATACAAACCACAAGCGGACGGGGAAAAAAAGGTATTCGCTCAATAATTCAAATAAGGTAAACTGTCGAGCGGGATTCGTTTTCACCGTTGAATTATTTTTATCGCGGCTTTGCGCAAACATTTTTGTTGGAAATGTGTGTATGAAAAAAAGTAATCTGCTGGTTACCAGAAAATCAGGACCAGTGACGAGCGAGCTGTGGTCGCTCATGGTTCAGTAATCCCCACTCGAATTCACAGTCATTCTCTGGCAAACGCTCTGTGCGTTTATACGAGTGGTACTTTCGATCGTTCGAAACGGGCGGGCGGGCAGGACTGCCGATTTAACGATACACACCACGCGGTCAGGTTATAGTACACGCGCTGGCACAAACGTTAAATTATCGAGTTTATAGGCCGCGAGGCCGTAAAAATCGTTGGGCGGAATCATTGGCTCCGGTGATTGTGGCTGCAGCGCTGGTCCTCTCGGATGCTTCCATACACCGACCTCTGTTACTCGCGATGAAAAGTCAGCGAGATTCAATCAATTTTTCACTAATTTCATCGATGATTCACGCAGTTCATCGATAATAAGTCTAATGACCAATACACACCGAAACATTTCATCAACGCCAAAGAAACAGGTGTGTTGGGTTTGTTTTCTTTGATTTCAACAAAATATTTCTTTGATTTCAGTGGTATAGTGCACTTTAATTTCAAAACGAACATTGTACTGCCTGTAAAGAGAGATTTACCAAGTGGACATTTCAGTCAAGAAACAGTGTTACGTCATCGATTTTGAGTGTTCTCCGCATGTACGCAACTAAGTTAAATTAATTCACCTCGTTTAAGGCCGGAATGGGCCGACCAGGGATCGAAGCTGGTGTCTGGTGATTTTTAAAAATTATTTTATATTCATAAATAGTACATTACGATACTAGTGCGATGAAACTTTTTCGCGACGAGTGTGAGTTTGCAGCACGAGCTGAAGGCGAGTGTTGCAATCACACGAGATCAGAAAAAGTTTCTCGCGCGGGTATCGTATACAATTTTATGCCACTAGTGCGTGAAGTAGATACTTCATACTACTGTGGTATAAAATATTTTATAAAACACTTTATAGAAACACAACAAACAATTTATTTTTTTTACAAACTAAATACGAAATGTACAAAAAACCCATTGATATCAGGTCAAAGAATCACGGTACAATGTAAAATGTCGGAGGGCCGAAATAAATAAATAATAGGCGACTGTTGATTTCGAGGGTCGACCGTCGGGTTCGACCCCCGGAGTAGAACTGACTGTGAAAAATTAAAACGTGGTGTTTAAGACACAGCGCATTAATACAAAAATTTGAGATGCAGGACACCGCGCATCTCACAGGTTTGTGGTGACCTGCTCATCGTCGTGGGACCGCTGAAGTTGCGCCGATAAGCACGGCGAAAGCAGTCCCCGGCTCAAAGTTGTTGCGCGAAATAATTCTTGCAAACCGTGGGACCTTAATGATACAAAAATGTCCAATGACTAGCGAAGAACACTACAAAATAAAGTTGAATATTGAATTTATCATTATTATTCGAACAAAAATCAATGAATTTAAAGAATTTATTGATTTAGTAGAGTTTGCAATTTTTATATAAAGTCGATTTGATTTTCATGTTTGTATTATTGATTTGTATTTATGAGAAAAATATACCCGGACGTAACAAACAGTTTTATTGTTTAAAACAACAGTTTTCAATAATTCAAAGAAACGATTTCCTTGATCCATTAAAAAAATATCCTTGATCGTAGCAAGTGGTGGGAGTTTCATCGTTCAATGTTGAGTACCTATAGAGCTGTCTTTTTCGCACCTAACCTTACTTTTTTGTTTTCCGGTTCTCCCGAACAAACCGCTTCGCGTTTCAAGGAGCCCGCACTTTAGCCCATTCTTGCCGTACTTGAGCACGTTCTCTGCACATTTGGGCTTTATTTTCCGGGTGGTTTAGGAAAACAATAGATCTAAAAATTGGAGGTGCCGATGCCTTTTTAGTGGAATCAATGAAAAGAACAGAGACGATTTCTTTGATTCAATGTCACTACTTTTCATTGAGTTTAAGATCATTCGATGAAAAGATCGTATTGAAACGCAAGTATTTTTTTCTTCATTAGCGAAGATTCCCGTTAATCATGGAAATCTTTTCTCTCGGTGCATTTTGTTTTTAATCCGTACATCCGTTATGTTTTACATCATTTCAAGCCATATTGGTGGTATCGAGACCCAGGGAGTTTCTAATTGCGCGAAAACTACTCCATTCTTATTTTTCCGAATATTAGGTTGGCATTTTATATGTAAAATTGAAGGAACGACCTTTGTTTCACAGTAAATTCTTTGGAAAAGAACAATATTCTTGAAATTACACAAAAAAAGTAGTTGTAAACCCAATCGGCATCATAGTCCAAACTACTTTCGATCGGTACCAAAAAATAGTACCTAAGGTCAACAATTCAGATCCTTCTGTCCAACCAAATCATTAGTTTTTATAATTGCCCTTGCTATATTTATCATTTTATCCCACGAATATTTCTCAGTGCACATTTTTTTAACCAAGCTTCAATTATGGCAATTATTTGATACACGCTCTTCGAATTAAAGATGATAAAAGACGAAATTATTCCACTCGAATATCACAATATGCAGAAGAATTTAAGGGTGTAATTTCTGCTTGAGTGTCTGAAGTCTGTTGTAATTCTTGTATTGTGAAGTACAGTAGTACCATTCACAGTGAATCGACACGGAAAAACCATGTTACCGCGTTCCTCATTGCAACAATGGATGCACTACATTGTGGTTCGTTTCGAAGGCAAGCTCAGTGGTAGAAAATCGTGTGACTTAACTCCTTTCCTTGTTAGGTCGGAGGGTGTTATTCAAAGCCGCGAGTTTACGTGATGTGAGCGCGAAGAAGCGACGTAACGGCTGAGAACATGCACTCGGCTGGAGTAGAGAAAAGAAGAGTATACGGTAAAGAAGTGAAGGAGTAAGGAAGAGCTTCTGTTGGCGCCGTTGACGCCGACGCCTCTTTCTTCTTCTGTCTTTCGCATATACTTATATCCTCAACATGTACTTACGTATATTATACTGCTCTTTACGTATGATGTACATATGTATACGTATGTATATATATACACATTGAAACGCATTCCGTCTCGTACATAGACGCGGAGCCCGGTATACTAGCAGACGAAAAAGAAATTCAGGAAAAAGGAAGTATGTGCTCGAGGTGCGCCGCACGGCGAGACGAGAGAGAAATGAGAGACGATCATAGACTCTGGTTCTTCGTCCGAGCAGAAGATATGATAAGTCGGATGATGATGCTGTGTAGTTCTCGCTTCTAGGCTCCACATGCTGGAAGGCTTTACGATCCCAAGAGCAAAACTTGTTACCAAGTAGACACGTTTTAAAAGCAAAGTATATGCTATAGAGTGCAATTTGTAGTCTGGTCGTGATACGAATAATGGCAGTATATCGCTTCTTGTAGCGTTCGTGAAAATGTATGGTGAAGATTTTTTACTGAACTGAGAAGATATTTTACGGTACACGAAAAAAAATCTTTATAGACCTATTAGGATATAACTATTAATTGCTAATGTGGGGCTTATAATACCTTAGCCTGAGCTCTCCCAAAAAAGGAATATACGGAATATACAACATTGCAGTGATTATAAAGTATAATTATTATTTCGCTATATATGGGATGTATGTCGAATGCACTTTTTGCCTGTTCGACTTGGGTCTGATCTTCGAACTCTTGAATTACACGATTTTTTTGGTTATTGAGCTATCTCTACAAAGAACTTGCAATTTTTTCCGATTTATAATTCAAATTTGTATTAGTTACAAGTTGTCACAGGAAAATATTGTTCATCCGATCCATATTTAGGTTAGACTCATATCTATATTGCACATCAAGAGTCACGGTAGCGACTCGACGTCAAGTTCAAAAGAAAGAAAAGAGAGCAGAGTCATCTAAAAACAGTTATAAGAAAAAAGATTCTGTAGATGATATTCCATCTTTTACAAAATCCTACATTTAAACCTCATTAAGTAATTACCAAGCATTATAATTCTGATATTTTGTAAAGACATACAGTGTATCAAAACGGTGTGGGATAAAAAGTGAAAATTTAAGCTTCCCGCAGTTTCCAGACCAAACTGGTCAAACAAATTTTAGTCTTTGATTTCTTACTTTATCTGTCGAGGAGTGCATTTTACAATAAGTGTCAAAAGATGACAAATCTATGATTTTAAATGTGTAAATAAATATTTCTTTATTTAAACTCACTAAATAATTGGTTACAGTAAATCCAATTTCCACTGCATCTAGGATTGTTACGCTGATCCTAGAATGCACTCCTCAACAGATAAAATAAGACATTAAACACTGACATTTGTTCACCGGTTTGGTCTGAAAGCTACGACAGGTTAAAATGTTCCTGTTTTCCTCACGGCATTTCGGTGCACCGTATGCCTCTCCAAAACTGTAGGATTATAATGCTGGCCATGTACTTAGTGTTTTCAAAACGTAGGAATTTTTCAAAAACGGGTGTCGTCTACTCATTATTTTTCTTATTTTTTTGTCAGTGAGACATGTTTGAGGCTTTAGTTAGGATCTTAATGATCCTGACTTGAGGTACTATCAAAATAAAGTCACGGTCTTTTAATTCTTCTTTCTTTTTAATCTCAAAAACGAATCTGCCTTTATAAAGAAGCAATTCAGTGATATTTCCGAAATGCATTTCCATTTATCCGTTCCTGACCATCGCTCGATAACGCTGACGTCGATATCCCTTTGTGATTGGAGTACAGAGTTCATGGACTTGGCTAGGCCTTTGACTCCATGACGAGAAAAGCGAATCAGCGAATATGGTCTCGTGTGAGAGTATTAGACCAGAATTTATTGCAAATGGGGTTCGCAGCCTCTTGAACCCATCGCGACCTTATTAACGTCGCGTAAGAGGGCGCGAGTCCCAAGATGCTAAAGCTTAAACCTTGGAAATATATATTCGCGTATAATCTCTTTAATAGCTCTGCGCCATTAAACCAGTGAATGGAATTTCCACGTGAATCCGTGTAATGAAGAGATGCATCCGCGAGAAGTAAGGATTATATTTCGAAATTCTGTATGAAGCTAGACGGGCGCGCTTCAAAAGCTCTATATACGCAATATGATATGATAGTTACTAATGAGTATCCGCGGTTTCGAGATCGGTCTGTGTTGTGGTTGGAGCTCGCCTGCTGCGCTTCAACTATATACTACGACTATACGTCGGCCACCCCGACGTATAGTCGTCATATGCCTTGGCATCACAATAGAATCAGTTTGACGCACTAGCCAAGCTACTTCACCGCTCAGCCTGAGATGGAGGCGCACTATTGGCTACAACGACTACTATTCGCCGTTAATTTCGTGGCTTTAGCCTGATAATGGTCCCGCAGACGGATGGTGTTTCTACTGAATGCTTCCCGTGCGTTAGATTATCTATCTATCTATCTATCTATCTATCTATCTATTTATCTATCTATCCATCTATCTGTCTGTCTAACTACGTATCTATAGTAGGATCTCTATCATCAGACATCTCTATAGGCCCGTCAGATTCAGTTACCTTCATCAAGATTGTGGAGATGTTCAGCCAGTTAACAGTCAAATCTATATGTAATGTGTCCTCTCAATTGGCAAATCGGTTATGAATACCTGTAGCGTAGGGAAACAGCGAGTCGTCTGAAAGTCATTACAATTGAATAGTGCTGCATCTAAACGTATGGGAACAATGGCGTATGTTGTGGGCCGCCGTTATTAATAAAACAATGATGAAGGATGGAGAGCGGCTACAATTTGGCCATCAGCTTCTAGAATATTCGGAAGAGAATTGAACGTCTCTTGAAATCGGCCTAATCGAAATGTAATGGGCTCTACCTCCCTGAGTATCTCACCTAAAGTGTGTATAATTTGGGATAAAACTACTTGGATGAGTATCGTCCATCGAGTTTTAAGACATAAACGTTCACCTGGTAATAAATGGTCTTACCACACTTCAAGAACAATTTTATTCGAGAAAACTTAATGGAGTTAAAGGATAGTAGCTAATTATAAATAGCTCATTCTTAGCTTAGCTTATTTTACCACAAATTACGAATACGGATTTAGGTCTTCATAATGAAGGATTTATTGGTTGTGCACAGAGGCAAATAAATGTGAAGAGCGTCGAAATCTAGGACTGAAACGTCATCTGAGTCTTTTTAATTGTTTCTTGAACATTGTCGTGGTTAGCCGAATTACAGTCTTCATGAACGCATGATATCTCCTGCGTGATCCAAAATACAACTGGGTAGCCACGAAACGTAGCACAATATGAATTAGTTTCTGTAGTTAATTTGATTTAAACTATTTGTTCTATTTTACACTAATGCGGTGAATTGGTTTTGCAAGGTACGATAACCTAAGCAGCAAAACGTCGCGTACCTCGAGCGTAAAAATCACTATTTTTCGATCTGTCACAACAAAACAAGGAAAATCAATTGAAAAAATTTATTAAGGATGCTTTGAGATTTTTACTTTTCTGTTAAACCTAAAAATATCACTGCATGGGCAAATACGTTAAAGTGAATGAAGTATGAAATGCATTAGAGGTAATTGTGCGGCAATGCGACAGACCACATCGAGAAAGGAACCGCGATTGATCAAAGAGTAACTCGGCGGCGGTGCAAGTATTAGCTCGCGCTTCGGTTCAATCCTGACGCCAATTTCCTGGAAATAAGTGGCGGACGATGTCGCTTTAAAGTAAAGAAGAGGTAGTTGATCCATTAAATCACAATCTTGTACTTTTAGTGCTATTTCTATATGAGGCGTTCACTACCAGTTAAGCCAATTTTTTTTAACCCTTAGATACTGGTCATAATTGGCCAAATTTTAGTACTTCGCAAAATTATTCTATACGCATTTTTTTTTAGTCAATCTTTTTGGTATAGTTATTTTTTTTAAATTGTTTTTTTATAACTTGAAAGTCAAAACTGATGTTTACTGTTTCGTCGCAATGAACCTTATGTTTTAATTCCGATATTGTCTACTGACATGGTGTTTAATGTACCATTTCTTTATTTTTTCAGAAATAATGCTAATGACGATGCACCACCAGTAATACAAGTACAGCGAAAAGAGCCACATGAAATTGAAAGGATTGCGAAGCGATATTTGGATGACAATATGCAGCAAGCGTGGATTAACCCTCGTCTCATATCGATGGTGAGTTATTGAACCAATATGCCATTGTAGGATGGCTTCTATGAGACTCATAAAAAAAATTACCTAACATAACCTAGAAAAAACCAGAATTTTGAAAAAAGCCGTTCTGAACTGATAAGACAATCTCGACAATGTTTTCGTACCTAAGGAAGTTATAAAATATATATTTACCTTAAAACTTACGTATTTGACTTGAGTGAGGGTCAAAATAGTAAATGACCAAAATAGTGAATGGTTAAAATAACGAATTTCGAAATTAAGATCGTGTGAATCTAGAATGATCATCATTATGGAGTTCGCTATTTCGGCCGTTTGCTATTTTGACGACTCGCTATTTTGACCTCCGTCTTATTAAAATGCAATCAAAATAGCGAATGATAAAAATGGAGAATGGCTGAAAAAGCGAATTTCATAATTATGGCTATTCTACATTTAGACGTTCCTCATTTTTAAATTCGCTATTTCAGCCATTCGCTACTTTGGTCATTCGCTATTTTGACCCCCATCCTTTGACCTGACAAATTTGATATTATTTAACGTTTCTCTGACCAAGCTGACGTATTTCAAATTTCGTGATACTTTAAATACAACTTTTTTTAATGCTCAATTTAATAGCTGTCGTAAATGCAGACGTTCCACTAATTTCAAATTTTCCATTTAATCGTGTAAATAAATTATGAGACACAACCAACGACTCAAGAAGATGTGAGGATAACGGACGATTAAAAAATTACTGCCTGATTAAATCGTGCAAATTTCGTTGAGCAAGTCGAATAATCACGAGCGCTCAATGTGGATCCTCGACGCATCGAGGATCGGTGCAAAATTTATTACTGGCGTTCGTTAATTCAAATGCCGACCGTCCCTTTCTCTACTTTTTTAATGTTTTTTTTTCAACATATTTCCAGGATTATTTACGTATATCTCGTGGAGTGCACCGAGTTATGGTGTGAGAGGGGTAATACACATTGAAAGTCCGAAGCGACTGGTCGCCCACTCGCAAGGGGAGGTGCTCTAGGTCGTTACTCAATCGGAAAGCGAAAACCTTGCCGAGTGTCTCATTAGTGCTGTATAAGCCGGGCGGCGCCGCGTACCGTCGAGCCGCCGGCTCGTTCAATGTTCCCGAATAGATTTGCCGGCACAGGTGGAGTTCGCGGCCGCCCCAACGAGTGGCTCGCTCTGTAGCTTTTGATTTTTATTTTCATCCTGCTGTTTCTCTTATTTCTTGCTGTATTATTACTACTGCTACTACTACCACTATTATTATTAATATTATTATTATTATTTTCAACTCACTCTTTTTCTCGCCTTCTCCATACATCTCGATACACGGTTAATTCGAGCGGAAACGTATTTACCGGCTTGCGCATTAATTATTTTATCGCATTCAGCTGGTGCGAGAATAATTTTCGTTCAGTGATAAAAACTGCAGCTTTTCCCTCACAGCTCTACGATTGAAATTAACACATGATGTATAAATTACTGGAAGTATCCGTGAGATTTAATGAGTATTTATCATCCGTTTGCTATTGTTGGGATAATTTATCAAATGTTTATCGTGAATTAAAGCATATTTGCTTCGTTATAGAAGAAGCTTCGCTTATGAAAAAAGTCTTGTGGTTTTATCTCAGGATGGTATAAAATGTAAAAAAAGATTACTGAATAGAAATAACGTTCCTATGATTGAGATAATTTACACAACCAGTGAAACATGTGTTGATTTTTAATGAGATTTTGATTTTTTTTAAAATCGCTTGTTCACCTTATCACTCGAGATAAATAGTAGTCGATGATATTATTTGTAAGGGCAATTGAAACTGAATTTCGTACCTGAATCATAAAGCGGATAGGTTTTTATAAAATTTCGAAATATTCAAAAAACTGCTGTTTTTGCTTGAATTAATGTTAGCTTTGATTATTTGGTTTTAATGTTTCTACTACATATATCAACATTCAGCGATGCTACAACTTGAAGTTAATCAAGACCGGTAAAAATAATTGGATTCTATGTCAACTTGATTTTTAAATATTTCTTTAAACATTTGTACTTTCGATAAATCTCGAAAATACACGTGTATTACAACATATATATATATATATATATATATATATATATATACACATTTATCCCGGGTCGACAATAGGATTTAAACGTTATGAAGCTTATCGTTCCCAATAAGATTGAATGTCAAATCTTGCAATTATCCATTAATTTTCTTAAAAAATAAGTAACATGCCGACGCGCTCTTTATTCATAAACATGCATTTTTTGGTGATCAAAATTGATTCAAACAATTTTAGTGGAATTCTAATATTCATTGATAAATAATTAAATATAAAAGTGACTGCAGACCGAATTATTATTAATGTGCGACGGTATAAGTAAATAAATTCAGCATCACTCTCATGGGGATTTTCACGCAATTGATAAGAGGAAAGACGTTGAGTAAAGTTAATTAAGGCACGTCCGAAACAAGATTCATTCCCGGAGTCATCAGCCGTTTAATAACCCCGAAAGTTCCGACGATTAGGAAGACATCGTAAGATATACGTATAGAGTAACTGCATACTAACACAGTGCTGTAGTTACATGCAGGGAGAAGTGGCGAAAGCCTCCGCAGTTCTCGAGCTAGCCATATCCTGAGTGTTTCTTGGCACCCCGCTCTAATAACAATAACAGTAATAAGAAGGGATGGGGGGAGTTTTAATCAGGCGCTCCGGTTGTCTGACGTGATTAACTTGGGTCGAAAAGGCTTTTGGTAGAGGAAAGTATGGAACGGAGAGCGATAAGACGAAGAAAGACTGTCATTTCGGGTGTTTATCATATCATCGGCTCCAGGGGTTTCATCCCTCTTCCCTAGGGCTGTCGCTCTTCGTCGACAGAAGCAGCGGACCCGAGGGGAGAGCTCGCGTCAATCCACAAATTTCTCGCACAGTTTAACTCTTAAGGAAGCGTGCAGTTATCTACAAATTTATCGTTTACCTATCAGTCTGACTTCTTTGAATATTAGACGTAGGAGCTGACGTAAGTCAGTATCTATGATGGAAATATCATAACGTTGAACGACATTGAGGTTCTGTCATTATTCAGCAGAGGCATAACGAGTGAGAAGGCATCCTATACTTGAAACTAGTATTTCTTCCTGAATAGTTGATATTGCATAATTTTTGTGCCGCCTTTGCAGCGAATGTTGCTTTAGATAGGTAATTAACGAGATGTCCTAGTCACGTTCCTGCTTGAAGCGTTCCGACGTCGATGTACAACGGAGCTTTTAAAAGGGCGCTTGTAAGTGACGTGAATTCATTAAGACTGCATTGAAACTTCAAAACCGTAAGGTAACTTAAATGGATAAAATCTAACGACTTCTTCTTCTTATTTGTCTAAAGAACTATGATCAGAAGCAATGACGACCAAAACCAATGGCTGCCATATCTGTAGCGCAATCTAAAAATGAATCGCAATTATGCAGTTTTTCGAACTTGGTAATTATTGATTTTTCAGATACTTGAATTTTTACGGTGAATTAGATCCTGTTTTACATTTTTAGCGTCGAATGTTAGTTGTAAGAGTCAATCGTTGAAATAGTCATAAAAATTCTTGTGGTCACGTGATTTCTTAAGTTATTTAAATAACCAACGTAAGAATAAGAGCGTTGGATTCATTTGAACGGTAGTTTTGTAATGAAAGAAAACCATTTTTTAAATATTATTGTTGCTACATTTTTATTTGATTAATCAGATATTACCATTTTTGTGATCAAATTTTAAGCAGTATAACGTTACTTTTTAATGTGCAACATAATGCATTCAGTTCCAAAAGCAGTACAAAGTATGGCTTTGGAACTGAATGTATATGCTCCACGGAAAACAAAATCAAAGTTTTACATCGTTGGCTACAAATTTATTGCAATAGCGCTTCCTTCACGGATCACTAAACCAATCGATGTGTCTATTTGAGCTTCATTTATTCTTTTAGAATTACTGTAAGCATAAATACAATATTCGTTCTGAATATAAATGAAAAATGTTCCCTCTGTCTGACACACATTCGTACTTTAATAATATCCATCAGGTTAGTGTAATTCACAATGCGTAGTATCACTAATTTAGCTGCACGTTTCACAAGGAACAATAACGCGGCATGTGATAATACTTAAATATGTATAAGTTTGCATGTACATGAGACTTGATTCGCTTACCTTTTCGACTAGGATGAGCAGATTTTCTCTAGTCTCCTTGTCCTCACACGTTCTTACAACGCACAGATTCGACCGCCGAGTCTCGGGGAGCATTAAATAGACTCTAGAAGCTGTGTGCATATCGGATCGACCTGCTCGTTAACTCTCTGACTCCGTCGACATTACCGTCCGCTATACCCTCCGCATTCACTCCCATTTTATCCCATCAGCTTTATTATACCTTTGTTGAAGATCGTTTACCCTTTGCACCTTTAGTATTCTAGGATATTTAATCCCTTTTATGGAAACATAAGACTCGAGCCGGACAGTACTTAAAATATCCAGCTCTTCGCTTAGTACTTGAAATTCCAAGTACCGCTTCGGTATTTGAATATTTTTATGTTATACATTGTCAGAAAATGGTGGAAGTTTTTATTCATAAACTCGACAGTTAAATTTAATGTACAGTCGTCATATAAAATCAAGGAACTTTTGCAATAATATTAAAGTAAACCTCAGAAATCAAAGTACTTTTACATTAAAAGTGACGAAATTTATCAAAATTACTGTACCAAAAATAAATGTCATTATAGTTGTATAGAAAATTGGGTATACCAGCTTATGCATAAAACCTGCAGTGCATGTGCAGTGAATTTCAAGTAGATTTTTTACAGTGTATGATGTTTTGACATAATTTGTTGTGTGTGGAGTATTTTCACAATAATTTTCTTGAATATTTGTGTCAAAACAGTGTGTTTCAATGTATTTTTGAAAAACTTTGAAATCTTACAAAAATGACTTCAAAATGACCCAATCGGTTGGTCCATTTCCAGAAAAAATCTTTCGAGTTCATTTGGAAGTGAGAAAATTATTTCTAATTTTCCCTTCGGCAAGGCGGAGATGTCCTTACACAAATAAAAACTCGTTTTTGACTGACTCGTCTCCCTTAACTTTCATCTTTCACTCGGCGGAGTAAATAAAATTCCTTAACGGAAAATCTTCGAAGAATATTTACATAGAGTACTTAGCATATAGTTTAAGTAGTACTCGAACTTGAAATATGTGAAGTAGCTTATGCTTGATATTTTCAATACTCTTTACAGGGAGAAAAATTAGTTGGATAACTTCCATTTCATCAGTTGCTGAAACGGTTCATTTAGTACCTATAACCACTTTGTAAGTTGATACAGTGAATATGAACCCAACTCACAAACAAGTGTTCATTAATAGGGTGTCCCAAAAAAAAAAAAAAAAAAAAATTCTCGGCTGTTGATAGAAAATAATGTTGCAGAAATACGTTTTGGTGGAAGAGAAGCTCTGTAGCTAATTTTTAGAGGTCGCTCATGCGAGATTCATTTTAATTTGAAAAAAAAGTTAGGTTGATGGATAAATAATTGAACAATATTTTTTTTTATCAATTCGTTAATAACATCTCGAAATTATTATTATACCTAATTAATTTTTTCAGCACCTTCCATATGCTTGATTTTTCTAAAATTTTTAACGCATGGAGAAGTGTTCAAAATTCGCTCTGAATCTCACGCTTAGGCGGACTGTACCGCTCGTACATCTTTAAATTATTGGTAGCAACCTACTATGACCTGAGGTCTATTAACTAACTAAGGTTTATTAGAAAAAAAATTTATAAACGAATACAATGCTGTAAATTGAATAAATTCTTTACGTTTTAATAGAAATAAAAATACAAATCTCGCGTGAGCGACCTCTAAAAAATTAGCTACAGAGCCTCTTCCAGAGAAATGTATATCTGCATGCATGTCAACTTTTCAATCAACAACCGAGAGATTAAAAAAAAAAAAAAATTTCGCGACACCCTAGTGTTTATATGGACTAACAAAAAGTGAGTCCGTGCAACCACTTTTAAGTAAGCTCAATTAGTTGTTTTCTCTCTCCATGTTCCCTACTTCGCCTAGCTCTGCTTAAGATCAGGTAAACATATATGTTTCGAAGCATTCTACAAAATACAGATCTGAATCGTCAAAATTTGGGTTTGTGCTCTTGATTTATTAATCATGAGAGTTAGTATACACTGAAGGACAAAATGAAGAAACGGGCGAAAGCTCGACGAAGTTAGTGAGAAATGTAACCAAGAGGGATAAACGTAGGAGGTGCTGCTGTGGGACAGCAAACGAGAGCCTCCGCGGTGGCTTAATATTCGGCTTTGTTCGGTTCATTAGCGCCGCACAAAAGTGGCTTAAAATAATTGAGTCTACGGTAGATAATAATGGGCCTATTCTGATATTCCATTGTTTGAACGCCGCGGACTCGTGATTCCCTGCATTATCCACGACTGCTTATTCCCTCATTGTCTCTACCCCGGCGACTCTTTTGTTTTTATTTAATTTTTCTTCAGCAACCGCAGAAGCAACTCGTTGGCTAGCGCGATATCTCTGCCAGGCAAATGAATATATACTACCTTGGACCTCCCTCAATTTCGTTGCTTTTTCGTCGTCGCATCTACAACCCAACCCACATTCATTTTTGTTTTTTACGATAACAGTGGTTGTCACCCGCCTCTGATCAATGACGTCACGTTGTTATATTCTTTATTAATTGTGAGATTTCATTTAAAATCAGCTTTAGACGCCAGTTTCCAATTTCGACATGAGAACGACAATAAACTGGATCATGAATAAAGAAGGTTTGGCTCTTGTTGATCAAACATGAGCGGTAAAATTCTGATTGTAATAATTTATTTATCTTTTGACTATGGTTTTTCAAATTTGAGTATTCATCGCTTTTATTATTATTTTATAGACTGACACTGGTAATATTGCGGTCGGTGTCATAATTTATTTGTCTTTTGACTATGGTTTTTTAAATTTTATTATTCATCACACCTTTATTATTATTTTATAGATTGATACTGGTAATTGTGCGGTCGGTGTGTGGCTCTAGTGGTCCAACAAATTGACCTGCATTGTTCCTGGTAACATTCGCGGTAAATAACTTGGATAGGTGACCGCTTAATACCGCTTAACCCTGCATCGGCTGCCGGATTAATCAATGAGCGGAAGGTCAGTTTTTCTGATACCTCTTAAGACCGGGAATCAAAAGAATATAGGTCGTCTGTACTGGTACGGGCCTTCCGAAGTTTCTCTGTGTCGATTACGAATAGATCAAAGTGTACTTAAGTCGGCTGTGGACGCATTGGTAGTTAGGTTAGCGTAAATCGAGCTCGTAGGGAAGTGTTGGAAAAAGAGTAAAAAGAGTAAAAATAAAACTCTTACGGGTTTAACTCGAAATTAAAACTAAATGAAGCAAACTAAACTATTATTTTATGAACTTGGTCAGGCAAAAATGAAGAGGAAGGTAGTTTTAGTCTTCTGCGTATGTTTCTTCTGGTTTGGCTTCTTCGTCGAGTACGCTTTGTTTTCGGGAAAATATTTCGATTTCCTAGCGATTTTTATCTTAGAACATCTCGAATAATGTAGAACGTCAAGAAAAGTAGCTTAGAAAAATTGTCCGTTTTGTGATGATGGGCCGAAATTGAATACCACTCGTAAACTACTCAATCGAATCTGTTTAAATTTCATTAATTTTGGATCCATTGACAGACTAGTTGCGGCCGCCATTTAACTTGTTAGTTGCCTATTAATGATTCTGTTAGATCAAAGCCCACCCAAACAATTTTCCTTTTTCCGGATAGAGGAAGATGTAAAAATAATGGAAAATGAGAAAAAAGTGCACTAAGTCCGACCTTGAAGCTTTGTTGTAAATGATACGTTTCATGCACTTTCTAAACACTGTAAACAGTGGCGTTTTAATGGAAGTGTATCCTACATCCTAATTTCAGGGCAACAAAAATCATGTAAACGTAAAATCAAATTAGTAAGATTTCCTTGAAAAAATGATGTCCTTATTACTTCTAAGCGGAAAAATGTTTAAATTCAACAATAACATGTATAAAGCCAATCTTTCTACGGCAAGATGATTTAACGTTAAGGGGTCAACTACCCTGACATAAAAACCGCAATTATTTCCCCAGAACAAATGATATCAATAATTAAGATTAGCCGCTGTTATTTCTTTTCGGTAGCCGCTCCAGATTATCCCCTGACACCTGGGTCTGTTTCCCTGGGTGTTATACCTTTTTGTATACGCTGGCCCAAAGGGAAGCCGCACGTTCGTACTTGTCTAATTGAATTTTTAACGCGTGAGCATTTCATTCTACGACGAAATGAAGACAAAAGCCGCGCTTTTTTAATTATCGCATTTCCCGACGTCGTTGCCGAGCGGTGGCTGCTCTAACCGAGCCTTCGCCGTCGCTGTAAAACCCTTCGTGCGACCCTCTGCGACCCTTACACACCCTTAAGCTCGTAGCGTCACCCAGAGACTCATCGCCGTCTACGTCGCCGTCATCGTCGTAGATTCGAATCCCAAATTAAATAAAGCATTCATAAATTCCCGAGATGAATCCCCGCGGCAAAGAAAAATAGACGCTCGTGCTTCTGCCGTAGTTGCGAGGCTGCTCAACCGTTTTTAATTCCCTGTCCTGTACGTCTCTCAGTTTCGTGTACTTTCTTCTTCGTCGTAGTAGCAATGAAACAGCGACGCTGAAAGTATCCCTTGTCCCTTTCTTTCCGTACTTGGTTCGTACCAACGCAGCTTTTCCTCGTTCTTAATATCTTCATCATGTTTGGCCTCCAAAACGCTAGCCTCGTCTCATCCTTTACATTCTAGTAATATCTGGTGCTCTTTCCATGCTGCCGGATATTTTCCTTCCATAAACCACCAACTTTATGGTAAATTGGGCAAGGAATTTTGCTGCCCTTCTGCTTTTCCTTATTTCCACACGGTCTCTCAGCTCCTGGTCCTTTATTCTCAAGCTTTACCCAGTCTACGCTCGGAGTTATCTTTCCAGGCGCAACAGTTACTAACCCGTGCATCGCGCCGATAAGAAGTCTATTTTTTTACGCGATGCTATCTAACATATATTGCAACTTCCTTGAGATTTCCATCTGCTCCTTTGTCAGCTTGAACATTTATTTATAATATGTAAAATACTTCATCACATTTTATGGGTGACGGTATCAGAATTCTTAAAAATTCTCAAATTCGAGTGCATCATCGATGTATAAATTCTTAATTTCGCTTCGTTACAGAGGATGCTTATTTTTATTAAAATTTCAGCGTCGTAATGTGAAAAAATAAATAAATGTTATAGCATTATATAATATAGAAATTTTAGCGATGAATAACTTTTTGGTTGGTTTTTATTATTCTTATCAATCATAAGGTAAAATCAACTGATACTTATAGGCATGTTTCTAAACCATGGCCAGCTCAGAATGTATAAACCACGAGGAAAATGGTTTTTCATATATACACAGGTAGCGATAAAAATATTTAAGAATGACATCAACCATTCATCAATTGAATTTTCACAATTTAGAATCGAAAACGTAAATACCCGAAATAGTTTATTCAACCGGTGATTTAATTTCGGAAAATTGAAAAGATAACCTCAAACCTCTTGTGCGTCTCCTCGAATGATTAATTCCCGACAAATTTTGGAGGGTTGCGTAATTCACTTTAAAAGTATTTTCTATATGTAGCAGAGTGGTAGAGCGCTTAAGGTTGGCTCTTGACAGGCGGTCGCAGCGATAATGTTGATGGGGTCGTGTGCCTCCCTTCGTCATCGACCCTCGATGAACGCGGCGATGGAAGAGAAGGATCACCTATTCTTGGTAACGTTATTTATTTTGCGGTCGCCCCAACTTCAAAATCAATCGAGATACCACAACGCGCTTTCATCGCCTGTCGACATGAGCTATTCTTCATCAACGGATGCAATTTTATTTGACTAACTATTTAGATGGTCTCTAAAATTGGATAATTTTCAGTACTACTTAATAGACGCTTAAATGATGGTTAAAAGTTTTTTAAATGTAACTTCTTAGAAAATAACTTGTTCTTCGTTATAAAAACGGGACCAATACTTTTTTGTTGTTTTTTTAATTGATTTTTGTCTACTACTCAATAGAGTTACATTTATAATCTTAACAACATATTAAAAGATCTAACTGTGGCGCGAGAAAAGAATCAAAGCAATTATTTATTACAAAACAGCGTCGTTTATTTCGACAACTTCTGTAAAGAATATTGACGATGACATCTATTACATTTATGTAGCAAAAAAACAAAATCATGTGGAATAATAAATAGGTCAAAACATTGTTAAATTTTATATAAGTGCTTTTGGGGTTTGCTTGGACATAATGTTATTCAAAAACACCGCGAAAAAATACTAAATGAAAAAAAAAATAGAAAACCGTATCTAGGAAATCGATACGTTTGTGCATATTTTATATTTTTTTGTTTACGCAAATGTTGCAATTTTAATATAGAATATTTATTTTTGCGAGAATAAGTTAGTATATTACTGTGTGATAAAAAAATCTAGTCAACCACAGTTTTTTTTCAGTAGAACGAAATTTTGTTTAACCTATTTATATATTTAATTGATAATATATGTGGGCTCCTACTGTACTACGCTGCACTGTAGGTATCTATCAAGCCCATATGCTAAGGTATTATATTCCGTACATATGTGATAGATGCTCTCGAGACGTTGCTGATCACACGTACGCAATCCGTATCTTCGACAAAGATATATGTGTAAGGTATAGTATGCATCGGCGTGAGATGAATCAGGAGGAGGAGGAGGCGTGGCTAGCGGACCCGAGATATTCTGTACCAACGTCGTATGTAGTATGCGGGGTAATAACGCAGTGCACGGGCTTACGTTGCAGATCCTATATGATCCGTCGTCGTTGCTATAGCTGGATGTATACACGTACTAGTCACATACGGCGAATGCCTTTGGGTTATGATATGCTTCTTCGCTTCCGTGCGTTTCTTCGTCATCCACATCTCTTTGTATTCTCATCGCAACACAAGCCAGAATCAACGGAGACTCCAGCATCACTATGGCAATTTCTTCTGTGATGCACTCTGATTTTAATTATTTTTCATTTTCGACAATTTCTCAAAAAAGTTTCAAACACCAATTCACAAAAACTGTGCAAGAGCTTCAAGACTTACAAATTAATGCTGATTTGGTTTGACGAGCTGAGAATGATAAATATTTTTGCTGTTTCTTTAAAACAATTCTTTAATGAAATCGTCAATGAAAAATATTTATATAACATATCACGAAAAATATTCTTCACTATGCTTTTTGTGTGAAAATGAAAAATGTGTTTGGACACAATCTGTGAATGACCTGTAAACGCACTTTGCTGGAGTTGTTCTACCCTTGGTTTAAGGTGCTAGGGCCTCCAGTTGACGATTGAATGTACTTGAAGACTCCAACAACAATTTTCACCATCCATCCCGAAAAAAATAATGTGAGCCATTCAAAATCCTCGACGGAACCGAAGGGGAGCCGAACTACTTTTGCCAGTCGGTTTGGAGGCTGTAAAAAGACGCGTGGCACTCGAACCTTTCCAGGGCCTGACTTTCACACGGCTTCCCAAGATCCCCCTCCCAAAAGAGATTCGGGTCATTTGACAAAGTGCTACTTTGTGTCGTATAAAAAATTGCCGCTTTTTTTTCGACTTTCGCCCTTTCTCACTTCACATCGGTTCTTTCCGCTTGAAAGCTGGCTTCTCTGACAATTGTAAAGGAGTGTAAACTTTAGCAGTAAGACAATGAAATGATTCACTGTTCGTAAATTATGTGTACAATACTGAAGAATCACATACATTTTGTGGCTCATATTTATTCCATTGCTATTTTATTTCCTCGTAGAGGAAGTTTTATTTCATGAAATTTTTTTTTCTACCAGATTTTCGAGTCAGTAAAATCAGAATTGTTCAAAACATACAGAAAAGTCGTTTTTAAAAATGTCAGTATGCGTCAGTATGTGTGCACTCAGGGTTAATTGTGGTATTAGTAACAATAAAACGACAACTATTTAATTTTAGATCATACAACCAATTTTTTCATAGCTGCCATAGCTCTTAAATAATTGCCTAACTAACAAATAGTGATCATCAAGAGACGCGGTAGCGTCGCGACGTCATAAAGTTGTATGGACTTTATTGTACTATTACAATTTGTGGGAGTATAGGGCATCATAATTTCAATAATCTATGACTAAAGAACCGCTTAATCGACTGAGCTGGAATTTGCCACACAAGTGGCAGCAGCTCATCTGACTCTGATTTAATTTTTTAATATAATTTTTGTAGATATATTGAATATTGTTTGTGATTGGAAACGGTCCAATAATAATTGAATTGAATAAGCGGTACAGATTCAATGGAGTTTCGAATCTGAAAAAATTGAAATTCTTAAATATACTTTTGCAAAACAATACATTCCCGAGTCTAAATTTTGTATGTAAACGTAACAATATTCATGGATTTCAAATACATAATCTTAAGGTGATTAGTGAAGCGACTGAATTGTAAAGGAATTTGAATTTTTCTTCAGTATTTCTTGACGATTCCAATTCGGCTAACCGTGACTTTTTAAATTTATTTATTTGAAACAAGGATGCAAACTGCTGCTTCCTCATTTTTGTTCACTCTTTACAAAATTAATCTGTACAAAAGCAATATGCAAGTTTTTATTTTGATTACTTTTTCATTTTACTGCTTCTGACTTTAACTTACTTAAAACGCATACGAATTTTTTTGACATCTGGGAAACACCCAGAATGTGGCAGAAGCACGTTCAATTTGATTAATTGAATTCTTAGTATAGTTGACTTGATACCCTCTAGAAGATGTTTTCAATGGGGGAGATCGAAGTCCTAGTTGGTAATCTTAATAGGCTTATGTCAACACCGCGAGGCTTCGTTTCCTTTTCTAAATATATATCTTCGACTCGAGAAAATGGATCCATGGTATTACATAGAATACTGATTTTTATGCAATTGCTTCATATTCTGAAAGTTGGAAGATCTTACAAAACGTATTTTAACGCAATCATAAATTCCAGAACCTCTTTGAACGAAACCTCGGATTACCCATGTAATGGGTCTGTCTCTTGGAGCGTATTAATTAAGCCCTGGTAATTCCTGGTGTTCGTACTACCATGAACACCTTTATAACATATTATATCGCATGTATAGCACATTCTATGTGAAATTAACAATTTATTATTCTAAATCATTTGATATTTTCATTGATTAGGAATAGTTTGTTTCTACTACATTTCTCTTATATATAATTAACAAATAGAGATCTATGGACTTAATAGTAGAACAAAAACTTTACGAAAAATTATTACTTCCGACTGAATTAAGTAAGCGTACCGCTTATTTCATCAAAAGTATTCGAATTATTTTTTTCGCAAGACATTTGTATTAAAGCAAGCATCGATTACTTGGAACGGTTATTGTGTAGGAAAAAACAACATCGGATCCAAATGTAAAAAATGTTAGGGCTAACACTTTTGTTATCAATAAAGAAAATGGACAAATAACATATTTTTTTTAAGTTCATATATTTGGATTCGGTTATTATTTTATATTATTAGACAGCCATTCAAAATTATCAGTAGTGATTGTTTTTTGTTACATATCACAGAGATTACTAATCCTTTTTATAAATAAACACCGGTGGAGCTTTGCCTTGAAATCAGAATCTAAATGAAATGCTATAGCATTACCTAATTTACAGTGTCAATAGAAGAATGTAAAACACGTAGTAATAGTGAAAATATGAAAAAATACTCATCGACTTGGCACAGCATATCCCATAGATATTCCTCTGACAAATCAAACGAACCATAAATTAATCCGCCGGACACGAACAAGCCGGCGGCGAGTCTATGTCGACGTCGTCAGCGACGTTGTCGTTATAGCTATACACGATAATGGGGGTGTGCAGAATCTCGTGTAGATATTTCTATGAGGTCGTCGTAGCGCGACCGTCGCAGATTTATATGGAAACCGAGATTTATGACTAACCGTAGGATGTCTCCAAGGAATATTGTTATATATCCAGACCTAACCCAGTAATACAAGAGCTCGACAAGAATTTTCCATTATATTTTCCTTCGGTTCTCATAATAATCTACCATTATAAAGCAATCTTTTTTCGTTGTATTTTTTTTTGTATCTGATCACGGCATTTAAATGACTTTTTAATGATTCGTAAGTTCGCGTGTTTTCCGCCGTGAGACATGACTGCATCATCAGCCACCGTAATAAAAAACATCAATTATAGTATCACGGGTAAAACATTTTATTTATTTTTTATATAGGGGTGAAATAAATATATAGGGGTGCGAATGGTGGCGATCGTTTCCGGTTTGTTCAATGATGCGCATCGCCAGGCATCACGAAAAAAATGAGAAATGGCGGGGAGGTTGACTGGTTGAAAATACTGCATACATGTAGTGATGCGCAGGTCGCGTCGTAGTACAAAGTTGCTAGAGGAGTGTTAGTGGATATGCGAATGGCAATTCATGCCAACGCGCATGGTGTCTATATAGCACAGGGCGCGAACAACACCGTCAAACAAAGAATAAATTATCGTCTCGCTTGCGACTGCCGCTACATCACGCAACAGGGGAAGAAATGTGACGTGACTTCCTTGGAATACGAAATGTTCCTTTTTTTTTCTTCTCTCAGTCTTCGTTCTTACTCCGGTTTTCCCTATTCCGTTTTCTTCATATACGATCATTATGGTCTCTCTGCTTTTTCTCCCTCTCTCCTTTCTTTCTCTTTCAGTAGACGAAAGCTAGCGACATTCGAGGACAAAGGTCTGATTGATTGTGCGCTCTGACTGGGAAAGCGAGTTTTGTCGTTGAGTCTTGAAAGAAAATCTTAGGTGCTGGAATTTAATTCGCTGCTGTATATATAAGGCATTCTCTGTCACTCCAGCAACTTTTTCTTGCACCGCTTTGATATTTTTCGTAATCAAGAAGATATTACTACTTCTTGATTCCTGTGATTCTTTCTTTCTCATAGAGTAAGCTTTGTGTTTCTTTAGAATATGAACGATATTCTTGGTTTTTATGTCAGCATTCTAAGAATTGTTTGAAAGGTCGAGAAAGTTGGTCTGTAGAGAATGGATTTTGAATTTTTTTCGAAACGTATGTTATTGTGGTAGCTTTTGTTAAAACATAATTTACTTGATATTTTAAATATTTCGATCTATTCTTAGTAAAAAATGCAGTTTTTTTTTATTTCGCTGAAACTATTTTTTTTTGGTAGTATTTGCCACATTCAAAATAAACATAATTCCATATATACACGTTAGTCTCTAACTTTTTGGAAAAAAATTTACAAGCGAGCCCAAACTCACGTTTTAATTAATTTCACGCGAAATATTATTTTTGCTATTGTGAAATATTCTTTCTGAATAATTCTACATAAATTGAGAATTCCAAAACGCTCTGATGATCAAGTTAGCTATGAGTTAACTTCATCAACAGCTGCAAGTAAACGTCTGTGGCTAATGAAGCAATTTCTTACGCCAATACCGGTAGGTAATTTCACTACCAAAAAATGACATTCATTGAAAAAGTTTATGCAGAGCCATTTATTTCCTTTCCTAGTTCCTCTTCTAATTAATTACCCAAATGCATCTTCGGGTACACCACCAACCGCAAATGATCGTCTCTACTCCGACGATTTATTTCTATTTCCTATTTCTCAACTCATCTCCCTTTTTATTCTCATCAGTTTTTATATCTTCCTAACGTCGATTTCCTAACGTAGTTAACGATCCCAGTGGGGAGGCACCGTGAGTTTTCGGCCCCTCCTAGCGCATCGCCTTTTCACGGTCATTTCTTCGCAGTCAACTCCCTACCTCGAACACTTGGGGTGGAAAGATACGTAAGTCGGATATTTCCGGTAAGTAGTGGGCAGCAACCTAAATACTCTTCGGGATTTTTCGAGTAAGGCGAGTTACGGTACAAGCCAAAAATCTGCAGGCACCGTATACGAAGGAGTCAGATAGGACAGCCGAAAAGTGGTGGAAGAACAAAAGGGGAAGCTGTGAGAGTGAGGGGAGGATTTACGCCCACTTTATTTCTCATCAGACGGGTCGGAGGAAAAAGAATGTGAGTATCCTGACCGGAGAGGGGTGAATCCTTCACGAGGATCGTATGAGATGTATATAGTCGTCGGCATCTGAGGATATAGTGCAGAGGGGTAGTCCCGAACGTTAAGTTCCGTTCTCACTTGGTTGACTCACAGCTACAGCCACGAGCGCCGCGTTTGTCCAAAGCCTAACCGTAGCTGTTGGCGATGTGAGTTACGGCCAGTGTCGTAAGCAACGGGAGTTGCGGGGACGAACCCTCCTCCTTCTCTGCTCGCCAGTGGATTTAGCCTTAGCTAAACTCACCACGATAAAACCTGAATATCCTTATCATCGCTTCCAGGAATAGGAGGTATTTCCACTTCGACGTACCAATTCATTGGAACATTACTTGTTATGTCCCTAGAGTGATGGTTCTCGTTGCTGTCGTTTTTATTGTAACTAGTAGGTTCCATTAGCCTGGGTGCTTAGGCACATCGCCTAGCTAGCATCGAAATTTGGCGATGTCTAATTTCTTTAGCCGTTCCTGTTGATACACATTCTCATAGACGTTCATGTAGACATTTTCACAGGCATTTTCACAGACATGTTTTTATACATTCTCACAGACATGTTTTTATACATTCTCACAGACATTCTTGCAGACATTCTGACAGACATGCTGACAGAAATTCTGACAGACATTCTGACAGAAATTCCGACAGACATTCTGACAGTAATTCTGACAGGCATTTTCACAGATATTCTGCAAGACATTTTCACAGATATTCTGCAAGACATTTTCACAGATATTCTAACAGACATTTTCACAGATATTCTGACAGACATTTTCACAGATATTCTGACAGACATTTTCACAAATATTCTGACAGACATTGTCACAAATATTCTGACAGACATTCTCATACACATTCTCACACCCACCGTAACCCCCATAAGCACGCTCATAGACACTGATATTGAGGGACACATTTTCTTATGTATGTCACCTTTGACTAATGTCATTTCATACATACATATTTGCAGAAATGATTGCATCAGTACATCGATAATTCCACGGGTTCTTTCTCAATCTCCGCACGGCCGGCGAAAAAGCACAAAATAAATACTACACTAATCTGCTATCCTATCTATGTCTCTAAAGATTGCTGGCTGTTGTTACAAATTCTAGAATAGTATTACAGTTAACTTGGCACGGATCGTAGGGATTAACTCCGAGGTCATCAGGGCTTTCCCGTTGACTTTCTCAGTGAAAGAACATTTCTCTTGCAGTCCTACCGTCTCCAGTCTCTCTGGTTCGCACCCCGAATCCTTATAAATCATAGTTTCCTGCGGTTGGTTAAACTCTCTGCTGGGAACTCCATGAACTATGACGCCATGTTTATGTGTCATTTGAGTTAAGGGAGTCAGATGATCGGCGTCCTTGTCGGGAAACGTTATCTTCCACTTCCACAATAATAATCATTCTTATAGCATGTCTCCCATACAACCCCTCATAACGTCCTTTCTTTTAAACGAAAATTCTAACAGAAATTACCATTATGAATTTGAATGAATGCTCATTCTTCAACGCAGTATCAATGGAGAATTCAAAGACACTGATGATTTTTTTCTGAATGTTTCAGACGCTGACAATCAGAACAAATGTATAAGTCGTAACGAGTAGCGATTGTTCTCTGATCCTGTTTTTACATCCAGATTAACTAATAGTTAGAAGCCTTAGATATGATTAAGAACAGTTCACGTAATTATAAAACTGAGCTTAACTCATATAATTTTTTTCAAATTCTCTATTTTTCATTTATTTCAGAAACTATTTGATACTGTTTTGATAATTTCTTTTTGTTTTTAAAAAAATATTTATAAACTTTCTCATAAAAGTGGCTCTGCGTGCACGCTTATCCAAGCTTACCGGAAAATTCTCTCCATCCATGCACATAAAACAGTTATATTTATAGGTGTACGTTGGGCTTTTTCCACTTTCAAGCGAGTCCATAGGAATCTAACAGCAAATAACTCGGCCCTGTTGCTTCAAGGAATTTCGTTGGGCTGTCTCGTGTTTCAACGCAAGCTTTCGGAAAATCGACTCGCAGCAGGCATCGCCACTGCCGGTTTCGTTTTTCCCGATAAAATCCCGAGCGAATTCCTTCATCCTGGTGTGGTTGTGCCGTCGGTGCTCCGTGGTTGGTTATAAACTCTCCGACTTGCTCTGTCTCACCTCCCTTCATTCCTCGACTTCACCGACGAATTTTCCGATTTTTTAAATCGCTTTCGCATCACCGATCGTGGTTAGCCCCAGGACTTGACGCAATATTTCCGATATTTCAATCCGCTGGACCCGTTAACGCTTGGTGAACGGCCCACCCTAGTTAACGGATACGCCGCCCAGGGTGTATGAATAATTTTCGACAGAGGCTTAACCCCCAGCGCACTAGCGGTTAAACACCGGAGGATCGATAGACGAAATTGAATATTCTCGTTAAGAAAACATTTGCAGCCTGCTGGTATGTCAGCTCCCTCCGTTCTACAACGTATACCAGTGACAGTGCAATCGATTTTAGGGGATTGGAGATCTACTGGCAAGAGGGTCTTCCAAATTTTGCACCCCGGCGACCCTTCAACGCTTTCATTATTTTTAATCCACTCTCCAAATCCTAGTGAACCTCCTTCACTGGTGACAATCCAACGCGAAAAAACAGCGCGTCGAATATCGAATTGCGCAACAAACGTCTGAAACATTAAGGAGGTTCAATGCGGACTAAATGTGTTCTGAAATATGCAAAATCTTTGGCATTATTTTTAAATGATGAAAATCAACATTTGAAACAAAAATGGCATTGGAAAATGGTTCTCCTAATTAAGGGGACAAGTCAGCTGAAAAAAGTCAATATAAAACATTAATTTGAAAATAGCTGTTCATAAATAAAATTGATTTTAACCACTTACAGTATACATCAAGCACTATAATTATGCAATGATATAATTCAAGCACGCAATGAGAGGTTATCCATTATACCGGTCATCTCGAAGCACTTTATTTCACTTCCAAGAACTTTTTACGCTATGTAAACAAAAAAGTGTTTAAAAAAATGAATGTCGTTCATATACGTTTTCATACTTGTGATGCAGTATGTACACGAAAATTGGCAAGTTAATTTGTAATGCTAAGTAGACCGGTATCCACAACATAAAATGGACACTTTTGCGTCTCCAGCATACACACAATAATTTGAATGCATGCGTCAGCGGCGAAAATCAGAAGTGCAATGATTCGTGTTCGGTCGGTAACAACAGACCGCACACAGCACATTTTTATTTGTAACACGGTGGCGCAAGTCACACAATTGTTGTGTTTTCATACACGCAGCTAGAACGTGAAATATCGCCAGAACACGATATTTCACATTTACAAAATCAGTCTAATGCTTGGAATTTTTGTATATTTTTGGAATGTTAGTCCAAGATTTGACAAGTATGAAGTCCATATAATATAAATTGCAAATAAATTTTTTTTTAATTATTTTTTTTTAGTTTTTAATGACATGGTCCCCTGAACTCAATTTGGGATTCAGTGCAAACTGAAAGATTGAGAATTCTTAGTTTTTGTTGTTGTCGTCGTTCAAGGTCTTGAGATGAACCGTGTTAAGGCGTTTTTTTTTCACTTTACAATTTACAAAAAATGACTTTTTAAAAGTAACATTTTTTTAAAGAATGCATATTTAAAACCATCGTGCTCGAATGTTATGAAGATTGAAGGCGTCTAACTGTATTTCTGTGTGCAGTTTACTTCAATACCTGAGCGGGCGTGCTCAACGTGTGCACACCGCTTTCATCTGCTCCGCAAAACTTGAAATTCTGTTTCCGACCGCTTGTTGATTGAATCTTCGAAACTTAACCGATCCTTGTAAATGTTAACCACATATGCTCCACAATTTGAGTTATAGCGTATATCAAGGATTTTTTCAAATTTTAGTATTAACCTTTTTTTGCCAAAAACGGTGAAAAGGGTTTATTTTTGTTTTTTTTTCGAAAAATGACCGTCATTTTGTTATTTTTGCATATATAAAAAATCGTATTATATGCACTATAGCCATTAACATCCTGAATCTAACAACGTTTGATATTTTTGTTTCGGATGATCCATCTCCGCGATTTCGTCAACAGCGTAAGTCTACAATTTTTAGGACATTTTTAAATATGTATTTTGAAAGTGTATCTATTAAATGTGACAACTTTTGTATTATCAATATCTGTACTACAACCCTAATAAAAAAATGTATGAAAATAGCCTCTTTTTCAGCATTAAAATTAAGAAGACGCTGTAATATATAATAGTCTGAAAGGAACAAGGTTCGAAGTTCCCTAATTATTCTGACGGTATCGGTTTCGTTGGGTCGATAGCTCTAATATTGATGATGGAAATAGAATATTCAATGGTGAGGATTTCTCGCCGTTCCAGTTGAGAAAATACTGAATTCAACATAAGCTGTGTACTTTTCACAACTTCACTTGACTCTTGCATTGCCAATCATTCCCTACGTTACCGTCCTGTCTTATATAGCCTTTCTTCATAGAATAAGGAAAGTATTTACTGTGATATGTACCACCACAGAGAATAAATCTCTTCTGAATGATGTACATTCCCATAATATACCCTCGTATATGGTTCAGCCTCAATAGATCGCGTTCGCAAAGCAATGCGTCTGATCGAAAAGTTAGTGGGTACCCAATCGAGGAAGATGAGTCCCGGGAATTAAATCACTGGCATTTGCACGCAATGGAGGGTAGAGGTTATAGCAGTGCTGGAGCGTGTACACTCTCTACGTAATGTGTTTGAAGGGAAAGCTTGCACCACCTCGTGGCCCTGCGTGTCTGTGATGCTCTGTCGTTTAGGTCGTTGCGGCGTTTGTCTCTCGGGCCATTAAGGCAGCATTCGAGCGGCTTCCGCCGCAGGGAACTAGGGCTGCCTACACGGTTACGAGTACAAGTACAAATCCTTGGAGATATGAAACACTTATATCCGAGAGTTGACAAGATTCATTTTCATCAGAAGAGTTGCATTCGATTTCCTCAAGCTTAAACTCAGTTCCTATCCCGAGAAGCAACGTTTTTCCCAGCATTTGTGGTCGCCACAAGATCTACAAATGGACCAAATTTTTGGCATGACATGAAATTGATATTCATAGTATTATTTATTTTTAGATAATTCTTTGATAATGATAACCAACAGCACGGTAAGGTAATCTTTAAGCTCAAGAAATGATTATATTGAATTGAATTGCGAGGTTCATTGTCAAATAAATGGTGTGCCATATTTTCTCAATGAATTGTCTGCAGTAGCGATGCGGATATGCGATACGAGACGAGACAAAAGAGATCTCGAAACTGACTTCACGAATTCGATCGCCAACTCAACGAGAAAAGGTTCATATCGAAAAAATAGTGACATCTATTCTCGTTCTTGAATTTGACAACGAGATTAAGTCTCGCCTCGATCTTGTTGCATGTAAATGACGGACACAAGATTCTCGCTTGTTTCCCGTACTATTTATATTTTCCGAATGCGACATGAACGATACCACCCTGAGCACTATGTCACGATTTAACAGAAATTCTCAAGTTCGGGTCAATCATCTCCTGTTATCCTACATTAACGAGATTTTGATCAATTTTAGAAGGCGACGATATTAATTTTGTGCAGAGCTTCGTGAATAAAATAGTCTACTCAATAATGGATGGGAAAAACTTGAGCATTCCTTGTTGCTGATTTTCGCAGAATGATATTTCAGAATAACATCAATGCAAAGATGAATGTTTATCCAAGAAAATTATGACTTACGCCAATGCAGAAGACATGGGAAAGGTCCTGAAAAATTCGTCAAGGTGAAGGAAGGAAACGTCAGAGAAGTCCTGACCCTCATGGACAGTCTTCATGATCTCCACGCTTCACGGAGTCGCAATACCGCTTGCAGCCCGGGTTCACCTTGCAATGGGAGCTGCCTCGTTACAAGAACTTTTCCGTTATTCTCAGCAACAGCGGAGCTCCGCGTCATCTCTGCTCCGCCGAGAAGGAAACACGAGACTTACCCTTGCATAGACTGTTGCACTGCACTTTGCCATACTTGGCCTGGACCTGGTATGCGTCTCGGGTCACGCGTGTTAGCTGAGGATAATGCAGAGAGATAAAGCTACCATAGTCCTCTCTCGCTCTTTCGTACACCGCGTCTTTTATTTTTGACGTATTTTCCGCGCTTCCAGTGCGCGTTTTGCCCACTCGAGTTCAACGTACCACCGTGTCAATAAAAGAAGGAAGGCAAGGAAGTGTCTCTCGCGCGAGTCTGGAATAAAAGAGCAGCGCCAGTGTCGAATGCCAGCAGTTTCCTCTCCTCTACCTCGTTGCACCTGCAACCGGTCGTTTCTCGGGCAGAAGAAGAATTCGTCGAGATTCCACGCTCGGTCTCGTCTTTATAGAAAAAAATACGTTGTTGAATAATATACGGAAGCGGGTAGTTGCATATAGAAAAAAAAGGGAAGAGCCTGGCAACGGGGGATGAAGAGATGGACTGCTATGGTGGAGACCTGGAGTCTAAAGTTCTGCGTTAAGTGCGTAAGATCGTTAGCCAGGTGGATGCGATACAGTTATCTTTTTTTTTCCATCGTTAGCCGACCACCCAACTTGTTGGATAAATAAGAATCGTATAAGAAAGCTCGAGGATCTTCTGACATAAATAATTGCACAAGAGTTGATAAGAGATCATCTACAATTTGCCCAGAAATAAATCACCACAACTACTAACTAGTCTTCTAGATAACGAAAGATCTTGAAAAATATTGAAGAGACCGTATTGACTAATCATAATTGCCAATTTTAACTATTTCTTTCAGGATAGGATTTGGACTTTACTTTTTTTACTTGAGAGTCGGAAAGTCTTATTGGAAACTCATGATTCCTGACTTCAACAATTAGGGTTTCAATGCTCTAGTTTTGAATTTTCAGTGAGGGTTGAACATTTTCAGAATAAACCGGACATGAAAGAAAATGAATAATTATTAAGTGACAATTATTCATTTTTAGTTCGTAGAACTAATTTTTTTACAGTTACCATAACTATCAAATAGTCACTATAACGACCAAATAGTCGCTATAACTATCAAATAGTCACTATAACGACCAAATAGTCGCTATAACTATCAAATAGTCACTATAACGACCAAATAGTCGCTATAACGACCAAATAGTTACTCTAACCATTTTCATAGTTACCATTTCTATGAATAATGGTGAAACCCATAATGGATTAAAAATTGACATTTGTCACTTTATATTTGATTGTACTAATTCGATTCCACTGATTAGGGTTTATGCAGAGACTTAGAACGATACCGTTTGAGGAACGGAAACTTATAATAATTAAAGCTGGTGGGTCGTAGAATAATTCAGCTTTCGAAAGAATTTTATCGAGAAATCAAGGTCTGTATTCACAGGAGTGAGGAAGGATGGGGAGGGACTCGCAGCTTAGAAACCAAAAACAACTCAGCAAAAAACTGTCTTCGTGATATATGTATACATATGAATTTAGTCGCTCCAATCAGAAAATCGGCGATAGAAATCGCATCGACGCAGTTTTAATATAACAGAACATCATTCCACTTAATAAAGTCCCCACTTTAAGAAGTCCGTTAACGGTGACATAGGCGTCCCGCCGTATCCGGTGAATAGCAAAGCCACGTCCTGTTTCGATTGAATTCAATAATGGTCAGTAAACCATTAATCAATGGCAACGATAACGATCGATTGAATCTCCTCCGGTTCTACACTTCATTAACTCAAAAGATAATTAAACGCGAGCTGCTCCGTAATCTCGAATCAACATAGATGGTGCACGTCCATGCCGATGCATCAGACAGACGCGAGGCGTAATTAAGGATTCTATTTTTAATTGAAAGCTAAACTTCTGTTTACAATTTCTTGCCCAAGTAGCAGAGCCCTGTAACGTTTTAAATTGCAAGTCATTGGGAGTTTTGTGTATCGCTGGTCGACGAGAAATAGAGCGTAAGGAGGAGAAAAATATAAGTCTAGATGGAAGATGGGGTGAGTTGCAGGAGGATGAAAACAAGCGCCCCTGGGACTTAAGGAACGAAAGACTATTGAAAGAAATGGTTCTTCGAGGAAGCTGGAGAATGGGAAAGGAGGAGAAGGCCACTCGTTAAAATACAATTAAAGTTCCGGCGTGCTGAACGTCCTGGACCGCCTGCTGATTTATGGGTAGCTACGGTGAAAGAGAAAGGGTGTATTATAATGGATTCGTTACTGAGTTAATAGTTTTCCCAACGAATTGTAATATATTCCTTCTTCTGGGAGATTTTGCGTCTCGTCGTGGCTTATACCGCTGTTGCTACTGTCGCGTGGAAGCTGAAACCTACGCGGCGTGCATAACCGTTCCTTCTGGTTTGCGTAATCCTTCGGTGTCTCGTATTATACGTCCTCGAGCAGACACCACCAAGATAGTAGTGCTTTGTTCATACGCAGCGTCTATGTACTCCGCGCTCAGAGTCTCTCCTTAAGCTCGCTTTCTGTTTCGATCTCCTTCTCTCCTCTCCTTCCCTCGACTTTATGCTGCAAGCTCGAAGAAGGCCCGCGCTGTACCTGCAGCTGGAAAATCATTAGCCAAGTCTCATGGCGGAATATTATAACCGTAGAGACGCTGAACGACCACTCGTCGTGGATATATTCTATGGCGTTGGTGCAACCTTCCCGACACCTGAGTACAGGTACTCTAGAGAATTATAATGAGTTATTTTAAAACGTAACATGGAGTACAAACTTGGACTATACGACGTATCATATGCTAGGAAATAAAAAGTCGCTTCGTTATTTTGAGACACATTAAAATTTATTAAAGGTGACTTATTTCGCGATTTTTTACAAGTTCTAACAAAAGTTGTTACGAAATAAGAACTTACCTTCATATAGAAATTTTCGAAATTGTTGATACACGTATTATGATATATTTTCATTGTATTTCGAATCGCTTCTTTTTAGGAGATGAGCGAAAACACGAAGAATAAGTAGCTTAGTAATGAGGTCGATGTGTCTGTGTATGCGCAAGTTTGCAAGTTCCAATGTCCATTTTTTTTTAATCAATATTTCAATCGAGCTGAAATGACATAGGCAAATTATTAAGATAGTTTATACAATGATTAAGACACCACTCTCAATTATATTAGATTTAACCGACCGTTCGAAAATATTCCCTACCAAATTTTTTTAAATATCAGCGAAAGCATTCGTGTTTTAAACAACATTCAATTCGCGATTGTCGAGATCGAACAAAGGTTGATTGGAATAAGCTAGGCTCGGATTGATAATAAGGTTTAAAAGTTATTGAACTCAGTCCTTTAAACAACGATGCAAAACCAATTTTGCCCTTTTTTCAATGTATACCTCTCGCTGGCAACAGACTCTTGCGATTCGATATATCGATATTCGTGTGAGTCGTAAACAAAGCCGTACAAAGGTGAAGTGTAGCTGATGTGTTAACGACAGTATAAAGCCGATATCAAATAAGAACCAAAGAAACGTTTATTAAACGGCAAATTGAATATTTCTTTCATCCACATTTCACACCACAAATCTTTTTATCTTCCACTTTGTACTTGGTCAAAATTTCGTTGTCTGTTGCAACGAAACAAACGAATGTAGCTGCGTTCTTCAATTATGATAAACGGACACTTTGTTAGACGGCGATTAAGAGAAGAAATAAAAGAAGCCGTTGCAAAGTGAGGAATACACTTTGAATCGTTTGATCGCACTGTATCCTCGCACTCATTGTCAGTGCAATAGTGTGTACAGTCTACGCTATATTTTAATCCTTCGATATTCGACTCGTTCGGCTCTCATTTTTTCTACCCCTTTCTGCTACTCAGTCGGGTTTCTCAGTGTGCAGACGGCAACGATTCTCGTGCGAAGGTGCCGAGGTTTTAATTACAATGCAATTTTCTTTGCGGTGCCAACAGGGGTGGGAAGCCCCTTTGAAATGCTGTTAGGGACTCCTCCACTCGAATACACGAAGCAATCGGGTCCTCGAGGCTCTGACGCCGTCCTGGAACCCACCACGACTATCGCCACCATTGCACCACACAACCATTGCCTGCCCCTCCTCTCTTCGACATCGTTTTGATCCGTGAAGATTAAAGGGCCGACGCACGCGTCCGTGTTCACTCGAACCCCTCTACGAACCGCCAACTTTTGCGTACAAGTGCGTAAATATCCCGAAGGAACGTACGTGCGTGAAGCTCTGCTATCATATACTGTTTCTGTGTCCTCAGGCGCGTGGGACAATACTATGAAACCAACAAGAGCGAAAGCGTCGCCAAGTTACAGTAAATACGTATCGCAGACGTTTTCTTTACCCCCTTCACGCTTTCTCATCTTCTGAGCCGAGAAACACTGAGCACGTTGAGAAAGGAGGCAAATAAATGATGTGGTTTTCACGTGCAGAGTCTTCGAATGGTCATACAAATAATTTTAAATACTGAGACCCAAGGGGATAATTTAAGGTCGAATTTATAGTCCCAAGTTTGGAATTAAAATCGTATTTGAGCTCGATTTGACATGTTGTTGCACATGTAAGTTCGAACTTCAGGAGACTAAATTAACGAAGAACGTCATAAGAAATTTGTTTCTTGAGTGATATCCATTTGTTGAAGAATGTTGCTCTTATACTTATTATTCTTTAAGTATATACATAACAAATATTAAATTACTGCAATTTTGGAAAGACGTACAGTGCACGAAGAAAAAAGTGAGATTGATAAAAAATTGTATCACTTGTCGTAGCTTTTAGACCAAAATGGTGAACTAAGTTTAGTTTCCAATGTCTTATTTTATCTGTCGAAGAGGGTATTTTAGATCGAATATAGCGATCCAAGATGCAGCCAAAATCTAATTGACTGTAACCAATTGTGTAGCTATTTTTGAATAGAGAAAGATTTATTTGGTCATTTGAAATCATGACTTTGGTATACAAACCTGAAGTAAAATTTCCTGTATTCAATCCAAAATGCACTCGTCGACCGATAAAATAAGACATCGAACACTAAATTTTGTTCATCGACTTGATCTGAAAGTTTCGACGAATGAAAAATTTTACATTCCAGCTCACACCATTATTATATATTGAAAGAGGTTTCAATCTAAGATTTTTTAAAGTAAGTGTATCATTTGTTAAACATTTTTGAAATGTCTTTTTATTGAGTGACTGGTCCCTTTAATTTGAAAGTTGGGCTCAAAGATATTCATCATTTGTAAGTTTTAAAAAGAATTCTTTTTTCCTCCTCGTAATTCGCTTAGTAAACGTAGCCTAAACCTTATATAAATGAATGTTTTCGATTTTATATAAAATCCTTAAAACATATTTTTAGCAATAAATTCTATGAAGACAATCATAAAAAGTAAATGTAACGAACTGAAGTAACGATCGCTACTTTCATCGTTCCGCGTTACTAGTCACATTTGCTTTCTACTATTTTTTAAATTAAATTCATTCCCAAAAATGTGTCGAGAGAAATTTATATGCAGTAAAAATATTGAGTTATATAACGTTTAGGCCATGCTTACTTAACATTTTACATCGTACAAATTATAATGTATTATAGACAGTGACCACGTATTATTAACATTGTGTTTCAAAGTATGCGACTATTCGCGGTGTTCCCGGTTCGAACTCGGGTCGTGGCGGAATTTTATCTCAATTTGTTTGAGATTAATGTCGTCGATTGTAGCTACTTGATTGATTAATTTAATCAACTAAGCAGTTACATTCGAATTTTATTTCCTCATCAATTTTCTATAGCGTTTCTATTTCTAAATCAGTTTTATATGACTTAACACTTTACATACATTATTATATCTACTATACCTATAATGATTTTCCTATATTTATTTGAATTAATCGCAGAGTGGACTCATAATAATTTCAAATACTGTATTCTGGAATGCTGGTATTTTATATCAATGACCGTTAAATCAAACTCAATGAGATGTGGAAAACTGACGAGTCACTGACCATTTGATGCAAGCAATGATAAAAGCTAGTCTGCTATACCCTCTACTCATCCGGTGTCGGTTGTAGCTAGAAAAAGGAGTTCTTAACAAGAATTGTAATGGATTATCGCGCAGTATGAGTGAGGGAGAAATCTGCAGCAGCACGAATGATCGGTAATCGAATACCAGTTAGGGTTAAAATCCATCAAACCTTCTTTCTTCTTCCCCTTCTTCGTTCGATATCCTGTACCATCTCGTTCCACTTTCTTTTATCTTTTTCCTATCCTCCTTTTCGAAGCTCTTCCCTCTCGAGATTCTACGCGTTTTTTTGCTGGTATCTATCAAGCAGCATACGAGAACTGGTACGGATGGAAACAGAGTGTGCAGGACCGAGGGCCGCAATTTCTTCGGAAGCAAAGTGTGTAAGAAGTACGATAACCAGAAGTCGAGTAGCCACGAGGATCGCTCGGACTTCAAGGTTCTTTCACAGTCTCTCTTTCTCCCTCCTCAGTACGATTTCCTCTCAAACTATATCTCTCTTTAATGTCCGAATGTGATACCTACTTTACTTCAGAAAAACTTTCCTCTCTTATACTTCAAGTAGCGAGGAAGAGTAAAACGATCAGTACGCTGAGTTTTCTCGTGCCACGAAGCTTTCGTGGCGAGTTAGAAAGCTCGGGGTTGTCGGGTAATTTCTTTCCTGGCGTCAAATGTCGATGGTACGTAGTATCCGATAAATCATGCCCGGTAATGTCATGGTCGGGCTGCTCGTAATTCGATGGAGCGACTTTCTTTACCCATTTCGATAACGGACCGAGGCAACTATACTCTTGTATGCTTTTTCTTAAGCTTCTCTCGAATATTCTGAATATAATTTACACTGTGCAGTTAGTAATAGCCTCCGGGTAATTGGTCGACTGTAGTACGCTTGATTAATGGAGTCGATGATCAGATTTACAGTTGCGATAAAATTAGGTCCATGAAATATAAAAAGTAATTCGTGTAAAGGATGAATATAATAAAATGAAAAAATAGGCCTAGTTTTATCATGGAGGTTGATATGTTTTGTCTCGTTTAAAAATGTTATATTCATTATATATTTCATGTAGATGTCTTTGGAAGAGAAACATATAAGTCAAGTCGAAAATCGATGGTACTTGGTATCCGATAAATCATGCTAGGTAATTTCATGGTCGGGCTGCTCGTGCTTCGATGGAGTGACTTTTGTTTTCACCCATTTCGATAACGTACTGAGGCAATGATTATATTGTTCGTTTTTTCTTAAGCTCTGCTGGAATATACTAAATACAATTTACAGATCGAATAAAGTGCGCTTGAAAAATGGAGTCGATGATCAGATTTAGATAGTCATATGGACTTTCATTCGTATGGCTTCCCGCTAAGTACCTGGTGATTTAAAGAAGATCGGTAATAACTCTCGAAGTCAAATTAGAGAAAAATGTTCGTAATCGATTATTTAGAGCTTAATGCATTAAATAGTAGAAGTGAACAATGATTTGTATTAATGCATTTCCAGTCAACCCAGAGAATAAAGATTAATATCGATGAATTTGCATAAAGAGTATCTTGACTGATTAACTTCAATGTGATACATTTTCGTTAGTTTTTTCCCAAGTATAATCTGTAATTCTTAGCCGATTTCACTGAATGGTAGTTCATTATCTTTCCCAAGAAATACTCAAGAAATTGACGGCCCGACGAGACGATATTGCATCGAGTTAATCGTTCTATAGTAATAGCCTGTTGTTTCACAAAAACAAAAATACTTTCATGTACAACTGGCTAAGATTTTTGAACAAACAATAATATGAACCATCTTACCGGTCAATTCCTAGACTATTTATTGAAAAAAAAAAAATGAAAAAAAAAACAAATTGCGCAATTACTTATTGACATCGATGAAGAATTAATGATTATACTTAGATAAAACTAATTGGAAGTGTCTCAAATTTAAAAAAAAATAAAGCAATTTAAAAATCTTTATAAACATTCATCACTATTAATCTTTCTCTGGGTTAAGCATTCTTGATTTCATACAAATCACCTTGCTCTATTTCTTAACGGCCCTATGACATCCCAGGTCTCTAGTTTTTCCCTCAACTCATAAGGCTATCTCATTATTCCAAGTCATTTATTCGTCAGTGATATATACTAGCATAGTACATATCACTGACGTGATACTACATACTAGTGATATGTAGAAGCTCACGTTAAAAATGATTATTATAAAACTTAACTTTCCATTTATAAAATTTCTTCATGGTGACTATAGAAATTAGTACAATTTGGCTTTGCTCTTATTACCTCTCATGGAAACTGTCCATTAGACAAATTGTCTTTGAATGCATTGAATTTGGTTGAAAAGTACTCAGCCCAATGGCACACATCATTGAAAGTGCAATGCTATCGGTCATCGGCTATGATTGAAAATTGTGACATTCCCATCCGTCATTGAATCGTTATACAACAGAAGTCACAGGCTCTTCTGGCTTTCAACCCTCGGATTTGTGGTAGACGCCGATGCGAGGCCATGTGTGGTGTGTTGGGAACAGAAGTTGAAGGGGCTCGGGGCTTGTATGTGTTGGCAAGAACGTAATCGTGCACCAGGTGTCTCGGTGACGTCTCCTAACGAAGCCCAAGCCAACAGCTTTCTATCTTTCTCATAGCTCGTCGTCGTCGCGGGATGTTCGTCGACCCCTGTTACTACTGTGCGGCCTCTCTTCTGTTGGACTCTTCTTCCTCGTCGCTCGACTCTTCACGGGCCACGCGAGAATTTCTTAACGAGCATTGGGCAACTTTGACGTCCAACGCGTGTAAAAGGGACTTTTTGCTTGTTAGATTGTTTGCTCCCGTCGGTCCGGAAGAAAAAGGATGGCTGTGGAGATCTGCAAGGTGGAGAGTAGCAGTTGAAGAAGCACCGTCGTAGCGAAAACCGGCAAAGCTTGAAATAAGACGAAGAGAAACGATACTAGGTAGCTTTTCGGTTTCTTAAAAGAGGGAACACTTTCCTTCTTACTCTCACAATGCTTTTCCGTTCTATCTCTCGATTGCCTCTTCCGATAACGCTGTTACAGTTTTTGTCACTCTTCACTGTCCTACGGAACGTTTACTTAGGTGATTTTTTTTTGGGGTCATGTTGACGGACAACGTGACTATTATCATAAAATCTTTTTTGTCGATCTAGATTTTTTTCTAAGATCTCTTGAGATTGGGGAAGGGAGTGTGAGAAAACTGATAACGTGTCATATGTGGCTCGGGTTACTCTTCGCTGAGAATACATTGTCATACATTACGACACGTCACAGATCGGGAAATGAAAAAAATCGTTAAACCAAAGAAGCTCCTTAAATAACAAGAATATAATTCGATTAGAAGTACCTTATAGACTTATATCGATGTATATATAGAATTATAAGTACCCCAGACTAAAAATGTGATATAAAACTACCTTTTTTTATCTTCCCTCAAGAAAAATTATAATTAAATTATCGAAGTTTGCTTAAGCACTGTAAAATTGTAATTCGTCGTGGTCGCTACTTTGAAGGCTTGAATTAAATTAGGTAATAAAATATGCAAGGTCATTCTGTCTGGCGACCTCGATAGAGACGTCATTCCAGCTACAGACAGTTGCCAGAAATTTTATATCCAGACATTTTCCCGTCGGATCATAATGGAGATTTCCATCAGGTTGAGTAATATTCAAATGTAGGATGAATACAGATTAACTAATGGCGTGTACATCAAGTATTCTTTCAATACGTATCAAGTAGCAAGTTCACTAAATATCCAATGCCTCATTCACTGTGGTATTCATCAGGAGCTCAACAGCTGCTAGCATTACAATAAAGCCTGCAAACTTCCAGCTCTAATATCAATCTCGTCTCGTGCGCTTTCTTCCTGATTCCAGGCATCTTCCCTTACATCCTAAAGGATTTTTTTACTAAAGGCTTTGTATACCATCAGTAAAGCTCCGTCAACGCTTCTAAGCAGACCGCATCGCAACGTTACAAATCTCTTAAACAAACAAAAGTGACAAGAAAGCCGACAATCTACCAGGCTGCCAAGTCGCCATTTGCTATTGAAATTCAGCTGCCATTAGACGGCGCAGGAGCTTAAATCCTGGGGACAGTGGCATTTGCCCAACGGATTGTAGTCTTATCCTCGCCAGAAGCTTTCTCCCTTTTCTTTACTCTACCCACGCCATCCTCGGTTCTCTAGGCAACATGCGGCTTCTTCACGACGCGTCTCCAGTTCCAAGAGCTTATTATTTCATTCCTCGTACCCACGTGGAGTCGCCCTGCGATTCAACGGTCTGTTGTCCGGTTACCTAGCGTATTTGCCGTCAGAATTTATCCAGGACGTTAGCTAACCTCCACCCTTTCGTCCACTCAGTGTTCCACAGCTTTTCTTCGCAGCTAGCGGACTTCCCAAGATCAACAAGCCAAACACATCCCAGGCTGGAGATAAGAGTGTCCTTCAGGAACCTGCCAAGGATAACAGAGAGGGTTTTAAAAGGTTCGTGACCTTCCATCCGTGCTTTCTTCGTCCATGGACGGATAACCTTTCACAAAACCAGCAGCAGCGATGATGAGCAGGACAAGGATGACAATCTGGACATGTTGCGCGTAAGGGCAGCACCTGAGGTTTCTCGCAAACCGACAAGCTCAAGAGACAAAGTAAACCTCTTGACTATGGCTTTCATCTTGTGAAAGTTCAATAAAAACTCAAAAGAAAATTCGTACTGCGATAAAAGACGAGGGAAAAGGACAGTCAATAACTTTTGGGCTACTGTGGGATTCTGAAGTAATCGAAATCGAGAGACACAAAATAAGCTGACTAAAGCGAGGCGTTAATTAATTGTCGATGAACTGAGTGAAATTCTATTATTTCAAACGCTGTGGAATGAGAATTAAAGTGCGGTGGATATTGGGAGGGCTTAAAATGAGCCAGGAGAAAATCCTTGCTCGGTTTATAGTGTCCTGAAAAGTCGGGACAGGAAGCTGGCTGAAAGGGATATATAGTTATATGTAAGGAGCACAAAAGGTGTTCAGGAAATTGAAGATCAGCTCCGGGAGTGAGCTTGTCTGGCGCCGGAGCATCGAATTGCTCGCTCAGTGGAAGATGTTGGTATTGATCAGACGTGGTTTTTTTCCTTGTTGTTTCTATTCTCGTCTTAAGTTCACTTGCTTCCTGAGCAAGCTTACCAGAGAATTCACGGTGTTCTTAGCCCAGGAATAAACCCGGCTCACAGGTTACCAGCTTTGGTAACGTACACTTTTGCTCCTGTACACTTTTATCTCGGCCCAATGTGCTTGTTTCCGTGATATTGCCAGGTATAAGCTATCCAATTTACGGTCTAGTTAGATATTCAATTACCCCCATGAATCGTATCAAGAATTAATGCTCAGAAGATGAGCTATGACGACGAACGTCAGAGAGATTTTATGAGCAGTAGACGCAGTCGACGCTCGCTTACGATGGATAATGGAACAGCGGGGAAGATTGAATTGGCAAAATTATTATCTAAAATAATTAAACATATGCTTTTTATTAAATCTGTCTCATCTTTCCTTCGGTTAGGAGGGATTTCAATGCTTCCCTCACGGTGAAACTTGGTGACGCGTCTAAACGCCAGATCCTGAATATTCAATGACGAAATATCTACGACATTGTACCCAACGACAAAATATCTTAATGACAAAATATTTGACGGAAAAATATCTGTAAAATAATAAAATATAAAAGTAAATGGATATCTGACGAGAAATTATTAGTGATATTAAAATTTTGCTGGTGGGTCGGCCTGGTGGGCGCCCCTCTAATGAGGATAAAAAAACTGGTGGTCCCGGGGGCGGAGCCCCCAGAAATAAGAAATAAAAACGGTTTTTTCAAATAAAAGACATCGTAACAATAAGTTTCGACATTTCGTTTTATATTGTATTATTTCAATAATTAGATGATTCACTGTTTGGGGTCCAGGGGCGAAGTCCCGATGGGGGGTTTGGGGGGCGAAACCCCACGAAAAAACATGTAAAAAATTATTCTAATTAAAGAACGAATGAAAATAAGTTTTTTTTTGGATAAAGTTATTTTGACAAATGTTATTATTATTGCAACCCAAATTATAAAAAATTATCTAATGGACAACATATCTGCATTATTTTGTATTATATTGTATTATTTCAATAATTAATTTATTGATTGTTTTTTTTTTCGTAGTTTTTCTGTGCCTGTGATTTTTTATATTTCTCTCGAAATGAAAAATTGGAAATGATGTATGAAAATTGGGCTTATTCTAAACCAAACCAAAACAAAGCTATGCGACCGAGATCAAATTTTTTTATTCTCCTCGAGTGAAAGAGTTCATTTTGCAGCACTTTTATTCGCTTGCGTTAGAGCAATGTCGCCTGATTATATCCACAGCCTAGAAAGATCATTGGAAAAAACCCACGAAAGCACCAACCCCTCAAAGCGGGATGCAAACGAGGAGAGCGTAACCCGCCCGTACATAAGCGGTAGCTTTGCAAAGTTAACAGAGCATGACACGCGGGATAGTACCGCGCCTGTGATCATTAATCGCGTAATTTTCGGTGGGTGAAAAAACAAGATTGGAAAGCACCAGAAGTGAGCCTCGGGGGTGAGTGTCTGTCGATACGTCGGAGCTCGACAACTGAGAGGAACCCTCGTGTATAGCAGCCAGCTCCTGAATTTCGTATCTGTAATATCCCCTAACAGATCCTTCAATCAAAGCCGAGATTTGTATATTCTCGTTGGATTAAAAATCGATTTAGATTGCTGCATGCTGTGATAGCACATAATGTACTTTGCAACATCTATGTTAAATGTGCGACATGGGTCTGCAAATAATCCGTTGCACCAATGCTATAAATGAATTGTTATCAGAATTTAAGGCTTCCAAATGATTGGCGCGTCTATGTTCACCATCATAACGACATAAAACCATCTGCTGCACTCCAGATTTTTTCGCAAAACGCATATCCAAAATTTGTTATATTTTGCGCATTTTTCAAAAAATAAATAAAAATAAAAATCAAAATAAAGAAAAAAATCTGAAAAAATTCGTATGCATTCAAATAAATAAACATATCATTTTCATTTGAAAAAAAGTTAGGTTGACTGATTGTTTGTTTAACAATTGTTTTTTTCACCATTTTGTTAATAACACTTGAGGAATATTATTATGCAAAATCAATATTTTCAACACGTTTCATATGCATTTTTTTCTTCTGATTTTTATCCCATCGGGAAATGATCGAAATTGTCTCTGAAACTCACTTTTGGCGGGACTGTACGTATCATACATCCTTAAGTACCATTCTGTTATCATACTCCTGTTGATCTTGCAATGGACAAATGCGCCAACGAATCAGAACGTTTCTAATTAATCAGCCGGTCAATAAAGAAACCAGCATTATGTCAAAACGTCAGCATTATGCTGAACATAGACGCGGAAATCATCCGGAAGCCTTAAATTCTGATTAGATGTGTTATTTATGCACGGATTTTATATTCTGACTACTTGCAGAAATCTATTATTCGTCTGTCAACACGAAAAGGATATCCAAATATTGACTACCAAATACTTTTACCTCTTTTGTCATGAGAATTTTTGCATCATCGGTTATGTATCTGCATGTCTGGTCTTTACATTAGAAGCTGGAATTATTTTGAGACTTTGTGCGCAGTAATCCTTCCTCGACCCTCTTGGAATCCTGCCGCTCATCATTTCTCCATCTCCTACGAATCCACCCATCCGTGGCATTAGAAACGTCCTCTGGCCTTCGTTTTTATTATATTCTTGCATTGTGGGGCTTCTTTCTGTCTTGCCATTTCACTCGTTCCTCTCTGTCTTCATCGCCTTTTCGTTGCTCGTCGGATATATGCGATGACGCGAAAGCCGCGTTGCCACGCGATGATTATTCAGAGTGATCGAGGGCGTTCCCCGACCGGGACAAATTCAACCGTAAGAGATTGCTCGCTCTCTGTCGTGTTGTCTTCCCCCTCGGTTGACTTCTATCTCGTAACGTCCTGACTATTCTCGCGGTGTTTTTCGTCGCATCCACCGTTGGTTTTCTACCACATTCGTCGCGTCATGAGTATTTTTCATCGGCTTTGCGGAATTTTTTTGGCAGGAATTCTAGCATCCCTACTGAGTCATTGAATCAGTCGCTGAACTGCCGCACAAAAAAAATCAAAGAAAAGAGGTTTTCGATTCTATATCGGTATATATTAAAACTGTTGAATGATAATAATCATGATAATGAAGTTAATATCGTCAACGTGGGAATAAACAACGCTATATGTTATTTTCCAATATATCTTAAGATGGAAACATGATCCAAAATTCCATAAAATTGGAATTACCTCAATTATTCCCTTGGAACACAGTACCGATTTTCTCTCCTGTTGTATATAAGCTAGCCGATTAACCGGTTAGACCAACCACGACAAAAACAAAAGACTGGAATATATCTAATCAAGCCTTTTGTCCGTGTATTTATTTTTTCCGATTTTGCTGAAATGATACTATTCCTCGCGAGGAACGCAAGTGCAGTGTGCCCGATTTTTCGCCGCTATAAATACGCATGCGCAGTTTACCACGAATGCGTAATGCCATTACGCCCAGAGGACCTGTCAAATAGGTCGCATTGCCGTCGACCAAAATCGGCGCCATCAAGCGGGGCTCAAGAGAAGTTCTTCAGATGTCACTGCGCGTACAAAGCGTGTGTGTAAGAGAAAACATTCACTCCGCTCGGCAGCAGACTTCACACTGAGCAAAAATCGCGCACTTCCCTCTGTTAACCAAGAGAAAACATTTAATTTATCCATGACAATCTCTGCCAATGAAAAGAAATGCTTGCGTTTCAATGGTATCTTTTCGTTACGGGATCTCAAATCCAATGAAAAGAAGTGACATTTAATCAAACAAATTGACTCTGTTCTTTTTATTGATCTTACTAAATAGGCAGCGGCACTTCCCTCACAAGAGCTCAGAATTTAAAGACCTTTTTTTCCTGAACTATTCGACAGATAAAGATCAAATTCACAAAGTCCACGTGCTCAAGTACGGCAGACATGGACCAAATTACGGGCTTCTTGAAACTCGGAGCCGCTTGTTCGGGAGAACCGGAAAATAAAAAAGTGAGGTTAGGTTGGTGAACACCTTATCGGAAATATCTAATAGTGGTTAACATTGGATGATGAAATTTCCAGCACTTGCTGCCATCAAATATATTTTTTTAATGACTCACGGAGACCGTTTCTTCGAATCAATGGAAACTTTTTTTTAAACTATAAAACTGTTTCTCTACAATATACCTGCTTACTGAATGTTTCCTTACAGGTAATAAAATGTTTTTTCCGAAATTTTAGTGCACTTTTTTATCAAAATCACAGAAATATTTCGTTGAAATTATTGAAAACAAAATCAACCTAGTCATTTCTATGGCATCAATCAAATTTTTTTCTTTCGATGTAGTAGTGTAATGTATTTATTTCAGGTGCGTGAAAACTTCATTGTCACATATTGTAATGGAAAATTGTTTAAAATTCGCGTTGTAAATACCTTGTCTCAATTTGTATAATTGCACTGCTTAAAAACTTCCAACTGCGAGATCGCATCCAGACATTCTTAGAACGGTTCAGAGTATAATAAAATTTATATAAGTCTTTCAATTATTGTTGTATCACAAACAAATTTCATTTATATTGGAATTCATTATATATTGCGATATATGAATATATGAAATGTTTTTTTCGATCCTTCTCGATCATTGTTAGTAAGAGAATGTGGAAATTTTCGTTTTCCCAAAAAAGAAGTGCTTCCATTAAATTGACAATAGAGTCATAAATGATTCTGTAATAAGCCCTTAAATATTACGTTACTGTGGGTTCTAGCGGTTTTGAAGTAATTCCGACTCATCAGATGTATCATAGTTAATTATGACACATTTTTATATTTTCCGGTTTATTGTCACATGTTTTTAGTGCATTTTTAATGATACCAGAAGGATTGTTTCATTTGCACTGTAATCGTGTAACTTGCGTATGTTTCGGACGAAAGTGGTTTCTTTTGGGTCGCAGTGTAATATCCTCTGGGGAGCCCCGCGGAGGTTCTAATCCGATTGGGGGTGGCATTGAGCAAGGTCAGTCAGCATGAGCGCACAGTGCATAAACGAGAGAGCAGTCATGCCAACAAAAAGTGGGTGAACGAGAGCCAACGGCTGTAACCCCAAGGGGGAAATGGCAAATCCAGTTAGGATATCGTTGGAGCGCGGTGGGCGATACCAATCGCGCAGTTCAACTTGTCTTCTTCCCTCGAGCCACACAATTGCAAATAAAATTCTATTCATTTCGCATTAAGGGGACCGAGTCACCTCAAAAATGTCATAAAAGAAAAAAAAAATTCTGTGAATGATAGTCTTCTTTTAAAAAATCTCACATTTAAACCTCATTACGAACATACTCAGCATTACAATTCTAAAATTTGGTGATGATGTGTAGTCGAACAAAAATGGAGCGAAGTAAAAAGAAACACTTTTAACTTGTCGTAGTTTTAAAACCTAACCGGAAGAAGAAATTTTAGTGTTTAATATTTTATTATAGTTGTCGACGAGTAAATTTTTGCATGAGTTTTTGGTTTTGGAACTGCGATGAGTTGACAATGTTATTTCTTACCGTATGTTTTTTCAAAATTACAGAATTATAATTTTCGATATGGACTTAGTGGCGTTTGAAAGTAAGATTTCCTCTTTGAAAAATCAATGGGTAAGAAATCTCGCATTTTCCATATAACCATTGTTGGCAGTCTATTCCTTCTCTGATTGGCTGTCGGGTTGCCTAGGTGCTAAATATCGAGCAGTTTCAGTCGTGTTATTGTATTTTGATAGTTCTCGGGATGTGTCAAAATAATGTTCAATGCTGTTGTTTCCTTCGTTTGTACGGATAAATTATTTAATGAAATTGGGGTTTCTTGATGACTTGGGAAACATATTTTATGAGATATGAATATTTTGTAACAATGTTTGGTTGCCTCATTATTATGTCCCGCTATTCAATAAGCAATAATTTATTCATTGATTAGATTTGTTTGCTTGTGTTTTATGTTATAATAAAAATAATTTGTTCGACCAAGGTGTTGGGTACGCGCGCGGCTGCTGCTAGTTTTATTAAAAAAAAGGGTATCATCCACAGAACTTTCTTACTCATGACTTTTAGTAGGTAACTTGGCTCCTTTAAATTGTTAATAATTCTAAAAAATTCTTAATGTAGCAACCGTCCCACAAAAAAAATGGCAATTAATATTAAAAAACTACAATACTCCTTTATTTTATAGTATTAATAATGCGTTGCTTCCACGCACTTTCACGATGAGTTTGCCAAGCCGTAACTTTGTTGCAAGAGAGTTGAGCCTTCGTTCTCGGCGTGTTTGCTCACGCGCGTAAAACTTTGTTCATCCCGGATACATACATATACAACCTTCACTGTAGATATCCGTACACTTGCACTCCCCTTTTCTCTTATTCGTTTAGTTGTTCATGGCATTTGCTCTACCGCGTTCTCGAGGAAATTTTCATTCCTCTTCCGCTTTTGCTCTAAACATGCCTCCGAGGCAGTCTTCGTCAATTTAACTACTTTTTATTGTATCATCACATACGCAGAGTATAAAGAGAGGAAGTATTGTGATTAAGAATATCTGTTTCGAATATTGCATAAGTGTCGTAGATTTGAAAAAATAGAAAACATTTACTAATGGCTGCTTGTTTTCTTATCTCTGCTGTCTCATGTTAGAATAACTTTGACAATTTCTGGTTCAGAGTAGAATGTTAGGGTGTATTGTTTATTTATTAGATGCAGTTTCGTTGTTAAAAATCAACTCGAAATCTCCATTCTGTCAGAAATATTTGGCACTTTAGATGATACTGAATATATTTATCAAGAACAATAATTAATTAATTCATCATTATTCGAATCACTAAAATATTCTGTCAATTCCTTAATCTTTACGCTTAAAATCAAGAGTAAAACTTCATTTTGTGGTCGCTAATCTCGGATGGACGATAATGCAGTCGTCCACTGAATGTAACCACATTTTAATAAACATTATAATCATAATATAATATAATTTCCATATCGCAAAATGAATAAAAGGATTCCCGGAATTTTGAAAAACCTGATTTTCTTCTCCTTTGTTTCTTTAACTCAATTTTTCCTAAATATATGACCTGAAATCCCAAAAGAGAACCGTCGTTTTTTTTGTACGATCAGACAATTCCGAAGTATCGATTATAAAAATAAATAAAAATTGAGATGTTGAAAGAAAATTGTAAAAAATGTCCCATAAAATATTTCCGCATTGTACAAAAATCTGGCTAATTATGAGTTACATCCTAAAGGTCGGAAAAAAGTAGCTGAATAGATAGAAAACATCTTCTATGTTGTTTCAGTTCTCTCTCATCCCTTTTCTCGCTCTATGTCTCCTTCGTTTTCACTCCAGCCCACGAAAATATTAGTACCGAACACAGTCGCGTTAAAGGGGAACGGTTAAATTAATAATTCGCAAATTGCCGGGAAGCGCAGCTCGTGCCGTTGCTTCTGCTGTATTCTCTGCCTTCTCCTTTTATTCTGTTAGCCATCTCCTTCTCTCTCCATCGCTTAGTCTCTCCTTCGTACATTGCAGTCTCTTGTATCTTGTAACTCGGCTTTGCTACTGTGCAAGAGTGGTATGAGCAGCGAAACTCCGGTTCGGGCAATTAAGTGGCGGTAGTGGGTCTCGAGCTCCGCGTCCTGTAAATATACTGAACTATATGTATACGTAATGCAGTACAGCAGCGTTATCACGATCCCCCAAGCACTGGCGGCGCCGCCGCTTGTATTACCGGCGCTATGCACAATTTTTTCTCCAATTATGTCTGCTCTCGCGCTCTCAATGGCCACCCCTTTTGCCCGATTTAATCTTCTTTCGATACACCGAGTAACACGAGCTGTTACGGAGCTGTTTGCACGTGAAATTCAACGTTGCTTCACAACGACTCGCAGCAGCTCGTTTGTAAATCTACATAATAGCTATCCTACCAGACTTCAGTCACCCAAAAATTGTTTACATCTCTCCATTCTACTGTGGATCTTTCGTATCCGAGTATAATAATTTTTCTGATTGTTTTTTTACTCCTTCATAGATTTTTTTTCTTTTGTTCATATCGTATGATTACATTATATCCTGGCTACGATACATCGCATGATAAACTGTCAAGTGTAAAATATTGTTTCTTTTTTCATTGACATCAAAACAGAGTCCATTTATTCCAGTTATCTGAAGATCTCTATCGATATCGGATCTGTGGAATTTTTTAAATAATTTTTTTTTAAATTATTATTCAGACGCTGGTAAATTTTGAAAGATTAACTGGCTTACTAACGTGGTTAGTATACTATACAATTAATGGTGATTAATATTTTAAAATTAATGTTGGTATTCTACGTGGTCATTTAATATTACTATGTTCTAACTAATTTCCCATAAAAGTAATATTCCCGGATTCCTTCGAGAACCTCTGATCAAGGAGCTCGCTTAGAATCTTAAAAGAGTGTAAGGTAGAATTCATTCCCATACTCTTCATAAAATATAAGTCTATCTTCTCTTCATAATTTTATAAGATTAGAATCTAAAATATCGAATCTTTTACACGCACTGAGAAAAAAATTTACTTGAAATTTAAGGTACATGTACTGGAAGTTTTTATTCATACTTTATATATACTAAATTTACTATACAAGTGCGATATCGAATTTATTTTTGGTACAGTAATATCAATAATTTGCTTTAATTCAACTGTGAAAGTACTTAAATTTGTTTATATTCACTCTAATTTCATTGCAAAATCATCTTAATTTTAAATCACAATTGTAAATTGAATTCAATTGCCAAGTCTATGAATAAAAACATCCGGTCTTTGTTCAAAAGTGCAGCTTTTGTTTATAATTTGTCTGCATCTAACCCCAGCTTCCTTCTAACCTTCACTCAAAAATCGAGAAATGCATTAAATCCTAAAAAAAAATTCGGATGGATATTATGAATTAACAGAGTCGCTTATCGTGGATGTTGGAAAAATTGCGCCAGAAAATTTGACGGGCCACTGACGCGAAAACGTGGACGTTTCGACAGAAGTTGTAATAGCAACGGCTCGAGCTAAGGACGAATGCTTTGGAGTACCAGTTAAAAGCATATATATATATATATATTCATAAAATGTGCCAATAAAAGTGAATTATTTAATCACTTAGAAGAACGGTAAATCAAATTATTTGCGCTTTCCGTCGACACGAAAACTGACAACGGAGACCATGTGGTCGACTTGACATGTTTTACCTCAATTATCAAAATCAAACAGTTTGGCTCGTATTTTCCAATTTAATTGACAACCAAAAGTGCAAGTATATCAAAATTATAGCACATGAAACAATTTGCAACGTGTACTTTTAATGTACCCTTCGAATTTCCAATTTTACCGATAATTCATATTGCGTATTGTAATGCGTCAAATGGGTTGAAATATGTTTTGCAAATTAATTCTGGCTTGCAAAACACGCGCGTAATAAAAAATCAGAAAAAAAATACACGCCAATTAAAATCAGGTGGTTTAATCGTATACAGAGAGCGCTTGATACAACACCGCACTGTATGCACCACGTGATAATTGGCGAAAATTTCAATCTCGTTAATTTAGTTTTTTCTCAACTCTCGTAATCGACAAACTGGTCCTGAAAAAATCGATCATTATTGCAGTGATATACGAGCTCGTTCAGCGAAGAAGGAGCCGCGGTTTGGCCTCCGCTCGGGTTGTTCGAACTCTCACCCGTGGTTTTGCAAAACGTGTGGTCGTTTGCTCTCCCACCTCATTATTTTATAGGCGCGAGCGAAAGTGCAGAGAGGGCAGCGGAAGCAGGGAAAATAATAATAAAATAACAGGAAAAGTTGTAAACGAGTCTCGAGATCTGAAGTCTGTGGCTCTGGTCTCTGAGGGAGTGAGAACGACGAAGATTGGAAAGGGAGGAACTTGCAGCAACATTTTCTCTTCAATTATCCCCGATAATGCAGCTCACAGAGCACCAAAGCTGGTGCGCCTACTTCTCCTTTCGGGAATGCAGAAAATTGCATCGTATGATCCTTATAATGTCTATATTCGGTTGAGGTACATACGAGACATAGCTGTTTCTTTTTTTTACCTTCAAACATGTATTTTGCCTTTGCTTCTCCTGCTTCGTTCCTGCAAGTTCCGCGTATCGTATCTTGCGGTAGGATTATTAATCCCTGTGAATCATTTGATGTTTTTTTACATGAAAAACGAAATGAGAATCAGAAAATTTCGTTGTCAAAATTTTGATCAAGATAAAAATCGTTAAATAAAATTATTCGTATAATTACTCAAATAACTGCAAAATATTTTTTCTTATTTGCCGAAAAAAATTATCTTTGCAGGTACAACAAGGTTGAGTTCGTTTCTACGAGAAACAAAAAAAATCCTCGTGTTAGCAGCAACAAATTCTTGGTGCGAGGGAATGGCAGTAATATAGACTTGCAGCTTGCGGACAACTATACCTCAGGCATCTTTTCAACATGTTAATTGTATATTTGAAGTGAGGTGATAAACAAGCTCTTCATGGAAGCACCTTCTGAACAGCTCTGTCTGCAACTGATGCTAGGCTTCCGCAGCTCCTGCGCAGAGTACGACGGAGTCTTCATTACCGTCCGTAATACATAACCACAAGAACCCCCTGAGGGCATTTCTGGTGGCCTCTTCGTTTCTCCTGAAGAGGAAGTTATGGAGCAGGATATATGCATGCAACATACTCAGTGACTTGGAGCAATCTCTATTGAGTCTACACAATCATTGAGTCCACTGGTGTTACACGATTATGTTCAATTTTACCGCCCAATTTTGTACAAACATATATAATTAGTAATTTCATCATAACTTATATAAATGTACACGTAATGCCCGTTGTCGCCACTTTATTTTTACCTCTGTATTATTTATTGATGCAAGCAAATTTTTATCGTAGGTATCATAGCAGTTATTTCATATTCGTACTCTTCTGGCATCATCATCTATATTTTGTAAGGGATTGACCTAAATTAGTTGTCTTTGAAATAAATACATAAATGATGTTACCGTTCATTGAACGAAAAATATTTGTTATGGTATTCTTTTTTCCCTTCTGAACCTTGGACTTTTTTCTCAAAGAATGTAGACCGATGCAGACAGACTGCCACCGCGTACTGAAGTCCCCCAGTAGCGATGTGAGTAACCTCAGAACACGGTCGTCGGAGGGGCTTGGGGCAGCGCCTCCTTCCGGTGACTTTGGCAGTCAGTGCTTAGCTTAGTGGTCGTTTACCGCGTGGTAAACAATCGAATGGCGATTTCTTACTGGGAGGATTTAAGTCGCATAGGTATGGATTTGATTATGTGAATTGGTTGATAGTTTAATAACTAGACCAGATACTTCTCAGCCGTATGCCGAGTATTATAATAGTAGTAAGAAGACAAACAAAATTAATTTAGTTATAAGCACAGTTTAAATCGCGAAATTCGCGAGAAAAATTCAAAAGAAATGTCTATTACATCTAGATCTTGATAAATTTAATCATGTCGCAATGAAGATCGACATTCGATCTGTCCTTGCATAAAAATCCTTTTATTCAAGGACAGATTTTATATTTTTTAAATAATGATGGTCCTTCTGTTCACGATCAAATGGCAATTATCAACTTTTCGTGTATGACATTCAACCCGCAGATATATCAGCTTCTCCACTATCGATGACATTGTAGCTGAATAATTGACGCGACTGGTACAACTTATCGAAGTACGACTGACTGAGTTCTGCAGATATCTTCAGTTGATATCTTACACTTAGTAATATTTGCATTATGATTTGCAACAGTTTTTCAACAAGTAAAATCTCAGGAAGAAATTTTTCTCCGTTTTCGCTTTGCTAATTTCTGAAGAATAAATTAAGCATTCACACTTCAAAATTCCATCTCAACAAAACATAGTCGTCCGTAAACGCAGCTATAGCACAGTAACCAATAATATCCACTGCTATCAAGTATTTTAACTGCCCAAAAGGTTTCTGCACCATCCTTCACGGACATCGATGTTTCTATGTCCAGTTTCTACGAAAATAACGAAAGCCAATTGTAAACTGGCCAGCCTTATTTCAACCATCCGTTTTGTAGTCCCACCGACAAGTAATCCTAAACCTGCGGTCGCCAGAAGCATATTTTCCAAGGCCTTTGCTACTTGATCCCAGACAAGAGACTGCGACCATAAGAATCCTTCAGCGAAGCCAATGAAATGCAGTGCAGAGATACGAGGGGAATCAGAAACTCTTGGGATGTCTTGCGCTGCTGTATAGCACACCGAAGTGCGAGGTGTAAAGAGCCCCTTCGTTCTGAATTACCCGTACCGCGTGCACACATCAGACGTAACACTTCCTCGACATGTCGATGCTGAAGGGGAAGGCGAAGCGGTAAGAGACTCTGTACGTTTGGACGTGACGTCGGGGGGCCGATGCTCGGAACGTCTTTGCGGCATCACGTCCGTTCCAGCAGCACGGCATAGCGCCGGGAGTAACATCGGCAGGTCGCAGTGGCGGGCGATGCATCGTGAAAGCCATTCGGGTATCGTAAATCGGTTAGCCCCCGGGTGCCCGAGGTGTGAACCGGTTCCAAACCGCCTTTTCGATACGTGGCTCGCACCAACGCTTCCAGTCTCTCGTCTTATTCTCTTTTCTCCTTCCCCTTTCCCTTGGCCATTTCTGGCCTTTTTTACTCTTTCCTTTTCTGCCTCCGTCTTCAGGATGCTTAACACTATCCGTCGTTCTGGGAATGAATCTTCAACGTCGACGAAGAGACGAGTCCCGTCGCACCTTCCAGATTCGCTCTTTCAATCTTTCATTCTCTTCTTCCTCTGATTCTTCTTCTTCTTCTTCTTTATCCACATGGTCTTCTTTCGAGGTTCCAGTCAGTTCGTATCGCAGTAGACCGAGTCTTCGACGTGGGCCGTAGCATCGATGCTGTTCCCCTCCATTGTCGAAGCAAAACATACGACAGCACTTTATACCAGGGTGGATAGTAAGAGTAACGGGTAAAAATAAAGTTAAGAACGAAGCTGCAGGAGATTCGACGAGAGTCACGCCCTCACCGTGTCAGATTTTATTTATCACCGGTGTTGCTTTTTGTTTCGCACTGTCCGCTAAATACTGCGTCAGTGAACGCTTAGGAGTAAGATGTTCTCCGATTTATGGCTTGGAGTTTACTCCTCCAGTTCTTCCTACCGTTCGCTTTTTTTTGGACTTATCCTTTGTCCTAAGCGTGGATTTCTTTTTTCTCTCTGGTTTTGTTTCTCCGTGTTTGAAACTTGGAGGCGTGCTGGTTTCTTCAGTTTTTCGCCTCTTATTGTACACACATGTTCTACGCTGATTTTTGGAGAAGAACATATCCATTAAAAGCCATTTTTCCGATGTGCTGCTTCATTATGCATTATTCGTTTTTTTGTCTTAGCTGCTGCGAAAATTCCTCGCTTTTCCGTTGCCTTATCCTGCTATATTTCGTCGCCCTCTCGCTCTTGTCTCATCTACCCTTTGTGCTTCGTTGACGCATCTCGAGGACAGAGTCGCGTATCGATTGGCAGACACGCGAAGAGCTTCTCGAAGCATCGAGGATGATGGCTGCTCTGAAAAGTTTTGACACTTAACAGCATATCTGGAAGATGATTTTTTTTTCCGGTAGCACAATAGCTTTCCCAATTGGAAACCAACTTTATTGCTTAGCCGAAGAGCGAAGAAAACAGCTAAAAATTCCAGAATCATATAACAATCACAATGTAAAACAAAATATTTGTAGGGAATTGAACAAAAAAGGACGTTGTTAATGTTTGTATTTTGTTCGATGTTTCAGATAAACATGGAAGCCGTAACATCGACCGACTACAACTCGTCGAATCTCAGTCGAAATTTCAACCAAGTGGGCTTCAATACGTACAACTACTCGCAATTCGAGGAAAAGTACAAACCACGTCAAGGTATAAAGTACGGTGAAGACTACCAGGAATACGGTCGAAATTCCGTGAGAAACCCTGTGCACAATCCTAGGACATCATCACGTCATGCCCAGGAGCCAGGATTAGATAAAAATCCGAGGAGTCATTCACAGCCGGAGGGACAACATCATTCGTCGTACGAGACGAGATCAAAGTCCCAAGACTCGAGGGAATTGACCTTCTATCAGATAGACCCACCGTTGAAGCACGAGAATCGACACAACAAGTGTCATCGTTCGTCCGTAGACAAAGTTCTGGGAAAGGGAAAGGAGCTCACGTTCTACGAGATCGATGGTCCACCGAATTCGACGGATAAGTCGAAGGAAGCCAAAGCAAACGGGACTGATAAGGCCGAGAAAAAGGAGAAAAGTGGAGCGAACAAACACAATCATGCAAAACAAGCTCATCAGGAACAAAAGCCAAACGGAATTGTGGGACGTCAGATGAACAGATCGCAGTCGGATCTCACGGACAATTTTCACAGGCCACAGTGCAATCCGTACGTCGAACCACCGAAGTACAGGCAGTTCGATAGACCACCGAGGTACCAAGAGGACCCACCAAAGACTGAACCTCCACCAAAATATCATCCGGATCCTCCGAAGTACTCTGAAGTCACAGGCAGACGTCAGGACGACATTAAACGGAGTCAGGTGAATGAATTTCAGAGATTTTCATCTTAGTTCACGTATCCTATAATTTATTCAATACTGATCATTCAATAATACATACGTAGTAAAAAAGTTAATTTGCATGGGGAAAAAGTTTTGCTGCGAGGAAACTCGAAAGTGACGCTGCAAGCTGAACTGCATTGTATGGCCTAAGCTAGAAATTTACTATGATCCCTATTTTCCGTTGATTCGATTTATAGTGCCACCCAATTAATTAGTAGATCAATTAGATCGACAACATCGACAATTCGATCGATTATGTGGAGTCACTAAGAATCATTGAAATAAGTTATCACCAGTAGCCGCAGTTATATATTCGATGTGTGCCGCAACTAACATACCCCTGGCAACAAAAAGTTCAATCTCCGAACCGAAAATACTTTTTCCCATACAGAATCGAAATTCCGAGTATCGTAACAGAAATTATCTAAAAATCCTCATGGGAAATAAACGTTCTTCATGAAAATGAAAAAAATAAATAAAAATTGTGGAATTTTTGGTGCTCAGATTTTTTGCAAAATGAACAATCATTCATTGTCATGTTAAGAGTCTATATGTGTCCTAAAAAATATTCATATAACAGTGAAGAACTATTGCATTGTCTTCTCGCATTTTCGTATATAAACCTGCGAAAAATTTAATACTAACTCTGACACTGAGTTTATTCGGACTGTAATAATCGAACATAAACATCCTCATGTCGTTCATTCATCAGTGGATCGCGGCGTTTATTGCATGGCTTATCACCTTCGACTCGTTAGTAGATATTAACTTCCAACTTGTAAACTCAGTCAATTATGAATCGCTACGCGATAGTCTCGGCGAGTATCCTTTTTGCTTTTGGCGTAAACGCTCGTTAGAATGAAATCTTTCGGTAGATTATTGAAAAACTTGTGTATAGAGGCTGTATTTAACAATGGGGTGTATGTTATCAATCGACAGGAGGAGAAGGGAAGCAGACGACAAGCAGGGGGAAGCCGAGGAGGTGGTGGTGTCGGCGGGGGAGCTGCTCACAGCACCGAGGCGCCCGCTAATCTGGCCAGTATCACGCCGACCGCGCGAGAAGCAGCACGAGGTGGCGTTACGACGCGTCAGCGTCAAACGCACAAGCAGACGACGATTGACGCGCCGCGTACAAAAATCGACGATTACATCGACGATGACGTCGAGACCCTAAAATATTCCGAACACAATTCAAAGGGCACGCCTAATTATCAGTCCCATCAGGTTGTCAGTGGTGTTGGTGGTGTTAATCGGTGTAGTTTGGGTACCAATGGTGTCGTCAACAGTTATGGTAGTGCAGGAGTGATATTAGGTGTTTCGCTAGGTGGTGTTATCTGTCCGGAAGTGAACACCGGTTGCACTGCCGGTGATCTAAGGTTCAAGGGTACCGTTGATTCGCTGTTACGCGTCAGCGAACTGACCCAAGGTCGTTTGTGCGAAAAATCGATGTTGAAGATCGACAAAAGCAAAAGCGGTGGTGCAATTTACGACGTTGTCACCGGTGGCAACAAATTTGCTGAGAAGATGAAGTCCGTACAGGAGGCTATCGTTTATAAGCATCACGATGCAACTAGCAAGCCGAACAAGGTCTTGGCTCACGAGCCAACGATAAGTCACGTGGGCTACAAAGTGGAGAACTTGAAGTATTACGGGGAACTCAAGGGCTATGACTTCAAGTCCTATGGGACTATCGATAAACCTCCTTTACCTACCGCTCATGAAAAGTCACATCAGCATGCCGCCTCCGATAAGAGTTCGCATCAGAACAATCATGAGAAAAATCATCCACGCTCTCTTCAGGGTCATGGATCCGCCAAAGTCGTCCAGCAAGCGTGCGACAAAAGTGTTTACAGTGACAAGTACGGTGATCATTATTATCACAGGCCATCGCACGTGAAACCAGCTAACGCGTTCCAGGTGTATCAGGAGACCAAGTATTCGTACAACGTAAACGGTGTTCCCGGGACACCGGCTCAAGCGAGCGCAGCCGCGGCTTTCTTCGCAAGGTGAGTGCCTCACCACGTTGTTCTACTACTACTTTCCGTAGCTGATATGTTTAATCAGGACTACTTGGCTTTTTTTCCTCCACTAATACACTTGTTCGAGGTTAAGTATTATTCAAATATCATTGATGCGAACCTGTTAATAAACTTCTGGGTTGGATAAAATGAAACTGGAATATTTGGAAAGTGCAAATATTGAAAAAAAAAATTCAGTGATCACATACATTTTATTTAACAAGTGGAAAGTATGATGTGGCAAAATAATTTTTGACAAATATTCATTTTATGGCATGTATGACGCAAATACCGTTCCATCTAGTTTTGTCGCTTGTTACTATATTTCTTATAACAAATTATTCTGTACGAAGAGAGCAATTGAGATGTCTTGGTAACAGTGATGATTGAATTTTAATAGTACACGTGACTATGTTTGTAGTTACATTAACTGTCTCGTAGTTATGTTATGAGTGAATAGAGTTAATTTAACTATGAAAATAGTTACCGGAACTCATAACATACATTTATAAGTGAATAATTCCCAGGACCATCTTAATTTCTCTCCATCTCCCTTCCAAATACCGAGAAAAGCACAGCTTTATTTTACAGCAATTTTACGTAGTTATATTCAATGAATGCTGTGTATTTTTTACGTGGCAATATCTGGTTAGTATGAATTTGACTAAAATTTAATTAAAAAATGAAATATCACTGAAATTTCAAAGGACTTATTTTCAATTACAGTTTCAATTTTTATTAAATTTAATTGGAAATAATTATTTACTAACGATATTTCGCAATAATTTTCTCATATTTTCGTGTTTCATACTGTGAAAGAACTGTTCCATGCAACATCTCCCAGTATTATATTTTTAAGCAAATATTTTTTTGTAGTAGAGTAGACGAACAATTTCCAGCAGCAGGAATTTAATATTTTCCTGTTTTCTCGAGGTTTGTAAATATTTCGAATATCCGGGAAAAATATGCGCTTGAAACAGGATAAAGTATTAAAATTGAAGTGTATTACAGCGGTACACGCTGCGTGACGTTACATATTTTTGTTATGAATAAATATCTTCTCGCGCGATGAAAATTCGTTGGCCCAAAAATTCCACATAGAAAAAATGAGTTTATTAAATCAAGTATATTATGGATATACATTCCTGAAGGAAAGATCTATCAAGCCAATTCCAGTACTCCGTGACAAGCAAATATCTAAAACACGCGTATAAAGATCTTAACAAAAAAATATATATATTTTTCTTAATAATAAAAATGATTGATAAATTATTTTTAAATTCATCATCAATAGAAAACTTTTATGTATCGATAAGTAAGTTCGCCTATTCTCCAAATACATTCATATTGTAGAAATTCCAAAAGTCCAAATATTTTACAAAATAATAAAAACAACATTTTAAGATTATAAGAATTCATAAACGAAAAATCATGTATTTGATGAATATGCAAGTGATAAAAAAATCCGACAAACGACTGAAAAGCGAAAAGTTTCAGTTTATTTGCACAGAGTCGTTATTAATAACTATAACAAAAATTAACAGCTTCCCATAAATTCTCATCTTAAGCCCTATCGGATCAATTTTATTCTTTGGAAAGCAAGAGCCAGGAAAAAAAAATAAAAATAAAAATCTGATTTACTGTGTTATCCTGACAAATGAACAACGTGTCGCTGTTGGGCATTTAACGAGATCAAACTATCCTCTCCGAGTCCCACAACGATGGTATGGCAGTCACCGAAGAGTTTCGTGTCTCGCCTTCCCATCCGTTTGATTTTTACGACCATCTCACTCGAAATTTATTACACCATCGGATTGGTGGTGAAAATTTTTGGTATGGCATCTGTGGACGACGTGGCCGTACAGTGGCGACTCGCCATCATTGGTATTAAACCAGATTTCACGTTCTCGACATTTCACACTAATGTAAACTGTGTCTGTACGGGATTGACTTTTTTCTCCTCCGTTCTCAAACCGGATTAGTAATAAACAATTCACCTCCGGCGTCATACATACCACTTTAATATCGTGTTATCGACGTACGGGACTACTCAGGTAGCTGCAACGTCAATTAAGATTGGAGTGTATCTTTGTATTTTGGTGCGCACGCCGAGTTACAGCTCGTGGCCGCACAACTCTCTCTCTAATCTCCAGTACTCAATAGCATTAGATACTCAATCATTTTGCTCGGTGAGCTGTCGTCCTGTAACCTGTAGATCCTCTTCACAATAAAGCTTATCGAGTAAATGCAGTCTGGTCCAGTCATGATAACTAAACCTACTCCACAGATATATTTCTATAGCTTTCTCCTGTCTCTCTTATACACAGAGTTCAATACCTGGTCTACATGGCATGACTTTAATTTTCATTTATTCGTAAGCTGAACTAAAAAAACCCCAAATAACACGCTTGAAAGAGATCTTGTTTAGTAGTTTCAATATTTTATTGTGCATATTTTAAAAACGAGATTGTTGATGTATACAACATTTAAAAATGTTATCTAATGGGCAATATGTTAGTTTCAACATAACAATAATGGTTATTGCACGGAATGCAAAGCAGGAACTTGAATCACGGCATTACAATAACTAGCGGTAGAAGGTATTCCTTTTTTTGTTAGTCACGGTTACTGTGAGTTCCGAAAAATTGATTCGCGTTCATGTCGCAGGGCCGATATTTTTTTAAATCGCATGAGAACAAATTCTACGTTGACAAAATTAGGCTATCTTGAATTCATTACATCATCGTGCCATTACGCGCAGTGCTCCTCATCACAACATTACAAAAACTAGCACTAAATGATATTACTTGTTTTCTTATCAGCTTTCCTTTGAGTTCCGTAACTAAAGTCGACTATAAGACTCGCTTGGACGGCTAGAGTCAACTTTTGAAATTAGTCTCGTCTCTCCTGTTTCGTTTGCTTCATCTTGTCGTGATGCTACCTTCGACTTCGTCTCGGTCAGTCCTTTCCAATCCTTTTGCGATGGCTCTGCCGATAAGCAGTCCCGTAGGTACTAGACTTCCGGTACGACAAGCGTCACAGACGTCGACGGTCAAACGCGCAAGAAAAGAGCAGATCGAATTCCAGGATTACAGGTGTCTCTTTTATACATCCTTTCGTTCCCTTTTATCACGTGTGTATTCAGAGGCTTTACATCATTCATAACGTGCACAGACGTTATACGTGGTCTTACCACTTTGCACACATATGCAAGTCTTAATCCCATTTGCTGCACCTCTTTAGAGTTCTTGACTTTGGCTTGTGTCGCAGCTTCCAATTATTCACGCTATTTTAAAAAGCGCACATTTCTCAATAATTTTTTTGAGGAACCAGCACCTGAGCATCTGCATCTTCAAAGGCAGTTTGCATAACTCGATTATATAACGCGATCAACCTTATTAACGTAGAAAGATGTATTACACGGTATTTCCCACATGGAAAGTTTAATTCCATCAGGATTTAAATACTTTGCAAGAAATGCATCACTCAATTTTTAATTATTGTTAACTAACTTTAAGTAGGTATAACTGATCTTTCTCATCAAACTAATTCACTATTTTTTTAGAACAAATCTGAGACTTGCTGAAATTATATACACTTTGGGAATTTCCGTTTTTGGGGTTGCTATCGTTAAAATCCTTCAATAGAGCTTACAGTGCTTGTCCAGCAAATTGATATAAATCTTTACGATGTTTTATCATCACAATATCATGACGGGAGATTTCAGATTCGCTACTTTGGAAATTGCGGACTGTGTCACTTGGACCGAAAAATATATTTTCGCACAAAAACGGTTAATGGATTATGTTAAATTACAAGTACATTGTAACTTTTACTACAACGTTCGCACGTGAAGTGCTGTGAAAACATATTTCACTATGAGAGACAGTAAGCCGGAAATTCTTGAAGCAGAATATTTTTTAAAAGTTAGTGTAGCCCCCCGGAAAAAAAGTATACTCGAAAAAATATCGGAAGGTATATTTTATATACTAACTATACTTTTAGTATACTTACAAAGTATATACGATGCTATACTAGTTCATACATATTTTTGGGAAATAATATATATCTTTTTTATATTCTTTATATAGTTCTCAATCCATATTTTATGTATTCGTAAATATATGTGAATGTATATTTTTTCTATAGAAATTATATATATATATATTTCCGTAAGAAGATGTTTAACACTTGAATTAGTTAGAAGAACATTTGACCGAATTGTTAAGATTCTTTGTCGTATAAGAAGGTAGTCGAGATTTCGTGTTTTTATATTTCATTAGTTGATGCATTTTTTATATACTACTAATATACAAAAAAAATATAGTTACGTATATTAGCCAGATACATATATGGATATCCAAATAAATATATTTTTCGTATATTCGCCAAATGTACGTTCGGACGAAATATTGGATATTGCCAAATATATAAAAAGTATATAAGAAAAATACCATGTACATTATTTATATATTTTCCGATACGTCGAAAAACATACTTTGTTAGCATACTTTTTTCCATGCGCGGAGACAGGACAGTTTTTTTAATTTAAAAAAAATTGACCTGCGTGAAAAATCGGATTTTTCATTGGCATTGTTGAGGTAAAAACTCACCGAATGAAGAAGGAGATAAATACGAATGAATGAACGAGTAGTAATGTGAGTGAGGTACAGTATCGTTGCGATCGTGAACAGTTTTTAGAATGAGACTGCCACCTGCGTCAATGGTGTTGTCGCCGAGTAGCTTTGCTAGGCGCCGGCTATCCTGTCTCCCGTCTGTCTTCCATATCCTCTTCCAGACATCTTATTCCCGGCTGGTATTTCTCTGGCCCTAACACACACGAGTGCATCCGTCAGTCTCATCCTGTCGTCTGTGGTTTTCCTCAACAATCAAATGAATCCGTCCCCTTCATAAATTCCGAGAACAATTTTCAATGTAACAACATAAAAAAGAAATTCTCATTGTGACAATTTTTCAGGAAATTTCCATAACAACAACTCCCGGAAATCGGTGAAAGAATTTGACTTCCTTTCCTTTATCTTCTTCAAATTTTTCCATATAAAGTACTCAAAAAATTAGTATTCAATCGTACAGTGAAATTCGAATGTTCAAATTGAACGGAAGCGGCTTTATTGGATTTCCACAAAAAAAAAAAACGACCCGCAAATGACTAAATAAGTTTATACTTCCTGTTAATTTTTTTTTCTACGCTTTTTATACAAATTAATTATGACACTTTATGAATGCGATCATAAAATTGTTTGTCAAATTATAAAGAATCCTTGATTCAAATAAACAGATATTTCTCATATGATTTTTCTAAATGTTAGGAAAGTTTGTACCGGGAAAGTTTTGAATTCTTAGATATGTCTTTAAAATTATTAATCTTTGAGTCACAAGTTTCAATGAGCTGCTAATGCCGAGGTGAATGAATTGGAAAAGGCTCTTACGGTTTTTTTCTGTAATGAAACACTCAGTCTCATTTTACAGACTCACCATTTCGTTCCACAATTCTTACTCTCTATTTTGCATCTCTAATACCCATGCCTGGGGTTTTTAACTCCAATTCCCCATTCGAGCTAACGTCAGCCTTAAAACCCTTTCGACCTGCGCCAACTTTACGTCGTATCTACTTTTTTATCCTTTTTTGCACAGGTAGTTGAACCCACACTTCCTCGTAATAGTTTTCCCAGGTTGAAATATTTTATGCAGATTCGGTTAAGCGGTAGGTTCTTCAGTACATTTCCCAAATGGAAAGATTCCATTCCCTGGAATAGAGCGACCTAGGGACAAAGCTATGAATTCGTTCGAAAATTCAAATACGGAATAAGTATACGTCACTCCTTTTACCAAGAAAAGTATTTGTACACTCAGAGAAAAATATCGTAATTTTCATGATAAAAATAGTTAGACTGATGATAATCTAACTATAATTTATAGTTGCCAGGCGAGACTATATGGTTTTAGCAGATATAAAAAAATTGTTGGATCAACCATTAATATAATTCTCAGGAGGAACGTCTATATTTCATGGTCTAGCAAATATAATTATTGTAGCAATTATTAAAATTATAATAGTTTCAAAAACTGTTTTAATCGTTTCAAATATGCCGTTTTTTTGCCTATACGATTTCAACGTGTATCAGGCACGCTGCATTACATATAGTATATACAGTATACACAGACTCAGATTGAAGTAAATTCGATGTCTATACGCAACGACTTGCATACTTGGTAATTTTTAATGTACGATTTCCGTGTATTTCATTGATTCTTTCACAGGACATTTTTTCGAGTAATAGTTTTCCTAGTAAGAATCTAGATCTAAAGACGTTACAATATGTAGATGGATAATAGAGTTTAGGTTTAAATTTGCTTTGCAGACATGGAAAAATACTAACCGCATCCGATTATTATGTACTGTATCTAAAGAAAAATATATTCTTTCAGTCTGCATAGTTCTTCCCTAATTGTATCACAACAAGCTTTCACTAGGACACGGCTTAAAAACTTATGATTTTGATTCACACTGTAAAAAGAATCTACTTGAAATTTAGTGTACTTCTACTGGAAGTTTTTATCCATAAACCACTACTTCAATTTTACAGTAAAAGCACTTGAATTTTAAAAATTTGCTTTGATCTTACTGGAAAAGTACATGAATTCTATACCAAAATTGTTTATTAAATTTCGATGACGAGTTTATGCATAAAAACTTCCAATCTTTTTTAACAGTGCTACATTTTCATATTAACATTTTCCATATCGTACTTTTCATCCAAAGCGACGTAAACAATGTTTGTAAAATGTTAATCTCAACACCATTTGCATGTCATGTACGTAAAAAAATCCGAAAATCAATATAAAATATATAACTTAACGGCGGAGTGGTAGAAAAATAAACAAACCATAACCTCACTCCAAATTTTAAACTTCATACGATAATACATATTACATTAAAAAATTGAGAAGTAAGTTTGTCGAGTTCGCACAAAATGCCTGTTACGTTTATCTGATTCAAAGTCTCATAGAGTTTCGCTGCAACGTTTTTATCAGCGGAAACTACAATTTCCTCGATGGTTTTTCCTCGAGAGCTTTGGTGATATAAATGAAAACTTGAAAGCAGTAAAGTTGTGCCTTGGGCGGTACATCGTGCCGGATGTAGCGTATCGAATAAAATTGACCCAGGGTAGAAGAGGAGACTTTGGGAGACGTGAATCCACGGGGTGTCCTGGGGTGTGTGCAGTACACGTTGCATAGAGGATTCACCCTAGTCACTGCTGCAGAACCATGTATACCTACGTTGGCGTCAGTGAGCTCGGGGTACGAGTCATATTGTTGGTTGTCGTGATTTTATTGCGCCTTTATATTGCCTTCGTGCGCCCGCGTAGCTTACCCTCCTGTTTCTCCTTCCTTTCTGAAGCTCCTGTACCTATCCCATAACGTTTGCAACTCACAGCATCAGCACACTCTCCCTTCAGTTCTTCTGTTCGCACTCCATGCGTACGCACGAGCACGATCGCACTCGGCCTTACAACGAATGGAATGGCTTTCACATCGAGCTCACCGTTTCAACCTATCTTCGAATATACACCCCTTTGCAATCCTCCGATGCAACCGTTTCCCTGTTCCAAGGATACATTTGGTATTCTGGTGTCGTGGCACAGTAAACCGGGTGCAAATAATGATCTAGTCACTTGTGTTATTTCTGCACTTCTAGTAAGATCGTTAATCACATTTTCAGTCGTCAACCCGTTAACTGCTAAGGTCCTTCATGATAAAAATAAAAATGATCGATTGTCGGACAGTTTCGAGTAATAGTTTCCCCAGTACAAATCTAGATCTAAACACTTCACAATATGTAGATGGAAAATGGAGTTTAGGTTTGAATTTTGTATGGAGACATGGAAAAATACTAATCACACCCGATAACTATGTACTGTTTCTAAAGGAAAATATATTTTTTCAGTCTACATAGTTTTTGCCTAATTGTATCACAGCAAGCTTACACTAGGACATGGTTTGAAAACTTATAAGTTGAATCAACACATTAAAATTTTTCAATTTTTTAAAGTTTGTCCGAGATCATTCTAAAATTAGTTCGAGCTTCTTGCGACGGCCAAACTGTCGGATTTCGTAATTTTTTTTCGTAATTACTTGAACAGACAGTTGTGTATTTTAATTATAAAAAAAATTCTATCTTGCATCGTATGAAAATGTAATTCGTAATCAGTTGAATAATGGACACACCGAGAGAAAAAGTTTCCTTGATTCAAAGAAATAGGTGGGTTGAATTTTTTTTCTTTGATTTCAGAGAAATATCTACTTGATTTCAATGAAATATTCTCTTTGAATTCCAAAGAGAACATTTCATTGCCTTTAAAGAAACATTTGCTTGAGAAGAGTAATCGAAGAGACGTTTCCATCGATTCAAGGAAACGGTGTCTCTGATTTAAAGAAACGATTTCCTTGACGGCATCAGGTTCGCCACTGGTTGATGCGAGCGCGTCTGTCGCGCCGCCTCAGTCGTCAGTACTGGTTGGATCGGTGCGTTTCAATGTTTTTCGCGGGATTCGGTCTCAGCGAGTAGGCGGAAATATTTGAAGTGCAAAATTAATTAATAAAAACTCACAAAAACGTTTTCTGGCATGGAGAGTGATTTTTTAACCTAACGTCTGCCGTTTCGCTGCACGCGATTTTATAGGTTAGGTTCTTTGAAAACAAAGAAACAGAGTTCCTCGTCTCAAGGGAAAAATTCCTTAATTCAATGTCACTACATTTCCACGAATTTCTCATCATTCAAAGGGAAGATAATATTAGATCAAGTATATTTATTCCTTGATTTTAAAGAAATGTTTCTTAGGTTGGGATTTTAAAGAGATTTCTTTGAATCAAGGAAACGTTTTCTCTCGGTGCATACCTGGCACATGTTTTTTCGATCTCATTTTTAAATGAATTTATTCATCAATCGCAATCTAAATTCTGACGTGAGAAAGTCGAAAACAAAATTATGCGTTGAACAGTCTATCAAAAGGATGGGTTGTCATGCAGTGAGTTGCAGTTACTTGAAATATCAGCAACAAACTTTCTTATGTGTCACCTCGTCAGGCACCGAACAATCGGATACTTAGGTACGTTGTACGTACAGCGCAATTGACTAAAGGTTCCCGTTACCCAAACATACCTCCATGCATGCCCACAGTAATCTATACATATTTATGGATCGTCCGTTTCATGCTCGAAGACCCTTTTCCTTCGGGACTCTCTCTGCATGAGCCGTGCGACCCTTCATCCGTACAGCAGGACGCACACACATTATGCCAAGGGAATCCTATTAGCGTCCGATTGACGGGGAGACCGGCGTCAATCTGAGCTCTCCACGTCAATAATACTCTGGCATTACTTGAAGGTATTATTGACGTAGCAGTATAGCGTTAATCTGGATGACTATCGTTTTCGGGTGTGAGGTGTAACGTCGAGTCATCGATTGACAATTCACGAGTACTATATCATGTATAGTGTATACAATAATATTTCCCACAAGTTTCGTGGACCATCACCACCCCTTCGATACAACAGCGCATGGGACCTGCATTCAATTACTTAGTAGCACGCGCTCGGTGATATTCATGAATGGCCCCAAAACCTTCCTTTGAATCAGTACTTACAATATTTACGACGCTCATTAATCGCAATTTGAAACTGAGTCGAAATTGTAAAGGTATGACCATTTCAAATTATTGTTCATAAATGGTTTGTCCATTTTGAATGTGGAATACTTTGCAAAGAGTAGACATACTATTTGTGGTCACACAAAAAATGTATATATTAAATCATCATTATTTGGATTTACTTGAATTATTAAATGAGATTATTTTTAATAAATCAAAGCAAACTTTACATTGAATATCCGATGCTTAAAATACCTAATTGTCTAATAAACTATGTTGAACGTCCTTCGCACCGTTTGTGATCATCACCGTCATTCACGTGCAATAGGTATAGCTACAAATGGCTTAATGGTTGATAGCCACAAACGTTACTGAGATGGCCAGAAACGGAACTTCCACCCTATGTCTCCAGTGATCATAGGTGAGTTTACATTAACCTAGATTGATCACATAAGCTGTACCTTTAGGATATCAGGTCTCATTTCGACAAGCAGGTTTACACTGCCTCCACTAATGCCTCAAATGAGCATAGTGGACACACTACGTGGTTCGACTGAATGGCTACTCCAGATATTCCTTCCTGACTATCAAGACTGTCACCAATCACTTAGTCTTAGCTGTCTTGATTAACTAATTATATACAACAATCCTCACGTCTCTATGGTACTGTAATTTATGAAAGACACACGCTTCATATACCGATGAACACTATAAGCATCCGATTTGATTGAACAAGAAAAATTGTCATTGGAAGCTGAACAAAGCATAGCTGAATCGAACAAAGTCCACCAATCGGCATGATCGTAAGGGCGAAATGTAGATTTTGGGATAGGGAAAGGCCTATTTCCAGTCTGAATACATCTAGTCATATGAATTAGAGTTTATAATTATCGAATTCGACATATCTAGATCCGTATACACTGGATCCAAACATTTTCCACATAATTTTTAATAAAAATAGGATAAATTTTAGCTCACGACCGTCGCAGTTGATGAACTGTCCACAAGCGTTTCTTGTTAATCATTGAAACTCTTTAATACAGTCAACCTACATTAATCAGATTTACTTATATTATTCCTGATCAGCGATCATGTTTCCAGTTGGTCTACAAAAAATTGCTGCTCAGATTGTTTCTTCAGTACACCCGTTCAAAATTTATCTCCTGATGACCGTATTTAACCTATCTTCAATCACAAAGTCCCAGTTGCCTCGATGAACTTATCCTGAGGCCATTTTCATGCTTTTATCTCGCCATGAAAAAAATACGCTCAGTAGACCGACGAGGGAGAAAAGTATGATCGATTGAAAAAAAAGTGTCATTCAACGTCCACTCTATTGGAATTTATTGAGAAGTGCGAAACGTTTGCACGTCCCTTGTCAAGATAGGTGACCTGACCTCGCAGGGTTAGCGGCCTACGATGAAGGCGAGAGTGAGAATTTGCACGTGGGCTTTCCAGCAGCCTGGGCTCAACCCGGCCGCCAAATATCCTCTAGGTCACCCCGGGTTCAACCTACTCCGTTCAACAGGTAGCGTTTCGTTCGTGAGCGAATCCACGACCCATAGCAGCGAGAGGAAACGGCGGCAGTAGCAGCCCTCTCCATTATATTCATATCATGTAAATGTGCTATCGCCCCGGTGTCTCGCTCCTATACCTCTATATCGTCGCGCTCCAGTCGTCTGACTCTGCTTCCCAACTTTCCGTCCCTTTCTCCGTCTGTCCTTCTATTTCTCTCTTCGTCTGCCTTCACTGTTCTGCAGCTTCGCCGTTCTCCACTTTCATTCTTGTTGCCTCCAATCGTCGCTATAGCCATCCTTCTCGTTCCCATTTGCCACCCTCATTCTATATCGGCCCACAGGGTCGTAGTTACTAGCATTAGTAATGTAGTGACGCCTTGGCAAGAGAACCGCAATGCTGGCACGTTGTGACTATGGCCTACTTTGCATTTATTCTAATGGGGTAATGGTTGCCGTGACGAGAGACTCCTGCTTTCCACGTCCTTTGCTTCTTCTCACTCACTCCCCTGCTTTTCACTTCTGCAAGTATGATATACTCCGTACAAAGGAATGATTAACTTGGTAATGTTGATTTTCTATTCTAACAAATTTTGGAAGTTTCCTGCTCTGGTTATGAATATGATTATCGTAGACCACTCTTTATTCACACTTTTTACTTGATAGCTTTTGTCGAAATGTGATTATACTATGTGGAATATAGTAACAGAGATGAAAATTGTTGTCACAATCTATCTAGTAAATTCAGCTAATCAACTAATTACGTTTAATCAAATAGGCGAATCAACTTAGTTAATTCCTGAGGCGTATCTGATCGTGCAAATTCACAGGCTGACCATTACGTATACACTAATCACGATGTAACTTTCGAATAGTCGCCATAACACTGGTAATACGCGACATCAATTCATCGTTATAGACTAAAGAGCTGCCAGATCGTCCGATATATTTCCGAGTTCATCTTTCTTATTGAGGGCTTATATACACTTGTGATGGGCGGAAAAATCGAAATTTTTTACAGTATATATTCTTCAAGTACAATGTCTGAAGAATATGTTCACTAGATTTCATGAAGATCGGAGCGTTAGATTTGTAACTATAGGTATTTCAACCGACCGCCCGGTGCGCACGGTCGTTCAGCATGCAGCTCTTTAATAATGTGTGTGCGCGATGGGATGCTCAACGTGCTCAAAAGTAAAAATTCAAAGAGAAATTTGAACCGATGGAATAAAAATCTTTAAAAAATCAAGCATATAAAAGGTGCGGAAAAGATTAATTTTGCATATTAATAATTGCAAAATGTTATTAACAAATAGGTGAAAAAACAAATTGTTTAACAAATTATTCGTCAACCTAACTTTATTTGAATGTAAATGATTTATTAATTTTTCTGAATACGTACGAATTTTTTCAGAATTTGTTATAATCATCGAAATTTCGTTTTTTTTTGGAAATTTTTTTATTAAATAATGCATGCTAAGTCGCGAATTTTTCATATGTGTTTGTCACAAAACCACCAATTATACCCAAGAAGTTTCCAAACGATTGATCAAATAGATTCGCCAATACAGCTCATACAAGAAAAAATACAGCAATTTTCATACATAAGAGAAAATTCTGAAAAAATTCATACGTATTTAAAATATTTCACAAATCATTTTTATTCGAAAAAAAAGTTAGGTTGACGGATAATTTGTTGCACAATTTTTTTTTCACTTATTTGTTAATAACATTTTGCAATCATTAATATTTAAAATTGAACTTTTCCGCACCTTTTGTATGCTTGATTTTTTTCAGATTTTACTTCCATCGAAAAGTGCTCGAATTTTTCTCTGAATTCTCACTTTTAAGGAAGTTGGGCACCCCATCGCGCTCCTACATCCTTAAACGCGATTATCTCAAAATCGCCTTTTTTGAAAAATACCTTTGCGGTGGGCACGATTCCTAAAAAACTATTAATCCGATCCAAACCAAATGTATACCACATAATTATTATAATAATAACTAGGGCGTCGATAACGGATTTCAAATTTTGTTAAAAAAAAATTGTTACAAAAAAATCGAAAATTTAGCACCTCGAAAAATGAATTTTTTGTTAAAAGTGTCTGATGCTCAAAAAAAGGTGCTATTGTACACCTGGAGGTCCACCATTTTGAGTAATTTTTTCACAAAAAGAAATCGAGAAAATTACTTTTTTTCGCCCGATGCGAGTGTATATAAGGCCTTAAAGATCTAACTGTAGCGTTTACACTTACTATAAAGTTAATGCTAACGAAGGCATCAAAGAACTCACACGTTGTTAAATGTGCCTCGCGGTTAATACTATCTTCCATTTGAGGTGCTATAAAATCGTGCAGCTAGCCTAATTGAAACCCCATGGATTGGATGGTGAGCAATTATGTCGATCAGTGGCTTTCACGAGTCGGTCGCGGAAATCACTGAGACCGATCGTGTCGACCACACGTGGAATCTTAATGAACTTTTGCTTAAGGCTCTAAGCAAAACAAAAGAAAAAAAATCTATATCGAAGCACGTCGATTTTTTCCGTGGCTCGGCAGAGCAGCATATCATACTTTACGGTGTATAAGGCGAGAATATCGCGCAAAGCGTACGCCCCGTTTTGTAATTAACGTTCCAGAGGCGATGGGCCCGGGCGCTTGCCACTTTTCAAGGCGAGATACATGATCTGGGGGCTGTGCAACTGCAATTATGTCACCCTTGATACCCTTTTACACAGCAGATTTTTAGTTTACGGGTCTCTTACCATATTTGGAAAGCATTGAACCCTGCAGTGCTTTCAATTTCGTTTGACGTATTCTATTCATTTTCTTTAACACCTCCAGGTATTCTGTATTCACTCTATACCTTTCCTGCTTCAAACACCTCATGGTAAAATGATCCACGGATTTATTAGCGAAAACACCCACAAAAAAAGATGTGATTAAACGTACCCCATGGGTTCATTTTATGTTTTTGTAAAAAAAAATACTTGTCCAAATAACTTCCTGATTCTATGAAGACAATTAAATTTTCACCCAAGGCTCCAGAACGGCATATATAAATTAATTATATAAAGAATTAACGTTTCAGAGACGATAGGCACAGGGTCTTAATGCGGATCAAGACAAGATACGTTATGTGGGGCGTGTGCAACCGCGATTATGTCACCCTTGATACCCTTTTGCACAGCACATTTTCAGTTCACAGGTCTCTTACCATATTTGGAAAGCAAATAAACGTTGCAATGCTTCCAATTTTGTTTGACGTTTTTTACTAATTTATTTTTTAAAACCTACCTGTATTCTGTATTCATTCGATACCTATCATGCTTCAAACGCTTTATCGTAAAATGATCCACGAATTTATTCGCAAGAAACTCAGAAAGGAATGAGATTGATCGACCCAATGGGTTCGTTTTATTTGTTTGTACAAAAAGAAACCACTCGTTCAACTAATTCTCGATTCTATGAAGACAATTTAATTTTTATCCAAGACTCTAGGAGACGATAAGCACAGGCGCTCGGCGCATTTCAAGGAATGATACGTGATCCGAAGGATGTGCACTCACGTCACCCTCGATACCCTTTTATCCAGTAAATTTTTAGTTTACGAGTCTCGTACCATACTTGAAAAGTATTGAATCTTGCAGTGCTTTCAATTCTGTTCGACGTTTTTCCTTCCTTTATTTTTCTACACCTCCCGGTATCATGTAGTCATCCGATACCTATCATGCTTCAAAAGCTTTAAAGTAAAATGACCCGCGAATTTATTAGCAGAAAAAAAAACACAAAACAGGGATGAGGTCGATCATACCCAGTGTCAAAGGGTTCGTTTCATTCCTTTTGAAAAAAAAGAACGAGTTGTCCAACTGACTCCCTGATTCTATAAAGAATTACTCACGATCGATAACAAATATATAAATCAAGAGACGCGGTAGCGTCGCGACGTGAAGTATAAAAAAGAAAAAAAATTTCAAGTTGGAAATTTATTTATCCCGAATTTTTAAGATATCGTGTCTATTGTATTCAGATAACTTACATGATAAAATATGTGTTTTTCAATAAAAAAAATTTCTAACTTTTTCGACAGAAAGTTCAGGACTAACTATTGTAAGATGAGCAACAAAATTATCATGAATCGACATGATCCAGAATCAGCAGAGGTTACATACCATCTGATTCTTACAATTTTATACCACAAACAACTTTTTTACTATTTCTTATGTATTGTTTCAACCTCATGTGAAATTATACGAATGAAAAGTGGAGGTATATTGTGAAGTGCATTTTGCGACAAGGGTTGAAAGTTTCGCTCCGCTCGGGTAGTAAACATCACGCTCGTCGGAATCGCCACCTTTCGATCCTTGTCGAACACAATACTTTTTCGTAACTAGTACACGAGGATTAAGGGCGGAGTGTCTGGTGGGGTCCAGAGGTAAAGCCCCGATGGGGGTTAGGGGGGCGATGCCCCTCCCCTTCTCCCACGAAAGCCAAAAATCTGATTTTTTAACGTTGGAAAAAAATTGTTGACACAATAAATATCAAAGATTAACGAACTGATATGATTGTTAACGCTTCAAGTTTAACGTGCCTTCCAGCTCCGAGTAAATGGACCATAGCGCCGAAGCTTCCATATTCTAAACAAGTTCTTGAAAATAAGCTAACATCGCATGCTCTGATATGTTGTTGATGCTTCGAGTCTTTTCCCATTTCACAATTTCGCGTCAGTGAGGTTATATCTTTTTATTGATTATTCTGGTGACAAACCGTAAATTACATTTGTTGCGATTTTTTCTATGATAGAGCGAATTTAATTTTTTTCATTTGTTTTTATTGACGATGATTACGATCGACTTTGACGTACGATGAGAATCACGCATTGCTAACGTCCACTGGGAACTACTCTGAACATAAGCTCATTACGAGAACTGTTCACCGCGTCGATATGACCACTTTCGTCCCGCTATAGAAGGATGAAAGTAAACGAAATTTCGTTCTAGGGACGAAAGTGAATAAATTGACGACTGCGTATGCGTGAATGTGTCTTCTCATTAAGTTAATCTTACTTTTCATTATTCAGTCTTTCATTTTATGTTGTAATTTTTGTTTCGTGTACAGTATCTTATAAATCGAATTTTACGAAATTCCCTGCATTGACCTCATTTCTAAGGCATATAAGACGCATTTCGTGACTCGCGTGCGCGCGCTCACGTTCCCGGCTGTGGTGCTCACGCGTTTCGCAAGCTCGTCAAGCAGATGATTAATAGTCCGGCGTCACTGTATAGCAGGGGAGAAGTGATTCGATTCTGAGCTCTGGCGGTATAACATAACGTGCTTGTGTTATGCAGTCGTCATGAAACCACGATGTTTCCCGCATGTGGTTGCCACAGCTCGAACTTCATATATCACTGGACACCGTGTCCGAAAGAGCAAAAGGAAGAACGAGAAGGAAAAAAGGCAAGGAAAGCCCACACAAGGCTAGACTGCCGTTGCACCATTAGAGGAAAACGTGTGGAGGGTGCAGAGAGCTCGGAGGTCGAAGAGTAAACTATGATCGTGCAGGGATTCGGCTCGTTAGTGTCCGGTAAAAAAGGTACGGGCATTTTTTTTGTCGCCACTGACCATCGGATCAATTAGGTGACGATGCTCGACCGATTACCGACCCTTTGGTAGGGGTTGCGGTAATGGTGGAACGACACATACGCACAGATTTATCGGCACTCATGTATTCAACAAAGAACGGGGTGAAATGGCACATTTGACGAATTCTGAATTTTCCGAAATTCGGAATACAAATTGATATCAATGATTAAACTGATTTTCAGAAAAAGTCATAAGTTTGGTTAAAAAATATTCAAAGTTGTCATCATGAAGATCAATTAATATATCAAATTAAGTAAAAATGTATAAGTTAATGAGAAAATTGCTTATCGAATGAAAACTTTCTTTTAGCTGTGAATAGTAAGGATTAAAATAGATAAATAAATGTTGCAATCCAAATATCGCGGTTATGAAATGTAAAAGATTAAACGATTGCTAAAAATAAAAATGTCAAATTCAACATTAAAAAAAAAAGGAAGTTGATACCAGCGCGTTTCAATATTTTATAAAAACAGAGAATCAATACCAACGTGTTTCAATACGAATTGGGAATAGAGGCTTAACAATTTAGATGAAGCTCTATTTTATGTTTCAATTTTGCTTCAGGTAAGAGAATTGAAGAACCTAAACACTTGGAGACGAAGTTCGATTCTTTTTTCATATTATTTGACTCGCAGAAAAAAAAAGTGCTACCCATTATAAATCCACTTAAAAATGTCAAAAAATACAAAGGTACAACGGGAAAAAAATTGGTAATACCAACCGAATCTGCGGTTACGGGTAGCGAAAGGAATATTTCGATGATTGGAAGAAATATTCATTCCAATCAACTAAATATTTCTTCTGAAAGCGTAGCGAAAGAAATCTTTGGTTGATTGAAAATAATATTTCTTCCAATCAACGAAATTACATCTACACCGAGAGAAAATATTTCATTGATTCACGGCAATCTGCGCCAATGAAAAGAAATACTCGAGTTTCAATAATATCTTTTCATTGAACAACTCAAACTCAATGAAAAGAAGTGATATTAATTCAAAGAAACGTTCCTTTAAACCAAGAAATCGTCTTTGTTCTTTTCTTTCACTTCCCCCACCACAGATCAAAATGTTAAAACCTATTTTTTCCTAAACTACTCGGAAAATAAAGATTACATTTTGAGAGAACGTGTAGAAGAAGTACGGCGGGAATGGACGAAACTACTGGCTCCTTGAAACTCGAAGCCTTTCGTTCGGGAGAACCGAAAAACAAAAAAGTGAGGTTAGGTGCAAGAGAGACAGCCCTATGGGCGGTTAACATTGGACGATGAAATTCCCAGCATTTGCTGCCATCAAGTATATGTTTTCATTAAATTAATGAAAACTTTTTTTTTAAACAATGAAATTGTTTCTTTATCTTATGCCCATTAAGTAAATGTTTCTTTACAGGCAATGAAATGTTCTCTTTAAAATTAAAGTGCACTATCTCATTGAAATCAAATAGATATTTCGTTGAAATCAATGAAAAAAGAATCAAACCACCCATTTCTTTGCCGTCAATGAAATCTTTTCTCTCAGTGAGTGGTACCACGTCACCCCGGTCACCTCAACGCGAATACAGAGAGTTGCATGCGGGCACTGGTCGAAATGCAGAGCTCTTGATCTTTTGCCGACCCTGATAGCCGTACGTTTGCGTGGAACGCATGAAACAAACCCCATATCACTCTGGTAGCAATTCCGGCGGGGTTAGTTGAGTTAGCTGCAGCTTTGACGCACCATGGAGTAGTTTTCGTCGCCCCATAGCACCCTTCAACTTTTTATTGTTTTTTTTTCGTTTCGTTCTCGAACGAGGACACGCATTTATCCCATGTGAGTGAAAAACTGTTTAACAACACCGATATCACCAGAGACAGAGTCAGCAAGCAGTTCACGGTGAGCAACGCGTGCACCTAGTCGTTTCCCTATTTTTCCACTTTCATTTCGAGCCTGCGAAAAAAAAACTCGTCGTCCGTTTTGAATACTCTCCGCGCGGTTGTCTGTCACCGCTCGCGTCATTCGGTGGTCCACGGTCGGAGCGATTGGATCGACAAACACAACTAGTGGCGTCCTCTTCGTCTATCTCACGCGTTTTTTTTTTCCTGGTTATAAACTCTCGATGTTCAGTGCGAAACAACGCAGTGTTTTTCCAAAATAACGCTTGGAGGACTCTGCACTACTATCTAACCCCTTGCATTGTCCTCCACAAAATATTGCCTTCGGTGAAAACCCTTCAGCCCGAGGGTTCTATTTAATTTAACAACAGAAAAAAACATAGGAAAAAACTTACTCATGCTCTCTGGTCCTAAATAGAAGCGAATATAAGTGAATTTCCCCTTGGTCTTTACTTTTTTATCTATCGCGTAGATATAACCATCCTGGAATATGAACAGGATATTCTGTTGTGCTGTTCTCATAAAATTGTATTTTTCGGAAATAAATGTACGATTCTGAAAAAAGATAGATACAAAATATAATGTGATGTAATGAAGTCAAAAAATCAGGAAAAAGTAAACATTCTTGTTGATGTACGAGAAGTTAAAGGTTTGAATGATAAATAACAACATTAGCATAAAAACTCAGCAGTTCCATTGTCGAACACTACGGAATTAAATATATTTACAATGCATTCAAACATGTATTGAAATATAGTTTTGCATATTCCATTGCATGTTTTAATGCGTCATAAATATATTTGATACCTCAGTGTTTGACAATGCGAATGCTAATCTACGTTTAATAAGTACTCCGGAAATACTAAAATATAACTGCAGAATAAAAAGAACTAAGTATGTCATCTTCAACCAGTTTGAGAGAGTGATTTTTTTTAATAACCCAAGACCGGGAAACCTGCTGTAGACTTTTCGTCGGGAATCTACAGCCCGACGAAATGAGACACATTTATACATTGAGAGGCAAAAGGATTTTCTCTATTCAGGATCTGCCCGGCGAAAGCAACTTTGACTCGGATGGAGCACGGCTTTATAACATAATGATGCGTTAGTAATATCTTCAAAGAGCGATATTACCACTCTTCGGCAGTATAAAGTCGTCGAAAACGATCGTAACAGGGATGTTAAAAATAAATAAAAATGAAAAGTAACGAGCTTCTACGTTGTTAATGCTCGCGATATAAAGTGGAAGCTCCGTTAGTTCTGAGAATGTGATGAGTAGTTAATATAAAATCCTATCTCGTGATGATGTTTGAAAATGAAAATAAAACTGCACCGGTGGCTACATCAGTATTGTTTTATTTGATTTATTGTCAAAAATGCGATATCTCAAGAACATTAGCAATTAAACAGCATTGCATGTCAGTACTCGGAAGAAAATCAAATATTAGTGATCTATGAATCATAAGCTAGGAAAAGCTAAACCATTTTTTTTACTCCGCAATTATATACGAATTATGTTAAAAAACGCATGGGACTGCAAACAAAAACCGTCTTCTAATTTAGGATCTGAATAAACAACTCAAATGAATAGTAAAGGAATAGCATATTACGATATGAGTGCGATGAAATTTTTTCTGGCGAGGATGAGCTTGCAGCACGAGCTGAAGGCGAGTGTTGCAGTCAAACGAGTTGAGAAAAAGTTCCTAGCACGAGTTTCGTATACAATTTTATTTCACTAGTGCGAGAAGTGCGATTTCTCGCACTCAAAGCGGAGCGGAGCCTGTGAGAAGTAAGCACTTCTCGCACGGAGTTGAATAAATGATTTAATAAGATAGTGATTGATAGTGAAGACGATAGTTTTTCCACTCAGAGAGAAATTTAGTATGCATGACTATAGGTTAAATAAAAACTCAAATTGCAGTTATACGTAACTTTCAAGAGCTGGAAAATATTAGCGTTACGGCAAAAATGGTCGCATAAATTACGTCCTGATTCTCAAAGAAACCATGGTAGTCTTGCACTCAAAGAACCGTAGTCATTTCTAGTTTATCATATATATACTTCCAGACAAAACAGTTTGATGGGTGTATTTCAGTCAAATACGGAATCTGCTTTAAATTAATCTAATATGTTTCGATCAAACGTAACTTATACAAAACTGGTACGATTTATCAGAATGAAATAAATTCTGTTTGACAGAAAGACATTTCATCGTGCTAGCATTTGTGAACAAAATGTATTTTACGGCCGGCCTTATAGAATTTCATTTTAATCGAGTACGATTTATTGCATTCAAATGAATCGTATTGATTTCAAATAATATTCATTGGTCCTAATACGATTTTATTTATTTTGAATAAATCCCGTATTTCATTTAAATGAATCCATCAGACCGATTTATCTGGGTGTATAATAAGTAACTTATAGTTAGAACGGAATGATTGCGACTTTGCTGAATCCGAGACTATCACGATTTCTTTGAGTGCAACGACAAGTCCTTTCTCGGTTGCAATCAATCTTGGATCGTTCCGAGCAAACGGGCCGTGCGATAAAGTATGATAATAGCTTCAAGATTTCCCATGTGCCTCCACCATATTACCGGCGTTTCCTTTTCCCTGTTCTTCTCGTTCTTGTGCCTTCTCTTTTCCCTCTTGTTTCTCTTCTTCTCCTCCTAGTTACTCTTCTCCTCCTTCTCCTTCTTCTTCTCCTTCTTCTCCTTCTTCATCACCCACGTCTTCAGGGTTCTTCTATTTTCTCTTTCTCGGTCTTCCTTTGCTGCTGCTCATTCTCCCTTTTTCACGATTTTTCTCTTCCACCCGCGAGCAACGAGTTGTAAACTCTTTTCCACCGTCGTGCGCTACTCTTTCCATCTTGGGAACGCAAGACGGACGCACGGTGGTCTCGGCCAAGTCGGGTGGAAAATTGCAAATGAATTTTCCACGAGGAAAGTTGCGAGCAAGGCGAAAGGGCACCGGAAAAAGGAGAAAGGATCTAGTGTTTTGCCGCCGCGCCCCCCGGATTTTATCCTGGCTCGAGAGGCGTGCGCCACGCTCGTTCGTTTGGCTCAGGCGTGCGTACGCTGCTGGAAAACCGACATTTAATTACGAGATTACATTTGTCCGGGCTTGTTGTGCGCGAGAGGAAGTAGAGATGGAAAATCCAGCGCGCGAAGGGAGGAAAACAATAGAACTAGATATCAGCTTTGTTCATGAATAGTGCAACGAGTAAAAGGTTCGTTATGAAAGCTCATCTGACAACGGAATTAATAACACGGCACTGTGGGATAGCAGTGCCCTATACTTTCATTAGCAGGCTTTATCGATTCGAAACAAAACAAAAACAGCGCCATTTATTCTGTATTAATTAAGGATTCTTCGTATATACATTTACTAACTTGTAGTTTGGCGAAACTAACATTTGAGTAGTTCTCGACGAGAAAATATTTGGAAACAATTGATTTCATTGGAGGTGTCATCAAAATTCATTTAAGGTAATATCAATGTTACAATGTTCTTAATCCGCTGTAAAAAACTGTTCAATAAATTCAATGGAAAATTTTTCTCTTTATAATGCATATCATGCATTATAACAACAAAAAATTGTTGTTGCATATCATGTATGATTTTCTTAGAGTACTTTGTAACCTGGAAAAGTGAACATTCGACGATGGCCACTTTTCCGGTTGGTTGCGTTTTTTTAACAAGTGCACAAATGTATTGAAAAGTGTATGGAATAGTAGAGAGTGCAGTGCGGGGAAAGTGCAGTACTGCGCATGCGCTGTTTATTTCGTAAAATGTCGACTTTTTGCGTGTGTGACAGAAACAATTGCCCTCACTTTGAAGTCGCAATTTTTACTTTCATTGCGTACTCCAGGTTAAACAATCTGAACATGTTGTTTTCGAAATGTTCAAAATTACATATATAATGTCTAAGGATAATTGAACGCACACTTTCACTAAAACATTTTTAGAATAGTCGAAAACGCAATTTCAAAATAGTTAGTGATATTCTCTAATGAATTATATGTAGCTGTAAAAGGTAGTAAATGAATCTCATATGATAACAGTTTTTCCACTGATTGAATTGAATGCCAGTATGAAAAATTTGGATTATGGGGAAATTGAAAAAGTTACAATATCTGTCACGATTTGTCTACATGATAATAAATTATGAAGTTATTATTTTTTTTCCAATAACTACGTCTCACAAAGCAATTTGTATGAGCAATTAAAAACATTAAATGAAATTGGAAGATAACATTTTGACAAGAAAAATCTCTACGACTTTTTTGTGTGTCTCCTCTTTTGTCTGATGATTTAGAGACCTGAGTTTGCACAAATAACAAGAGGACGCTGGAGAATAAACGGGTACATTATAAAGGTATATATCCGGTATCTCCCTCGGGCGTCTTATCGTCGAGAGCCTCACAATGCACGATCTTCTCCACCGCATATTGTCTTGTCTCTTCTTCCTTCTATGTTGGTATGTCCTCTCTCTTTGCTGTCGAGCACGGAACAACTAGAATTTACACACTCTTTCGTCGTTGCTTGTAGTCTCTCGTATGTAGAAGAAGAGGAAGAGTCGGAAAATAGCTGCAGCATCCACTAGAATCGGAAATTCAATTATAGATTCTGACAGGTGGTTATCGACGATACTGGAGAGCGAGAATAGCTGCGCATCTGAAGCAGAAAGTGCTGCTATACAAAAATGATATGTATCGGGTCACCAGATCATCCATTGGCCGCAAGTTATTTTGGAAATTAGCTTATTTTTTGAATCTATTGTCGAAATTCAATATTTTTATAATATATAGTTCTTCATGGCTGAACATCTTCGGTCTATCGCCCATTAGTTTTGAAAAAAAAAACCTATTATACATATTCATAGACTTTCCTGAAAATCTTACATCTGAGGGTAATGAAACGTATTTACTACTACTACTATATTTGTTTATCGTTATAGTACGGTTTAATTAATTTTTAAATATTCTTGATGCGAAATTGATGTCAATATATGAGGCATCCTATATCAACTGAGCTCTTTGTCGGTCAACCTTTTGGATATATTAACAAATAGTAGTAGTACGTTCGTTTATTGATATTAAGTTACATCACATTAATTCATTTTACACTTGGGTACCTATAGTGTAGTCTAAAATGCCAACGAGCCATCGACCGTAGTCCTTCGGTTCGAGATTTTCACATGTGCATGGATTGTTGCAGTTGTGTGGAAAAAAAATTGGTTGTACAATTAAGAGGTAATCCATTCTATCGGTTTTCGTTAGACAATTTTTCTATGGTTTCGTAGATAGTGTGTATATTCGCGTACTGAACAAAACGACGTGAAGCCGTAATGATGTAATAATTAAGTGATGACTTTATTTTAAATAATGTTGAGAATACTTGAAGAAACAGAAAAATCAAATTCGATAATATTTTTTTGCAGTGAACATGTTGACTGTTTATTGAAAAATGTCTGGAATGACAATGGTATTTTGGATGTTCTGTTTTATACAAACAAATAAAAAAATTGGTATTCAGTTACAAAATGATGTAATTTATGTATTACATGGCACCATCGAGTGTTTTGGCTCTCGGAAACAGATGCGACAGAGTGCAAGTGGCTTAAAGTAACTGGAACAACTTTTCGGTCCTTCGCGGTAAGAGAGACCAGTGTTGAGCAGTGAGTTCAGACGGCGGATGAGAGTAACGAGCGGCGATAAAGGCGAACGAACGAGAGACACCGCGGTCGCCCGGTCGTTCGGTGCCTCTGGGGCTATCGTTGGCGTCCGTTGACAAAATAACGAACAGCTCAATTAGGCCCATCGTAAAAAACAAATGTATAGAGCTCGTATATACTTACAACCACCATCACGACTACAGAACAACGTCAATCGTTGTTCAAAGAGCTCCGCTGAACTCCACACGGAGCAAATTTTTTGGGAATGATTTTTGAAAAAATTATAGGGCTTAAACCTAAACAACATAGTAATCTAAAATAACTCTGGGAATTTAGGGAATTTTACCATACATAGCTAAAGCTGTTGGAAGTGACAATACATTTTAGGAAACACTATCACAATCGGTGGCACGTCTAAATATTACTGTAGTACATTTAAAAAATGCCATAGTTAAAAAAACTCACACAAAAACACAGGAACAAATTGTGACATGGCAAACATTTCAACGAAAAAATATGCCACGGTAAAATAATAAATTTTTTTTTTTTTGTATATTCCTTGCACCGTTCTATATATTTTTAATATTGTGGTAATATTGTTTAATATAAAAAAATTTCACCGGCTTTAACGAAAAGCTACAAGTAAAAAACTTTACTTTTCACCTTACACTATTCTGGAGCACTCTATGTTTTTCCAAAATTACAGAATTATAATGTTTATCATAAATTTAATACGGTATTAATTGAAAAAATTCTTAAAGAAATTTGTAATTTACAACTTTTTTTTTCTCATGCGGGTGCGTAAGTCTCTTTAATGGCACTATAGAAGAAGGCGCATGAACTAATAATTATCACTGATTACAATTTATTGTAACTATTCACGACATCGTAAATTTTTCTGCACCTGATAAAGAAATTCCTGATGGATTTATTGGATGGTTGTAACTTTTATTTGTCAGGACCACGACGCTTTTTTATTCTGTATATTCTATATACTTTCTCTGGAGAATACACTGTAAAAAAAATCTACTTGAAATTCAATGTACTTTTATTGGAAGTTTTTATTCATAAACTAGTATATAAAATTTAGTATACAAGTGTAATGTAAAATTAGTTTATGGTACAGCATATTCAATAATTTATTTTATTTCTACAAGAAAAGTACTTGAATTTTAACAATTGTCTCTAATTTTACTGGAAAAGTACATAAATTCTACACCACAATTGTTTATCAAAATTCGATGAGGAGTTTATGAATAAGAACTTCCAATTTTTTCTAGCAGTATAGACATCCCGGTATTGATTGATAATTTCAGTCAGTACATCCTCCTTTTTTTCACGAGCTCCGCAAAAACCCGTGATAACCCAAGTAATTTAATAATAATCGCTGCGTGCCAAATTTAATACGTCCTCGCTACGTTAATCCACGCGTGCGACATCCCGCGGTGAGGTTGAGCGGCGGATAACTCAATGAGATCGTGTGCAGAATTTTGTTACTGGCGCGGCCCGCAGCAAAGTGATAGGCTTTTGCTTTTACGTAGCTTTCTGCCGCGTGGCAATTCACTTCGACCGGAGCCAAAGCGAAAATAATAAAATATCATCTCACCGGACCCGCTGCTGTAGCCTCGGAGTCGAGAGTTCTCGCGCCACGCTTTAATTTATCGCCGGACAATTATTTTTCGTCGTGTAAACTTGTATAACGTGCCCGTCACTGAGCGCGAAACTTGACTGAGCATATGAGGCATTCCATACGGTTTCGAACGGTCGAAAAGTTGTCCACTCTCAAAAAAATTAAAATTTTATCAAATCATTCCATGAATTGAAAAAAAAGTGTACATTTTTTCAAAATTTTTGGATCGTATTTTTTCGAGTTTTTCAAAATTTAAAAATTCTGTAAATACCGTTATATCTTGAAAGAATACGATTAAACAGAAGAATGTTTCACACAAAAAAGCTGCAGCTTTGCATAAATTTTGTGAAACAATTTTGTTTGATTTTTTCGAGTTTAAAAAATGACCATTTTCAAAAAAAATATACGAAATTTTAAATAATAATTGATTTTTCTAAAAAACAATCATTATAATAAAACAAAGCATAACTTTGGAACAACTGATCGAGCCTTTAAAAAAAAAAAAATACGTATTATTGTACACACTTCAGAGTATCTTCTGAAATTTTTTGAGAAAAATCGAAAGTGACATACCGACCGAAAAAAATTATTTTCGTATATTTTATATGAAAATGGTAATTTCTCAACCTCGAAAAAATTAAGCAAAATTTTTTCCACAAAATTTATGCAAAACTGCAACTTTTTTTTCGAAACATTCATCTGTTCAATCGTATTCTATCAAGATATAACGGTATTTACAAAATTAAAAAATTTGAAACGCTTGAAAAAAAGTGATCCAAAAATTTTGAAAAAATGTACACTTCTCTTTTTCAAACTATGGAATAATTTGGCAAAATTTCAATTTTTTTGAGAGTGGACAACTTTTTGACCGATCGCAACCGTATGGAATGCCTCATATATAAGCCGGGACTGCTTCCTCATGCTCCGCGTTATGGTCACCATGGCCATGACAACATTCTGGCGTGAACTTCTTCGCTCTTTCGGGATTTATTCGGAAAACGTACGAGGGATTTCGCGACAACTCGAAAGCCCGGACCAAAAAGAAAAGAAAACAAAATTTCTGTGAGAACGAGTAAATGGCACGAGATTCTGTTGACTCCCCTCGACAACGCCGCAAGACTTTGTCGTTGATCGCATCTACCGTCTCACTTAAATTCTCCTTCCCATGTACGTGGTCGGCGAACTTTAAGCAAACGTACAATCCTGCGAAGATCAGATCTATACCACAGCTGGACTTATGCGCAAGATAGTCAGCATGTAAGTTCCCGGTTGTACGTTACTTCAGGGGTGAAGAGACAGATAACTGGAGGGAGATTTGCTCAAAGGATCGTCGGATTAGGATTGATCCTTCGTTACCACTCGTGTACCGATGCTTCTTATCCGCTGCACCATTACAAATGTGAGCTTAAGACCGTAAGAGGGTGTAAAACTCATTCGTCATCTCGGTGGATATTTTGTCATTGCTTATCACGTTTGAGAATAACACACAAGTGAAGACGTTAATTTACGGGTTGTCACACATACATTTCGATCGCTCATTCTTAAAAGCGAGCATGTTGCTTATCTATGATAACGATATGTAATTACACGCTTCTCAGTGCGTAAAAAGTAATCACAATGTAAAAGAAAGCAAACAACATACTTGGTAACGCGATTGGTTTCCGGAGTGTAGTGACTTTAACTGGCAAATAAAAATAGACATCCAAACGTAGTAAAATACCAAACTATGAAGGCAATAAGCTTCAGTGTTCTACGTATAGAAAGTTCATTTTGGATTAATGTGTTCTTTGATGACTGTTACTATCCGAATGTGAAGTTTTCTTGATCTGAATCAATTTGATTCATTCCTTATCAAAGCATATCAAGTGATGGATAGGGATTTTTTGCTATAGTCACGTACGTGGGTGATGGGATAATGGTCGATGAAGAGGGCAACGTGAATCGATATTCCAGCTGCACGTGTTCAATACAGACATATATACCAGCAGGTTGTTATAACGGCGAGGAAAACCCAGGCAGCATGCGACATTGCAAATACAGATAGAATGAAGCACGGTCTATCGAATTTGAGTTATTTCGTGTCTAGCGTTTGTACCGCGTTCACAAAGCTCGTCCGGGCAGCGATGACGACAACACCGAGTAGGTACATGACGACTAGGATGGCGCATTTATACCCAAGATCCCGAGAAAACGTGTCGCTCTTCTCATCGTCCTTCACGTTCTCTTCTCGTCTCGATATATACGAAAGCAAGTTGAGTCCTGAATACGAAATGGGCTTCTTGGATACGTGCATCGACTCTGGTGTCGTCAGCGTGGCATGTTCGAGGTAGTTTAGGCCCGGGAGGTTCCTCGGGCTATGGACCCGCATTCGGCGAACCCGGAAGACGACTGATCTCTCTTCAGGATCTCGCTCGAGGGCCACAGTAATGTTGTATACGTGTATACGCATCGATGTGCATATACACTTGCTGACAATTTTTTTTCTTCTTTGCTTTCCCGGTGAAAAACTCTTGGAGTGAAGAAGAGAAACGTGCGCGATGCGATAATCGTGCAGATCCACGCGAGCTTCGGGCGTCCCGAAGGACTCCAGAATAAAAGGATCAACGAACCCTCTTACACCTCTCTGGTTCCTTGTAGTTTGTAGTCCTGAGCTTTGGAAACGCAGCTCGGACTCGTGGGGTAATATATTAAACTGTTTTTGAGAACATAATATCTGTGGTCTTGCGATTTTTATGTTTTTGTAAAAACGAATTGACGCATTTTGAAATGCAATACGCGTATCTTTGAAATTACAGCGCGGTCGTATCTGGATACGTAAAACAGTTGTACGTAAATATCAGTAATGTCTAAAACTAAATATCAGTAATGTTTGAATCTGAATACCAATAATATTAGAATCTAAATACAGATGAATATTTAAATCTGAATATCAATAAGGTCTGCATAGGAATATTAACGACGTGTAAATTCGAATACCACGCGTGTCTGAATCTAAATTTCACTAATGTCTGGATTTAATAATGGCTGAATGTAAATACCAGTAATGTGTGAACCTTAATATTAATAATATGTGAATCTAAATCATATAGGGAACCTGATTGGCATCCACTAATGGTTGGTAGCTGAATGTAGAGCTTAAAATATATGCGTGGCAATCCAGAAAAATATAATAAATTCGTTGCTTGAGTGTAAAATCTTTCAGGATGTTGCGAATATCATTATCGTTCAATACCATTCCTTGCAATTTATTCACGGCTCGCTCAGTCACGTTCGGATTTCAACCACTCTTCCTCTATTACATTAAACTCCATTACTAATCGGTGTAATGATATTGCTTTCATGATATAAATGAGGCAAAACAGGTTTTGTCCAATCCGAAAATATACATTTTCTGCACATCCTCTTTGTGAATAGTTCTCGAGCCAAGAATATGTTACTGAAGGATACTTATGACGTAATCGTTTAGTGTCATAAGATATTAGATAAACCGTTTAATCTAAGAAATATTTTTTATTAGCCTTGTAAGTTTACGCTAAAGAAACTTTGACGTTCCTTCACCGCATGAAAAGTGCTTCTAAAGAGGGAACAAAAAGCCGCGGTACTAAAAAACCTTGAATGGAAAGACTTGGATAGAGTTGTACAAAAGTGGAGGGCCTGCAGGCCGAGAAGTCATCAAGATATAAAGATAAACCATAATAGATAAGAGCTGAGTGGGTAGATCGAAATCGTAGAAGAGGCTGCAGATGGGTAGTCATCTTTAAAAGCCGGGAATGAAGACGGTAGCGTGAGAGAACGTTTGGAAAATCTCAGCTTGCTGTATATAAACGCTAGTTTCGAGACTATACGCATAACATAGACATAGAAAGTGCGATGATAGCGTGCGCGAGCGGTGAACGCGGGGTGCCCTTCGGGCTCCATTAAAGTCTACGATGCGCCAATTAGAAGTCTCTACCACGTGTAGAGTAAGTACCGAGTGCACACAAACGTAGTCGCTGGTTCTCTTACAACTTTAATGCTGTGCAACGGCGCTTCACTACCGATGCTACCACCATTAACCGAGTCGTTAAGTACCTACTAGCACCATTACAGGCTGCGTCGTCCTCGTACTTTGCGCGCGTTATTTCGATAGTCACGCAAGTGAGTGTTTGCGGCAACTACGTACTACTTCGTATTGATGCTACAAGTTTGTACGCTCGGGGGCTGCGAGAAATACTACATTTCTGTTTTCACTGCTGAAACCAACATTCACTTGCGGTGGACGTGGTAGTATTCAGCAATTAAAATATAATGTAAATACCATATGGTCCCATGTCTACTGAACGTATTGTCATTGAATCGAATCAACTAAGAAGGCACATCCGCATTTTTACCAGATATGACCTTAATCAAATTAGACCCTTACCAGAAAACAACTCTTTTCCACAACTCCAATAATTACAACTCTACGAAACATGATTTTCGTCCATATTGTAGCAAATTAAAACTTTACTAGAAATTTTCGTCCATATTGTAGCAAATTAAAACTTTACTAGAAAACAAGCTCTCTTTAGATTCTACCAAATTACAACTTTAGCAGAAAAAATCCTGCCTTCTAATTCTACCAAATTACAGCTTCACCAAACCGCAAGTTACTGTCTAAAGTTTATCTATCTGTAACTCAAGCATAAAATAAGGCTTCGTGTAAACGGTATTCCATTCGGAAATCGCTAACAACTCTAACAGGAAACGTTTAGTAGTCAGTAGTCGAACAGCAGCTAATAATTCTATTTACCAAATTAGAAGTAAACTAGAAAGCAAGTTTCCGAAGAAACTTTACGAAATTGCAACTCTACCGGAAAACATGTCTCCGCTCAACTCTACTATGAAACAAGTCTTTGATGAAACTGTATTCGATATAACGAGACTTAAAACTCCTCGAAGAAAAATATCTGTACTTAACCGAACAGTAGCTCATGACTCGATCGTGATGCAACTTTACCGGAAGACAAAGATGACACACGACGCGATTCTCGAATGTTATTCTTCAGGGTATATATGTTATTATAGCCTGTAATACGACATAATACGGTAAAGATTTTCCTAGTAAAAAGTAGTTTTTTGATCTTGTGAATATATATTCACTCGTAAAGTTGTTGTCGGCTACTGGATCGGATAGATTTGTAATCTGGCGAAGTTGAATTATGGTATTATATACCCGACGAGTTGCTAGTGGAGTGATACTATCCTTTCGCTCTCGCTACTTGAACCCGCATTCACTTGCGGTGTACAACCACGTGGTACTTGGTGGCATTGAGAATAAACCTTAAACCATATAGGTCCAAATATATTGAGTGTACTTGTGGCTCCCGAGGTTGGCTATCGCACTACTACAGTCATTGGGTGAATTACATGCGAACCATTAAGTGCCCGGATCATTGGTTGCTATCAGAGACCGAGAGTGCATGAGCCAAAGTACCTGAGTCATTGCTATATATCGAGGAGACTGTAGTACGTTAACGTATGTCCTCTTAATTTAAAAAAAAAAAAAAATTCTCTCAGTAGATTCAAGTGAAATATGTACGGAAGACTGATAAATCTTTAGTCGTGCGTTCAAGAACTACGTAATGCTTAGTGCCTTCACTGAGAACAAAAAACCGGCATTGGAAATTATAAACAGTATTTCTGGTGATAGGTGCAATATTTGCTCTAAGAGACATTTGAAGTTTGAGCTCAAAATATGGCATGAATTTTTTTTTAACAACGCCGATAGTTTACATGACTCGATTTTTTTTGTGCATATTCGGAAACATGGACTGGGAATCGGCCAGCACGAACCATTTATCAGTCGCTCGGGAAGAGTTTATGTTAAAAGGTAGCACACGAGATACAAAACAGTCATAAGATCTGAAGACTCCAGAAGACCTTCCATTTTTTTCTTAATAACATCGGCAATGGTATTACAAATGGCTCACGCAATCCCCGAGGCTTAAGAAGTTAGGTGTGCTTCACAGTCTGAAAGAAGCGTATTTTTACTAATTTTTTAAAAACATATCTGATGAAATATTTAATTTAAACAATTTACTATATCGAAGATACATTTTTCTCGAGTTATTATATTTCCTATTCATGCCGTGTAATATTATATTTCGAAAATTAAAAGGCCAAAAATTTTTCGTTCGTATATGAATAGAACTGTGCTTGGTCGAAAGAAAAAAAAATTTTAATTTGAATTTTAGGCAGAGTTGTGAACAAAAAACCCAATTTTTTCACGAAATTTTCAATATGTATTGCTTCGTAAAGTAAGTTGTAATAAAAAAATCAAAAAATTATTTTGAAGAAGTGTGCAAAATTTAAACAAGATCGGTTTATAACTTTTCGTACAATTGTGTCCTCCAACTTCAAAACTAGAGTTTCGAAAAAAACGCTATTAAAGTTTTAAGTTGAAGCGACGCGCCAGGCTGACGTGATCCGATGGCCGGGACTTCCAAAGGTTGTCTCTAAGGTTTCTTAGAATTTAATTCGGATCGATTTGAAATTTTGGGCGAATATTCTAGAGATATTGTCACCTAACCCCTTGAGGACAATAATCACAATACTCTAATATTTTCTACATGACTTACGCACACTTGACTCGTATCTCGGAAGTCAATGCACCTTTTATGAACCTAAAAGGTGAATTGCTTCAGCTAAATCTTGAGCCGGTTCGAATTTTATTGGTTCGTTGGCGCTTGGTCATTTTTCCGGAGTTCTGTATTAGGATGTTGACCTTATATTTTGACCTTTCTTGTATGTCAATTTAGTATTCTCAATATTTCTATACCTTACAAAATGTCCATGTGAACGAAGTCACCATGAGAAGGTTGTTCTGCCCTGTAACAGTATCGAATCGATCGCCTTTAAGATGCTGTAAAGTTCGACAAAAAGACTCAATTCGAACAGGGGGAAAAAGAAGAATCGTTACACGGAAGCAGACCAAGCTAACCAGTCAGCCGGTAGGAGAACAGCCCCCAAACTTCCCTAATGCCACCGAAATGGAATAAATAATGCCTCAATGGCAACGATATGGAATATGGTTACCACTGTGCTACACGTCTCTCGGTCTTCATGGCCTAAGGGATCCCATGGATAAATCTATTCTCTGCGGTGGTGGAATACGATATAACCGCTCTGTCAGGGTTTGCTTTCTATCTTTTTCCTTCGCGTCTGCATTTTAGTTCCCTTTTAGCTTCCCGACCCTCTGGCCCCCTTCGCTCTGTCTTGACTTTTTGTCGATCATCCATCTCGTTTCGTTTTTTTTTCTCACGAATTTCTCCGTCCAGCAGCGAACGAGCTCGCAGCGCGCTTTGAGCGAGGCTGCAGCAGATCTTACGCGAGTATAAGCGAATTCCAGGATACCCCAAAAGAAAGGGAGAATAACAACGAGCAGATAAAAATATATAGCGAAGAAGCATCGAAAAATTATGGAAAAGAATCCGAAATAGATGATGACGTCCTCCCGATTCCCATTGTCTTCCAATCAGATGAACAGACGATAGAGTATGGAGTTCCAACTATCACATTACTCTTGAGCATATCATTTTGGTTATTTAGCCCATAAATAATCATCATCCAATGATTTCAATGTACTTTAAAAGCGATTTCTTTATACTACTTTAAGGGGCCTACCTTAATTAGGCGGAAAAAAGACAATTTTCACGAATTTTTTTTACGGGTATAAAGTATAAATATGGATATAAAAAGTGTTAGGCCTTAAAAATACACGAATTTTTTTTCTCATATTTATTTTACTCAGTTTTCGTACAGAAAAATGGGGGAGAAGACAGGTCCAAAAAAAAGATGGGTGTACGCTGTTGATAAAATCTCTGGAATGGATGATTTGAGGGAAAAAAAAAAAAAACGGTTTGAGATTCAGTAGGTAAACGGCTATAGCGCATATCATACGATTTTTTATTCTAAAAAAATTGACAAAATGACGGCCATTTTTCCAAAAACTACAAAAATATGTGGTAAAATTTTGGTAAGGGTTGGTTGAATAGTTTCGGAGATTTTATCAACAAGCCGTCCAAAAACGCCGTTTTGAGAAAAACGCGTTTAAAGTTTGCGGTGCGTATATTAGCGCGCTCAGGTAGCTAAGTTAACGTTGCTCAAAAAGACACGTAGACTGCTCGGATCTTTATAAAATTTTAGTATGATACTTTTAAATATGTATAATATCGAAAAAATGCAATAAAAACATCGATTTCTTGAAAATTCTAATTAGGGTAGATTCCTTAAAACAACCTTTTTCCTCTCAGGAGTATTAAAAAAAAACTTTTTCAGAATTATTTAAAAAAAACTTTTTTCGAGTTGAGAAAAAATTACTTTCAAAATTAATTGAAGGGTTCTTTTTCGAAGCACTTCAATTAAAGTAATGGAACTGTGTCAGTTACTTATAATTTTTATGGCAAATAGAAAATCTGAAAAATGGCTGTGATAATAAATGAAAATCTCTTGAATAAGAACGAGGGAATTTGTAAATGATAATAATAAGGTATTGATTGTCGTGCAGTTTTAGCCTTGTAGAGCTTGAAGATTATATTTAGAAGCACGTGTATTAAGACATATTCTCCTGTTACGGTAATAATTTGTAGTATCGTCTCTGGTAGTTCATAGTTGAGTATATTGCGGGTGTGTTGGGAGGAATTTCCACATTACGTTGACGTAGAACAGAAAAAATAATAAGTGAATAAATTTAATGACTATACGAGAGGAGGCAGAAGCGAGTAGAGAGAAATGAGGGAAGAGAGGGGAAGAGCGAGCAAGAAAGACACGACGCTAGAAACGTGGCAAAAGGGTGGGTGAAGAGGCAGGGGGTACGTTATTAATTATGGAAAACAGAGAGAGCGGAATAAAAGACCGCATTTGCTCGGAACCCCCGCAAGTCTGTACACCGATCGTATCACACCGCCGTGTAATATTATAATTATATTGCTGAACGACACGGAAGTCAAGTCGGCGTGCAGCTAACCCGAGAAACTTTTATTTTCGCTAGTAATACAGAATATTCTTGTAATTTTTTGTTGTTGTTATTTTTAAAAAATTATGAGGACATCGGCATTCCTTATCATGCACGATTATCACAATTTTGTAACACAAGACTTACAGAATAAATTTCAGGTCATATAAAGACCTGTTTTCTCATCCCTTCGTATAGTTTTATTTCTTAATATTAAAGTTTTTGTTTATTCAATTTTACGTTCTTCATACTTTTTCAACGTCAGGATTTAATAATAATAAAAAAACATCCAAATAATTTACGAAACGTATAATTGTCGATTATTAAACCTTGAACAATTTAATTATGCTATTGAAAATGTTCGACGATGGGAAAGTGATTCTAGGAAGAGCTTATCAGTACACGACTTGTGAAATTTTATTTTAGATACAAAGAAGAGCGATTGTTGCTGACACAAAATGTCAGTTAATAACAAACAAAATTATACTTTAATTTTGGAAATAAATCACCTATAAATTTGGGTGTCTCGTTTAGATAAGCCCAGGTACATCTATTTTGTTATTATCACGTGTCAGTTTCGGTGGTCAGCGATTAGATTCATGATACATGATCCTCGGACACGCACAGCGACGCAACGGGTGGGACAACCAGAAGAATGCGTGAACGGTGTCGAAAGGAAGTCACTATAAGCAAAAGCACGCGATGTTACCCGACGAAGACGAAGAACCTGGTGGTTTTATAGATTTATGATTAACTACTCACGTTCCGGAAACCAGGCCTTCTCAGTATCCATACTTAAGTTATAAGTTGAGAGGCGTATTTTCAAACTTTCGGCATGCTTTATGAGGCTTTTCTAATTACATGCATAATGCACAACTATTAGGGTGTATTTTGCGGGCAATTTTAGGTTTGGAAAATCTCTTTCATCGCTTGATCATCAAAATTGTGTGGGTTTCACGATATAAATATAAATCTTGATTTTCATGTCATGATTCAAATTTGAAATCAGTTAAAATAGCTGCACTTTGTTCATTGTAATCACTCACATTACAATTGAAAATTCAGCAGATTTTTTCCTTACCATAAAAAACTCCCTGTTCAAAATACATACAATTTTTGGATAAGTTCTATTGAAAAATATTGTTTCCACATGATTAAAACTTCCTTATTGACAGTTATTTAAGAGAAGAAGGATATTGAAAAAAAAAATTGAAAGACAGATATACAGCTCGTACGTTAAAGGGTGACACAAAATAAAGCTTTCTCTGTTTTCCCCGCCTGAAATCGGCAGATCACTTCTAACAAGTAAAAGGTATTCTTATTGAGACGCACGCGGTTAACTTAGTGTATACTCACTATTTGATTTTATTTTTCTTTGAGTCTCTTCCCATTTGTATCTCTATTCTCGAGTCTGATAACCTCACGCTTCTGTCAGGACGAAGTAGAGTTATTCTTGCGAGGCGATAGCGAGAACGTGAAGTTTTTCCGGAAGTGGAGATACTCGAGGTTGTGAATACAGGTCGAAGGGCTCTGCAAGCAATGACGGCAAGAAGAGACATCGCGAGGACGATGGGAGGAAAAAGAAGAAAAAAAAAGAAAAAATACGTGAAGCAACGCGAACGTGTGTACCTATAACGTAGCCAACATAACGGTTCGAGGATCAGCACGAACGTAAAAACTCGCGAACGAGCACAGAGGGTTTTGCACACACGCTTGGTACACGCACCGCGGTGATCCATAACATTGTCAGCCGAAACACGCTTCGGCTCTGCGCGCGCGACGCAATCTCGCGATTCCAGATAATCGCTCGGTGCTCGGCGTAAACGTTCAACGACAATGTTGCTGCGGTATTGCGACGCGTGCCTCTCCAGCTTTTTCCAATAGGAAACTTTTGTTTACTGTATAGGTACTCCAGCCCGTACTCAAACTACTTTATACTTTGTACATTGACGTGTTTAGATGCATAGATGAAAAAACAAAAATTGCTCAGATGAAGTAAATTATTTCTCATACTCTACTCACTCAAAGTGATGTGGAATATGTTTTTTTTTCTCGTTCAGATGTGACGGTTATTATACGTAAAGGAATCGTGATAGCATGACAACTTCCGAGAGATAACTACTGATTGATATTCAATGTAACTATTGTAATAGTTACGTTGAACTATCTTATGGTTTGTGTATTTTTTCACGGTTACATAAAATGTAGTTAAAGCTTTCTCAAACTACTGTTTATAGTTATCGATACTAATTTTTTCTCTCAGTGTAGTTTTATTGTTTGCTGTGTCGTTTGCTTTTTGTTTCACATCACCTTAATGAAGTTCGTTTCACTGAAGAATTATTTAAGTATTTTTTTCAAACTTGGAATACAAATTCCTTACAGAGTCAGATAATGTATTATTTAACTCTGTAATTACAGACTCTGTAAGGAATTTGTATCGACATTTTTCGAATGTATGTCGAAGGTGTGACAATGATTCGAAGAAGTTGAAGAATGAATATCGCTGCAAGGATTTATGAAAACTTGAAGCTCTTGTGAACAAGCATGATTTTAAAGGTAATTATGTATAAATATGGATTTCGTATAAAAGTTCCGTTCGACCTCAACGATATTTTTCTAGTCTTCTGCATCCAGGCTTTAAGGAGTATATGTTGACATTATGCAATATTATATTATGTATCAAGAATTAATCAAATTATATTTATGCGTTCTATATGCAAGGATTATTGAGACGAGGCGAATTGTTAAAGTTTTGAAATTTTATAATGGTGCCAAATATGATATTTAATTTATACTATTGGCAACAAGATTATACCTGAATAATCAGTATTGCTCATGAATGCGTATTTATAAGTGTGCTTAATTATTTATTGTATTATATGATAATCGGTTTTGTGGGTCAATGAATATATTTGCACGGTTATAACAAATTATTATTAATATTGTCCACATAATCTTTTATATATTTTCCGATAAAATTTTCAAATGATTTCCATTCCTGTAATATTTATTATGTCGAAGGAACATCTACTTACATAATGGTTATTGATTTTCGTTTTTCTATTGTCTAAAATATGCTTCCGTCATTCCGTGTGATTCATTCACAAATTTACATTTCCTTCGATCGAACGATTTTTTAAAGATAATTTTAGTATTTCTAAGCATATTTTTCAACCTTATATCGTTATTGAGCATTTTGCTCCCGAGCATAATCCTTCAATTCGACGTCTCCCAAATCATTAAAATGTTTAACAAAAATGTATTTTGCTTCCTTATGGAAAAAACGATGTTTTCCTCATTACAAAAATGGCGTATTTTATCGAATATAAAAAATCCGGTTATCCAAAAAGCTAGCGATACATTTTAGAGATCGATTTCTTGTTTTCGTGCAATTCTTTTAAAAATTTATAATTCTAAGAATTCTTCAAATATTGAAAACTAGGTTTTTAATAACTATGACTCTCCTTTTAGACAAGTTTTCATCCAGGAATTATCAATTAAAATTTTACTCCCGTTGATAAGAGTCATGATTCACTCGTAATAATTCACGTACTTAATAACGTAATAAAAATGTTTTTGAGTGTGAAAAATTCGAACGGCTGACACTATTAAAATACTTTCCATATATCGCAAGGGTTGTAAAAAATAATAGATTATTAAAACGAATCAGTATAGTCTCCAGTTTTTTGTGTAAAAAAAGTGTGAAATTCCATGAGTGCATTAAAGTTTTGACGTGCCATGTGTATTAATAAGTATACCTCTTACTCTCCGCTCCATACGATTGTGTATGCGACCCGTGCATCGTCGAACAACGTTGGACTTGCAAACGCTGTTGGGAGAGCGCGCGAGCGACCATTCACCATTGTTATATTGCTTGCTAACACGACATTAATACATCGTCGGTGAATTACGAGGTCGTGACACGCCAAGAGGAGCTGCTGCTGCTGCTGCTGCTACTCGCGATCCTTCAACCCCCTATATGTATAATATACCATATAGTATACGGTTCGTGGACTGTGAAAAATTGTTCCAACCGCTAAAAGCTACGTGATTAAAATGAAATCGGACTCAGGGTGGCTCGCGACTATTCGTCGGGGACAGGTCACAACCGACTACGTCTTGCTATCTGATTCCTCTGACATTTATCCCAAGCCACAAAAAACCATAGATTAATATGTCTTCTCGAAGTTCAATTTTGCTCGATGGAGAAAGATTATTGGCATTTGGAAATTATCTGTTGGAACATTTACACCGTGACACCGCGTTCAGATTTTGTAAAAAAAATCATTCATTTTTGTAGTGTTTTTAAAAGTTTTTTTTATTCATATTTCTTACTCACCTGTCAGCTAATATTGTAAAAAAATAATTGTGTATTTTGGTCCCTCATAGAGGAAGCTTTTTGTCAAACAAATTTTTACGGGTTTTTCATTGGTAAAGGGCCAACGCCTCCTCTTATGTATAGGTTTTTGCAAAAATTGAAACATATGTTCAGATTGATGGTCAGTATTGAACTCGAGTGAAATCTATAAAGCGGTTCAGATGTTACAAAATTTTGAATTACCGAAAAAAAAATAATTTTTTTCGTCCTAATTCAACTTACTTCGACCGAATCGTTTATAATTTTCTACATGATCAAATTAATATCCTGTTGTAGTAGATATCAAATTTGGTAAAGATCGCTAAAGTGATTCAGATTTGATAACTTTCATTCAGATTTGATAATGTTTCACAAAATCTCTGTATGTTCTCTAGCTTCCGTGATTTTGCAGATGATAAGCTACATAGTTCTTAATAAATTGAGCTAGGAAAAATGACGGTTGGTATTAAATTTAAGCAAAATCCATAATACAGTTTAGATTTTATAGAATTTTTGGAAATTTTTTTGTATTTGTTCGCGTTAACTTCGACCAAACTTATTCATATCTTCTACAAGTCCGAATTAATATCCCGTTGTAATAGATATCGAACTTGGTGTAGATATCGGACTTAAAATATTTATTCAAAAAATATACGACATGAGAAAAAGATGCAAAGCAGAATCTTGCACATCAATTCCTGTTTATAATTGGCTTTGTACAAACTTCCTGTATAAGGAAGCCAAAATTGATGCATATCCTACCTCATAAAGGTAGTTTCGTAAAAAGTGGGGAAAAAAATGAGGAAGTAATGTGCAAGGTTCTTACTTCGCATCCTTTTTCAAAATGTTCTTGATGAAACTGAATATATTTTAAACAAACGGATTTATGTGTACGTTAATATATAATAGACTTTGACAACGTATTATATAATAATAAAGGATGTACTAAATACAATTCTATTCAGTAAAGAAATTGACTTTATAATTAGATATTTAATTTAATATACATGTCATGCATATGAAGATCTGATAAATATATATTAATTTGTTAGAAAGCAACGATAAGCGAAAATCATGTTTACATCTTGTGTGTGCTCAAATTTTTATTATAATGGATTATGACAAAAGACGTTATTTTGAATTTTTATTTATTAAAACGATATTGTTGTGATTTGACTCGCGATATTTTACGTAACATTTTTTATTTGAAACGGTAAATAAATGTTTTTGTAAGTGAGGAAAGTTAGTTTTTTCATTTGCAACATTATTAGTCGTACTTCAGGAAATAAACATCCAGGGGCGAATAGCAGTCCTATAATGTTGCTGCAACAGTAGTTAATACTTGTTTGTTTTACAAATTGTATTGCCGAGGCTCGGTGAGCGCGGTGGTTAAGCGAGCTGCAGGAATCTCGGTGCAGATTCCTGTACGTTCATCGACCGCTCTTTGACCGACTCTCGTATCTACGTTGCATTCTGTCGGTTCACTAGGAACAGAGAAGATGGCGCCAGGTCACGGAACACTGAATTTCTTGCGACAAACCCTGCATTTATTAAATTCTGTCTTTATACCATCTGACAAAAATTCTAAAACTAAATGAACAAAGTTTCCACGATAATGGAGTAGAATGTACTAATCAATAGAAAATCCAATATCAATAAATCAATTTATTTGGTACCGATTGTAAGAATTTTCGGTTAATTAAATATACATAATTGCGTGATGATATTATAGAAATGTCAAATACCACTTGAATAATAAACATGCAGAAAGTTAAAGAAGAATTTGTTTCTCTAGTTTACAATGAAATTTTTTTCTGTCTCGATGGCTTTGGCGAAGTCGATATCTTCTCGTGTATACATCTCCCGTCATCCTGACGTTCCTATAATTGCCGAGCGTCTCCGGTGTCTCTTCCGTCTCTTACCCAAGAGAAATTCAATGAACATCGGTAATCCCGAAGGCAGGAAAGCCTCGGGACGTCTGAACGAAAAATGGCCCTTGAGGGGGTTTGAGATGCAGATGAACTAATCGACGGTACGATAATTCGTGCGAGAGGCAAATGGCGTAGAAGCGAATTTTGCAGAAGTCATTCGCACTATACGCATCAGATGGAGAGGTTTTACGCATCCGACTAGCTGTAATTTTTCCTTCTGTGTGGACATCCAATTTCGTCTCCATTTACTCATTTCTGTAGACGTTACTTCAAATTTCCAGGAAACGTTGGCATTGAGTGTGGATAGTTAAAAATAAATAAGCATTGTTTGCTAAATGATGAATAAACCAAAAAACGATATTTAAAATGGGAGTGCCATTATATACATTTACAACTGTACCATTATTTTCTTTACCAAAATACAATCGCACCGGAAGTAAGGGAATTGACGTCTTCGCTGTAAATAAATCTTCTTAAATAGGGTAACAGTATCAACGAAGAAAGAAGAAAGTCTAAATTATCTTTTTTCAATTTATTTAAAAAAAAAAAAGCTATTGGACAATACCGGCAATTATAATTATATATGATTATCTATCTTATAGTTAGTGTTACCATACTAAAATTAGCTCGTAGAACTGTATAATAATCGTACGGTCAAAAAAATTAAAAGCTGTCACTTGAGACTTACCTGATTTCTCTGCGAGCATCTATAAATTCATATAAATTATAGTAGTACTGTAAGCTAATACGTGACACCTATTCGTTTCCAGTTGCATGTGACTTTTTAAAATAATTTCATCAACTACTTTCATGAATTTTTGAATTACGATGAAAATATCATATTATGGAAAAAAGACACAGATTATTTGAATATTATTAATGGTTATAAACACTAAATTTTTCTCTCTCCATATCTAAAAAAAATATTTCGGTCTTACAAAACTATCACTTAGTGATTGCAGATAAGCTAATCGCGGATCGTTCGGTATTAGTAGTGACTAACTTTTAGTCTAAATAGTTCCATTTTTTTTAACCGCGCAAAATTTTATTTTGGCCCAGTTTGTTGAAAAAGACGTAACATCTTTATCAATTTTACATTTACCGATAGTCGGTTAACCGGGAGTTTGGTCCAACTATTTTTTTTCTTGAGACGGATGAGTAGGTAAAACGAATGAAAATATTTGGTTTAATCTTCAAATGCGTTACTGCACTGTGTATACGACCAGTCGTTTGGTAGGTGTTAACTTCAATAGCTTTGCACCCTTTACATTCTTCAGCTCAGACGAACCCACGATTTCCCGTGCTAGAGTCAAGTGTATTAGTATGTAGATTAGTTTCGACAAAGTCCAAGTTCTCTTATCGTGTTATTGCAGTGAGTGAGAGACGGGAGCAGCGAAAGGGCGGAGTGGTCGCGACCAGGTGGATGAATTCTCGGTGCAACCCCACTGCTTCTTTGTTAAGATCACTTTCGATTCGCGTTTGTGAGAGTATATTCGTTACAACTTCACGACAAAAGCTACTGAGAACGTGAATATTATATTTTCTTTGCATAGTCAACTGTTAAAACCTTTACAACATCCCGCTCAAAGAGTTCATGCTAGTTGTGCACTCCGAGAAAAGTATGATTGCAATGACTATAATACATTTTTCAAAGTCAATCCATCTATTTTTTCAATACCGACAACTGTAAAATAATCGAATAGAAATTAATAATCGCAGCTCGATCATTACCAAATCACCAAATTCCATCAACTTTAGCCAGTAATGATTTAGAGATATACTGTAGAAAAAATCTGCTTGAAATTTAGTGTACTTATATTAAAAGTTTTTATTCATAGACTAGTATATGAAATTTAGTATACAAGTGTAATGCAAAATTTATGTATGGTACATCATATTCAATAATTTACTCCAATTTTACAGTAAAAGTATTTGAATTTTAATCATTTTCTTTAATTTTACTGGGAAAGGACATTCATTTTATACTTTATTATATTTTATAATTGTTTATTATATTTTGATGACGAGCTTATGCATAAAAAGTTTCAATTTTTTTCTAACAGTGTACCTTGCATTTAAACGATTTTTTGTTGTTCCACGAGGAGAAAAATATTTAATGCTGATGATTATGGAATCCATGTCAGTTCATTTCTTCAACAATATAGCTACTTAACTGCTATACATCGTATATTTTCTTTTTTAACTTCAACCAATAGTCGTAATAATTGTGAAAGAATTAAAAAAAAAAAAATTTCCCACAGGTGATACTGAATGTGATACAAATATCAAATCGGTAGCCCATATGCTTGATAATTCAGTGGATCACCTAAAAAAAAGGCGTAAGAAAAAAATGCTGTAGATGATAGCCATCTATTAGAAAATTTTGAAATTCACACCGCATTTAGTACATATCAAGCATTACAAGTCCGGAATTTTGTAAAAACTGAATGTGCACGAAAATGACATCGAACACTACATTTGTTCAACGGTTTAATCTGAAAGCTACACTGAGAGAAAATTATGGTATTAGCAACCATGATGTGACAAATATTCATTTGTAGTTTGTACAGATATAGTTGTTACCACTCAATTAGTTATCACAACTATTTTGATAGTCACCGTAACTATAGAAGGACTAAAAACCAATAGTTGTCACTTTATAGTTAACTGTACTACGACGATTTCTCTCAGTGTATAAAAAGTTCAAAATTTTACACTTACCTAACTCCATTTTCGTGTTCTGTATGTCTTTAGAAAATTGCAAAATAAAAATTCTTACTATGGACTTTATGAGGCTTAAATCTAAGATTTTTTGAAGAAGTCATACATAGAACTTTTTTTCTTATGACTTCTAAAATGCCTCGGTTCCCTTAATAATGACAGATCACAAAGTCGTCTTTACTATAATTGGTCAAACTTTAGCTTCGAATATTTCTCCATGAATTGTATTAGCTAGTCAAATTGTTCTGCCTCTCAAAGAAGATGATACGTATAATCCAAACTGGCAGACAAAGTCGGATACCAGATTTGTGATTTTGATGTTGAGTCAGGAACCTTTATGGAAGGTTGTCGTCGCTTTCGTCGTTGTCGCGAGACACCAGCTTCACAGCCACCGTCGCCGCGGTCGTTTGCGACGACAGCGAGGCGGAAAATGACATTCCTAAACGACGGAGCTTATTCCATCCGCCGGTGGCGAAGGGTGAAGTGCGGAGAGACGCCAGCAGCAACAGCGTGTCACGCCGGCACTCACCTTCTCTCACCCTTAAACTATCTTCACCCGTTATCGTCATCTCCCTTTATACCTTCGTATATACCGAAGGATATGAACTGGCTTGGCTGTTAGCGGCCAAAAATATTCCAAATATTCGGTCGTATTACATAGACTGGAGCAGAGACAAAGCAACACCTAGCAACACAGCAAAAAGCAGGAGCCGCGAAACGAAATTCTAGCCATGCAAGATAAACATAAACCTGAAGCCCTGGATAGTTTATATGCGAAATCGCTGATAAATATCGAGAAGATAATTAAATGCATACTGCTGTCCTCTGAACAGTAGGGTGGTTATTATTTGGGAGGTTCTTATTTGGACGAAGATTCGAATTCGTCCAGTCGCACCCTTTCGAATAAATCCATTGGGAAAAAAAATCTTTGCATAATTTGAGACCCATCGGACGATAATTACGCGTGCTTTCAAGCTCTTGTAGTTAAACATTGTTTTTGAATTGGAAATTGAGTGCCGCTAAGTTTTTGCTAAATAACTCAGCAGAATAATTTGCTCAAAAGTAGCCGTTTGGAAAATTTTCAATCTCAGTTTTTGGGCATAAAAAGAGCCCATATAGAGGTCGAGAAATATTTGGATGCGAAGTAATTGCCCTTTTTTGTAGGAGTAGTTTTTATTCCAAATTCGACATTTCCAAAATAACTCCAAAATTTATACACGATACTTATATTCCGTGGAATACAGACTACTGTCTTTACAAAGATAACGAGCTTAATTACACTGAAAAAGGATTATACAGCCGAGTTATACGACAGTCAGTGTAGAAAGCGATTCGGAAAAAAGTCTATCGATTCAGTATTTGGCATGAAACTATAGTTGGAAAATATCTCTTGAATATCTCATAACTATATGGCTTGAAAATATCTTGGGGGAAGTAAGTTTTTCATATCTGCCTCTTTCTTTTCTATTTATTCGAATTTATATTATGTAAAATGATTGTAATTTCTTGATTGTGTGCCAGGGGACTGTTGTCCTAGTGCACTAATGATAAATGTATTAAGAGACGCGGTAGCGTCACGACGCCAAGTATTAAAAAGAACAAAAATTTTTCAAGTTGAAATCTACATATCTATCTATTTTGGCAACCATATAGTCCTCGGATATTTAAAAGATATTTCTCAATCATAGATTTATGTCAAATAGTGATTCCTTAGACTCTTTTTTTATCGCTATTTATACTGTTTGTCATGTAATTCGACTCGATACCATTTTTTTCAGAGTAATTAGGCTCGTTCACTTCATAAAGACTACCACAAAAAATGTCGTATTTCATGTATATATTTTGGGGTAAATGAAAATATTTCGAACTTCGAACAAAAACTCCTTCTATTGAGAAGTGTTATAACTCAGCATCTAAATATTATTTCGGTCTTGATATGGGCTCTTTCTATGCTCAGGAACTGAGGTTGAAGATTTTGAAAATGACAACTCTCGAGAAAATTATTCTGGTGAGTTAAAAACATAACGACTCTCAATTTCGCATTTCAAAACAATGTTAAGCTGTAAAGGCTTAGGGCACGGTCCATTATTATCCAATCGGTCTAAAATTCAATCCAGATTTTTTTTCCTAATGTAACGATTTGGAGGTGCATGACCAGACGAATTGAAACCTTTGCCCGAATAAGGATAACCCTACTGTACGGAGAATACGTTATTGATTTAGATTACCCGATGGTTAGAAGTGAAGCGAAGCGAACAAAAAAATTAAAATGTCATAGAAAACGGCATTTTGTTGTGTGAAGTATCGTTTTGTATTTACTTGGCACAATAATCGTGTCTGAACGACGTTGTTCAAGAAATTGCAGGGATATCTCTCATAATCATATGTCACGTTATATAACGTTGTACCTCAACTAAATGGTATCGTTACATCAATGTTATGTCTCGTATTATCTGATAGTGAATTTTGCCTACTATTGAGGTAAAATTATGAACCATAATAACCAGCTAATCACTGCTACATTGATCACATTTAATACAATAGGTTGATCGGGCTTTCCCATAAACCCTCAAAAAAAGGGATGCCCACAAATCCTTTCGAACATGTTCAATCTATGCCCTTAGGCTGATTAATATCCCGAGTAATACACAGAAAATCTTACGCTTGATCAACCAAAATCAAAACGATTCAATAGTAAAAAAATCATTACAGCAATAGTCGAGTTCACCGTTAAATGTAGTTGCAACGAGAAAACAATGTCGTATTTTTTGTATCAAAATACTTCTCCTCAATTCAACTACATTTTACAATCTCCCACTACCTCCAATAATTTATAGATTATATAACCCTTTTAGGAAAAAAAATCCTATATTCAAAGTATAACTGCGAAGTGGACCTAATGAAGGTTAAAATAAATATCGAGACATTATCCTGTTAATTTCTTTTACATTAAACTTCATAAGGTAAATTCGGAGAGTATACGATGATAATTCTTCGTTGATGCGGATGTAGTAGTCTCGATTGCATCCACTAACTTAAGCGAGATTGTCCCTACCCTGATATCCTTGTTTGGTATGCCAGGATATCTATCCGTGAGCAGCGACAGGCGCATTTCAAGCTAAAGTCACTTGAATCGCGCCCGCGCGATCCAGTTGATCTGCCTGTGAAAGGGCCTGTCGACCTGTCTATCTATATTCCAGGCCCTCCATTCCATCTTTTCCTTGTCCTTTTTTCTCCTGTCCCAATGTCGCTCACTCTCTTCGTCGCCTTCAGACTCCCTGGAGCTCATTGTCTCGCGCCAGCCAACAAATTATATTCATATTCGGGGGATTACTCTGGCGATCCAGCGGATCAAGACCTTAAAGGGGCTCTAGCCGCGCTAATTATTTCTCTGTGCGCCGTTCGCAGATTGAATTTCTGAACGCTCGCAATACTCCAGCGCGCTGCAACGCCGTGCGTCGTTCAGGCTTGTTAGCTCCTCTCACCGCGGATGAAAATTGAAATTGATTTGTGCACTGACAACGCGGTATCGATTAGTCAGCTGTGGCTTGCACTGTCGAGCTAACGATGCTTTTGCAATTGTACTGATAATTCATCATCCTAAAGACATTCGAATTAATTAAACTCAAATTGATAAAACCCTCAATCGAATTTAATGTATGTTGTTTTTACAGAAAGACCAAGAATAATAATATTGTCACGTAAGTCCAATATATATTGTTTGTTATTTTTACTCAAAGAAGAAAAAAAATAAAAATGAGCTGTCCTTTTATTTTATGAGACATTATTTGTAATTTTCATGAAAATAAAAAATTTTAGCTTTTTCCAAAATACTTTATCACTTTCTATTGAAACAATCATCTTTTTTATAGAATTGACAAAGTTTTTGTCTTTATTTCCGATTCTACAGCAAGAAAAAATATGTATATACACTTGTATATTCTATAATATTATTAAGAAATAACTTGAGAGGATTTTTGAATGTATCAAGAAAAATGAAATCGATTACACTTAATATCATGACACACGAAGGAGCGAATATTGCATTTTTTTTTATCGGGCACAAGTTTTCTGTTTTGTTTTTGTACGAAACATCCTAGTTGAAGCCTAGTTGAAACGAGTTGTCCTCGGGAGCCTAAAACGTCGTTCGCCTATGTCCCAGGAGTGTCGTTCATGGACATCGATACTCTAAACCTTCCAGACGCCGCAAATAAACGCAATAATTCTTTTTATTCGATCCCAGTGGCGTCTCGCATCTTGAATACGCGACGGGAGAGCTCTTCGTTTCTCGTTTTACATATTGTTTCGATGTTACGACTGTGTGATAGAAGTAAGGGTGGGCACGACAAGGGTGAATGCGCATCCACGGCAGATGGGATATTTCGTCCGAGAGCAAGGGAAAAGAATAGAAGACGAAAGGAACAAGCGGTCCTCGAATTTTGGAGGATTATGCCAGCAATATACAGGGATTCCACCGCAACGTGTATCGACACAAACCTGTGCAGAATACAAATCCAGATATTAGAAACATTCACGTCGAACGCAAGAAACTAAAAAGACAAAAAAGTAATTCTTATTTCGTTCCTTTTTCTCTTACTCGGCTTATAAGATATCCCATATTTATTATCCGCTTTCAAAAAACATCTCTGAAACGACAGTTATGGATATTCTTATCATGATTTTATTGCGCTTTTTAATATTCCAAGTTTATTTAGAATGTCTTAGTAACCTAACACACAAGGATAAAAAGTAAAATCTTACACATTGTTTCCAAATTATTTTTCGCTTTTTACGAAGCTACCCGTATGAGGAAGTATATTAATCAATTCTGGCTTCCTCATAGATGAAGCATTGTAAAAAGTGAAACGTAATGACAAATCAATGTGCAACGTTCTACTTTGCATCTCTGTTCTAATTAGATAAATAAACATATTGTGAGTCGCATTTTCTATTTTGTTATTCCGTTATTTCGTTATTATTATAAAGTGTTTCTGAAAGTTAATGTGATAACGGATATTCTTTAAAATGATTACACATCGCATAAAATAAAAAATTTAATACGTTCGTGACTACACTGTAACAATGATTTACTTGAGATTTAATGTACTTCTACTGGAAGTTTTTATTCATAAACTAGTACATGAAATATAGTATACAAGTGGAATGTAAAATTAATGTATGGTACAGCATATTCAATAATTTACTTCAATTTTACAGTAAAAGTACTCGAATTTCAATAATTTGCTTCAACTTTACTGGAAAAGTGCATGAATTCTATACCACAATTGTTTATTAAATTTCGATAACGAGTTTATGAATAAAAACTTCCAATCTTTTCTAACAGTGTAGATTATACATAGATAATGGCTTAATATTGTTCCATTAACATACAAAATTTAAGCTCGCTATCGCAAGTTTTGCAAAGGTTACAATAGAGCCATAGTTTTAATTTTTTTTTAAATTCAAAATTCAATAAAATCTGAACCGATTTCTTCGCAATTCAATCCCGAACGACGTTGAACGTGCCTCCGTTATAGATAATTATTTTTTCTAAAAAAGGCAAGGCCACCACGCCCTCATTCCGAAAAATTAAAAATTACGTAAAATTAAAGCGGATGCATATATTTAGTGAAAAACCGCAACAGAAGAGCAACTGCTTTACTTGCCTGCGAAATTTTAGCCCGTTCCCTAAATCGGTTACTGAGTAAGAGTCGATAGAATTTTTGAAACCTTGCACAAACGCACACGCTCACGCACACGAACACGCACACGCATACGCACACGCACACGCACACGTACACGCAAACGTACACGCACACGCACACGAACCCGCGCATACGGACGTTTTTTCGAGAAGTTTTGCATCATTCTGAGTATACTGACATGGAAGTATAAATTTTTTGATTTCATGAAAACAAAGCTTCCTCTATGAGAAAGCAAAATACATGAAATGACAGGGAAACTCAAAAATAGTCACGCAAACAGCGTATTCATATCGAAAAAATATTAAGAGTACAGAATTTATATGCTATTAATAAAAAATAAATTAAAAAAACGAAAAAAGTAAGATACGGAACTAAAGAAAAAAGCGGATGCTTTAATGGATGACTACCACGCAAATCGGCAATTGACTGTATGTAATGTCATATATCTTAAGCACTCAGTATAAATCAATAATTGAATAGTGAGTGATCAAGAGAAGACGTAAGAGAAACTTGTAAAGTACAATAGAAACAGCGTTCGCTTTTTAAAGTCCTTGTTGTTACTCCACTATAAAAAAGATAGTCAAATTCACATACCCATAGAAATTATGATAGTAATAGTATCTATTAAGTCATAACTACGAATTGATAGCCTACGTGACTAGTCTTATAGTTAAATTAATCATTTTGATAGTCATTCCGGTAGTGACTGATTTGTATAGTTACCGTAACTCTAATAGTTACGACAACATAAAGAATATAGCATATTTCTCTCAGGGCATTTGGTTTTATAGTAAGCATGCCGGAATTAGCAATTTCCGATTCTTTTTTTTCCTCTATAAAATTTCCGTAACTCAACAATAAGGAGATTTGGCTTTGAGAAAGAAAAACTGTGCTCAGGCGTATCTTACAGAATACATACATTTGACCTGTGGTGAAAATGGTGAGACTTTGTCCAGATTCCCTAGAGAACCGCCAAGTGAGCAAATCCGTCGGGAGTTTGGCCGTATAAGAACGTACTTCACTGCCTCCCATTCGCTCTCACCGAAGTATCGCTCCATCGTGACGGGCGTTACTTAGAATGTTCTCCGAATACAGAGAATCTTTGGAAACTTGTTTCTAAAAGTTTCGTTTTATCCACGGTTTCGTTTTGGTAACTCTGTGAAAAGTTATCGGAGTATCTTGGAATAATAATCGAATAGAGATAGTTTTTAAATATTGATTATCAATTTTATCTATTTATATTAAGATAGATATTAACTGGGTTATCATTTTGATTTCATAAATGTCTCAGACGTTCATTTATTATGAGCCGTTTAGTGTGACAATATGAAATGAATTAATATACTCCTGGAAACCATTTGAGTGACGAATGTTAACCGGCCGATGCGACTTTTTGTGGTCATTACCTGATCTATTCAATATCGATAACCAACCAAAGACCGTTACTACACAAATGGAATAAACGTATTTTCTATAAAAATAGTCATATTCATAAGCAGGTAAAAATTTCCATAATTGTAGCTAATACTTGCACTATTATATAAGTCTACTTCGAATCGTCCTGATCTAAAATGAACCATCTCGTATTTTTGAAGACGTTCTTTTTTTTCGTAGTATTTAATTTTTGAACCGCCGATTCACCCTTCAAAAATTTACAACAATTCATTACAATATCTGCGGTTTTATTCATAATTGCATTATCTTATTTTAATTATTGAGTTGAATTTTCTCCATCGTATTGATAATAGCTACAATAAGCAGGTAATAATACGGAATGGAGAACACGTCGAAACATAACTGAATCGATTTCCAGTTGCGGATTAAGTCACCCTCATGACTGTATATTAGCATTCGACACTGTTTTGCACCTGCACATAGTTTATCTGTACTTCATCGTACCAACGACGTTTCACCCGGAGGAAAGTTTGATAGGGGTAGCACTGCTCCTCAGCACTCGATGTCGTCTCGCGAGCATCAGCAGCAAGAGAAGCAGCCAGTAGGGTATCACATAAGACGTAGCTAATTTATATTCCAGCCACTCGCCCGGATAACCTGGTATTCGTCTACCTGTTCGCGGCAGTTCGTGTCCTTTAATTATTCGCGCTGAGGCGTCTAGCGATGGAGAATTGCCTTTTCCACCGCCACTACATACTGAGTACGCTGTGTCCCTTTTCTCCAGACCTGTGACACTTGCAAACCCTCTTCGCACAACCTCCTGCACCAACTATTAACTCTAATTCTGCTATCCCACACCGATATACCCTCAGTGTATTTCTACCTTTCGTTAAACTTTAAAACCATGAAATGGAATTGCATTCTTACGTCTATCTTCATTAAGCCTGCCACACAATCAGTTGTATATTCGGTCCCACCATCAGACCAGTCCAGATTTAATTAAATGCACGTATAAGTATATTTATAAGTTGTCTGTGAATAAGTTCGGGAACGGTTGATGTCTGGACGTAGAAGTATTAACGATCTTCACATCACCTGATTGGAATAGTTGTTACGCAGCATGAGAGACCGTGATTCTTGTGATTTCTAAGGGACGGCAAACTGCGATGCTTGAAAGGTAAGGAAACGTGGACGTGCGGTGCAAAACGGGACGCGACGACAGTCCTGAGGATCAATAGTTGAAGACGTCAGCAGAGGAGTGAGGCGAAACGGAACTCCGGATGAAACCGGGCGACAACGGGCTCGTTTAAGCGTATAAAAGAGCGACGGAGGTTAAACCGCGGGAGTCAGTCGTCACGGACATAACACCGTGAACTGCCAGGAGGTCTCGTAGACAATGGGGGTGGTATCGTGAAATCGCGTCCTGGCACGCATTGTACCGACCCTAACGACGGGCGATTACTACCCTACGCTATCTGTACCGCTGCTGCGGTACTTCGGTTCTGTTTCCAATCCTCATGCCAACGTCTCCTCAGGTTTCCAGAAACCTTGCGATGCTTCGTCTGCATCGAGGAGCCACGTGGTCTCACACATTAATTCAGCTAGAAAACTCATCCCACTAGTCGACTTTAGAATTTTTCTTTTCACTATTATTACTATGTTTTTGGTATTGATTGACTAGAATAATAGTACATTACGATACTAGTGCGATGAAACTTTTTCGCGACGAGTGCGAGTTTGCACCACGAGCCGAAGGCGAGTGTTGTGATCACACGAGATCAGAAAAAGTTTCTCGCACGAGTATCGTATACTATTTTATGCTACTAGTGCGAGAAGTGACTATTCCACGCACGCGAGCGAAGCGAAGTGTGCGTGCAGTGGCTACTTCACGCACACTGTGGTATAAAATATATTAAATCGTGTGCCCAGACTAAAAAAAAAATTCGGTTAATTTAACTAAATACGTTTTGTTGATTGGAGATTTTGTTAAGTCCACAATTGAATTGTTTGTTCCAATCGAATGAATTTTAGTTGAATCAACAAAAAAAAGGCTGAATCGTTGAACCGTGTCAATTTTCACATTAGTTGAAACAACAGATATGAATTTAGTTCACTTGATTCGGATGAAAGAAATTCTATATTCAAGTAACCGAAAACGTTAGGAAACGAACATTGAAAAACGAAAACAAACTGTTACTCTCTTCAAATGAATATATATATCAAGTTGACGAAATATTCCATTATTATAATCTAAATCCGATTCCAGGAACTGTAGGTATTGTATTTCATTTAGCACAATCATCAAAATATTTTGTTCGCGGTACATGGTATTTATTTCGCCGTATAGACCTGTGCGATTTTGTTGAAGCCAACAAAATTTTGTTGATTCAACTGAATTTGTTTTTAGTGCATCATCAAAGAAGCATTGATAGCGATGCCCTTACAATAGTATATTGGGTATTAAGGTACGTCCAGTAGGTTTTTGTATGAGTTGAGCAGGCTTTTTTCGTAATTGTGGTGCGTCAAGCAAGTTTTATTCGAGGAAGTTAAGCGGAGTGAAAATGCGAGTTTCCCGAATGGAGTGCGTGTGGTACGATCAAAGTTACACTTTGCGCAACCAATGCGTTGAGCATCACGTAATAAACAGAATAATCCATGCTACTTTAAGGGGCGACATTCTAGAATGCACTGTCCAATAAATAAAATAAGACATCAAACACTGAGATTTATTAACTAGTTTGGTCTGAAAGCGACAACAAGTTAAAAATTTTAGGGTGGGGGTCAAAATAGCGAATGATCAGAATAGGGAATGGTTAAAATAGCGAATTTCGAAATTGGGATCGTCTGAATCTAGAATGGTCATCATTATGAAATTCGCTATTTCAGCCACCCGCCATTTTGACCATTCGCTATTTTCACCCCCATCTTATTGAAATGTATTCAAAATAGCGAATGATAAAAATGGAGAATGGCTGAAAAAGCGAATTCCATAATTATGGACATTCTACATTTCGACGTTTCTTATTTTTAAAGTCGCTATTTTAGCCATTCGGTATTTCGGTCATTCGTTATTTTGACACCCACCCTGTATACTTAATAAGGTTAGAATCTAAAATTCTTTGGAAGAAGGGTATCATCGACAGATTTTTCTTATCTTTTGAATTTTTCAAGTGACTCAGCCACCTTGATGTGGCATGGCTTATTCTGGTCATTATCCGATGTTCTACGGTTATCTGATAATTCAATTTTACATTAACGTCAGAAAACTAGCCAGAGCCATATTTCCTGCAAGAAGATACAGAAATTCGCAGTCTGCTGCCTCTATAATAGAATAAGGAGGCTGTATAAAATACGAGACGGATGGAAATATTGGCTGTGTTGAAAAATCCGATCTAAGATTTACTAGGCACAGGTATACAAGCCGCTCGCTTAACTATAACTCTCCAAAGTTATACGATCCCTACCTTAGAAAAAGTGTGAATGAGTACGCGAGTCTTAAACCCTGATTCATGTTTTTACTCTCGATTGCATAGTAAAGAAAGAAGCACTTCTCCAGCTTAAATTTCGGCATGGGAAATGCTTGGCCTTCGTGCACTCGATTTTTATTTCACAAACAGGATAACGAAATCTTCAGCCAGCGTGGAAAACATTTTCGTTTACGGCTCAAAAGCATGTAAAAGCATAAATCTCAAATTTTTAGGATCTTCGAACTGGAAGCTCAGTAGCACCAGACTATTTATTCAATGTTTTCGTTACTTCAAACATGACAATTCGTTAACAAATTAAAAATAAACGCTTTTCTTTCGTATCTGTCAAGGGTATATGCTGAACGAACGATTTCAAGATTTTCAGACTGTTACGAGAGCTTCTAGGCTCAAGATTCCCGTACATCACGTTGCTTGCTTCTAGTCGTCGTCGCGCAGTCAATACCAATCGTATCTGATATCCGGGTTTGCGGAATCCGCGCCAACCTATGCACCTGATACGCCGGGAAAAGTTACGATGATCCGTAAAACTCTCACCTAGCTCCTTTTCCGATTCCAGAAACGTAAATTCGAAAAGCCAATATTATCATCCTCGTAAAACGTGTGAAAGACGGAATTCTCGCTGTAAATCAATCAGAACTGCATTGCGCACGAGGTAGTCATGTGAAATCATAACTCATCATATAAATTCAGAGAATCAGTATTTCATTTTGAGACGAAACTCGGTGCTACGAATGCATCGTCCCAAATCATGTAAGATCCGTAATTTAAAAAATCATCTAACAGTGAGTTGGATAAAGGTTGTTTTGTTGAGAAACTGAACCGGACTGGTTATCCTGCTGAAGCGTGCTAGATAGGAACCGGCCACACAATTTAGTTCTCCGCTGGAGGACCGACTGGTCAAGCCGGGGATCACTGCGTCTGATCCTTTCAAGTAAATGCTTCTCGTCCATGGCCCTTCGTCCTCGAGGCTGAGCCTCGGACCTGATGTTCGCATAGTCCTTTCCTCATCCCTCCTTGTTGACTGTCGTCCAACTGCGTCCGCAGCAAAGTTTAGTAATTCCTTCGAAATACGAATGTCCGGTGTTGTGTTCCCTTCAGCCTTCCCACTGCAAGTCCGACTCCACGAAAATCCGCACGAGGATTCACCAAGATTTCCTTCAGTGAGGATCACCGCTGAAAGGCTCAAGGGCTTTGCCTAAAACTTTTTAACGACGAGCACAATAACTTCAATCCTCAAACGTGCGTCCTATGAATAGACTCCAGAAGGACAATACACAAAGTTAAGAAGTCGACTGACAACTGGCGATTTCCTAGTTAACGACGTCAGTCTTGCAATAAAATTCCATCGCTCCCTGTGCCTCATTGTTTTCCTATTCAACGAGTTGTCGGGTACTTCTGATTTTCGCAAGAAAAGTTGACAAGAAATAAGTTAAAACCAGTGTTGTCGTCGATGCAATTACATTAGCACTTTCATCATCATCTATCCCTGTAATACTTCGTAGTTGGATCGAGTTTCGTCCTGCTAAGTACCTGCGGGGACAAACAAGGAGGTAAGATTGGCAACCTGTGCGCAATTAGATCGGGAGTCAATTGAACGCGACTTACAGTGGTAAGTACTAAGAAGACAGGCAAGAAGGTGGATAGATAAAGTGGAGGTCCATAGAATCGCGAAATTCCTCCTTGTGAAGACCAGCGTCTTGCAGTAAACGGGTAACTTTAAACTGAATGCAGAGCTGCTCAGGTCTTACGTTTACCATTCGATGCCACTGTTGCTCAGAGACAGACCCTTACTGCTTCTGTTGCTGCGACTTTTCAGGTCTTCTCCTGGTGTATCTTACTGCCTTTACTTCAAGAGCTTAGAGTTTGCCCTTCCTCTCCCCTTTTCAACTTTCATTCTGTACCTCATCCCATCATATTCATTCACCGAGTCTCATTTCGTCTTGATTCAACTCGGCAGCGAAGTATCCTCAAATCGTAATTAATTCCGTTGGACCTTCCGTCAGTGTGCGTTCATGTTTGTACGCTATTGTCAATTGTGTATGTGTCTATGTATGTAAATCGCTTTTCCCTCGTCGTCCGATTCCGTATTTCCGCCAATGGCGTACATTACATACTCTCCCGTCCTTTTTGGTGGTGAGCTTGGGGTATATTCCAATTTACGGTCTGCGGGGACTCCCATAGTCCTTAAGAAGAAACGAGGGTGGTAGAGAAAGAAGAAAAGCAGAAGTCGAAGCAGAAAGAAGCAGACCGATGTTCTTGCAGAGAGTCCTCGCAGTGCAGAGATCTAAATATTTGCGATGCAAGCTCCGTTCAGTGGCGTCAGCATGGGGAAGAAAAGGAGAAGGTGAATAAATGGCGAAAGTAGGAGTGAAAGAACGTACAGAACACTATGCTCGATGTGTATGGTGGAAGATAAATGGGGAAGGAAGAACCAAGTGAAGAAGAGATAGAAAAGGAAAAGGTTCGGATGCTAGAGGCAGTGGAACTTCTGTTAGGCGAGACTCGAAGGTAAGGGAGGGAGTACGTCGTCTGCATAGGGTTGCTTCGACCGCAAACACCTCACGTAGCATCGCGTAGATTAAAGCTTCACCCTCTCCGCTCTGCTCTCAAGTTCTCGTTTATTCTCAGCCGCCTGTGCTTGCTTGCAATGTCTGCTGGCGCGTTCTGCGTGCGTGCGAGAAAGTCCTTTCGTGTTGAAAACACACGGGAAATCTTCGAGACCTGCTACTCCCCCCGAAGTGGAGGCTGGGAATCGAGAAGAAGATAGGAAAAGCAGAGGTAAAAGAGGGAGAACGACACGAAAGCGTAGGAAAGAGTGCAGAAAATGGGTAAGGAAGGAAGGGTGGAAAAGAGCATCGGAAAGGGAGACAGAAGGATCATCCCCTTCACCCCTCTCTTATCCTGACGAAACGCAGTACTAACGCAGGACTTCAGACACGCATTCCGAAGATCCAATCCCATGGCTCAACGGCCGTCTCGTCAAGAATACGCGATAGCGATGCAAAACTTTTTTACACCCCAAGCTTTCTATCCCTTTCCTGTTTCCATCCCCGCATTTTCCCTTTCGCCTTTCCTATCGGCGTGACTTTCAATATTCACCGTGAAGTTTGACTTTATGAAAATTGGTAGATTATTCGTACTTGCGAAGTTCAGAAGACTCGGTAATCTTAAGTCTGTTTACTTGTGTTTATGGTGTTGGTTGAAGCTAAAACGGAAATCGCTTAACGTTGAGTTTTCATACATTTTATGTTGGAATAACTGATGATTCATAGACAGGTAGTAGTAGTTAAGATCGTCAGAGAGATTTGTTAAGACATTCTTAAGAAGTCTAAAAGTAAAGTTTGACAAGTATATAAAATTCGTTGGAAAAGATTCACTAACTATTCAGGTCAGGCTCGTGATAATTGTGGTAATATGAGAAAATAGTCTCGAAATGAATAACATAGAGATGGTCTAATAATTGACACGACAGTCTCGAGTTCGTGGACTCTCCCCGATTGGATCTTATTCGACATTCTAGCTGAAACCTTTTCAGATATTTATAGGGAGTTCTTTAGAAATTCTTCACTAATACTTCGTTCCGATGCGAATCTTCATATATAGAAAAATGTTTGAAGCTATTGAAATAATAGTCATGATCTAACAAGTTATAGTGGTGACTTGTCGTCAACTAAACTACGAAGATTTTTGTAAATGTATCCAGAACTCAAGTCGATTGATCAGTTATTAACGATCGGTTCATTTACTTGGCCGGTATATTTTAACTGATTTCTATTTTATGATACGACGGAATCTTCTATTTTTTCATCATCGCCATCGTCGTTCGATGAGTTGACTGAAATAGTTAGAGGATCTAAAGAATCGAAAATACCTTTCATAACACTCCACTTTTCTTAGCTTTTCCACATGCTATGGACGTCGGGTTTCGTCCATCTAATACCACGAATTCCAGGTTGCTTTATGATCGTGATTCATCGAAGCAGGCGCCAAAGCTTTTTAACGACCACTAAAGACCCCCAAAAAGCTCGTCCATGTCGAAATCGTCGCTGCACCGTCCCCGAAATGTCCCAATGTTGGAAAGCGGCAGATACCGCCCGCGTGGACAAACGTTTCATGACAGTCATTCGGGAAATATGTGGTTTTCATGTTAGAACGATAGCGGGCTGTTTCACGACCCTCATTCCTTCGATATATTCTTGGGTCGCTTCAACTGCCGATTATTATCGGAAAAATAAAGAGACGCGGGTGAAGTATCCAAGCATCAGTCGTTCTAGCAAAAATATCGAACTAAGACTCGAGACTTGGAAATCAGATTATTTCGACTGCATCAAAACGTCTGATTGGATGCCCACTGAAAGTCAATTGGAATTCGGTTAATCGATCGGGACAAGCGTTCGATGAATTTTCAGTGCAACTTTATAGAGCATCGGGCGCCAGTCATAAACTTGATGCTGTAATTTCGTGCTTACGGTGTAAAAGTCGGAAGCCCGTATTGCTTAGGCCCTCTACTACTTCGGCTTTTCAGCGTGCTGTCGCTTCTCGTGCGTCAGCTTCCCCCGGGTCGTTATCATTTTACTAGCTACCAAAACGGCCGCCACCGAATACTTAACGCCGAACTGCAGAACTGAGCAGGGGCGGAGTAGGTGTTCCAATGGGTTTTTGGTCGGCTCACTTAAATTTCTTCATAATGCACTATTCCGTGCCTTGCTGACAGCTCGTTTGGGGAACATAGATTTTACTATGTTACGGTTTTTTAGTATCGTCTATGGCGATCTTTCTACACGCACTTTTTACGATTCCGGAAACGTTTTTACGCTATATTGCTCAGCGTAATTTTTTATACACGAAGAAAAAATGTGAGACTCTCTCTCGGCTTGGTAGTTTTTGTATCAAGTAATAAATGTCAAGTGTAGTTGATGTGACTATTCATGTACTTCTATGAATATATGAAGTAATTTATGACTATCTCAGGAATCTTTGATTAATCACAGTGAAATTGATTTAGTACAGGCTTATAAGCTTTTATTCAGTTTCATGAGTAGTTTTCGTATCATTTTAGTAGTTTTTAACCCAGAACATTTTATTTTTAAGTGCTGATATATATTTTCATTAAATACAAGAACAGAGTTTTTCAAAGACCCACACATCGAAAAATTATTGGAGGGCCTGGATTTTTCAATAAAATCTTCTCTTAAAAAAGACTCGGCACATGGAAAGTCGAAATATCGAACACTAAAGCCACCTTTCTACCATTTTGATTGGTGGTCGATGGCTTTGATTTGAATCTTACTTCAGACGGTTACAATCACTGCAGGATCGCGCATTTTAAATTGCTGTTTTTTTCGCAGTTGTAAAATAGAACACATTTTTTTCCGGAAATAGATATTCCTTTCTTTCTTTTTACTTCGTAAAAGAAGACATGACACGTCCAAAGTCGATTATATTGAAACAGTGGAGCAGAAACAGAGTCACATAAACTGATATTTACGTGAATAGTATAAACATGCAAATTCCTAGTGTAGCCATAAGAAGAGATAAATAAATAAAAAATCGTGCAAATGCAGCGACCGTGTTATTGTAGGTGTACAAAAAGCTTCATTTTCCTTGCAGTTACTCGAAACTTGAGCATCTTTTCACAGTTACTCTAATTTTTTGATGTATATATAAACATAATCTCATCATGAAATGATCTATAATTGTTACTCATTACAACGAATCATTATTCTCTGAAAACGTAAACACAGCTTGTTATGCCAGACAGATTCTGGAATTCTGAGCGTCTAGCCACCGGGTTCGTCATCCTGAATCGAGGGTTGTGCGCCCCGAAGTACATTTCACCAGAGAGAAAGCAGGCATGTATCAGAGAACTGGGCAATAAAGGGATTTTCGTGTGAACGAGACAGGGAATACTCGGCCGACATATAAAGCGGGAAGAGACGAATAGTCCGAAAGAGGCGCTTGGTAAAAGAGAACGAAGCGAGCGAGGAGAAATCCCTGACTCGGGGACGAATGAGCGATACTATGCTTCACTTTTCTATATTGTATACACAGGATTGGCCTCAGTGCTCTGCAGAAGAGATGTCTCCAACCTCACAATATAGTACATACCTACTTATACGTGTATTGTAGTATGTACGTGGTGAGAAGAAAACCACCCCGGGTGGTGATGGTGGTGGTGGTCGGTTTAGGTGGTCCAAAGAGAGCTGCAGCCTCGCGCTGCCTTTTGCCCTCACCCACACTCGAGTAATACCCGCGAAATGGCCGCTTAGTATGATATACGTATCACTTACGCGGAGCGATAATGAAAAGATTTGCCGGGGGCTTTATGACTTCCGTGGTCGCTTACGACGGATACACCCAGACCACTATGACTTCTTCCCTTTTCTACTTCTAGACTACTATATGCTTTTAGCTCTTTTATTTTTCTCCCGCGTTCTCAAGCTTCATGCGACGTTCTGTGACTTTCAGTCCCTCATCTCTCTCTCTAGAAGCTAGCCTTCGAACTCCCAGGACTTTAGCCGTAGAACGACTATTTCTATTTCTTTTGTCACGTCCCGTCGTTTCGTGCCCACTGACCACGAAGTATGAGAGCTTGTGTCCGAACACATACAGTGATAGAGAATGTAGGAAAGACTGACCATTCCTCGGACCATATAAACCCAATAAAGGATAAATAAGATATGAGGTTCGAGGTATGGCGTCTCTGAGAGAGCCTGAGAGCTTCGGCACTTCGATCAAATATCATTGAGGTCATTCATTTATTAAATGGCAAGATCAATGATTCATTGGCTTCAGGGGTTTGGTGCAAAGGTATTCTAGAATTAATATTTCACCTAAAAAGTTGTTTTCGTTGGTGGACCATATATGCAATAAAACTTTTATTTTTGAGCATTTTTCTTACTATCACATGTCATTCTTGGTTGACAAATAGTTTTCAAAGTCGTGAACCGGTGTAAGAAACGGACAATCCTAGAAGTTTGGGCTTCCGTGAATTGTCGAAGCCGGAAATCGTCGAGTAAGCGCAAGGTGGTGTTCTGAAAAGTCCAGCAGGTTTTAATGGTGATCGATGCTCAAGAGGACAGCAAGCTCTTCTTCCCTAACGTTTTTATTGCATCGTACTTCGTAAATCAAATTCTTAGAAGAACTGGATGTTTGGAGAACTGCGCTATTGGTCTCCAAAGACGAAATGTTGGGTTGGTTGTCGAAGATGCTTCGAAAAATGCGTCGATCCGAAACACGCCTTGTAAATTGTGTCACATGGTCTTTGCTGAACTTGTCCACATTCGAGCTGAATATTTCAGCGCTCAATACACAACATGTATCCGTGAAAATGGAATGAAACGAGGAACGCTGCCAGCGAGGCGACGTTAACAAATCAATTCTATAAATGGCATGGACAGAGTCATTCGCTCGCTCGCTTGCCTTGCGAGCACCGAACGAAAGCCTGCAAGAGAGACTGAAGGATAACGGGCGACGAGAGTAACACACCAAGAGAAACAAGATAGAGAAGTCTGCAGAAGAGAAAGCTCCACGAATTCAATCCTACCAATTTATAAACGTCCCTGTCGTCGTAGTCTGTATATCTTGGGAAGAGGTCTAGCTCGACCGTGAAAGCAGCATGCTTGTAAAGCAGCGGCTGCGTGTACGTAACCCTTGAAATTGTGCGTGTAACGCAAACGTTGTTATAGCTTGCAATACACTTGTCTCTATGCCCCACGTGCACCAGAGGCGCTGATAGGACCCACTTCCATTTTTTTTATTTCGTTTTCGTGTTCCTTTTCTCCTTTATTTCTTCGTTTTTTCTTCGCCCCTCTGATTTTTTGCAAATGATTTAATTTATCGTCTCGTCGGCATGGAACGTTCGCTTGGGCGCGAATTCGAGTGTCGAGGAAATAAATTTGGCGTGTCGGGACCACGAGGCATCGGCGCTCGCCCGTCGTCGTGCATCGCACCCCGACGAAAATAAAACAAGTGAGGCGGCCTTCTGGTTGTGCTGAAAGAGAGAATCACATGGAGTGAGACATGGATAACACCAGTGATTGAGCAGACTTTCCAGTGGCTCTTGCTGCAACTGTAGACCGCCGGTTTTACCGCCGCGGACACGGTTCCATTTTGGCAGCAGGGCTTGCAAGACCTTTTCTAAATAACGCCTCACATCGGCTGATAATGGTCAAGGAGCTATGAGGAGAATCCTGATCCTAGAAAATAACCGGAAGACTGACTTTCCGTGTGGGAATTCACGAGAGAACTCGCCACCAGCTAGAAAGTTTCCATCTCTACTCTACAAGATTTAGGTCACAAAACTAGGTATATCTGAACGCTATATGTGAAATTTCCCGCTGTCCAGCTGTTATATGAGAGAATTGTCCAGGACCTAGATGAAATTCCATTAATACGCCTAATAAACTGAGGTACGGATTAGCCAGCATGGAAGTAGCGTAACTCTATAGAATAAAACTGTCAAGGCGCTAGTCTGAATATCGCTATCGGCCTGCGAACCCAGTTCTCGCCTGAATAGGCTAGGAGTAATAAAAAACAACATTAACATATTTTCGTTTATTGTGATAAATTGCGTTTATTTTAACTAAACATATGTCACAGAGAATGAACATAATTTCTTTCTCTTTTAAAAAAAATTCCTGCCATTGGGGATTCTGTACGAAATGTAAATAAGTAATAAAATATTTCGAAACAAAAATAAGTAATAATGTCGAGAATTACTGGTGTGGAGGCCGATGCTACCTGCCTCGCAACTACGTAGGTAGCACCAATTGATCTTTACAAATATCGACTGCAGCTTCTTAATTAATTCAATTAATTAATCAAGCAGCCACACTCGACAAAATTTATCTCGAACAGATCGTGAAAAATTCCGCCATGAAATGGGTTCGAACCCAGAACATCCAGAATTCTAGCCTGGTATACGTTACCAATTACGCCATCGTGACACTGGCAGAATTGATGTACAACTGCCGAACAATATTATTTAAGCAAAACTGGCTCGATTCTAGATGACCAAGGCAACTATACCTATGTGCTAGATAGATTATGCCTAGCTTCTCGTCATATAACCTGCGACATTAAAACTAGATAGATCCTAGATAGCCGTTTAATCTATTTATAGAGTTTTTTTTTAGCTAAATTGTGGCAAGTTCCTCTACAAAAACCTTAACAAAAAAAACTAGCTAGACGCTTGATTCGAACAGTTTATCCCAAACGGATTCCCACACGGGTTATTTGCCACCGTATCAATACTTCGAGCGCAAAAAAGTTCGCCAACAAGTGAAATTCGCAACATCTCACAATATCGTTAACTTTAATTATTGTGAAACATTTTTGGTTGCAAGTCTTTTATAAGATGAACGACTTGATGAAAAACAATGTAAGGACCAGTAACACTTATGAGATGTCATGAATTGTAGCTATTACAGTCCGAGTAGACTTTTTTATTCTAAGATTAGTAAGATTTACAATAGGTATTATTTATGACAGCATTGTACGACATCAAGTCGTAAATTTTAAGGTTCCGAATCACTGACTCATTTAATATACAAAATTGTGCCATAAATATAAGTTTTTTAGATTGTTCTGTTAGCGAGTCTGCTGCAGTAGCATAAAAATCAGTAAAAGAAAAAGAAATTTTATGAAAAAAGGCTATTGTTTGATGACTTGATGCGCGTTTGTACGATCAAAGAGGCTCAGCTCTGCTCAGCAGCTCAGTTCTGCCAAGTACTTTCATCTTTCTCTGTCTCTCTGTGTTGCTGCAAATCTTAAGATTGAGAATAAAGTGTGAGACGACAGTAGCCTTCCTTTGTAGCTTCTCAAGCATCACACCCTCAAACTAGATCACACAAACGTGCCGTTTGGATCTTAGCCTCATTGTCTGTCTCAGTGTTTTACGCTTTTTCAGTTTCTTTGTATATCTCGCCGAGATTTTTTCTAGAAAGTAGACGTTTTCGGAAAACCGTTGCGCTCTTCACTGTTTGAGCATTGAAAGCCTCTTTTTTTTAAATATACTCTAAATACTTTCCTACTTTTCCACTATTTTCTAGAATCAGATTGAAGGTATCTTTAAATAACAAGATCTTCCGGATAAATATATGTTGCATTGTGAATTTACCTACAAACAAGCTATTGTGCCGCCTGAATCATTTAGTTTTTATATCACATCGTTTTCTTGAATGTCGGTGCGGTTTGCGTCAAGATTGTATTTCCTTGATCTGTCCATGTGTCATCGACGATCTTTGGCGGTTCAGCAAGTGGACTGGACCACCCTCCGTCATCGCTACGCATCTCCCCAGGGTGTCCTACGCACCAATCGTACGTATACGTACACCGCGCTGCGGGAGCGACCACTTAGGTGGGGTAATATATCGCCCGGCCGCGGTAACTGTCCCCGTATATTATGTCGACGTTCGCGGACACGCATTCCTGCCGCGGATCCCGTCCGCCCTTTCGCTTGGCGTTTACCGTTTGCACAATGAGCCATACGCGCCCGGGTCTAAACGATTCCTCGTGTCTGGTTATTTTCACGATTAATCGCTGCTCGTAAAGCCCCTGGGCAGCGGAACTCGCCAGTTTGTATGCTTGGGTAGCAAAAGAGAATAGAGCAGAGAGTACGACCAACATATAGTAGGCAAGTGTAGCAAAGAGTAAGCAAGAGCAGTAAAGTTACGATAGTTTACGAGTGGAATCGTATTTCTTTCGGTATGACCCTGGACGGCTAGGGGATTAACAGTTTTACCAGGTTTTTTTTTACTGAGACTTTGGAATTATCAGCGCAATCCTGCTTATGTCGTTTTTTTTTAACATTTGGAGAAATACTAGTATTCTTAGCAAACTTGCAATGATTGATACTTGTGGTGTGATAAGTTTTGTAGGTTTATTAGGAGATTTTCGGGGCTCGCGCAATTGCAGTAGTTCTGGAAATATGAGAATGATTCTGTGCTTAATTTATCAGGTTGGCAGTGCGTCAGTTCTACAGAAACCATCTTTACACAGATCGATATGTCATGCGTAGTTCTACACTGATTTTGAAATCACGTATTTTATCTGAACGATGAAATTATGAATAAATAAATTATAAATGACAAGGACAAGGAAAATGCATACAAATAACAAAGTTATGTGTAAATTCTACCAACAATGAATTCGTCGAATTAGTAGAATTGGTAGACGAGAAGTCGAACTCAGCATATTCGTCACTGCAAAGTTTGACACGACATAAGTTCACCGCGGCAAGCTTCTACACGACCCATTTGTTCACCGTCCGATTTCGACACCTCTCATCTCGTGTAGAGATAGTTTCCGTAGAACAGATGCACTGCCGATTAAGTTTTGTTCAATTGATTAGGCCTGAAAGGGAAACTCAAAAATGAGCTAGTGTAGTCAGGAGTTTAGGAGTGGGGGACTTGGGAATAACCATAGCGTAAGTTGTGATTCATAAGTGTACCTATTAATAACCAGGGCTTAGTGTGAACATTGCAGGACTTAAAATCGTAGAGTCTGGAGGTTTATGAAAAGAATCTAAAATCATCAAGATATCGGGCAGGGAGGCACTCTCATGACAAGACTTAGAATCACTATATAAAAACGCGAACACATAGTGTCATAGAATAATTAGAATCAAATATAAACATGTATTCATTAATTCTTTCCAATCCCTAACTAGGTACGTTAATTACGATAACTCGAAGGTTATGCAAATTTCGATCTGCAGTATCAATATATCATCGCACGGAAAAAATCGTTGGTTATGACAACTAAATTTTTAATTTGCTGTACAGCAGATCTTAAAAGTTAGTTACCGTAACTACATCAAATAGTTATCTCAACTATTCACGGTTAGTGTTCACAAGATTACTCAATCTGTCCAATCCAATGATTGGGCTTTCCATTTGAATTATTGTGACAACAATTCAAATCATTGACACTATTATTTCAGTTGTAAGGGAAATAGAAAGATCGATTGGTCGTGATAACTTATTTTTTAGTTATCGCAGCTAAACTTTCTTTTTCCGTGTGGCTACAGGTGTGACAACTTTCACCTAATCATTCGTTCTGAACTCCAGTTGGCTAATGTAAATTCAAGAAAACGCGAAGCAAGAACTTGGACTCAAAATGAAGTTTGCTGTGACTTGTCGACAAAAGATCGGCGTGCCAAGCGGTGTACAACAGTGTCCACGATACTTGAGTGTGGCAGGGTGTACGGGTCGCCGGGTGTCAGGCCACTTGGCTGCGGAAAGAAGTTACGACTGTTACGTTCTTGCTCTTCGTTACTGTTGCTACTGCTGATGCAGTATGTTGTTGCGCGGCGTTTGCCAAGAAGCCGTAAATCTTAGCTTGAGTCAGCCGGCAATATCCACTCGTTGGTTTCGAGAGGCGATTCCGAACTGAGCGGTCGCACGCGTTCAGCAAGACGAGTCTGTTTAGTTGAAACGACGGCGCCTCGAGTGGCATTCGTTCGCGCGACTAGCTTATTTCCTCCTTTAACTTCTCCAGGTTCACGCGAGGCCGCGCTCTCGATGTCTCGACTCGTCACAGTGACGAGCAGCACCGAGATGGGCGGGCGATGTCGGAGCTCTTTAAACGAAACGTCGGCTAACCCAAAGAACGAAACTCAAATAAACCATTGAATTTGTTTTTTCACTGGAGCGTGTCCCGACTTTTCTCGACGCACCGACATCGAATTTTTACGACGGTTTCCCATGAGCTAGGAACGCTGGGCACGCAACACCGACATTTCTATGTTTAGATGCTATGTCGCTTTCTTTCGCCCCTCAGCTTCGTTCGGTACTCAGCAGGTTCGATACTTAATTTTTGCTTCTCTATTTTTCACACGAGTTTAGAAACAAAGGCAATTACGGATTATTATATCTAAAGGCCCTGGAGAATATCTAATTACATCGTAAAGTAACTTCCGATAGAAATTATAATAATAACAAATTATTTACATACTGGAGACATTTGTGATGTGAATAGATATTGAAAAATATGGTAGAAAAAGTTACTGGAAAGCTAGAAAACCCATGAGGCTGAAATTAGACCCGCTGGTTTGTAGACGGACCATTGTTACCAGGGCAGTAGCGCTACCGCCCAAATTAAGGTGCTTATTAAATATCACACTGATTTACGTTTACTCAATTCTGTATTATGACATGCATACATATTCTAGATGCGTGAAATATAAATAAAATAGAATTAGACATTATTAATTAGTGATAGGCAATTTGATTTAGCTTCAGCCTCGTCAAACATCGAGACACTTTTTGGACTTCAGGTACTATCGCCATGCACTTCTTTCCCGACTTATCACAGAAAGCGTATTCCGCTTGACTTTTTTACTCTAAAAGGTACATTAAGAATTCAATGATTTCGGCAACCACCGGTGAAAAAAAATTGCGGTCGGGCAAACCTTTTTTTTTCATCGTAGGGATGAAGCAAATGGGTGACGAGCAAATGAGAGCATTCTCGGATCTCTGAATTAGAGAACGAAAAACGTCATCTCTATGTTTCGGCCACGATCAATGCCGCTAACACTCACGTACTCTCAGTATCTATATATAACTTCACACACAGATAGAGCACAATTCGTCCGGTTACAGAAGTCCGATAAAATAAAATAAAAGCGTGAGGTTCGTTGGACAGCGTGAGGGTGGATCACCTAGCTCTGCTCGCGTCACCCTTCCCTTGGACCAACTCCCACCGCACGACCCCCGGGCGCCAATTAAGCTCTAATTGATTTTAACTGTAAATCCATGAGTTGTAAAGTCTTCCTCAGGGCCTCTACGATCGGGTTGCGGTTCGTCTGCTGCCGCTGCTGCTGCAAGGGCTGTCTACTGTTGGTTGGGTACGACGGTACACCAGACGGAAACAGTTGTTAGCGATAAATTTAAAAGGGACGGCAAGAAAAGGGAAAGAGTATGAAGAAGAGTGAAAAGTCGTCTCGACAATCTTATACGTTCGTAGACTCGAAAGGTTCCAATTCTGTTAATGAGCCTCAATCGCTGGTTGGCCATCTGTCTTCTCATGCCAGCTTCATCTTCACTGTATATCGTACCTCTTTTCTTCTATTTTTTTTTGTGGTTTCCTGTCATACGTCTGGGCAGTGTTACAGTTGTACAGAAACAATCTCCACACACATTCATTTGTCAAACTGAGTTCGACACATTGTAAGAAATATGAATATGACAACCGGAGAGATGAAGATGTAAGGGTACGAATATTTAATTTGAAAGACCTATGGTAAACCACGCGAAAGAAAGAGAGCGCAACGTTATGGGCTGCTCTCCCGAAATATTAATTGTCAATCGTGACGAACATTTCTAATAAAATTCTGTATATATTATTTAATAGTTTGCTTTTAACTCATTTAGTGTAAGAAATATTTATTAGCATTTTTTAATAATGGACATAATTGAGTTGGTATTGGAAAGCAAAGATTATGAAATATAATATTATAAGAACCATGAAGAGTGAAATTTCGATATTTATTTAGTAAGGCATATTGAATGATAGATTTATAGTTGTGGCATGTCAAATCGCATTTGACTACTAATGTTGTACATTGATATTTGTTTTGCTTGTATACAATTATTTTAGCCGTAACATTTCTATATAGCACATACACATTTTTGTTCACCCATTTGCATTCATACATGATTCTTTACGCGTGCACGCGTTTTTGTTTTACAATAATTATGAATTACTCATCTTCGAAATTGTTGAAGAGGCTTCCACGTTGGCTCTTTTGAAAAAAATCTCTAGGGCTCGCAGAACTCGTGCAAGATAGACACCATCCAAGTGTTTTATTATTGATCAGCCGGCCACGGTCGATCGTAGGGATTGTTGTTCAGAAAACTCTCGTTCCTCCCGTCAGTCAGAGGTAGTGTTCGATGTAGACGGTTCGACGTCCCCAGTGCAAAAGAGGACGATCTTCGATCGATGATGGGCGATTTCAATGTTGTTAATTGTGACGAGCATGCGCGACGAAACAATTAATTTTTTGGGAGAGCAGCCGAAACGTGGCGCTTTCTTCCTTTCGCGCGGTTCTGCCTACTGTTTGTCTCAATTGTAAATTTATGTTTATTCAAAAAAATCGCGAATGACTTCATAATTTTTTGGGCCAAGATCCGATTCTATAGATCTTATTGCTATGTGCTCATAGAGTGTAAAGCTTTTTATGTAATGGAATCCGGCCTATGCAATAAATCTGCGTTAATCTGTAAAGGAATGGATAGTAAAATTCCACCGGCAAAGACGATTATAGGGTAGAATAAAGAGCTTGCAACCGCTATGAATATATAAACCTACTCTGTAAATCAGGATTATTCTACATAGGTAGGAAAATCGATCCAACATGGAAATAAAAGAAATTGAAGTAGACGATAATATTACATGGAATAAATAAATTCATCCATGAATATATTAACAATAATCTTCAATCCTATGAAAAATATATGAGAAGTATTCACAGCATATCGCCCGATATTTTTTTACAGACTGCAGATTATTGTGAATTCGTTTATGAACGGATTTTTTACATGGTTTTGCAACGAAATTGTGAAATTCTGGCGGATTCCGAGCTCGAATAATATAGAAGTCTGCGACGAGTTTCCCGATACCAAAGCTTTATTTATTCCGTTTAACAGATTAACAGTTCAACATGATTATTTTACTATTACGTAAAAGGCTGGCCGATTCAATGTAGACATCACATCGATGGAATGAGGCATCCGTATAGTATTCTCGGTAAGTTAGTTTTCGTGTCAGCGACCGGTGATAAAAATCCTGCATCGAACAGAAGAACAAATCGAATTATCATTTTCCACTAAAGCCTTTAATCTTCTTGAAAATTTGGTAAATCAAAAAAAGCGTATGAATTGTGTTTGTGCACAAATAAAGCTTCTAAGTGATGCTAAGTTACAATATTTTTATGTTTAATTTAATTAACTTACGGCATTTTGATGTTTCCAACACACACTCTTGGTCCGAAGGACAATCCTCGTCACTTTCGCATCCGTTTATCACGTACTCCTCGTGCTTATATGTTTCTCGCTTGCGTCTTCCTTCGGGGACGTGTAATTCGATGATATCCGGTTCGTGATTCTAAACAAAAGCCCGAAAATACCATAGCTAGGGTACAAGTGTAATTCTACAAAAAATTATGATTCTTTATTCCTTATTCCTAATTACGGGAAAAAACTGGTGATAATCGGAATGGATTTCTTGCACTCATTTCTCTACTGCATTGAAAAATGTTTTAATTCGGATCACGATCAAATTTCGTTTCAATTTTTTTAAATGCGGAATTCCGTTGAATTCTGAATTTGCTCGATGCTTCCGGAAAAACGTCATTACTTACTGGTGACTCTTTGGGTGAACCAATGTGGAAAATGTGCACCTCCTGATCTTCCTGCGATGAAATGGTCAAGCCCGATTAGAATGCGATTTTTAATAACAACAAATTCACGAATTATCTGATCGCCCGGCAAACTAAACTCGTATATTTGTACCTTCTTGTCCGGGACAATACACGAATTGGTGACAGCTATGAAGCACGCCAGGCCTAAGATGACACTCAATGAAGCCATTGTAGTGGTTGTCGTCGTCGTTGAAAGCACTTTCAAGACTAGTGACAGTGCATATAACTTCCCGTTTTTATATATCCCTGGGAATATTGCAAAAACATAGCAACCAACTAAATTGCACAATTTTTCATTATACGCTTATCGCATTGCACATTTTAATATTGGCGAGTTCACACCGTACAGATTGTAAAACAAATTTTTTTAGTGACAATTTACTGCAACATTATACTATTTAAAGTCTAGAGCGATTCGGTTCAGAAACAATTAGCTTCCCTGATAAATAACCCGATATCGCTAATTGCCCGTACCCTCATCTTCACGGCAATCACGAGCACATTCGAGTTTTCACTTAGTGCTGAGCGGGTAGTGTATACAGATGCGTAGTACGAGGCTTTCTTGCGGTGCGTTTATCTAGATTGGTAAATTGAAGTTGCTCTCGTAAAAGTTAGAAGCCTGAACAATGTATGTACCATGTGAACGAGTTCGTCACACCTGTCTAGTGACATTTTTCCTGGAGTAGTTCCAGGAAAGTCAACCATACATGTAACACATTGTATATTCACGACTTACACACGAGATATGGTGCATCCAGGACCGATATGAAATTTTTGTCTTCCTCATAAATATTTTCTCATGAGAAGCCTGTTCCATGCGAAAGCGTTTTTTTTACGCCATGGTTTTAAAAATCATCTTAACGGGAAAAATGGTTCATACCAATGTGTTGATTGATATTAGTTACGACTTCGAGAAATTAGGACTGCTGTACATCTATAGTTTGTCTACCGCGTGAGTTGGAACTTGGTTGGCAGGTGAGTCACGTCTCCTTCTTTGGTATGATGTTTGTCATTCTTCACTTGCGGATAGGAATTTTATACCGTTTTTAATGCTGATGGAAATTTTGCAGACATTCGCCAAAAATTATAAGCTGTCGAGCTGTTTTTGTTTTATGATTAAAACATTTTTCAAGAACTTCGGGGCTGAGTCTGAAAAAAATTCCGAAAATAGTTAAAACTTTATTAAAGTTCGGATTCTTCAAGAAATATAAGCCCCAGTTGTAGCTGATGACAATGTCTATCAATTCCGTCCAAACTCTACAACAAAAAGGCGTTTAAATTTTATAGTAATTTAAAGTTTTCGAATATTTGATACGCTTCAATTCAATTTAATCGCATAAATAAACGGTACAAAAATGAAGTTTACAGCCTCGTTATTACTCATATATCACCGAAACCCACTACGTTTATAAAATGAACAATTTTTCATCATGAGACTTACTTTCCAATAGTGATATTGTTATAGCTGCATTACTATTGGTAACAAACGATATCCTATTTTTTCGATCACTCCCTTGAAGTGCACAATTTTTTTGGTGCCCATCTCACCTGGATCTACATGATCACATAAAGGACATGTTGTATAGGAAGAGGTTTATAGTGTGGAGGAGTGGAAGCAAGTATCTAGAAAATCAAGCTCGAAGTAAGGGAGAAAGCTGATGTAAAAGAGGCTATGTGATGTTGGGAGAGAGTAATACGTTCCAGAGCAGCTTTATGAAGATTTGCCGGGGGTGCACCCATCTCTACCCCGTCCATTTACAGCCTGGTACTAAAGTTAACAGTAAAGCGTTACCTGTGTCGTTAACCTAATTACGCTTTTGCCATGAGGCCCGCCTTCTCTCACTTTGCGACAGAAAGCCAACAGAAGCAGTAAACCGACTTGAGCCTTAGTGTGGAACGGAGAAAGTGGCAATGCCAAGCGTGAGACGGAATTTTCGAAGCAAAAGGGAAAGAGGAAAATAGCGAGTAGCAGAGTTTGCACACACACAGGACACGACGCTTTGAATTACGATGTAGTTCACCCACGCGAGGGTAAACAGCCCCGTACGCAACGCCATCTACCGTTCAACCCACCACCACCATCACCTAACGAGAGCATCCGGTGCATTTTTGCTGACGACACTTTGCCTCCATGCAGTGACGCTCCCTTTTTCACAGTCTTCCTTTTCCTCTTTCTCTTTTTCAGGAATTACACATTTTTGCAGCTCTTACACATTATCTATCTATCTTCTCACTTCCATGGATTCCTCTGCGCTTATTTCCTAGCTTTCCATCTCTCCTATGGAGAGGGAAAAATGTTGTGACTCATATCTTTCCCACAGCATTTTCCGATTAACCCCTCTGCTGGATGAATAACGCCACTTTTCCTCTTTTTTCACTACACTTCCTTCCGACCCGCCAGTTTTTTTTTTCAACTGTGCTGGGAGTTCTGTATGGAAAAGACGACCCGGTTAATTACCCATCCAGCGCAGATCGGTCCGATACTCTTGTTCGCTTTGCCGTAAAACCACCAAGCTTGTTGGTCGTAGTTTGTGTTGGTCTGGATTGCGTGAAAGAGCGAAACCGGATACTCCGACCAGTGGAGTTACTATTACATTGCTCGCGGGTTTAGTGGTTTCCATTCGACAAAAGTGACACCAGCTTTCTAAACTTTTCGAAATATGGATGTCTATCTAAATAAATCGTGATGATCCTACAAACTGTGAGTTACAAGTATTTTTGTTGGGCTGCGTTACGATTAATATTATTGATAATCAATTGTTTTAACCATCAATTAGTCATGATTACAGTAACTTCAAAAGCATAGTTTTTTTTGTAACGTACTGTTTACAGTTTTTAAGGAAAAAATGACCAGGATTTTTGATAATCTTAGCACTCATGATAATGGCATTCAAATATTTAAATTGTCATTACAATGAATTAAGATTGATACTTTTTGTGCAATAATTACTACATTACGGTAAAAACTGATAATGATTCCCTGTAGCAAAGTGTCCCTATCATCACCTTATTTTGCTTTATAACTTGTTTCCTGTTATCGTTTTTTTTACCTTCGACCTCTGCGATCCGCATTTTCATTAGAGATTTAATTACGAGGTTGAAAAGATTTACATATTATAATTTCGCCATTACCATAAATTCTGTATATTTGTCGACTGTTTATCTGACTACAGGAAGAAAAATTAATTAGCGGTTGCGTGAATTGCGACAGATGTTGGGTAATGATGATTTCTTGGCGGGAGTAACAACAGTCGACGCGAAAACGTCTCTTCACAAAATTCTTTTGAAAATAATATTTCAATCGAAGTTTAAGCCGCATCCATAAAGAAAAATAATAATAATTTTGAGTAAAAAGTTCAATAATTTTATTTTTATTCCAATGATCAACTAAATCCGGAAGCAACGTTAGTAACTTATGATCAACTAAATTCGGAAGCAACGTTAGTAACTTATGATCAACTAAATTCGGAAGCAACGTTCCTAACTTATGATCAACTAAATACGAAAGCAACGTCAGTAACTTATGATAGTTTATGTAGGTCATTTTTTTTTTATCGAATGATGAAGAAATAATTAATATTTATACAGCTAGAGTAAACAATTTTAGGGTCAACAACAAAAACGTCTCAGGTTTGAAAGAACATTTGTTTTAACTAGTGGAGAACTCGTTGTATATCGGTGGTCTTCACGTCTCGGGAGGACCGAATTTGTGGGAACTAAACTCTGGGCGTTACGGCGAGTAGTGGCAGCGTCAGTCTGGACACACATTCCGCGCTGGAATAGTTACCTCGTAGTTTCACAATCATAGAATTTGCCCCGTGGCAAAATTGTGCAAAGTACGTGTTACTATTGCACTCGTACGTACGAGAGTGTGCACTAGTTTAGAGTGCATGCGGTGGAGGTACAGCGTACGCGTGACATTAATGCAAGTCCCTTGTTACCTTCATTATCAAATACCTCGGGGCAAACGGTTAATTACGTACGCAAGCAATCCTCAGGTTACATAGTCAAATAATAGCAATAATTGAGTTCATTCAGTTACTCGAAGTGCTTAACACTTGAACACTGAACTAATTTCATTGAGTCAAGCCTTGGATAGCTTGAATTTCTTCCAAAATAAACCCAAAAAAAAGAAAATTTAAAATTGTTACGTCATGGCTCTGGTTGGTATGACATAACGAAGCGAAATTGATTTTATTTGTCTCCATTTTTTAGCAGGATGTGCCGCCTCAGGGATTGGAGAACTATACTAGTGATTAATATTTTTATTTTAAATAACTTTTGTATGACACTGGGACTCCAAACACTTCGTTTATTAAAAATACAGATAAAAAACAGGTTGATCAAAATTTACTCACGACAAAACAGTAAAAACAAATTTGAAAAAGTATATTGTATCACCTCGAGGGCCGACGATAGCGTTCGCAGTCAAGACTGACTGACAAATTTGTTAAAACTAATTCGAAGGCACAGAGCATCAATGCATTTTTATAAGATGCCGGACATCGCACATCTTGTAGGTGCGCGGTGCCCCCCTCTAATCACCGTGGCACCGCCAATGCTGCACTGATAAGAGCAGCCCTCAGTTCGGAAACACGACAATTGCTCGAAAATGCTGCTAAAAGCAAGAGTCCAGTACCAAGAAGCGCTACTGGGTGTAACAAAATGAAAATAATATTATTGTTGAACTAAGAAAATGATTTTTAAAAAATGTTAAATTTACATTCTTAAAATATTTGTTTATTTTTTAATTAATTCTTAAGCTAATTGATCTTTTAAATGTTCCTAATGACCAGAAATGTACTCGGACGTAACAAAAATCATGCTTTTAAATACTATAATTTCTATTCTGCACAATGTGATTGGTAAAATTAGTTCAAACAAGCTTTGAAGAAATATCGAAATCTCTACGGGGACTTCAGTGTTGTGGATGATTAATGTGCCGTCTGGACTCGTAACTTTCACGACAGCGACGGCGTCGAGACGTCAGAAATCGGGGGGGGGGGGGGGGGGGGGGGGGTCTGAGACGGGTTCCTGCTCGCATTATGGGAGTCCTTCGTCATTCAGGCGTTCAGCAAAAAAGCTTTGTGGTGTGGAGAGGAGCGAAGTCAGTGAGGGTCAACTTAATGCACAACCGCAGCAAAATATAGTCACCGAACTCTGTCAGGAGATAACGACAATACTTTTAACAATGGTATATCATTTCGATGATTTACAAACCGTACAGTCAGTTATCAATTCGTTGGCCTATTAAGGAGTTAGTTGGTCTATTCAATGATCTGGGTTATTCGTTACAGTAAGCAAAAATTATGGTTTTCGTAATTTAAAATGTCAACTCTTAATTTTCAATTCGATCGACCACATTTTTCATATTGACCACAACTATTTTCATAGTAAACTTAACTGTGAAAATAGTTGGATGGACTATATATGAATAGTTTCCACTAACCCTCTTAATAAAACCCCATCAATGGCAAATTACTTTTGATGTGGTTTTTTCCGAAGTTTTTCTGGCGAGCAATTTATAAATGTACAAGTCGATAGCAATATTTTCAAGATAAGGATAACCGAGCGAGTGAGATCGTGGACTACTACTCTGAAGATGCATATCGATCATTCTTCGTTTATTAAGTTTCTTTTATGAATGTATGATACTCAATGTCGACTGAACGTCGATCAGTACTGGGTGAACGTTGTTAAAAAACAACGGGACATTTCGACATCATGAACTTTTTTTTGCGTTAGCTTGATGTTGCGACATGCGTTGCGTCAACGTTACTTGCATAACGACGTTATCTCGACGCTGACCTGACTCTTAAACCCCACCTGGGTGCTCGTTAAATTTTGAGAGATGCAGATGAAATACTTCTACGTAGTTCACATTTTTCTTTGCGGAGCAACTCCTTTTACTAAATGCTCTTCCAACTTCTGTGAAACCTGGAAAGAAATATGGTAATTCCTACACTCAGAATGGACAAAGTCTTTCAACAAAGAGAATTGGACGATGTGAAACTAACTTGGTCCAGCTATGTAAGCTGAACTCCGCGACAAGTGCAGAATAGTAGAGATATTTGTCACAATCAGCATGGTTCATACAAAACACGTATTAGAGTGTTTCACGTCTTGTGCTTTTAGTATTTTCCAATCTATTTCCTAGTCCAGTAGTATTATCTATTAATATATGGAATGTTGTATCTGTAATTTCACCAAAATTTTATATTTGATACGTGAACATTTTTATAACTTTGATGTTTCAGCGTAATAAAGTAATGCAATATTAAAAATTGTATTTTCTATGAGCGTATAAGCTATCTCACTTTATACCGCTAATCAGCAGGCCAATCCTGCTGTTACAGAATCTCTATACTAAGTAACAGTATCTTAAAAAACTATTAAGTCTTGTCCCTAGTTCTCGAAATATATACTCTGTAATTTAAAGGTATCGAGAAAAAGAAAATGCGTATGCAAAAATTCGCGCGAGACTCTATCAAAAGCACCCACTGATGTAGCCACCACCGTCGTCACTGACATCGGGGATCGGAGTTACGCATAACGCCGCTAGATGGCAAACGGCTGAAGCGTTTCTCGCAAGCGATCTAAGCAAAAGTATTTATGAAACTACGAAATATTTAGGATTCCACCAGACTGGAGGGAAATAACGTCTGAAAGTGTTGCTCTTTGATTTTAGTCTTTGTATTCCATCGATGGAAAGCGGAATGCCCGCAGGCTGTATTTTTTCCCCAACTCGGAATTAGGATTTAAGAGAATTAATAAAACTGAAACATAATATTCCGATACTGTCCAGCTACAGTGGAAGCAGAAAAAAAATGCGGCATGGTGGGAAACCTGTGGTTTTACGGTGATTCGTCAGTGGTACGGATCTGCTGAGACCACTATTGGCGAGGTACTGGCGGCCGTGGAATACACGGTGGCATTCACGGTGGCCTAATAATGTGTCCCACCTAGAACCCATTTCTGGGTTCGTTCAATAATAGTGGCAAACACGGTGAAATGACGGTAGGATACATCAGTATATCCCACCGTATGGCATCCCAAATGGTAGGTACACACCTCGTGGAATACATGGTAGGTCAGATGGTGGGTATTTTCGCTAGAAGAAGTCCAGGAATATATACCGCTACAAGGAAGTAGTTGTTGGTAGGCAATAGTTAAATTTTTTAATATGACCTTACTTTAATACCTTGAATTTCTAAAGTAATAAAGTAAAAGCCTTATTTTCTGGAAGTGATTAAGCTATCTCACGTTGTACAGGCATCATCAGGCCAATCTTGTTGTTACAGAATCACTATACTGACTAATACTGCCTCAATAAGCTATTGAGTTTTTTCGTTGATGCTCGAAATCTTATCCTGCGATTAAAAGGTATAGAGAAAAAGAAATTGTGCAAGCGAGAAATCGGCAAAAAGGTCCACGAATATATTGCGCTGCAAGGAGGTAGTCGTTGGTGGGCAGTAGGTACAGTATGCGGTGGGTACAATTCGACAATCCGTGTGCGGTACCGAAACCGAGGCACGTTCGGAAATCGTTTTAACGAAGGGGTCGTCGGGCGATTCGTTTTTCGAGAGATCGACTCGAGTCACACTAATACCGATACATTGGGGAGGAAAAGAGGGCGCACTGCAAGAGGACAAAATGTTCTCTAGTGCGGGAACGCCGGAAATCGATTTAGCGAGTGGTTACAGGCACGGCACCCATCGTTCGCCATCGTCCTCCTCGAATCCTTCCTCCTCTTTTCAACTTCTCTGTCGTTGCTGCACCACACGCTCTCTCTATTCCAATTCCATTCAGCGACACAGAAAGCCCCTCCGATAGATAGATGGCATGGTACGTGAAACGTTTTTTTCCTCGTTATAGAAGCGGAGCCCGGTATCCGCTTGTACACTGTATCCAATAGGTAAGTTTTGATCGAGGAAAAGCACGATTTGTTTTATTTACTTCATTATTCCCGACGATACGATCAACTTTTTTCTCTACTCATCGAGACTTACGTGCCTTTATTAGTTTTCGAACTGAGCAGTAAGCATAGATATTGAAATGTGAGTATCCGATCTTTGTTGAAAGTAGCACGAACAATTTGTCATGAATAGCAAAAATTGGACGTACACTCAGAGAAATCTTAGTAAGGTCAATTATAATAAAATAACGTCTATTAATTTTTATTCCATGCTACTATTATCATAGTGGCGGTATTTATTTATTCAACTATTTATGGTGACTATTAGGTAGTAATAGGAAATATGAATAATTGGTTGCACAAATTACAAATGAAAAATTGTCACTTTATAGTTAGTGATACCATAATATTTTCGGTCGCACATCGATTTTATATATCTTTATATTGTTGAATATGTCAAAAATATGTAGCAAATATGACATAGATCATACAATATGTACTTCCGTGCCTCAGAAGTCTCAAGATACATGGTATTAATGTCAAACTATTTTATACCAAGTTTAGATGAAAATTGAATAGATTTAGATACAATACGTTTATTAGGTAAACAAATTTGTGAGAAGTATTTGTATTCAATATCCTGATTACCCGTGTCGTTATACTTGTCGATAAACATAATTATCAAGTCGATAAGGCAACATCAAGCTTATCAAGACGCTCCCATATTCGTCAGGAAGCCCAGCTCGATGAATGGGTAGTGCACGCGATGTCCTTGAGGCATCGTGGGAAGCTCATCCGTTTTTATTTTCGTCGCTACCCAGAAGTGAACGTGTTGATGACATACCGACGATAAGTCCTCTTCGCTCGACAATTCGTCGTCTCCTAAAAACAAACAGTTCCGTTCTGCCTAAAAAAACATATTTGCTTTCAACGCTTATAGGTGTATTAGGAAACGTGTCATCTCAGTTTTTTTTGAACGCTTAATCCCCATCTTCGTTTGTCAGTTTGTACAGTGAGCAGCTCAGTCGGCTTCATCTTCCTGGCGCTCCGAAACAACTAACCCGCTTCCCAAATATAGACTAATTTCGACGCGGAACCTCAACAAACCGGCGAAGCTTGAAGTCCCTTGGGAGCAATGAGGGACCTCGCACCGAGAGCCATCTCCACATTGAATTCTAGCCATTTATTCAACCGGCCAACACTCAGAGGAGCCGCAAACTTCTAATTTACCCATATGTCGCACGTGCCTTTGCCGTGGCAAGTCCGCCCCTCGCTACATCGTATCCTACAGCCCCATACGCTGCGCTTAGCCATGGCTATACAGCAAACCCTTCGAAATCGGTGCCAGCGTGCCACGCCAGTTGAGAATGCTTAAATAGCCGTAAATTTTAACACTTCCTTCTATAGGATCTTGCGGAGGGTCCAAATAAACGCTCTTAGGAGCACAAACTTCCTATAAATCGTTTACACACCTTCCATGGCATTGGGTTTAGATCTTTGCCATGATGTGTCCTTTGCATTTGCCTTGAAATGTGATTTTTTCTGGCAATACTTCAACCCTTCCTTAAGTGACCCAACTAAAAAAAGTGATAAGAAAAGAAATTCTATAAATGATACACGTAAAGAAAAAATTTACATTAAAAACTCATTAAACACATAACGAGCATTCTAATTCTGCAATGTTTTAAAACCATAGAGCGCAACAAAATGGTGTGAGATAGAAGTCACGTTTTTTCACTTGTCATAGCTTTCAGATCGAACTGGTGAACAAGTAGGAGCCTTCGATGTCTCATTCTATCTGTCAAAGAGTTCATTCTGCATTGGGAATAAACGAATTTATTCTAGGTTTTTATGACAAAGCCATGATTTTTAAATATGTAAATAAATTTTTCTCCATTAAAAAATTGCTACATTCAATCTCGTATAGACTCTTCGACAGATAAAGTTAGATATCGGACACTAAAATTTTTTCATCGTTTTGGTCCGAAAGTTACGACAAATGAAAGTTTTGAATTCGACATCTCACCATTATTGTGCACTGTACGTTTTTACAAAATTGCAGAATTTTGATGCTTGTTATGTACCTAATTAGGTTCAAATATAAAAATTTTTTAAAAAAGGGTATCACTTAACACATTGTTTTCTTAGGACTTTTCTTAATTGACTCAAGAAGTATGTTTCATATTGCATTTATTCAACGGCGATGTGCAGACTGATCCATCGTAGAAAAAAAGAATCGTTAAATGAATCGTCGAAAGAATCTTGCAAGAATCGTTCAAAAATTTTGGAAAAAATCTTGAAAAGAATCCCGGATAAGATCCGGAAGAAGACACTTTTCAAGATTCTATCCAAAAAAAATTTGAAGACTCTATTGAAAGATTCTTTTCAAGATTCGACTGAAATGTCGTTTTAGTATTCTCTACAAAATTCTTTTCAAGGTTCTATTATTTTCAATTATTTCAAGATTCTTTTTTTCTACGCGGGATTCTCCTACATAATTTTAAAGAAGTTGTGGAGTCTGCTGGTCTAGCGTACGTACGTATCCCAACGACAGTTAGAATAAAGATTAAAAGCACGCGTGACATTTACAAGTTTCTAAGTATTTATTTTAATCAATATAAAGGTATTAAGACGCAGACCATCGTATTCCCGATAGATAATGAAGTTCAAGCCCCAACCCAAGTTTCATAGAGCTTAAGTTCATAGACTCAAAGTTCAATATAATCTCTTCTTAACAGACCGTTCCCGAAGGACAATTATATCCTGCAGCGTATCGATTTTATACTCCGCTTCAACATATGAGCACCATAGTCTGCGTGTGTTTATACGGAAGTTTGGCCCAAGGCTGTAGCTGCTATATCATGCGGCAGTCACTGCATGGAAACATGGTGAAATGTACTGTAGTGTATGATGGTATAATCCATTGCTACACTAGTCCCATCTATATTTCCATATATCTCGGATCCTATACAGTCTGAGCAAGCACGATGAAGTCATAAACAGCCAAAGGCAACGCATATACAAGCTGTGTATGGTAGCAGTGGCGGCTACTAGTTGGTGACTTAATCAACCTGCTCGCAAACCACTTGCCTGATGCCTTTACTCTAAATAGGTCCATTGTAGATTTTGGCATTGATATGTCCAGACTCATGGAAGAAATACTAGAACTTCCGATTTTACAACGATTGCTCTTCAAACTAGTAATTTGAAGGAATGAGTACATGCATGTAAAAACGGGCTTTCATCACCCGTCAAGGGGATGAATTCCGTCGGTGGTCAAAAATCGTTTACGACAAATATTTTCGGCATAGAAATTGGTAGGACTTTGAAATGTTTTCTTTTTAACCCTTTGAGTCATACATTTGTCATTTTCGAAATTATAAAACTCATTAATAATTGTCATAAATTCGTTAATAATAGTTAAATCTGAGCGAAAACAGATGGTTTGCTCAGCGACCCACTGTGATGGAAAGAATTGATAAGAAAATTGCAATTTTGTGATTGTAATATTATTGGCAGAAAAGATAGTCTTTTTTCATTACAAAAAGAATATCATTAATCCGGCAACATTGCTTTCAGAATCCAAAAGACTTCCTAACCACGAGGATTTCCTAGGTGCGAAAAAAATCCGAAAGTAAGAAAAGTAGAGTAGGAAACTTCGATGCGAAACCACTCGGAGTAGATACTTTCTGAGTCTTTGGCAGGGCGAAGGGAGACTTAAGCATTTCTCATCTTTCGCGACGATCTTGCCACTTTTATCTCTCGGTTTCTCGTCCTACTTGCTTCGCGCCATGTCTAAAGCGGAAATCCGTGCTCGCGAGGCTCGCGTCTTCTCTACGTCGTCATCCACGGTGCTTGCGAGGATTGCTGAAGTGGAGTACCGTGTCAAAGCTTTTCCTGTCGTTCTTTCGTTCATTTTCGACGCAGGATAGAGGAAATCCGAAAAGTAGAAACTCTATTTCTGGAATTTTCACTATAGACAGGTAGGAGAGTTCCCGCGACGTAGAATTGAAAAAAAAGCTTCACGTGCTTTTTGTTCTCGTTGAAAATGTTTAGCTAAAGCTGAGGCTAAATTTCTTCTGATCGTACAAAGTATATCCCTACGGTTTGCGGATCTTCAGTGTACGATGTTGCTACATTTACTATAGCTCCATGTCCAATACCTGTGAGACCAACTAAACGAAGAGGAGCCAAAGACGTCGGTCGGGAGTCGAGGCACGTTTCGCCCATCACCAGTTGGCTAGCCTTGTCTCCCGAAGCGGTAGAATTTCCTTTTATATCCTTTATTTTTTTACTCTCCTGCTTTGCTTTGCACTCAAATGGCGTAACATAATCCGTTGGGAATATCAGTAGATATTGCTACTGTATACAAAAATAGTCGGATTAACAAAATTGTTCAAAATAATTTGTCAATGGTATTTTTTCCTAGATATGCAGCCGAAAAAATTGCAATCAGGAAAAAATTTGTTTCAACTGCATCACTTATCATATGTGATAACACAAATATTTTATTAATTAAAAGGAATAATAATCAGTTGTCGAAACAATGTATGTTTCTGTAGGAACTAAAACAATTATTTTGATTTGAAAAAAAATTACTTGTAACTTCCAATTAATTAATCCTATCAATTTTTCCTCAGAGTACGTCTCCGGGAAATTCTAGTAACCCTGATATTCCCTAATTGACAACTACTAGCAACAACGTACTTGCTATGCTTGCACACTTCTTTTATTTAATTTGTCTTTTCTGGTGGTTAACTATGATAATCGCACCTTATGCAATCGTGACTCGACGTTACTCGATTTCTGCTTCGATGTTTCGATATAATCGACTGCCGATGTCCTATGTATGTTTTTTTTTACGAGAAAAAACATGTATTCCAATTCACAAATGCCAAAAGTACAACAATTCAAAACCCGCGCGCTAAGTGATTCTTCAATTGATTATCAGCCTGAATTTGGCTTTACGTCACAGTCTTCGAGGTTCAATCAGAATAGTTGAAAACTGGCTATGGTTTCGATACTTTGATTTTCGATGTTCCCATGTTTTTTCTAAGATAGAATTAAGTGATAGTCAATGTGACTATTTTTATTTTCATTGAACTATTAAAAAGTGCTAAATATAGATTTTCCTACAGTCAATAACTGGTAATTGTCCCCCAACTTCATAGTTAAGGTTTTTTGAAAATCTGGCTATTTGTGAACTCGGAAATCAATTTTTTCTCCAACTTATTATATTTCGAGTGGTAGACAAAAAAGTGTTTGGAGGATCTGATTGATGCAATTCATTATTTTTATAGCAAGATCTGACAAATCTCTTACGTTTCATCGTAGTTTCCACTTGGATCTGAGACGAGACAAGTCGATAAGAGGGTTCACTCTGCCAGAGCCCTGAGACACATCATCTTGTAGCATCGCGCAGCGACAAGTGTATCTCGCATCAACCAAACGCGAAGGAGAACCTTAGGGCCTTCCGATAAGTGGCTTAGCGCAAAAAACCTTCGTCGCCGATCGTCGTCGAAAGACGTTTGTACTACGTGCGTCCTCGAAACTCTCCCTCAGAAATCTCTCGTGTTCGAATACCGCTCACCCTCGTCTCACTCACTGTGGATAGTTAGGATGTTCCGAAATCCCACTTTATTGGGTCAAACGAACTTTCAAAAAGTCTCGAATTTTTCGAGCGGCATTGGGACATGGGGATAAGAGCAGCATTGATCCAAGGCAAAGACAAGCATTACCCCAAACTCTCTTGAAGAAGATTCTCACGAACAGATATCAAACCCTCCCCCATTACTTTTACTTCCCCTTCCGCCTATGACTTATCAGTTCTCCGCTCATCTTTTCTAATATCCTTCTTACAAGCTGAAGGCCCTTGATTGAGACACGTATTATTTATTTTTCAACCAATTATTATCGAAATAATAACGGAATATTGATAGATCGAATCTTCAAGTAGGATTTAAGTCATTCGGTAACAATAGTGGCAAATTAATTTGGAAAACGCACTAATATTTTTGTAACTACCGTGATAATAGGTATTGGAAGTATGGAATATGTGATAAATTTTAACGTAAAAAAGTCGTATGCACAAATAATTGATTGTTGTCACTCAAGTAACTACAGAAAAGCAAAAAATAATATATTACAAAATTATTCCAATTTATAACCAGATTTTCCTCTTTTTTCAAATATTTGTTCAAATCCGTAGTATTGTGCTGTAGTTAATTTTAACAGGACAATTAATTTTTACGGACAATATCAGAGTCCGCAGGGAGAAAATCTGAATAAAATAAAGGGAGCAGTCATGAATTCCCTATGTAGGGTCATAAAAAAAAATATTCGTAGGTATAGCAGACCTATAATATAAGTGCGCAATAATACTCCTTTAATGGTTCATTAGAATTTGTCGGAATGTAAACGAATTTCCCCTAACGACCTGGTGTACAACTTGAGTTATATAATCCGGTGAACGTGACTGCACGACACACTCGACTGTATTATCTCCCACTTCGCTCGACCTATATACACTATATTTCCCTTTTACTTTTGTGGATAAAAAAGTGTGAATTATGGTAAGCGCGCGACGATGTGCAAGACTACCACTTCTGCTGTTGGGGTTTCGCCTCGCCCTTAATTTATTCAAGAGCCTTTCAATGCGCGCTCCTCGGCAATTCGATGGTAAACGTTATAGGCGCGCGCCCTCAGCCCTAACGCCACTCAACCACTGGCTATGGCGCTGCGTTTGCGTGAGATTCCACGACCGTGGATTTCCCGAGATCGTGAAGACTTTGGGCTTGAATGTAACCCTTCGTTTCTCTACTGTGAGAACAGATTTACAACGTTGAAGCATGCCATCCTCTGTGTCCCTTGATACTTTCATCGTGATATACATGTTTGTACACTATATTTTCACAGGTTGCAGAGGAGACCGGGGTCTGACTACATAATTTTGAGAAAAAGACTCACCACTTATTTTGCGGTAGCAATAAAAGCGTGTCGAGGCGTTCTACCGGACGAGGCGTTCTTAAGAAAAAATTACATACATATTCTCAGGCTAAAGTATGATTGATATGAAGTTTGAGGACTGTGATAGAAGAGAATTTTTTTTTGTTCTTTCGAAGTTAGTTGTTTTCGAGGGAATCGTTTCAAAATATTTCGGAAGTTAATTTTTTTTCTCTGCTAAAATAACCATGTTGGCTTCTTCGGATCGATATTTCATTTGAATGGATGTTTAGATAATTTTTAACTTTGCGGATTTCTCAAAAACTCATGGGTTATTCTTGTATAAGGGTTTCATATTACATGTGAGAAGTGTCAAGTTGGTTAATCGGCAGTTTCATAAAAAGGTCCTCCAAAAAAAATTTGATTGTTAATTTTTTTTATTTGAGATGTTTCAAAGTGATATCTGCTTGTGAAAATTGATAAATTTGATTAAAATCAAAAAGGTAAGCCGTTAAAAAAATGATCAATACATATTTTTAACTTATACAATTATATATCTATGTCACTTCAAGAGACGTGTCACTTCAATGAATGAAACTTAAGAAAAGGTATTCTATAATATATTAAATTTCCACAATGACTATTTGATTACAATAAATATTTCTGTTAACCTAAATTGATATTTAGTTGCTTTACCGTTAACGATTTTAGTGTTTACACGCGATTGATTACCCGTGTGGAAATCTGTTTGGGATAAACTGGTTTGAACCTAGCGTCTAGCTAGTTTCTCTTATTAAGGTTTTCTGTAAAGGGACTAGATATAATCTAGCTAGAATACACTTATAGATGGCACGGCTATCTAGATTCTATCTAGTTTTCATGGCGCCGGTTATTTGACGAGAAACTAGACATAATCTATCTAGCATACACGTATAAATGACACGGCTGTCTTGGATTTATCTAGCTTTCATGGCGCAAGTTATCTGACGAGAAACTAGACATAATCTGTTTACCATATACGTATATGGTCATCTAGAGTTGAACCAGTTTTGCTTGAATAAAATCAGAGTTGTCAATCCCCATTAATTCATGGGATATAGTTTGCAGTACAATTTGTTTTTTAATTGTGATATAATAATAATGTGTAGTGATTATAAAATAGAGTGTAAACGTTTGAATAGCCGAGAAAAATAATAATTTTCGCTTTAATATTGGAAGAAATAGTGAAAAAACATTAAAGAAAAATTGAATGCATTAAGAAAATAATGCATTAATTATTTCTTCTATTTTTCCACTATATCTTCCAATATTAAAACGTAAGTTAGTCTTTTTTTTACCTATTCAGATGTCAAAAAGGACTTTAAGAATACCGTGAACAAATTTCCCTTCAAAATTAAAAAAAATGAGGGCAAATTTTTATGCACATTTCCGAGGAGGCGGTACTCGCGGTCGTTCCTCACCTGTTACTCGGTCATGTAAAAACTGAAAAAAAAAACATTTTTCTAGCGGCCAGGGTGGCCAGACCTCTTAATACAAATTCATTTTAAATGCCGAATGGGAAAATTTATGTTTTATATCAAGTTCCTCGGTGTTCTTCATGGCGAGATTGCGCATTCACTCATAAATGTGAACGAAGCGAAAATGACTATTTTATTTTATTGACATTATTACCTATTTTTGTTTTGAATGTTTTTATTCATAAAGACTCCCTAATGGCAAGAATTCCTTTTCTTTAAAAAAAAAGCGATTGTTCGTAGTATATTTTCCCTGTTATGTGTCATTAATCGAAATAAACGTCATTAGTCACACTAAAAGAACGTATATTAATTCTGTTTTTATTAATCCTGAGATATTCCTTAGACAGTTTTATTCTATAGAGTTGGGCTATTTCCGTGCTGGCTAATCAGTAGCCAAGTTTACTAGATGTATTAGTCGATTCTTATCCAGGTTCTAGATAGTTTTCTTATATAAGAGCTGGACAGCGAGAAATTACATATAGCGATCGGATCTATCTAGTTTTCTCACCTAGATCTTGTACAGCAAATATGAAAACTTGTCGTTTTCTAGCTATTGGCGAGTTTGAATTTCCACACGGGTAATATATGTTTTTTCCTTAGTGCCGAAAATGGTAAAAAATTTTCAGTACGACGTCGGGAAAATGCAGTTTCTACATGCGAATACTTGCGAAAAGTGCAGAATTCTGGACGAAGGACGAAAAAAAATGTATACGCGGCTGTGTCATAACGCCCCGCTCTCGTCTATTTCGGAAGGCGTCGTTGGGGTCGCTGAGAATGATCTAAAAGTCGAAAGCGTGTTAAAAATCTATCGGGTCCCTTTTTTCACCCTTTTTACGAGCCACTATCATGCCAGTATACACTAGGCCCTGTTAGGATCACGCGTTTTCACTATCGCGTAGAGAGACAACCAGAATGCTTTTTTCTTTTCGTGCAAAGGCTTAAGGCATAATACACGATATGATGAAGCGCTGTGCTTCATGATACGTACTATAATAAAGCAATCTCGAGACACCCCCATTCCCGTTGCTTATGGCATACGGACACGTGAACGATTCGACGTGGCGCCTTCATAGCTTTCTCTACCCTTCATTTCTTCTCTCTATTTCTGCTCTACTTGCGTCACGAATAAGTTCACTTGTCCCAAACGCGTGAGACAACAACGTTAGCTATTTATACCATGTTTCCTACCGTTGCAGCATTCGAGTAATTTTTTAGATGTACCTACCGCTGTTTATGGTATCACAGTATAATAACCGTAAATTTCAATGGTTCTATTCATATCTTATTGTGTTTTAATAAAGATCCGGCTCGAGACAAAAGCCGTTAGGATAATGGACTTTTCTTGTAAGATTTGTAGGTAATTTTCTTGCGAATTACTTCATTATTTAGTGTGTGATAAGTGCCGATTATAAGGTTTGTTGAACCTTGATATTTTTTTTATAACCCATGTGGAATTCTGCGTAATCTAATTTTTAATAATATTCTTTAACAATTTACACGCAAAAAATATTAAAATTGTTATTATTAGACGTGAAGTGGTACCTTGAATACTTGAATCAAAGTATTTATAGAAATTGGAAAATTTTTTAAATTGCTTAAAACGAATCAAAAAGGTTTTAACACTAATTAAATGAAGGTTCTAACCATGATTTAGCCACGATACCATTAAACGAAAAAAAAAAAAAATCAAGGAAAATGTGATTTTCTGTGGTAACCCGTATGGAAATTTCAGCGGACGTCCGTAAAAAAATGCAGGTCCTTGTTAGGTTTTCTCAGGGCTTTTATAATGCGGATTTTATACTAGAGCCACGTTAACAATCCACAAGGGCTTACCTGATATCATTGCAGGCTAAAAGCGGGCCATCCAGACAAAGCCCTAGTTAAGAAGTCTCTATTAAGGGCCCTGTTTATATTTTCACATGGATGCTCTAATAGCGATGTCGAACAAGGGCCTCACCAACATTGGCAGTCATTGCCGATATTGGCGAACAATAGTTGGCCGAGCATTGGCTTAATGTTGCTAAGTCGATAATTGGCCAAGCATTGGCCTAATAACGACAAGCCAACCATTGGCGGGTCAATACTTGGCCAAGCATTGGCCTAATGTTGCGAAGTCAATAATGGTCACCCCAACATTGGCCCGCGTATTGGCCGTTTCAGCTTTATCGGCAAACCCTACATGGGTATTGCGACGACCAGGGTCAGCCAGGCGGTCACTTATCTGATTGTTGACCGTTAGGGTCAGCTAAGCGGTCATTCATCTTAATATTGACCACCAGGGCAAACTATGCAGTCACTCAGCCGAGTACTGATAGTCTGCCAGGCGGCCACCCATCCACATGACCCTCCGATGGTCAGGTGGTCATGTACTCAAATACTAATGATTCAATTCGCGCAACCAATGGAAAAAGCACTTTCATTCGATCCATATTTAGAAATAGCAATAACGTCACAATGCCAGATATAATTGGTAGCCGTGAAAAATAAGTGGATGTCATTTTATTTTTATCACGTCAGACGCAATCATATAAACCCATCAAGTGCGACATACCATGCATTCATTTTATTTTATATTTCATATTACACTCATTCAAATAGACCGAAAAAATTGTATAATCATGTGATTTAAATGGTCGAGCGAGCTAAGGCGCAGAACAACAACACCTTCTGAAGGGTTCCAGATTCGATTCCCGTCAAGGTACAAAAATATAGATATGTTTTTCGCAGCGATAAATATGTACTATCATATAGAGAAAGGCGTAACATCTAATTAAAAGCACAAAGTTAATCGATTGAATTAGGACAAATCAATATTTTTTAATAAATTTTGTAAATCATTTCAGTACGGTCTTAATAAGGCAGCCTTAATGGGCCCTAACAGAGAAACCACGAGGGCCTCGAACTTTGAAGCGTGACCAGTTTAGTTTGACTGTGATTAAATTTCCATTCTTGACTCCTAACAGAATAGCAGCAAGCTAGAAGGGCAATGTCGAACGCCCAATTAATTTTCTGTACCGGAACTCTCGTCCTTCATCTTTTTTATATTTAGCGTTTAAGTAAAAACATTTCCGACATATATATAAAGCAAGCCTTTTAAATGTGATACCTCATACATTGAATGTGCCATAGGTCAGTCTTCACCACATATATATACTTTCAGTTAGATTCAAAATATCGGTTTTTTCGTAGATAATATGATTTTTTGTAAATTATATATTTTCAAGTGTTTTTGGTGTACACTTTTTATCATATGGGTAAACTTGCTTTATCATCTCAGACCCTCCCTCTTGCTGTGCTCAGGGGTTGGACGAAGTGAAGTAGTCGTCTCGACAGTGATATATACGAGGTGTGCCTGGTGTGGCAAAGCCTGCTGACTCTTTCCTGCAGGAATCTTGTGTCCTGCGTGCTCACGATTGGAAGGGTGAAAACTCTGTGCACCGCGCAGTAACACCACTTTTCCCTGACTTCCTCTTAATTTCACAACACAATCCGTAAATAAGTCGAGGTCTCTCGCGGTGGAATATAAGCTACGTCTCTGATGCGGTACAGGGTTACAGTCAGCGGCAAACCCCTCAACAGAGCTAAGGACGGAAGTGGGTGAGACTGCGAGAGAAAATGCTGTAAGAACGACGAAAAAGTGAGAAAGAACAAGATAGACGACTGGAGAATAGGGGATGGGTGACGCTAATTGAATTATAGGAATTACCGTGATAGTGATTCGGCGAGGGGGCTGCTGCTCCTGGTGAAGATTAATGAAACGATTCTGCTAACGAGCCAAACCTTTTGTCGTTCGTGCAGTCTATGGTGTTTTACCAGACGAAGACGAGTGTCAACCCCCTTCAAATTCATCAACTTACGTACAGCACAAGTTGCGTGGCTTTAACATGAAGAGAAATCTTAGCAGCCGTGCCCCGACTATTAAAGACTAATGCCACATCATTTTTAACCGAGCGCTTGATTCGATTACAATTTTTTTATTAAACAAAAAGAAAAAAAAGTGAGCAAGACGGTAAATGTCGTTAGGTATACTAACAACCTCGAATGAATAAAATAAAACAAACCAATTGGTGATAAATTTGAAAAACATGTATTAACCTACACTTGTTGGTGAAACAATTTCTTTCCTGATAAACAAATTGGCTGAATTTTTAGAACAGCATTTGTGAAAATCTTTTCGAATTTACGTAATTTTCGTAGAACTAGTACGTCAATTAGTAGTTCTACGTCACTAATTGACGTAGTTCTACGTCTACGTACTACGTTCTACGTATACAGAAACTTTTTTTTTTTCTAAAAATAATTCGTACATATTCCAAAAACTTTGGGAATTCAATTTGATGAATTATGATTACAAAAATTAATGGAACAGTCGCAAGATGATCGAGCGTCGGAGAACCGCGTAAATTCAGGCAGTCTTTTTTGTTAACAAACCAAGTTGTTGCTCCTTTCAAGCCTCGCTGCGTCGTCGACGTAGTTTCCCTGGTAATCGTTCAATCTAATTCCCGAGCCGCTTAGAAGTCGACCAGTGCTTACATCTGAAGTGCCTGCGGTCACGCGTTTCAAGCACTGTGGCCTCTTGTATGCGTTGTTTGCCCAAGATCGAGTTTCACGTATCATTTTTACTGCTCACGTACACAGTCCTCTGACATAGAATTTCATTGAAAAATAACTCCCAGTCCCGCAAGAAAGTGGTAAAAGTACTTCGGATATTTTTGTTCCTGATGCAAATGGCGAACTAAGCCGCGACAAGGGAATTTAAGGAATTCGCGATAATACCAGTATTAACTTGAATCTGATATATTCGGAACGGAAAAAAAAATTGTATTAATGGTTACGAGAGCTGATCGTTATTGATTAGATATTCGAGACCAGTCTCTTGCTATTCTATTTTTTCACAACCATTGCAACTTACTTATATCATATTCTCGGGATAAAATCTGGCATTAATAGTGGAGTACAAATAATAATCGTTATCCCCACTACGAAATATCCTCAGAAATGATCCCGATCAAGGGTCGCGGTAGCGACTCGACTCCAAGTAAAATAATAATATTTCATAGAATGATAGCATATTATTATATATTTATATTATTATATTCTATGAGATATACTTGTCTCGAGCCGCGACCGCGGTTCTTGATATGATTATAGATTGGAGGAGGCTGCAAATGCCATTCTTTATTACTCAAATGTAAATACAAATTCACCTTTGAAACATTATCAGAAATGTATATATTTTAAATGTCATATTTTCCTTGTGCGGTTGCCAGTTTACAAAGTTTGTAGATTAATAAACTATCTCTTGTAGATCTTGTAAACTGTCTATAAATGCATATAATGTACTTCCCAGTGATAGTAACATCGGATTAAGAAACAGTACCTTTAATACTTTATGCCGAGTAAAGGTTAATTCTGATCCTAAGGAATATTTTTGAAAGAATATTTTCACGTGAATAGCCTGAAAACCAGAACGTCATTGTTTTAGTAACTATAACTATTAGATTGTTTAATATAATATAACTATTCATTTAGTATACCGAGAGAAATTTTTTTCTCGATTCAAAGAAATTTCTCTGAAATTCCAACCTAAGAAACATTTCTTTAAAATCAAGGAAATAATATACTTGATTTAATATTATCTTTTCCTTGAATGATAAGAAATTCAATGAAATGTAGTGACATTGAATGAAGGAATTTTTTCCTTGAAACAAAAAAATTTGTTTCTTTGTTTTCAAAGAACCTAACCTATAAAATCGTGTGCCGCGATACGCCAAACGTTAGGTTAAAAAATCACGCTCCATACCAGAAAACGTTTCTGTCAGCTTTTATTCATTAATTTTTCACCTCGAATATTTCCGCGTACTCGCTGCGACCGACTCCCGCGAGAAACATTAAAACGCACCGATCATTTCTTTAAATCAAAGATACCGTTTCCCTTAAATGAATGAAAACGTCTCTTCGATTACGGTCTTCAAGCAAATGTTTCTTCAAAGGCAATGAAATGTTCTCTTCGAAATTCAATGAGAATATTTCATTGAAAACAAGTAAATCTTTTCTTTGAAATCAAAGAAAAAAATTCAATCCACCTATTTCTTCAAATCAAGGAAAAATTTTCTCTTGGTGTAACGTTAAACAACAATCACTAGTTGTTATTTATAATTAGACCAATACGATTTCTCTGAATATATCAAATCCCAGATCGCCTGGAAAGTGTATGTGGCCATCTTATCGAGCGAAAGAAACTCATCATTGTCGATAAAGAGAGACGTCGTGAAATGTTTCGATAAAGGGTCTTGGTCTCGTCCGCGGTAAAAGTCTCGTTGCATCGCTACAAAAACAGGGTTGAGTTACGAGTTAAGCGGCGAGACGCGAGTCAGGCAGTCCCCGATTTTACTCCCTCGCTGGGAGGATAATTCGAGGGCTATATATTTGAATTTTCTACCATTAGTCGTTCCGCTCTCGGCTGCGGATAGATAGGATAGAGGAATAGAGGCTAACGGCGAGGAGACTTCCATTAGCTAATTATATTACTAGCACAGCAACAACGTCAACGTTGGAAAACCAATTCTTTGTTTCCATCGGACTTTCCTCTTTTTCCGTTCAATTAGCTCGCTAAACAGCATTTATCCTACAACAGTAATTCAATGCATAAAACTGTATTTCGTTGAAACACCGAATATTGCATTTTCGTTCAAATGAACCAGTCAATTCAATTCTTTTTATAATTCCCTTCGGGGCGTAACCGCGTCTCTCAATATTTCGGAACTTTCAACACGTACATTATGTTCATTTAATGTCCTTAACGGGCTCAACAAACTTAACCAACCGAACAGGTTCAAAAATGTAAAAAACTTGACTATCTGTTCTGATTCATTTTAATTTTTTTTCAAGTACAATAATACTTAATTCGTCATGTTTTTTAAATATGTTAATTTTACTTTAATAAAATTGTTACAGTTTATATTAATAAGTACAAAACCAAATAGAAATTTCCACGCTAAAGGACTTCGGTCAATTGCCATTTGGCCCCTAAAGACAAATGCGCACGATTGTAACAAATAATACTTTTTCTATATTCACAATGTAATGCGGTCAATAAATTTTTATTTACTGCTACTACTAAAATTGTTAATAACGTTACAATAACGTATTTCATGTCTTATAACAGTTGAAAATGAAATGGATTTCAACCACTCAGTCTACTTGCAGTGCGGATAGGTTTTTTTTTTTTTAAACGCCGGAATTATTGCGTAAGTTCAAGATCTTTTATCTTCTGGTGTAATCTATTACCTTTGGGTGATGCTATCTAGTACACAACGATTTTTTTCTCTGGCAACGCCGGCGATATAAACGTATCTTGGCTGGAATAGTCGTTATTCTGCGATCGCATAAATGCATCTATTGACCATACGTAGTAAGCCCTCGCGCATTTGTAGCAAGAGCCAGCAATTGCCGGTCGCATATAGTCGGGAATATAGCGCCTGGTGTAATTTTAACCGTGCAGTTTCGCATAGCGTAGCAGACCAACATTACGAAATTTCCATTTTCTTATCTCCTTTCACCGAGCGTTTGTACGTTTGTGCTAGTGTTACCTGTGTGGCTCTGACCCTCGCCCTACCCTTTTTCTCCCTTTTCCCCTATGCTACGAGGCTACACACGCTCTCGACATTTCTTTGACTATCGCGTGAGCGCGAATCTCGTCTGAACCATGAGCGCACCCACCGTTATAACTGGGGCTCCTATGAAATAAGGTTTTTATCATTTACACCGTAATTAGCGTCCCCGCGATCCACTCGGCTTCCATCAGAGGCATTAGCGTCCCGCGTTTTACCATTTATAATGTCCTATGCGCCCACTAGTCAGATCGGTTTTGCTTTATCAGTGACCTAGTTGGTAATGCTTAATCGCAACTAACAAAAATTATTGCTTCCATCAATTAATCGGCTTCCCGTCAAAAGTATCGCAATGAATCGAAATCAAGTGGGTAAAATATCATCCTTAATCGCCACTAACAAAAATTATTGTTTTCATCAGTTAATCGGCTTTTTGTCGAAAGTATCGCAATTAATCGAAATTAAGTGGGTTAAATATCAGACGATTCATTCATTTTCCGATTGCGTACAAAAAATAACCACTAACTATGTCTGTAACAATTCCAAGCAAAGTCGTTGTTCTCATTCTTCATTTGTATTCATTCGTCCGATCTTCAACGAAAAATTTAAGACTGAAAGAAACGTAATACAAATTTCAGGATGATTTTAGCTTTTTGTATTTAACAACAACAAATTTGAGGAGTGTACAAATTATAAGCTTATTCGTGAATGTCATACGTTAATTTGATCAACAATTTTATTAACCATATCACTTTTTTGACTGTTTCAGGTAAGTCAATGGCGTCCGGTATGTTGGATAATGGGAAGAACGCTTACATCATTCCGAGCAGAATTTCCAGATCGAAGTTCGAGAATTGTAAACAATTACTATAACAATTCGATACGACGTTTTGCATAATTGGCGATTGATGATCGTCAACGATGGTGAAGAAAAGATACTCAAGTAGAAAACGAAATCAGCATCTAATGACGTTGAGGGTTGAGCTAAGTGGGTTAGGCAATGGCATTCTCCCTCGAGAATCAGAGAAGTGGAGAAATAAAATAAAAACAGAGACACCCACATACGCACCCGCTTTGACTGCGCTGTACCAGAGGGTAGCGGAGGAATTTCAGCAATTTCCTTCGGATTGTCCCAAGGTCGTATTTTTTAGGGGTGCAGACCCGAGCTGGCAGCGAGACTTGTGGACCTTCCTCGGTCTAGTAAAGCAGGGGACGGTGGTATGCGAGATACTCCATGAGGACGAGTCGCGCGTAATCTTATTTGCAATATATTATCGTGCTGCTGTTTCTGCTGTGGGCGAGGTCTCCACGCCGATAGGAAAACTGCGATACCCTTCGCAGACTTTTGATTTTTTTTTTCCTCTCCAGTTTTACCTCCAGCTACTGCAGTTTGTGCCCTACAAGATTATTCGCTACTTACCTCTCGACCTGCACGTCAGATTTTTTTTTTCGTCCAAACATAGTTAGTGTGGGAATATTTTAATATGACATTTCCATACGTGAGTAGAATATTGTGCACTGGAGACGATCTAGACAAATAAACAAAATGCCCACAAGAAGTGAGCTTTTCGGGAAATATTACGAAAATATTCGTGAAATAAATACATAGTTCTTTAGGTAATTAAAATAAACAGCCCAGTGTCTGACACTGCTACTATTTCTGACACCGGCGTTACATTTACATCTGCGGTAAATAAAATATTCGTCAAATATAATAGTATATTGTGCAACAAGGGTCGAAAGTTTGCGATTGCGACCAGAGTGAGGTTTGTCAATTGCAATCACATGAGTCACAATTGCTAATTTCGGCCCATGTTACACACTATATTTTTTGTAACGAGTGCATGAATAGTGGTCCATTTTATGGTTGTTTTGTGGGAAGAAAAGTGAAAAGTGAAATTCCAAAGTGAAAGAAACGCGAGCTATACTGAATACTAATTATATGAAACTAGCCACTTTCGGCCCGCAAATCTGCCATCGAAAGCACCACTGTTAATGCACGTGTTACAAAAAAAAGTTTCCAAGCGAAAACTGGTGATTATGATTCAGAAGTCCTTAATATACACGTTAAGGATTTTTTTTCGCGTTCATGGCGATGTTGTGGCTATTCTAAAGATATCAGGAATTGGCCCGCCTACTCGTGCCCTTCAACTCTCAACGTAGTTACCTTCACCGTTTTTTTTTTTTCGCATCTATAAGGCGCATTCCTGTTGTCAATTACATAGAAATATAACTTCATCAATATAAAAATTCACTGCACATATTTGAAAATAGTGGTGTTGAGTAACAGTTAACAGATGACAGGAGTATTCTTATAAAAAGGAAAAAAATTACAGTTTTTCGACCTTTGCTACCCAAAACGACGGGCGAAAGGTTCTCGAACCTTGGAAATGCTATAATAGTGGTTCACCAGGAGCATTGGCGTATCCTCGTACTGCCAACCGAGAGATAAATGAAGTAAAGTTGTCGGGACGACGACGGCGGGAGCGAAACTCAAGCTGGCGAGTTTTCGTGCGACTGGTGTTACTATTGGTGGTACGAAAGTTTTTGGAAATAAGCCGCGAGAGGAATACGACTCGACTACTCGACTGGGGGGCTCACCGCTGTGTCTTTTGCTCTTGCGGTATCTTTCTCACACTCGTACTTGTTTCTCAAGCTGTGTTCTCAGTTCTCCCTTCGACCTCGACCTCCAGAGTCGCTTTAATTATCGGTTGTAAATCAACGAGAGCGCGTACGGAGAGAGAGAGCGAGAGAGAGAAAGAGATCGCGAGCCACACCGATAAATCTCGGAAGGACGACGAAAGCTTTTGGGCCTTTCGCGACCACACGCCAACTGGTATAAATCCATCCTGGACGAACAGGGGATAATGAGTCTCGCGATAACCCAGCAGTACGGATTAAACGTACTTTCGTGCGGCGACATCTACGCAGGACGTAAGTTTTCGCGAGGAGGAGACGAGACGATGCTTTGGTGGTCGTTTCTATACGCGGAGGATTGTCGGGGAATTGCGTACTAAATTGTGCAGGAGGGAGTTTTTATCAGGAATCGATTCTCAGCACTCCTAGAACTCTGTCTACGTATACATTGTCTTAGAGAAAAAGGAGCCAGATTCCTGTACTCAAATGGAATCGTCGTATCGGTAACTTATTTTATTGCTATCGTAACTTCCTTTAACTAATCAAGTAGTTAAGTCAACTATGCTGACTCCAAAAAAGGCAGAGATTTAGACATTTTACGATAAAACAATCGTGATGTAACTAATAGACGGTTGGGTATACAATAGTACATTACGATACTAGTGCGATGAAACTTTTTCGCGACGAGTGTGAGTTTGCAGCACGAGTTGAAGGCGAGTGTTGTAATCACACGAGATCAGAAAAAGGTTCTCGCACGAGTATCGCATACAATTTTCAGCCACTAGTGCGAAAAGTGCCTGTTTCACGCACGCAAGCGAAGTGTGCGTGACCACACTCACTGATATCACCAACTAAACAGTATGCAGTCACTAATGTTCATATTAGTGACTGCACACTAATACCGAATATTATTGTCTACATACCTTGTAAATTGTTAGCAAATAAGCGTAAGCTAAAGGGTTTTCATTCGTATCGACTGGTTTTTATCGTTATTATCCCTATCTGATCTAAAAACGACAAAATAGCTATAACCGTTAGGTGAGCTTGTAACGGATTGAACATGGTGGACGAAGACGATGTGGCAGTAGCAGACCGTTCATGCGAAATGAGTCGATCGATTGTTTCCACTCCTCTCGTCTTCTTCTCTGGCCCCTTTTCCTTCTTGAGCCGTGGCTAATGGAGAAAATATGTACCATTGTAAGATTAGTATTCCAGCGAGGTTCTTGGGGATCGACGTCGCGTCGCCGTGGAGCTATTATCGCTTCCGTTCATATTACTGCCGCAATGAAAAGGGAGAAAGGGACGCGCAAGACTGAAGGAAAAAAAAGAAAGGGCAAAAAGGAAGGTGATAAGAGCATGCAGAAAAAAAGTTGCAGAATCAATAGAATCGATTTATATCTTATCGTGTAAGGTCTTGGTCATTGTAGAACAGTCCAACACATCTAGGTTCAATATCTAGTTTAGGTCAGAATATTAAAGGTCCCATTGGCATTAATAAAGTAGCATCTTGGATATTTCTATTTTTTTTCGCAGTTGTATATCTGTACAAACCGGAAACACTTTCGAGTTAGTATCACTTGAGCGTCACGCGTTCTTGCAGACTCAATACGCGGTGACCACTTCGAGGAGTGTATGTTTTCAACCGCTTGTCGTGCCTCGTAACGATGCGCTTTCCGTGCTTGTATGTATAACAAGAAACAGCCTTTTAGTGATGCCAATTTTCCACGCTTGGTTCGGTTTTGTGTCTCAACAGTCACTTCGCACTTCGTGAGTGCCCCAGAGGCTCGAGTGTATTAATTCCAACAACTCGAGAGAATGAAACAGATTCTCTGCTGTTGATAACAGCCTGCCAAGTTTGTGCTCGATTGTACGAGAAGCTCGAACATCTTAAGTACCGGCTTACACTATATGATGGTGTGATAGATCTAGCAACTATTAATTAGTAGTCTAAATAACTGTAGTTACTGACACGTTCACTCTTTCTGATAATTCTATTATAGTGATAACTATATAAGGTAATAATGATAGTTTGAAAAATGTTTGTACGGTATTTTTAACGTACTGCAAACGTTGATAACAACCGCTTATGATGTTTGTTCATCATCATGAGAAACTTTGAACACCATGGAAGGTTTATGTCACAAGGTGCCTCAAATATTTTTTGAGTACTTGATAAGGACAGGAAAAAAAAAAAGAAAAAAAAGTATTTTGTGGCATATCACGTACGTATAAATCGAACATAATTTTTTGGAACAAAGGTCAGAATTAGCAGGAATTTCGTCATCAAGACTTTCTGAAAATTTTATTCTGGAACTTTGATTAAAAAGATGAATCAGATCTACACGATTGGAATTTCAGTTGTGTTTTTTGAGGTCGTGTTAAAGTGAGGTCCTTTAGTTAGGCTTTCGTACACATTGACACAAACTGTGGAACACAGACGTCTCTGAAAAAAAAGTGTATTTCTCAAGAACACTTTATGAGAGCTGCAATCGAGTTCAACTAAAGACAAGAGGTGTAGGGGACCTAGTATTTCAGGCGGTAATGAAAGGGATTCTGTCCTCTGTTTCTGGAGTGGCTCTTTCTGCGTCGCTGGTACTTCGAATTTTGTTTTACCTCTGAAAAACCCTTCGTCGTTTGTCGGTATTGTGAATAAAGCTTAAGGGTAGCAGGATCAGGAAAGATGAGCGCTATAAAGTGTAACGAGAAGTCTCATACTGACATTTCATTTTTATATTTGCATAATCCGTGTTATCGGAACATGAATGAGGGATAAAATTGATGCTTATGATCCTCGTAAAAAGTATACTTATTGGCTAATCTTGAAGGATAACTTATCGTACGTAAAAATATAGCATGGTCTAGATTATTATAAGTCCCTTAGATCGAATAGAACACATCGACGATGTGCTCAAGTATATATAAGGAAAACGATCTTGCAAGGCCTCTCGTGCCCTAAAAGTCGTTACCCTTGCCGCAAGCCCAAGTGGATACAAAGTTTGAAAATCGTTTATCGTGCCTAGGCTAGCAGCAGGGCTGTACAAGAGTGCAGGAGGAAGCACGTGGGATGGAGTGGATAAGCTGGCACACGATTTTGCACCCTATTCTCAGCGTGCCTATGGGTTAAGCTCCAGTAGGAGTAAATCTCAGGTGGAAAGTTCAAAAGTATTGACCCGCTTGGGAAGCAACATCGGTTCTCGCCGAAATCGTCAGCAAGCCACACCGAAAACGCATTGGTAAAAACAAAGTTTTCACGTACGTCGGATGATCCTGAAGAGATTTCGGAAGACGTGGGTTACTTTTTGAGTGACTTTAGTGATTCTCTCGTAGAAAATGTGGTACCTTAGACGTTTCGATATTCCTGGTAGTGATGTAACCTAGACGATGCTGTGCCGGAGGCCAAGACTTTAGCATCTCTGACGCTGACGTATACCGCATCTCATAGCCGTGGATGTTCTCATACCCCTCGACGGGATAAAGCTAAGGACAATAGGGTGCTAGCGAGGGCCTTACGGAATGACGACGGAGGGGCGAAGTGAGCGAAAGTCTGCGATCTAACCCAGATAAGAGTAGTGCAAGGCTAGAAGCTCCGACTACTTTACACCCTCCGCAATTTCAGATTCCGGCATCCAGGAGAAACCACACCTTGTCCCGGCTGTTTTATAAACTTTACCCCGAATCTTGCTCAGAGCTGACTATCTGTCTCGCTTTCTCTTCTTGGAAATTCTCACTCCAAGTACTCCGCAGGACCTCGACGGAGATGATATCGTGTGCAGACGCTCAGCGTAGACGTTGTAGAGGACTGCGTGGAAGGATATTTTGGGCTTTGGCTCACTCCGACACAACACACCAGGTTCCCTCTAGCACTCCGTGTCTTCGTCGCCCAGAAACTTGGATTTTACATGCAAACGAGGTCTCCGTGTCTTGGAAGCTAGTCGCAGTATTCGCTGAGTAGTCGCAGGGAAGCATGGGGTTCACTTCACTCCGAGACGAGTGAACGTACGGTAGTAGGATACTGTAATAGAAATATAGGAACAGTTTCCCCTCTCGTCTGGTTGATTAAAGAACGAGTCCTCTGGAATGTAATCTTGAACCGTTAATAATCTGTCGCTAAAAGCTGACAAACTTCCCTTGTCAGTTATCTGACACCAGTGTCGGCACAGATCTGATGTCAGGGCAAAAAGTTCTCTATCTCCTTTTTATTGAACACATTGTGGTCCAATAGCGTAATGGAATATTGAACGTACCTATCTAATTTTGTTATAAAGTTCTACCGTGTCACACCATTGCAATGAATGCATGAACTCTAGTGACAAACATGATTGTTTTTGACGTATATAAGGAATACAATTTTGACGGTAGAACGGAAGATTGATTCTAGACAAGGAGTCTGTGTACGTGCTGGAGCTGTAACTTGGATACACAAAGTTTCGTGACGAAAAGCGACCGAACAGGATATCTCTATCCGTGCGTTTGGTATATTCTATCCTATTTCCGATCGGGAGTAGGTTTCGTATCGGGGAGTTTCCGAGCTCGGTACGTTCAGGGCCAACTGTACTGCGCCCTATACACTATAACCCATTGTCCCGATCGACCTCTTCACTAGCTCGATCGCTAGCTAACTCAAACGTTCCTATCGCAACTATCTCTAATCACTAGGTGTAGAGCGCAGGACGAAGCGCTAATCCACGAAACAAAGCCGATCTCGAATCTATGCAAATACAATTACCTCGCGCGCGGGCCACGACGTGACGACGAGTGTGCTTACGATGTCCCGTCCCGACCAGCAGCCCAACCGGTCGAACGAGGCTCCTGTAACTCTGGAGTATACAACGTTGCACGGAACGTTTTCCTGAAAGCCCTGTGAAGCTTCCCAAAGCTCACTTCCGCGTCGTTGTATATAACCGAAGGCACGAGCAGCGGTGAAACGTTCCCGTGGATCGGCTCGACGCTGTTCTTATCAGCTCGTTTCTCAGGGTACCTTGAATGGAGGTGGAGGGATCATCTGCTCTACCCGGGACTATGTTAATGCGAATGCCAGAAGGGCTACGATCCCCGTAGGATTAGCGGTTGGTTAGGTTATTTTTTTACGTTGCTCGCACGTACACCGCCTCCTTTCATCGTAAAGAGGATCGATCGACGGTTCATTGACGGATACAGTATTCCTCTTGGAACCCCCAAATCGAGGCATCGAGGGAAGCAGCTCGAGTCTATGCAACTCTGACAGAAGATTCTTTCAGGCAAAAAATCCCTAGATCGTGATCGTAATGTGGGATCACCGTGGCGTCTTAATAACAAGGGTGCATAATAGTGACGACGGGACATAGAAGGTACTTAATAATCAAGGTCATAACTAGACGGATTCGAATCGCAGCCGAAAAGACATTCCACCTGATGTGAACAGGCACAATATTTATGCATTTCAGCCTACGGGATTAACGAGCAATTTCTTCATTTGGATTATTAAGAATTTCGTTGTTGGTGGTTCTCGTTATAGCATTGTTTTCGACACGACTAGTTTTCTTCGACTGCGTTTGGTTGGAAGTTTATCAAAAATCTGCCTATCATATATATCCTAGGAACAAAGCTTGGTTGGTTCATTTATTCCAAACAGAATCTAGAGCTTAGATAGTCAATCTGCGAAATCTCATTTATCGGTTGTTTATCCTGTATTTCCGTATACTACAAAGAATACTCGGAGAAAAAGGTGTAGTTGTAAGAATCACGGATTTTGAACGTGGCAACCAATAACCATAGTAGAAAATGGGGTTAGTAAGTTATTGTGTCTCAGAACTAACCGATTGGTAACGTCAACCAACCGATTGGTTATTACAAATTAACCGACCGATTGGTGATGCCAACCAATCGACGTCTAACGCTCCAATCATTTGGAGATTGGTTTTCTCAACTAAGCATTTTTCTCCGTGTGCTGATTACATTTGACGGGTTGATTCCATTTATCCGGTGGGTCAATGTAGCATGCAGGCATGAAAAAAGTCCTTCATGCAGACCAGCTACTCGTTAAGCAGACTGCGAGAGACATGTACTGAGAGATTTCGTTTTGCTACTTCACCACATTAGCGAAATGTGCAGTACGACATAGAGATGAAAAGACAGAGAGAGAGAGAGAGAGAGAGAGAGACTGCAGGTTCATTAGTAAACTGGATGTTCACCCCTAATCCACTTAACGTAGGTTATGCAATAATACAAGGCGGCGGAGCACGCGAATGGCTAGTGGTGGCAGTGAGGTTGAGGTAGTTGTGGCTCCGTGTAGTATATTCTAAATGCTAGCTCTTTTCCCATTGCAGCCTGGCGTGAACTACTCGACATCCAACGAGAATGGTACACAGACACCGCACTTCCATCTCTCAACGTTAGTCCGGGTGTGGTATAAGAATGTGTCTGCTTAGGTAGATTCGGTGAGAATTTATGTAGTGTTACACGCGAGGAAGAGTGATCCCATTGCTTCACACGAGCCCACAACTTTAAGAACAATGTACAAAGTGAACAATGTTCAGTTACGAGAACTAACAAAATAATTGATGATAACCTATTATTAAAGAGGTTGCATTTGTTGCCCGATATTGGTTTCATCGTAGTTGCAAATAATTACTAATCGCATCCTACTTTTTACTCCCCGGTTGACTAATATGTCCAATCAACATTATGATCGACATTTCGACCCGACATTCGCGAGGTATGACCAACTGATCGAGAAACCAATTGACACCAAACCGACGATAACAATTGTTGAGTTAATCCTTTAGAAATGTTCACGTATCAATTTGATGTGTGGTGCACCATGTGCAACACATTGATATTTCTATATCAAATTGGTGTGTAAAAAAGTCCATGAAATTTATAGGATCAATGCGCAAGATACGTACTTTTATCGCATTTCAGAATATCAATCCTGGAAAGAGCAATTATAGCATAATCATTTGATTAGTCTTTGACGCAAGCTAATATGGGTATAATATAGGTGGATCAGAGATTCTGAAATTGAGGAGATGGTTGAACAAGGATATTTAGTTAGTTTGCTAGTCATTCTATACTCTAACTGATGTGTATGGAAATGCAGGCACCTCGAAACCTTCGTAATATGGAACTCCGTGATCCAGGAGAGTCCAGTGAGCAACCGAGTAAAGTCAGTGCCTCGAGGTACAATGGGTGTGTATACTCACGTGATCATGGAGGTAACTCTGACCGGGAAACTTAGTTGTCGGTAACGGTACGATGCACGGTAGTAGGTCGTTAAGCGTTTTGCCGGGTTGCGTTAATTCAGCGTTGCAAAAAGCAGAGTCGGGTCGTCTGACCTGTTTGATGGCTGGGGTTGCTGCGATCTCGCGAGAACCAACACTGCCACTTGGAAATCCCTCCTAAAATCACCTAAGTCTAAGTATACCATAACGCTGTATTGCTTGTATAACACTTAAGGTGTGTAGGTGCTGCACTCTGGAAAATGGCCGAGCATAACGGATATCTCTTATTGTTTCGAGCTTGTGCAGAAACTGTGTTTACTGCTTCAAAGGTTCCTCAGATGAGCGCAAACAATCGTTTTCATTGTTTCCAACGGATTAGGCTTTACCAGTTTCATGATAAACATACCTCGTCTATCCAAACTGGCGCATTTTTCTTCCATGCGCTTAAAAGGTTTCTACTTGCAACACATGGCGTTAAGTCTCTGATCAAATTCTACCCGACGGATTTTACTTTGATTTCAGTCGAATTAAGAATTACGGATTCGTTGGCGCGTACATTTCGACCAGAATCCCTGGCAGCGGTTGATTGAAGAAGAGGACAATAAATCGGTCCCATTGTTTTCAACGAATCAAGCCTTAGTCATGAACATATCTCGTCTATTCGAAACTAAATACATGGTTGAGTATGCGTTACAACATCTACATGTTTCTGACGTTCCACTGGTATGTGGGTGAAGTGATTCAATTGAGTCGACCTTCTAACATGCGTACAATTATTCTTCCTGGCTAAATGTGTAGCTAAACATTTATCTGTTGTTCGGTGATACAATGTCTATTTACAACACCGAGCGTTGAATACTCGATCAAATTCTGCCAGGCGGTTTCTCGACTGATCTTAGCCGAATTATCTCGAATTCAGGATTTATTATGCGCGAAGATTTCGGACGGAAACCCCTGGCAGCTGTTGACGGGTAATGAGAGAGTGAAAGATACTTTATACTATCCACTCATACTACGGTGAGCATTCAAGTTCGCGAAGTAAGCGTCAGGAAGAGTCGATGAGGCGATTGAAATAACTTTGAGCCGCGAAAAGGGAGAGCGCATTCACTATTGGGTTGGTACTGTCGGCCAGGGGTGATACCAAGGGAAACGTGACTGAGACTGGTTTGAGTCAATGTGCAGGACAAGCGGCGGGAAGTAGAAGGACTGTTCCACCCGTTCAAGACTCTTCAGATTCCAGATACGAGATAAAAGCGAGAAGCTGGGCATAATTATTATCCTGACGAGAGTGCGAAGCGTCTTCCTGAAAAGCGACAAGAAGAACACCAGAAAGCAAAGAGCAAAACTATAGGAAGACCCAGGCGTCCGTTCAAGAGAGGAAAGGGTTTGGTTATCCTCCCGCTCGCTGTCTGTACCTTTCGAGCTGACTGGTGGCTGGCCGGAGGGTCGGAAAAGTTGCCGCTCAGTTTTCTACCGGCGCAGGATGTTTTCGCAAAGATTCCCGGCAGCTTGGAACGTCGTGGTGTAACGTCTTTCGTGTTAGCGACGGGTCTTTGCACTTTGCCTCTCTTCCTGGCTCCTATTCGCTCGCTGAGCTTCGTCCCTTTTTCTCTTACGGCGAAAATAATCGTTGGCCACTCTACGTGAAGTTGGCGTCGTAAAAACGAAAGTTGCATTATCTGCTTCTTACTGTCTTATCGCGGTCATTCGACTGCGGTCCCCGTAGTCCAGATAGAGAACATGCGGAACATTAAACGCAGGGGGATGAAAAAAAACGACGTAAATGCACAACGTGCAGGCGATAGTTCGGTGAACAGTTTTCTTCTTCCGCACGATTTTCGAACCCTGGAACATTTAGGAATACGATTACGGCACTACTGCTTCATTACACTAGTTGAAAAAAACGACTATTACTTTTTGCTTCTATGCTTCTAGTTTTTCTTCGAACATAAAAACTATCAATAGGTATAAACGCTGTTGGGACGACGATAAAAGTATTGGAAATTCAATTAGCATGCGCAAGCCTTTTTTTATACACTTAGCAAGATATCAGTGATAATAGATACGGAACTACTACATCAAATTTGGAGTTAATTTCAACGCCATGAAAAGTTAGTTGCGCAGTAGATTTTTTTTCGGATGATAAAAGTCTCGCTTTTTAACTGCGCCTCTTTATAAAATCGGAGTCCAATTTTATTGGCTAGGGTCTTGTTTCTTAGCTCAACCTGTGCGGAAGGAACGAGATGACAAAGCGCCCTTGAAACAAAAACGACTAGCATACCGTGCGCGATGAGTCGAGAACGAGGGAGAGAAAATAAAGTTTTATCGCGCGAGGCTTTAGAAGCAAAGATCGATTCCGGCGTTTACGACTGAAGGGACGAAATCAATCGAAACACTTTGATTTCAGTACTGCTCTAAGCTAGTTTATAGGTAGAAAGGAGCACTTGACATCCAGAGGGTTGGTTTTCGGGCGTGTCACTGGAACCACAAAATTAGAATTTTTTTTTTACCCGGATACTAGCAACAGTCACAAAAGTAAATTTCTCAGCTATGCTTTTGCATAAAAAAATAAAACCGTTTATTTAGCAACGGTAATTATTCCATTGTTACCTTTATTTATAAAATTATAACATTCAATTATTGATTAAGTTTCAGAATTATGATGATTTCTCAGTTGCAGGTGTCAAAAAAAGATATCCGTGAATGATAATACTAAAATGATAGAACGACGCGATAGTCAAATTTTGTATTCCTGTATTGACTGAAACACTTATTTTCTTCGAACAAACAATGTTTTTTGGCATCCGTAGTTAATTCAAGCGATTTTTTTTTTCTCTGAGTTTGGTAAGGTACAGTTACATTTGATTATATTAGGTTTGATTAGATTAGATTAAATCAAACTAAAAACGCTCAAAATACGTGAGTTACTTATTGTATAATTTGCTAGTAGCAGTCTACAATTACTTTATATTAATTAGATTTCGTTAGGTTCGATCAGGAAGATCAGTTTGAACTAGGGACACTTAAAGCGCGTGCACTAAGAGAAAAATATGGAAATTTAAAAAATAATATATTTGGACTGACGATAATCTAACTATAAACTATAATTCCCAGAGGAACATCTATATTTTATGGTTATAGCAAATATAAGAAAATAGTTGGATCAACCACTAATATAATTCCCAGGAGGAACGTCTATATTTTATGGTTATGGCAAATATAATTATAGTAGTAATTATTAAAATGATTATAGTTCCAAAGACTATCCTAATAGTTTCAAATATGCCGTTTTGTTGCACATACGATTTCAATGTTTGTTTCCAATAACCTTACAAGTATCGTTTATTAAACCATATTATCATCGCTTCAGCCATAAAACATTGTAAGCCTTCCTATATTCGTTTGACCATGTGAAATCGTTAAATAAACGATATGCTTTTCTCTCAGTGTGAGGTGCAATAATTTGCTAGTGAATTAATACCAGCTTCGGATTCACCGTCTAGAAAAAAAAAACACCGATTAGGGAAAAACGAAAAGATATATTTGTGAACTTTATAATTAGCGACGAAAAGGGTATTTTGCCAAATAAAAAATATCGATGTTTCAGTGACCCAGAGGTGTGTCGGTCGGTGCCAGCAGACCGTTTGGAATTCGTAGAGGCTTTTTCAATTAAAATTCCCGGCAGCCCACATTTTAATCTCACCGCGGTGTGGCTGCTGCCTGAACCTGCCAGGACCTCGGGGTCTTTCGATATCCAGCCGACGGGATTTCCATCTCACCTCAACCCCGTCCGTTCAACCCTCAATCCCCAACGGTCTCTCTTCAACTGCAGCTTTATATACATCCGTTTTCTCGCTTTTTTCTCCTACATACTCTCGTGTACATTCAACCACTAGACGAGTGCAGCATAATTCCGCGACAATATACCAACTTCCTCCGTGCAGTTCTCTCTGCACACCCATGGAAACAATCAAACATTGAGTGGCCGGATTTCGGGCTACCCACAATATTTTTCGCCGCTCGTCTATTGTTGTTCTACTCCTGTGCACTGATAGTAGTAAACACATTTTTTTACCTTACATTTCTCGAATTGAACGCCGAAAAAAAAAAATAAAAAGAGCAAACAATAAAAAAAAAACAACGAACAAAACCAAATAGAAAGTCTACAATAGAAAGTCGGGCAGTAATGTAGCGCATTTTTTTCATACCACAAACCCATATAAAAAGTTACGTTATATATAGGTTAGACATAAAAATTCTCTTTTTCGACTGTCGGCAGAAATATATATAAACGGAATGTATAACGCTGGATCAATTTCACTAATGAAATTTTGCTTTCATTTAACACATACTTACTACTTTCCGATTTTGTTAGCGTTCAATAGAATTTCAGGATTAAGAATATAGTAAAATTATGTAATGCAGATGATAATTATCTCGGAATCATAATCAATCACATGTACTTCTGGCTAATTACATGCAGTGAACAAATAATTCGGAATAAAAGACGATTAAGGATATTTCTGGAATAGTAAATTACTGATGAGCCATTCGTCTTGAAGATTATTCAGGATGCTCTAATGGATTGGAAATATGACACGCCGTATCTATACATGTCATCGAAAAGGTGATCAGATTTCGACTGGTTGGTTGACTGGGCTTGCGTTCACTCCGTGCAGGATTACCCTGTTCAATCAAATTTACCCCGTGTCAGTCCATGCCCAAAAAGAGAGTGCATGTGTGGAATGACACTTGGGCTTTCGTTCCAGTTATTGACAGCTCCATACAGATCGGTCTATGAATGACATTGGATAGAAAGAGATGCAATCATACCAACGACTGACAATAGGCCATTGGTTAAGAGGCCAATTACTGCACCGTTTTTCCTGTACACTCAGACTGGTATCAATCCACGATCGCTAGTGCACCAAAGTGCATCGCGGTAGCGGCCGCAGTGCACCTCACCCCTTTCACTCGTGTATAGCATATTCAGCAGCGAATCGTATCCTGCGAAAATAGGGTAAAGCGGATCAGCACGAGTAAACTTCCCTTTTTACTATTACTCAACGACAAAGATTTGTCATATGATTTGAGAATAAAAACGATAATGTAAGATGATATCATTTTATGTTATCAATTTAATATTTAGGTTTTTTATAATGATGTAAAATAAATATGTATAATATTATGTTAATTTCGTACTTCAATTTTTAGTATCACTATGTTTCGACCAAATAAAGAACTAAAAATGGCAAACCGTAACGTTAATAAAAAATTTAGGTCACTATGATAAATACTCTTTTTTTTTTTGGGAAAAGTTATTAAAAAACGTTTTTCGATACCTTCTACCTCAATGAGCATTTTATGTAATGATGATTACTTTTACCTGTTGCGTACATACAATTAAGTGTTCGCAAATCATACGTCGAAGTGAGCGATCATAATACTAGAAGATTTCGATGAAATTCCATGAAAAATAAAGCTTGAAGTCAAAAACCGTGGGATTGGTGAAATTTATTCCTCTTGATGTCGAATTGACAAGAAAATCAAAAAATTATCTTTTGGATGAAGAATTTATATAAAAAGATGATGAACATGTTTTTATATAAATTCTTATTTTTTAATTGCTAATTGGATATATGTAGATGCGTATTTCCAAAGTGTGAATGTAGACGTACGAGTATCACAATTCATATATTTTGTGTTATATTTAAGCCATTTTAGTTTATAGGCGATCCGAATTTTCCCGTTGTATGCTACGTCGGCTGCTACAGTTGCGAGCGACGAAAGCACCGTATTGTTGTTCTTCCCTCTCGCGCACCGGGAAACTCGCGGAATCGCCGTCGGCTGTGCAACACACATAAATCTTCACCGCAGTCGCCAGAGCTCGAGTGCGTTTGGTGCATTACGTGGCTTACGCGCCACGCGCGTTTTACGACGTGCGTCGAATCGCATTTCCCCGCATACTGCAGCTTGTGTGCGTACACAATTTTGAGCACCTATGGATGTGTACCACAGCGACAACTAGTGTATGTTCTCGCGTCCTCTATTTTGACGACTGCATGAGTGCGACCTCGTTCACCATCCACCGTAATACGCGTGATTTCACGTTGTACACGCGAATCAGCGGAATCCGCAGCTTCAATGGCGACGTGCTTTCATACACTCTGCGTCCGTGAATTTTTACCGTTCGTAGCCCATAAACCAGAATGGTATCCGTTCCATTAGTTCCCCCCCTTACACTTTTATTTATTTATTCATTTATTTATTTAACATGAATATCTTTTCAAGAATATTCAAGCATGTCAAGAAAATATATGAAAAATTTTTTTTTACGAAAAACGAATTGTGTGATATTGAGAAGATTAAACACCAACCGTAATGGGAATTATTTTATTGCTGCTTCATTCTCGTTAAAAATGTAAAATTCTGTGCGAAAAAACTAGTTCGATTACAGTAGAATCTAGTGAGAACCGATAAAATACAATTTTCACGAAATAGTATTGAAGTTATATTTCTATGATTTTTTTTTTTTCAATTTGTTTGCAGAATTGCAGAGTGGCTTAGACTATTATGTGTACTGTGGTATTGTTTTTTATAGCCACTTGTTTGCTGGTGATTTGCGGGTCTCGTTTGTTGCGTATAATTATCGGAAAGTATTTTATAACTCTGTTCGAAGAAAAGCTATTCTGGGGTCGCGCAGAAAGTGGGAACACACAGGGTTGGTTCTCGTAAAACATCGGCAATATGAGCTTTGTGTGTGCAGTATTTGCAAGCAGATATGGTAGGTTTTGGTATAGTTGAGTTTGCAGTGCGTGATTGCGTGACGTAGCCGTGCAAAACTGTTGCGAACCGTTTCCTTCCGATCTCGAGAAATTACGGATCGATTCCGTTGCTCTGAGGGTTTCTATGCTGCAGCTCCCCTCGCTTGCCAGCAACATGCTGGGGAACATTCAGGGCAAAAGAAGTTCTTGAAGCTGGTCTAATGCTTTTTATTCACATGGCAATACATCTTTCCAACAGTATTCAGCTCCACGTATCACCGAGTCTACTGATGACTATGTGCTGATCTACATATCACCAACTTTCCACCACTCTACACTACTGACTCTACACCACTGACTCTACACTACTGTCTCAATAGTACTGACTACAGTACTAACTTTACATTACTGGTTGTACCGTACTATCTCTACACGACGGACTCAACAGTACTGTCTCTACACTACAGACTCAACAGTACTGACTTTAGCCTACTCTACTCCAATGCCTCTACGCATCACCGACTCTAAAACATGTTTGTCAAGTGGTTTTGGAAACATTTTTGTGTAAAAAAATAAATTGTCCAAGAAATCATAAACCGATAGCGAAATTCTAACTACGTGAGTGGGTAGTTTTCATAGTTTGTTTCTTGTGTTTTTTTTAACTCGCAAACAGCGGCTACATTTGATCGAAATGATCAAGATACATCCGTTGGTGCAGTCTTACATGTCGTTGACGGATGGACTCGTTCCTCGCACCGCATCTCCCAAAAATCCTCAGGGAATGAGGGAAGATGCTTAGACGTGTCGGAGATTTGTGTATTTTGACGAGTTTCGGGTTCGTCAGAGCCGGATGTCTCTACTCGCTCGGTAGATGAGACACGGAACGCGGCCAGCTGTCCGCTGCTACGCTAGCCACTCGATCCTTTCTTCTTGTTATGTTTTTCGAGCCTCGGCGCATACATGAGACGCTATTCTTATAACCCTCAGTCACAAGCTACGGAATATCTGACATTTATCGATACTCCTAAAAATTTGCTTAATTTATCATCCGGTTTTATACTCCAGTGTTTGTTTCAACTTTGCGCAGGGAATTGGGTGTAAAAAATTTTAATATTTTGAAAACTAATGTAAATTCATAAGTGTGTGAAATAAGTGATAGTAATCCAAAATATATTACACAAAAAGTAGGGTTTAATTGTGACGTTATAGTAATTTTGGAAACATTCTTGTCTTGTCGAAAATTTTCTAATACACTTGTTCATTCTTTTGAGGTCAACAAAATTCAAAAACTAAGCGTCAAAAATCTAACTCTTTAAAGGCGAAAGTTTAATATATCATAAAGTTGACCATCCTATGAGTTTCCAATTTACTTTTTCGTTTATTCATTCATTTTACGTTAACAACTTTCTGAAGAATTCTAATCATGATTTTTTTTTACCAATTTAATGGAACACATAAATTTAAAAAATTCGAGATTGCTTATGTCAGACCCCCCAGAATGGTGTAGAATGTAAAGTGATGTAAAAAAATTGTCCGGATGAATGAATGTATAAATGTGGCAGGCTCGCAAAATCCAAACCATTGTATCTGGAACACGACTCCAACAATCAAGCTGAAATTCGGTATACCCGTAGAGCAGCAACGTCCCTTCCTATGTATAAATTTACAGAAAAATTAAAATATTTGTTCAAATTGTATAAGACTTCAAAAAAGTTTATATGTTTTCTAGCTGCCGCATTTTTTTAGGTAATGAGCTAAAAAATGCTAAAAAATTTTTCTGGATATAGTTCCACAAAAATAGGGCAATAAAACAGGACGATTGGTATGGAATTTGAGCGAAATCCATAAAGCGGTTTAGATCTTATAGAATTTTAAATTTTCGAAAAATTGATGTTTTTATTCTAATTTAAGTTGACTTTGACCAACCTTGCTCAAATCCGCTATAAAATTGAATTAATATCCAGTTGTAGTAGATATCGAAATCGGCGAAGAATGGTAGAGGGGTTCGGATGGTATAGGATTTTGAATATTCGAAAAATTGATGGTATCGTTGAAACCTAAGTCACTTCAGCTAATTCAGCAAATTTTATACAAAATACAGGGTTAAAATCTGGTTCACATACGGATGAACAAACAACAAAGTTCAGGTACAAGTTTTACACAAATCAGTCGGGCGGTTCGAATTTTATGGCATCTTGAATTACTAGACAAACGTCTTTCGAATCAAAACAAGCCTGCAAAGTAGAACATTGCAAATTACTTCCTTATCATTTGTTGCTTTCTACAAAACTTCCTCTATGAGGAAACCAGAATCAATCACCATACTTGCTCATAAAGGTAGCTTTGTAAAATGCAAACGATATCAAGAAAGCAAATTGCAAGGTTCTATTCTGCAAAATTATGAGAAGTAAATAAAGATGTCCCAATAATACAATTTGAAATAAAACCTTAATAGAAGATATTTAATTGCTTCTTTATTTAACTTGAAAATCCCAAGTTCTAAGTAAGGGAAATAGAAGAATCGTTAAAATGGAACATAGTCAAAACTAATAAAATGCTAATTCCACGACATGTCTTAATAATGATAATAATAAGCAAATTATATGCAAGCTCGGTCCTTGAGTTAAAAAAAAATTACTGCTTTACATTTTATCATGCATTTTGAATAGACGTATTTCGAAATCTCTCTAGTATATAACTAATACAAATAATTAACAAAACCAACTCGATCTTTCGCGAACGGAGAAAATACAAGGAATGCACAAAACTAAACCCCAAAATAATCCAAGTCGCAGAAACCGAAAATCGTCCTGTCGTATCAGTCGGACTCAGTAGTATCGCAGTATCAGAATAAAGCTCTTTTCCGAGCAGTCGGTCGTCGCGCTTGCGCGAGCCGGTGAGCGTGTGCCGGGTAGCCCTTAACAGCGAGGCGTCGTCAGTAGCGCGGCGTGCGCCGTCACACTCGCACGTTTGTTGGGAAACACGAGGTTCCCCCATTTATAGTACGAAGAGACATGAGCTTTCAACGCACGGGGTGAGACCAACCCTCACCAAATCAGCACATGCTTGATAAATTATTTTTTTTTAAACAACATTCGGTATCAAAGCCCATGTTCTCAGTGTCGAGTTGAATCAATTTAAAAACAATACTCATTTCTGTAAAGTAAGAAGAAATATATAAAATACATCATTCTGACTGATATATCAAGGCACAAAAAATTAAAATAACAAATAATACTACTTTTTTTTTCTGCAAAAATTTGATAACGTTGAGAGGGGTGAGATAGATGATAGGACCAGTGCGGAGACTATGAAATCGCCTCGGACGTCATGTCCGCTCCACCGTGAAAAAAGTTACGCGATAGTAGAGAATTGAATTATCAGGGGAGATGAAACGTGCCGACGAAACAGAAGTAAGCCTGCCGACGTAGATCCAGACGTGACTCCCTCATACGTCCCAAGACGGACACGTTCGGGACCACGAAGAAGTGAATCGGCAGACGAATCAACCACTTTTTTATCAATCCAATTTTTTCCGCGTTTTTTTTTCTTTCTTTTCGCCGAATAGACCACGAAATTTTTCTGGACTAGCATAAAATAATCGCAAAATTCCGTTGGGACCACGTGAGAGCAGCAGAACTGAAAAACGAAAAGTGATTTTAAAAGCGAAATGGAAGAGAACATTTTTTTAGTGCCAATGTGGAACGTGCGGGGAAGGAATTGATGCAATTGACGAATGGATGCTTCGGGATTAACGTCGAAAATAAAACGTCCAACTCTCGCGGGTCTGCGCGATGCTTAATGACATTTGACGCGAGGCCGAAATACGCTACCGTGGTGAACGGCAATACTTGGTGTACCGATGGGCCGGCGTTACGACCCCTCGAGAGAAAATCGTGATCAATTCGATTTCGTAGGTCGAATGCGCGCGTGCCTCTCGTGATATCAAAGCCCACCTGTCGTGGTATTGGCTCTCGCACCGATGCACCGACGCGTACTCGCCCACTTAATTTTGAATTGGGAAATATATATCCCGTATATCACGAATTTTTGTCACCGAATTTAGTCGATATCCGATGGGGCTTTCGGACAATTGTGGTAAAAATCAAGGTTAACGCAGTGGGACAAATGTTAGCCGATGTCAAGCCAATAATGTCATAGGCACGATGAACTCTTTTACGTTTGTTATTAATATTTATCACGATATCCTGTTATTGATATTATTATTCGCAGTTATCGACGTTTTTATATTCCATTAAAATTTTCGTTGAGAAGTCGTTGAGATTTAATTAATCTGTTGATATTAGTGATTTATTGACACCATTGGTGCAGGTCCATCGAAGGCTTGTTAAGAACTTTTATCGTTAAAATTTTCTATTCTTACATTGCTTCCATTTTTTTTTCTATTATATTTTTAGAAATCGATTAAGAAGATTTAAGCACCAGTTGACTTGAGAGAGAGCGAGGATTGTGACTGGAACGTGTGGAGCTTATAAAACTGCAGTTGATCATAAATGTATTTAAAGATAACTGTGTTTATGGAAAAAAACTGGTCTTAGAATCAGGATTAGTGACAAAAAGTGTTAAGTGGGAAGTCGGTGTTGAAATTGCGCGTAAATAGTGATTAATAATCGACTTTCCTCGAAAGAGTTTTCATAAATTTCATTAAAGGAGCAGAATATAATAATATTCGCCATGGCGAGTGGACAGGATGGAAAAGAATCATCGCCCAGGTAAAAATTTATTAACTTTTCTACTTCAATCAAGTAATACTACGTAATTAGTATTGTGTGAAAATATTTCGCCGTTTTGCTATTATCTGAAAAAGAAATAAAACATTATTTGGAATCGCCCCAAACACATGATTAACAGTTTATGTTAACTGGTTTATGTCTGAATCGTTATCTCCAATTATTAGTTACAGTACTGTTAGAAAATCTGATATTGATAATTATGAATACTAGGATTAATAATTATATCGGATAATTTTCGTAACTTACTGGGAGTTAATAAAGGTTAATACATCAATAGAAATAGTTGCAGGGCCGTATTAGTTATTGTCACTCAATAGTAAAGGAACAATAGTGTAATCGGAACGTCGTGAAAATTCTAGGAACATGAAAAGAGAATTACTAGTCCATGTAACTGTTTTTTTGTCGTTAAATTGACTGAATATTAGACCCAACATTGGAAAATAAAAGTCACAGACAGAAAAAATTGCATTGATAATTATCAATTGTCGGCTTAACAAAGATTGTTTGATATTCGAAAACCCCTGGAATAACTATATGAATCGTTACCCGATGTGGTAGTTATAATACTATTAATTGCGAACTATCAATGGTTATGAAACTATTGCAATTGAATTAACCGAATCATATTCGTTATTAATTAAATAAATCAGAATCAGAACTATACCATATAAAAATTAAGAAAAATACCTAGTATCGGTAACTACAATCAAAAGGTTAAATAAACCTGAACAATATTCTATAGTTATTACGGTTCAACAGTGGTAAATACGATGTGACGATAAAGAAAGTCACAGACGAATTAATAATTGGCACTCAATACTAGACAGTATTCCTACCAACATTTAAATTCACCCGACACTTCCCTTCGAGCAGAACCGATAGGGTCATTAATAGTAATCGATGATATTGAGTTCAATAAAAATTATCGATAGAAACGAAATTTCATCGAGTATAATTCATTATTACAATACCATATAATAAACATTAAACATTCCAACATTAATTAGTTCGGGAATGCAGTTATAATTGCATCCAATTAGCAGCCGCCGGAATGATTTCCCGGTAACTGCCAATGTGTAGTAAATTAGAGTCGACGAATGCAGGAAAATTGTAACGTTTTCATCATTGTGCTTTAGAGCACTCGAAATGAAGAGGGACGAGGTGCAAATCATTTTTGCCATTACGTTTGGTTTGCGCTAAAATTAAATCCGCGTTTCCGATAATAATCGAGGTGGGCTCTCCCCTTGCCCCCTCCCCCATGAATCCTCGAAGCTGTGGCAGTACGCGTGACAATGTATAAAACCCTTTACGCACACTCGGCATACGCTGCCACGGTCTGACCAATGTGTGTCGTAACGCCTCGATGCGTGAGCCACTCACGCATGAATCGTTCTCTCCATATATAAGTGTGCTACAACTTCATGAAATATGTACATATCCACAAATACTTTAACTATGAAATATACATATGGTTGTCGTTACCAATATGTTGTTGGTAGCGTAAATTCCGCGACTACGACCGTGTTAATAACCAATTAAAATTACGCAAATTGCAACCAGTCGTTACCAAAGACTGTGCGCGACATGCTGACAAATGTGATGATAAAACTCATCAAATATTGTGACTGGTGCAGACTCAACAACCGCCCTAGTGACACAGGTTTCTGTTCTTTTCTAATTTTAGCTGCGACATTTAAGGCCATTCAGCTTGCCCGTAATATCTACTACAGAAAATAACCCTTTGTTTGTGTAGTAAATCTGTAGACACGAAAATATGAAAAATTATTATACGATAAATAATAATAAAATATATATATTTCAAACATTAAACTGCACCTATAATATGAATATGAATGCAGTATGTCTGACAATTTCATGAAGAGATATAAGTGCAATATTTTTTTCATATACTACTCACTTACCTGTTTTAAGAATAATATGGTTATCTTTTATATAAAGTGTAACTCGAATAGATATGACATGAGCATCCAATTTATCTATTTTGTACTAATGTTTCACGTATACGAAACGTCATTAGGATTCGCAATCTTGAGGTGGATAAACATAGAAAATCGTGAGAACTTTTTTGACAACATTAAAAATGTAATTTTTTTAGCTGTCTCCAAATTGTTCGAATTCATTGATTTAACCCTTATCCAAAAGGATAGTGAAATTGCAATGTTATTTTTAATATCTCACTCACTGTCATCCGGACAGATATGACCTGCATTTCAGTTCGAAATGACGGAAAAATTGATCGTAGCACATGAAGTGAAGGGCTTTTTTTTTTTAAATCGCAATCGACGTTGACAGATGCGAAGGCGAGAAATAGGAGAGCATTCCACTAGAGCGACAGTGTGGCTTTCTAATATTCCTGATACCGCGAAAGAGGTCAGCACACTCGTAAAAGGATGATTATTCAGCTTTTCAAATGTTTTTGTTTAACTACTGTGAAAAATAACCGGTGAACCTTTTATTTCGATTCCGAATCCGAAAAAGTCCGAAGTACTCATACTCCGTAATAATGTTAATTAGGAAATTCGCTTTGAAAACTCCACATATATGAAATATTATATGGATCTCCAATTGTCAGGTAGTGAAATATAAAAAATCGTAAATTTATTTTTCGTAACAATAAAAAAATGCATATTGCTCACATAAGCATCGGAGTGCGATTGTTTCTTGGCTTATCTAAATTGTTTGTGTTGTTAATTCGAATACTGTCTTAAAAAATAATAAAATCTCAACGAAATACGATTAATAAACTGTATTTGCATTTTTCGTCATTCAATGTTTAAAAAAAACTATATATTCCTACAACCTCACTCACTAGAGTTCAGGTAGGAATAACCTATGTTTCAGTCCGAAGTATTGGGAAAATTTATTGTGGAACGAGAAGTGGAGGAATTGTTTTTTTTTTTATTATCACAACCGGCGTTGACAGATGCGTAGGCGAGAAATGGGCGAGCATTCCACTAGAAGTACAGCGTGGCTTTCTAATATTCCTGACACCGCGAAAGAGGCCAGCTCGCTCGCACGAGGACGATTATTCGTTCTTTCCTTTTATTTTTTTTTTGCTACTACTCCACCTGAGTGTGCGTCCGGGGTATTAGGAAACTCGCTTTGAAACGATTCTACAGCTATACTTCTGACATGTACTATGTACATGTCAGCAGAACCTATATGTATACACATCCGAGGATGCTGCAGTCAGAGCGAGTGAGAAATCTCGGAACGCCCGGAGGGCTTTGTCATTTTCGTCGCGCACGCGAGCGCAGCTTGCCCGAGCACGAGCTTTTCCGCGAGCTTTCCCGTCTCTGCGCAAGGAGAAATCGCCGGGAGCTATGAAAATACAAGAGCTTGGGCCTGTTCTTCCCCCTCAGCCTCTTCTATCGCCAGCCCGCCGCCCGAGCCCTTGCAATTTCCCTTTCTTTTATTTTTAACGCGCGTGCCATCGGCAGGAATTTTCCCACACAGTTACTCTTCGGGATTTTTCTAAGCTTTTTCTACAACGTTGAAGAAATGTTCTGTAACATTTCGTCTTCGCTAAATGAAATGAATCGTATGCAAAAAATTGTCCCACATGGAGAAAATACAATTGTCATGCACTCGGAGTAATCAGCGGCAGTTTTAGCAATTATTATGTGACAAGTATCAATTATCGGGGGCAGTAAAATTTTAAAATAGAAATATGAAATAACATTTTATGATCCATTGTGATAATCAACATGCAACTATAACTACCATTCGTGTTGAAACTCTCCACTGTTGATTCATGTTACTAACGTATATTTCCAATTATCCATGTGATTAGCACAATTTCATAGTTTTGAATGTCACTTACTTTGAAGATGCGATTATAAAGTGGTTAAGTCATTTAAGAAAATATTTGCAACGACTATAAATGACTAGTTGTTACTCATAGGTGCCAGACGTCGTCACTGGAAAAAATGAAGGGTGCTTGAAAGAAAACCACTTCTATTATGTGACTGCTATCTATTATTAGCGAAAAAGGATATGATCAATGTAATTTTAAAAAAAGTTGCATGGACTATCGTAATCGTTACTTTATAGTGGCCAGAACTAACCAACTATTTCTCCAAACTTTCGTCGAAGAAGTTCGATTTTACACTGAAATAATCGTGGTAGACGTTCTAATGGTAACTACTATTAAGAGTAGCTATGACAGTACATCAGAGTCGTAGACAGAAGCATCTATATGACATCGAAAAATATACATCGCATTTTGAATGATGATACCAAACATGATCGAGCATTTGTGAACATTGTTGCAATCAGGTTGACACAATTATTTGCAAGGTTTTCATTATATCTTCAGTTCGAATTTGACTTCGTTTTTACGATGACACCTTGAAAATCGGATAACAGCTTTGTTAGATAACATCATCTGGACTGGAATCGTGTACTTGAACATTATTTTATTTAAACATGTGCCCCGTGACCTTACTTTTCTATGATACGTTAAAGCTCGCAAATAATTTTTGAATTCTCGCAACTTTTCATCGTTTCTTTATCCTCGATCGAAGTATGTTAATTCTCGACTGAAAGATTAATCTCACTAACACTTCCATGAATGCCGTATAAAATGATCGATTTCCAAGTATGCATTATTTATCCAATTTATCCGTAAGGACCGTTCAAATTTTAGAGAAGTAAAGCTGAATAGCTTAATTACAATAGTCCAAAAGTTCATGAATATCGGTTTGATTTACATTTCTGACATAACTACCTTAGATGCTAACTATTGACTGACAGTTCAATCATCTATTTCCATAATTACATTAACTATTCCATTGTGACCGTAACTAACTTTAAATACTTTTAACTGTAAATGAGTTAGTGTCATTTTTTCCGTGTACGGTGAATAAAGGACTTTGGAAAGAAATTTAGAAAGTTGATGCTCGGAGGAAAACCACGAATGAAAACTAATGAATTTCATTGACGCGCAGGACGTATCTCCCTGTTGACTGCCTATAGTTTTTTTTTCCAGTCCCATAGGCGTCCATCGACACTCACGCCCGTTTTGGTCCCATTGCTGCTACCGCTGCTGGTACCTTTGTACTTTCGCTTTATTTGTTTATCGCCGGACTCGGTGTGGCGCGCAAGCTTTCCCTCTTTCGCAACTCCCGTTGGATTCACGCGGTGTTTGCACAGGCGCGGCTACGATGCTCGTCGACGGCGGATCATCCCTCAGGACCAGCGCCAGCCGAGCCACAAGCCCCGAGCTCGCATGAGGGCCAGCACCGGACTCCATATGAGGCATTCTACGCCAACTCGACCTCGGTCTGACCCTTGAACTCTCGGATTTCATCTCGGTTTTTTTCATGATTTTGTTCCATGTCTACAAAGCAAGCACACATTTTATTAGATTTCGTTATAACAATACATATGATTATTCATAATGAACATATTGAGCACCGTAATTTGAACACCTGATAAAATTCTCATAAGTCCTGTTTAAGAAGTCAGTATTTTTGAGCTGAATCCAAAGTGATAAAGATCACGCTTCTATTTTTTAACCAATTTTTTTAAAATGGAAATTCAAAAAAGTAATTCGTAAAAATGCTTTTACTGCAGGCTATTTCTTGGAAATTTCTAAATATATATCGGGACCCTGGAGAATTTTCCAGATTTTTTCAGATTTCTTCAATGTAATTTTTTCAACAAGTCATAGTAGTAAAAGTACATTAATTGACAATACATTCTTGATTATATATTACCAAATAGATTTTCTGTGCGTTTAGTTTTATACATTTTTATTTTTGTATTGCCAATAGGCCATTGACCTAAGTCCTTCAGACCCGTGTTTTCAACAATTTTAATCCAAATAGAAAAAAAACGCTGTGAAAAAATCTAAGAAAATTCTCCAATTCCTAGCATATATAAAAATATTCAACCAGCAGGGGTTTTATTTTGACACATTTAAATTTTATCAATTTTCTTTTTAACAACAAAAAATCTTGAAAATAGCGAAATCCAGGCTATTTTGTTTGACGTTTAAGAAATGGTGATATCTCATACAGGATTTATGAGATCTTCTTCAGATATTTAAATTTCGGCCCTTAATATGTTCATTATGAATAATCATCGGTATATAAATTATTTAAAAAATGATCTGAAAAAGAAATGTGGTTACATCTTAAAGATGGAACAAGTAAACAAATATTGGGGGATAAAATCTGAGAAGTCGACGGTCAGACCGAAGAGTTGGTATGGAATGCCCTGTACACTTCCCTTCACTCGACGGCCTAACGCCACGTATTCTTCCCGAAGGGTTCGCCTCGCATCTCGTATTCCCATCATTTCCCGACTACCATAGAGAGGACAGAGAATTAAAGCGATAAAAAGTAAAAGAGAAGGAAAACGAGAGACCGGAAGAAAAACAAAAGTGGGATATTAACTTCGGCCGTTTCGACCCAAAGCCTACCCACAAACGATTGCGGCTAAATAATTTTCTTCTTCACTCAATTGGATATCAAAACCCTCGCGATGAATAGAACGCAATAAAAGTCATTGCGGTTTCAAGTATCGGATTCACTTGAAAATTATGAGTAAGGAGGGCACAAGTTGTATGGGGCGACATCGGGTTTTCCATTGTCAGGAGAGAATTTAAAAAATGGTGTTGGTAAATATAAACAGTAGGCTAAAAAAGTCCAGCTTAATTTAGATAATCCGAAAAAGGAATAAAGAAAAACAGCTTTCACTATACATTTCGAAAAAATCGTGTTGCAATCAATAAGATTCTGCATATGCATGTAGTTGGAGAATCGCCATAAAAAGTACCGTAAACTCAAATGATTGTTAAACAAAAATAGTTTATGAGTTCTGTGACTAATTTTAAAATCCCCAAAAAGAGCTATTATTATTATTAATACTTTTAGCCCCCTCCCCCTGCATTTCCCTCTTTCTTCCATATTCGGTAAACGGCCAAGTCGCTAGGTCTGCCTAATTTGATTAGTAGGATTTAATCCAGACAAAAAATTTAATGTGTCAATCATTATCTCTAAGAGAAACCAATTAATTAATCACATCACATTAAACACAACGCATTATCCTCACTGGCCGTGTCGATCTTTTTTTTTAAATGCAGCTTTGAATTTAATTCATCTTATTTTTTGCCATCGTATCATTATCAATTTCATATCGGGGCACAAACGACGAGACGGTAACAAACGCAGTAAAAGAAGCTTCGTGAAAGCTTACATTGAGAGTGAATGAGGTAGTAACGAAGTCCGATATTACGTTGCAACGATCTCTGTGCCCTCAAAAAAGTGTTTTCTTCCGGTGAGTTGCTTCCTTTACGAGCGTGAGAAGCTAGAAGAGCAGTGAGCCACCAGTAGTAGGGACTAACGAATGATTCTTCGAGGATGAAAAGAATACCGTCAGCATAGCTAGTCAGTGTCTTCGAAACGAGCGGCATGTCTCGACGACGGAAAATGAGTGAGGAGGCTGAAGAGTGAAAGGCCCTGCGTCAACGGCGAAACCTTGTCAGCAGGTCTCTCGGGGAAATTGCACTGGCTAAAGGAACGACGGAAGAACGTAATTTGTTTTCCGGCTTCAGTCGTGTTTTTTTTTTCGTTGTTTCCGTCGCTTCTTACCTCGCGCAATAGCAGCACACGGAAGCACTCGTCTTGTCCCTCGCGTCGAAGAACCTTGAGGAGATTGAGGCGAACCTGGGCAATCCACTACTCTCGGGTAATGATTGGGACTACGGTTTCTCGTCCTCTTTTCAAGTGCTCCCATCCAGAAAAAATAAAATCGCTAAGACCCGTTAGTTTTTTCTCATTTCGCGTAAAATGTGTACTCGTTTTACGTGGATAGAATTTTCGCCAAGTAATTGTGGTAATTGCTACATTTAAAGTTTTATTGTCAAATCAGCAAGTCAAATAAGATTTGCATTATAAGGATTATAGAATGTCCATTTTTTGCTCCCTCATAGAAAAAGCGTTGTTTTCGTGAAAAATATGCCGGTATTTCATGTCAGATAACTGAAAAAAAGTCTAAAATATATTATAGACCTTTCATTTAGAAAACGGATTGATGATCGATAGATGCGATTAAGAAGCAATCAGGACGAATTGTGTACATAAAAATTATGAAGTGATCCTCAAAAAAATATTTGAGTGTCTTGATATGCACCCTCATCATCGTATGTATGAGTTATGTCTTTAGAAGATAACCAAATTAGGCTCTTCATCCAGATTATCCTCAAAAAGAAACTAAAAGCAATAAGTAAGATAGTACAAATGGATAGAATCTTCTATCATATGCTAGAATCGAAGGAGAGTGTATCATTCCGTTGTACGTTTCGTTAAAACTTAGTTACCACTGAAAAAAAACAAGTTATATGGCACGTTTGGAAACGGGAGGATTTTACACTGTACTGCATTAAAAGTCTGCAGCATGAGCAGCAGACAGGCAGGAAGGAAGTCCAGAGAAGCTCGTGGATAATGACGGAAGATTGAAAAACTTTTGCCGGTCCAGGGTGAGCGGTCGCTTCGCAGAGATTATTTTTCCGTTCTTACGCACACTTGAGTGTGTTCGCCATGGGAGAGACAGATTCGTTGGACATTTTTCGAATTGTAGCTACAATCTTGCTGGATTTTTCTCCATTCTTTCATTTCACGTCGTTAATTATAGTTTCCTTATTGTCCAACGAAGTTGGTTCGCGAGTTCACTGGCAACTGGATAGTTTCCAGCTTTTATTCTCTTGGCTATATACGCCCCGAACGTATTTTTATTCCATTTCTTTCATTCTCCTTCCTTTCCTCTTCGAGTGTGCGGGGTGTTGTACGTGGTGGACGTGATATGCCAGGACTAGTGTGCAGAGAGGAGAGGCGTGGGTGGTCCTCGAGAGGTTGAGGTCCGGTCAATGAAAAGACGTCGTTGAATTGTGGTAGAGTGAAAGATCGAGAAAGAAATAGCGATACAGAGTGAAAGAGTGGAGAGCACGCGACAGCAAGAGTGAATGAAACACGCGGAGTAAAAGGAAAAAGCGTTCGTCGAGGTGCGGGCCTCGACTCAACGATGAGAATCCAACATTTTCCTTCTCTCTCTTTTTTCGTCCCCCTTTGAAAAGCACCTTTAGGAGGCAATCGAGCCGTTGGTCTGACTGAGCCCTCCTTGCCTCTCTCGCATTGCGGACCAATGATTGCGAACTTATTTATCGCGAGTCCATTGTCCACCACAACCGAACCTTGAAGATCTCACTCGTATTATAGACTGCTTCGTGGATGAAAGGTCTCCGGACCTTTGCTCCAAGCTAACCCGAGCGATCGGTCATTGCTGAACGTCTCGAATCCCCGCAATTGAATACCTCTGACCAGTTCATTTCCTGTCCTGTAATTCAGCGATATCGTTTTTTGATCAACGATCAATGAAACCACAGATTTTGGACATGAATGAGAAAAAAATATTTAAAGCCAATTAGACATGGCGAAAGTAATTAATTTTGACTTTGGCTGAATGATTTCATTAGTTGAAGTTATGGTGCTTCGACGTGACAACCTGTAGTATTTTTATTTTCTTAGATGGAAGTTTGGCAAATCGTAACTCGGAGTGTGAGTCGACCGATGCCGAAGATTTCGTTGTTATGCCCGCTTCGATTCCGGGCTATAGCAATATTTTTTCACGATTAAAAATTAATTGTTTAAATATCGTCAGTTCAAATTGCTTCATCAATTTGTAAATTGGTGAAGCAAAAATATAGAGAGTTCAAATGTCTGATTCTCCCGTATAGGAAAATCGATAACAACGAAATCTTCGGCA